>OZ012555.1:12510000-13760000 GCA_963935595.1 Schoenobius gigantellus
GAACATATTCACGCGAGTAATATGCTTTTATGGTCTCTAATAATTAATAAAACACAATTACATACAATTAAGTAATATTATAATATCAATCATGAATTATAAACATCAAATGGATGGAATGCACCAATTCATTGAAAGTAAGATAAAACGCAAGTTAGTTTTTTGATTTCGTGGTTGGGAACATACCACTTTCAATAACTTTGTACGTGTGGCTAAATGTTTGTACTAAAAACACATTTGCTCTGTCTGATGTTCAATTGAACGTTTAATGGGTGGGAAAACAACAAATCGATTTCGGTGTTTATGGTGTTTAATCTTCAAATATCTACATCAGCGCAGTTCATTTATATGAAACATGAGAAATATTTTGCCCTAGGTCCGAGAATTCATATGAATTATTTTGTAAACCGACAATTGATTGAAAAAATTATTCTTCATTTCAAAAGCGTTTCAAAAAGCTTTATTTAAAAAAATACAAAGAATAAAACCGAGTTCAAAAACACTAAAAAGTCATAAATAATATAAAAATATTCAACATCAAAGTTTAATATTAAAGTTGGTGCCTGACTAACTATATTTGTTCTTATATGTTTTAAGTCTTTCCAAGTGATCATTGCTTGGCAGTGGCACCGACTTCAATATAAAACTGTGATATTGTATGTATTCTGATAATTATTTATGACTTTTAAAGGTTTTTTAAGTCGGTTTTATTTTTTGTAAAAAAATAATCTTTTTAGTTAATTTACTACTATTAGAATTTCAGCCAAGGCAAACACCAGAATAACTTAAAATAGAACGTCTTTCGCTCTAAACTGTATTAAAAAAATTATTCCCAAAATTATTCGCGAACTTCTAATCTACCAGGAACCCTCCATCATTAGCTCAGTAACATGATATGATGAGTACCAGATGCAAACACCTGAATACCTTCAGAAAAACATGGAACACGTTGTGCGTGCCAATGAATTTGAGGATTTCCCTGGATTTTCATGAGATCCCATCATCAAATCATGACATGGTGACAATGGAACCACATCGAGATTATACTGATACGATTACAAAAAGAATTTTGAAAAAACACCCACAAATGGAGTAATCGGTGAACATACATAAAAAAATAGATACAGTAGAACATAGAACCTCCTCCTTCAACTAAATGCATGATACCAAATATAAAAATGCCTCATGACGTCAGTCGAAGTATGTTCATTTTGTACTAGGCTTAGATTAAAGTATAACCAACGAATTATAACACATTCTAAGTGTACACACAAGTGTGTTCTCACATTCGAATTTTATAAGTGTTAGCGCTCTCTCCTTAAACTTAACTAATGAAAAGTCTATGATACTGAGTAATAAAATGTCAAGTCTCTATACCATTCCCCATAATGTCAATAGTTTTCTTATTTCGACAAAACAAATATATATGGGTGATATTTCTTCACTAGGTATTTAATTGACACACTAAGGCCGAAGTTAAATTTAAATTTGCCACAGATAAATAAAACTCTATTCGGAAATTCGGAAGAATAATTAAACCCAATGTGGTGAAACGTAAAATAGGTAATCCAAGAATAAATGTTGAGTATAAATAGTTATTACAGTTTTGAGTTACTGTTAGTGAATTCGGACCTTTATAGATTTTTCCTATTCATATATTTTACTATATTATTTAAAATGTAAGAATTTTGTATGTAACCTACTTGACCAGTGTGTTTTAAATAAACAAATTCAAATTCAAATTCAATATCTTTTATTCAAATTGGATTGTTACAATCTCTTTTGAACGTCAAAGCAGCTACGCCATTGGTTCACAAGTCTACGGCGGGAGACCTTGTACTGGAAAGAACCAGCAAGAAAACCAGCAAGGGCTATTTTTTTTTCTCCCTGTATTGTTACAGAGTCGTCAATTGGAAGCTGACCTCACAGCAGAAGTTTGAGCTCAACTTCCATTACAAGATTAGATGTGTCAGTTCTCTTCTTACTACTTATTACCAAAAATAATATTTGTTTAAACAAATGGTTATACATAACAAGACGATTCAATATCTGAAAAATTAACACCAGGCATTGGCATCATTCAAATAATCGTTGACTTTATAATATCCTTTACTCATAAGAGTCTTTTTTACATGCGCTTTATACTTATGAAAAGGCAAGTCGGTAACACTTTGTGGAAGCTTATTATAAAAGGTTATACATTTCCCCATAAACGAGCCTCTAGTTTTTTGAAGCCTGAATGTTGGAACGGCAAGTTTATTTTTGTATCTTGTGTTTAGATGATGAATTTGGAAATTGGTTTCAAATGTATTATAATTCATTTATTGTATTATAAAACATTTATTATTATTATTATTATATTATTGTCATCACCCTAATGAAAAAATTATTAAGAGCTTCGGTGGTGCTGTGGCCTCGGCACTGGACTGTGCCCCGAGTAGAATCGGGAGGCCCGCGATCGATCCTGCCATGTACGTACCAAAGTGTTTTTCGTTTTCATATGTAGGTACATTTATCTGATACTCCTACGGTGAAAGAAAATATGGTGAGGAAACCTGCATACACCTCCGAAGCAATTCAAAGGTGTATATGAAGTCAACCAATCCGCACTGGGCTAGCATGGTTTGACTAAGGTCTAATCGCAATTGCGAATTGCAATAAATGTCTATCTATCTATCTATCTATCTAATCGCCCTGATTGCTCCCCAATGTGGGGGGCCCGAGCGCCAGTGTACGGCACCTGTACGCAGGCGTCGTACGTAGCATGGCCCTGTAGGGTATCTTAGAATAGCTTGTAGGGTAACATAAGAATAGTAAATAAAAATAATGTAGGGTATCTTAGAATATATGGAATATATGGGGCGCCTGTCTGGGCCGATGCCCTTAGCCCACGTGCTGTCGCGTGCCTGCACAGGGCGCAGCGCGCCATGGCGCTAAGGGCAATAAGGGGATACAGAACTATATCCCACACGGCGGCCTGCCTTATCGCAGGGACTCCCCGGTGGGAGCTCGCAGCCCACGTTCTTGCGGCGGCTTACCGCGTCCGCGTAGACGCTCGGGACGGCGACCGGCGTTTGGCGCCGAGAGAGAGGGCCTCCGCCTTGGAGGAGGCCACAGTGGAGGCATTTCGCCTGTAGTTGGAGGAGCTCGAGGAGCTAACGGGTTCGGCCTCGGTCTCGGACACTCTGTCCAGGACCATCGAAGCCATGCACCCGTTCCTCACCACATGGACGAACCGGCACCACGGGTCGCTCTCGTACCACTTGGTGCAGATTCTTAGCAACCATGGTTGCTTTGGACACTATCTGCACCGCATCGGACGGGAAGCGACCCCCGAGTGCCACCACTGTGGCGCTGAAGAGGACACCGCGCAGCACACCTTAGCGGTGTGCCCCGCCTTCTCTTCGGAGCGCCGTGAGCTGACCGCCGTTATCGGCGATAACCTCTCCCTCCAGAACGTGGTCTGTGCCAAGCTGGTGGGAGAGAGGTCGTGGAACGCGGTAAACTCCTTCTGCGTGGACGTGATGACGCAGAAGGAGTCCGCGGAGAGAGCCAGGGAGGAGGATCCCATGGCCGATCCGTGCCGCCGTAAAAGGACGGGGTGGAGGAGGTGGAATTACGCCTTCCTCCTGACGGTAACCAGCGGGGCCCTGGGTCGGGAAGCCCGGGCCCTGCATTGCACCGGTTGCCGCCAGTCGCTGATCCTCTGGATGCCCCGGGGGATCACCGGCCTCCCCCTTTTGGAGGGGTGAGAGGGGCTCGCCCTAGGCGAGCAGACGCCGACGAGGTCGTGGATGTGTTCACCCGAGTTCCCATGACCTTGTCCGACAGCGACGTGGCCCTCCTCGGCGTGTCCTCTTCGTCCGATGACGAAGAGGATGCGGCGATGATGGCCGTGCTCGCATCAAGGCGTATGTGAGGGGCATCGGTAGGTTTTAGTCGGTAGGCCGCGGTTCCTGGCGGCACTCTGCCCCCAGGGGCCGGGGAGAGTCCGACATAACCCCGCGCCTTCCCAAGCGCGGGGTATGCGTAATGCATTTCCCACCGTAAAAAAAAAGGGCTAATCGCCCTAACATAACTAGTTAGGGTAGGCTCGTGCTCTTCGGCGGGGACGTATATGAGCTGTGATGATGACCCTAATGAAATGATACTATCGCTTTATTCACACGCGCACAAATCATGAAACATTACCAATACGTCCAATAAGTATAAATCGTAATTCAACAACTAATTTTAGGTATTAGAAAAAAATTCTTTCGACGTTATTAAATCAATTAGACATTTCGGTCCTCTTTCGTCGATTTTTCAATCCTTCTGTAATGAGTTAGGCTAAAAGATATCCGCATCAGGTATAAGTGACCGATAATTCGACGAAAACATAGTAATTATTCGGTCGGTCGGCGACACAAATGGAGCGTGCTGCGACCGCGGACATCCTCGGCGGACGCGCTCGCCCATGAATGTCCGTGGGAATGCCGTGTATGACTGATTTTACCAAAAAAATCTGACAAATTCACATAGATTTTAAGGTATCAACTAAGTCAATCAAGCCGGTCTACTAACTCGCAAGAAATTGTTTCATAAAATGGGCAAGTTTAGGCACAAGTTACAAGTATATAACTCCTGTATAGTCATTCTATATGTATCATATAATTAGCTGTTCTTTCTTGTTATTGCCATAAATAAGCAATAGTATTGCTCATTTGGTCTGAAACGGTAAGGCATTTGCTCTCGTGAAACTAAACACCATTAAAATCGCCAACAAAATACCGCTTAGGTAATGCGACTTTTTGTTTATAGCAACAAGTGCAAAATAAGTATGAAATACTAAATTTCAATTTCAAGCTAACTAATGTTAAGCGCTTAACGTACTATGCCTATAATCACTTGTGATCACGCGACCAGAGTCGTTTAGGCGTTGCCAACATTGGGCATTATTGCAAATGCCGTCGACGCCACTAGCATAAGAATATTGATAATGTTTCCACCAGAATGAATTCTAGCGAACTCATTCACGCGCAGGAACATAACATGGCGTTATTCTCTGGTCTTCTGTTAAATAAAAAAAACTTTCCCAATGGGGCTGCTCATTTAAGCAATAAACACCGGTTCTCTAATAATGTTCCCCAATTCATGCCCAAATGCCCAACTAAATGCCCATAGTGCTGGAAAAATGTCTGCCAAACCGCTGACATCCTGCCTTCTGCATATTGTGATAACTATCCTGAATATATCCTAACGTCAACGCTATGAGGTAATAGAACTTCCCGATCGCTTAAATACGTTAGCTAGGTCTGCCTTTAATGGAGCGAGTCCCAAATTGTCACATCGGTGCCACTCGTATGTAGTGGTTATAAAAGCTTTTGCGGGTTAGGAGCAGGGCGTCGAAATTCACCTGGCTATTTATTCATATAACTAAGTTAACAAGCAAGCAGACTTCCCTGAAGGTAACTATAGTCGCCTATACAGTCAGTCAGTACATGTGTTTCCTGTAACTTTCGTAAATCTAGAATCCCTAAAAGGATCGCACTGTAGTTTGATCCTTTTAGATACCGCGCTATTTTACCGTTGGCATTTGACATGAGATGTAAAGTCACAGTACCTACCCAATACTTTCACCGCGACTTTGAGGAAAAAAATAAGACGTAACCGCGTTGGCGACTCTAGTACTAAAGTCTATCTGCGATTGTTACATACATTATCTTACCAAAATGTGGCGCCGTGATGTTTCGTTACGCTCTGACGCCTTAAGGAAAGATTCCCTGTTTCTCTGCAGTTGTAGAATCCAGGTTCTCGAGGTCAAAAGAGTGAACTTTTTATTTAATAATTTCAACATTTCTTAGAAAGTTAAAGTTACATAAGGAACTATAAACATAATGGAAATACTACAATCTAAACGCCAGAAGCAATGCTCACGTGACCCCCAAAATAATTCGTTCCAGTGAACAGTTAAAAAGCCAACAAGTCGTTTGCGCACAACAGCCGGAACACGACGTGTTAATTTCTAAAACACGATCAATAATAACGGATAACAAAGCGATTGCGCGTACGCAGATGTCTGCTTTTGCATCGACAGCTGCTAGTGGGTCAACAGTATTGTCTAAGTATATCAAAGTCAAAGAAAGTTATTATGAAATATTTAAATGTAGTGTATAAAGTATTAAAAATAAATTGAATTGAACTTAAGCTTTCTATACATAGCTATCTATATATGGGCAAAGTACAAGTTTTATTAAATTAACGACCCATACGAGTATAATTGATTGATAGATGTATTATGATGTTTGACGATTCAAAAGAACTTTTTATCAAGTTATATTTGAATGAAGACTGTTTTGAGATGTGATAAGATTATTATAGATAGATATGATACTGTAGTTGTAATGTGGAATGTGAATGCAATGAAGAATCTATCTTTATGTTAGTACTGACTGTGCCCGCGAACTACGTTTCGCCAGATATTTTTTCCCGTTTTTGCTACATTTTTCATTGATGCTCAGCCTAAAGCCTTTCTCGATAAATGGACTATCCAACACAGAAAGAATTTTTCAGTTTCAATCAGTAGTTCCTGAGATTAGCTCGTTCAACCAAACAAACAAACAAACTCTTCAGCTTTATAATATTAGTACCTACGAGTATATAGATTTATCGTCTTATATTTAGATTTCATTACGCCTATCTGGTTTTGTGTTATTCACATTATCATCTTCACATTTAAAATTGAAAAAAAAATCATTATCACCTTCTTGACTAAGTGCACACATTATTCATATCATATTTGTTATCAAAGTGTTCAGAATTGTAGTTCACCTAATTTAATTCTATTTCTTCCTACCTCCTACAACGATCTACGCGATTATCTTCCAGAACATCAAAGGCCAGATAACAGGCTTCGAACAACGGGCTCCTTGTTTTGACGTCCAAGTCGGGTGCTGACACAGATCTTTCATCCGTCAGCCATTTCATCAATGCCAACGTATTTTAGCATCTGCCGAGCCGCAGCCGTCGGGCCAAGTGTGCGAGGGGAGATTCCAGGTGAGAGTACTATGCATATGTTGCCACGTGGGGAAGCCCTATACAGGTGTCGTGTGAATGAGCCCATTGTTGGCGCCTCCATTGACAAATGTTTAACTTTGCCGCTCACTTATGGCGGGATTTGGCATGGGAAATAAAGGACTGTTTACATCGGCAAGGGACTATTGCGTACTAAGCAAATAGGAAAATATAGTGTCGAAATGTATATAGTAAAATAATTATTACAAGCAGTCTTAAGACTACCAATATCAATACATTTACGAATTGCAAGGCATATTTTAGATGTTAATTTTCACCAACCTCTTCTTAGCTTAGGGGACTCTTAGGTGGCATGCTGTCACATTCTTTTCATTAGAGACAAAAAGTGACAGCATGCGTCTTAGGGGCTAAGTAATGGTTGGTGAAATCGACCATGTCCGCTAAATTTAAATGATAACAATATGTTTCGTACAGTAAAGTTAAAGAATACTTACATATAAATAATGCAAACAACCTCTATAGGGTTTCTATAGTAGGTTTTAAAATAATAATAACAAGACGAATATTATGTAACAAAAAATCTGAACGGTGGAGGTCGCGGTTAGGACGTCCCGGCCGTCACTGGACACTGCTGGATGCGGACAGCGCTCAGAGGGCCTAGACAAAGTACCAATTTGACGACACGGTTAGCGCAGAGGTCGAGTGATCGCCTACTGCGCAACGGGTCGCGGGTTCATTCCCGTACGGGACAAATATTTTGTATAGCCTACAGAAATTTGTTCCGGTCTGGGCGTATGTGCATATGATATTCTATGTTTGTAACAGTACCCACGACACAGGAGAAAATTCTAGTGTTTTTTTTTTAAAGAAAAAAAAAGAAAAAAATTCAAAAACGATAACGAAATTAGATAAGACTTATATGTGTGAAAGTCATTCCACATCACGAATATTCTCATACATCGGCGCGTTCCAGATAAGAATGGATTTACAAAATTTTCAAATTTTTAGCATCAACGCGTTTCATTAGCCCTTGGTGTTAACTTTTCGTGCTGGTTACGTGTGTTCCATTTAAACATTTTTGCCACGAAAAGATATTATCAAATTCCCATGCTCATAGATGGATACACGCTATTTGACAGCTTTCAAATTTGACAATTGCACTCTTTTTTTCATGAATCAAAAAGGGTTTTCAGTGGATTTAAAAAAATAATTGAAAGATATTTATAGTTTTAGCTTAGCTTTAGATCCTGATTTATATTATTAGAAATGTTAAGTTACTGGGCTTAGCAGGTGGTTACTGGGCTAAGCAGGTGAGGTGTCAAAATTCAGCATGAAAATTTAGTTCCCTACGTTTCATTTGTAACAATTAGTGCGACTAAAAATGTCAATATTTCTTCCAAGAATCGCAAAATAGGGCCAACATCAAATGTCAGCACCAGCTAAGTGGTGCCACTTATCTGGAACACAGCTATTGGCGTTCGATACAGGGTGCGGAGTGCGAGTTTTATCGAGCTTTACTCGATCGTACGCATCGAACGCGTTAACGCGAATTTGTATGGAATAAGAGCAGCACCATCTAGTAGCTGTTATGGAATGAGACAGCTTCATCTAGTGACTACTAGATGGCGCTGCTCTAATTCCATACAAATTCGCGTTAACGCGTTCGATGCGTACGATCGTGTAGAGCTCGATAAAACTCGCACTAGGCACACTGAACGTATAATAACGTAAACGAAACAGACGCGAATGTTACTTTGTCTAGGCCCCCTTTTTTTTTTTGTGAGGGGGGAAAATGCATTTACGCATTCCTCGTGGTCGAGCCAAACCACGAGGATATGTGGGACTCCCCAGACCGTACCCGGCCCGGGCTTACCCACTAAAAACCCCCCCAGCAGCTCCTCCGTCCGTCACAAGACAGAGGGAAGGGGACAACAGCCAGGCCTTATTCCCGCTGACCCCCTGCCCGTGACATGTCCGTTGCCGGACTCTCCGCCTGGCTCTGCTGCTTTGTGGAGCGGCGCAGAATTGCGCCGCTCTACACCCCGCAACTGGTTTTTTACTGTGATTGTCTTCCACGCGGCCCGACGCTCAGTGCGCCGGGCCCCCGGCCCGCTCAGTGCGGGTAACGGGTTGCCCGACGGCAGATCCCACTGGATCCACCGCCACGCGGGTGAGCCGAAGCTCGGGGCAATCCCCAACGGGCGCGAAGCGCCATGGCGAGAAACTCGCCTCGTCCCTACTACCACCAGAGGTAGCCGCCGGGATCGGCTTCCAGCGAGAGCCACACCTCTTCTTATTATAAGAAGAGGGGACTTCGCCCTTCCCCGCATGCAGCGGGTGGCCACACGAAGTGGCCCGCCGGGTTGAACCCGGCCATCCCACGCCCCATATGGGGGTCCTCTCGTCAGACTATTAGCCCGCGGCAGAGAATCTGCCGGGTTGCCCAGGGTGCACCACAAGGAGGTTGTCTGACATCGCACCCCTTGTCTAGGCCCCCTGTGCTGATCGGCATGAAGATCCTCGGATAAAGCCTATGTCCGTCCAGCAGTGGGCTATGAGAAAAATCATCATCATATGTAAACTTTATTTATTTATTTACAAAAACCAACAACTTGTTACATAGTCTTAAATACTTAAATGAAACTATCAATTAGTAAAGCCAATACAGGTACAGGTTTTTGGTTTCATATCTATAAGTTAATACGAGTTTACGAGTTGCGCGTTTTAACAAAACATAAATTGTGTAATAGAAAGTGTAGGTCAACTTTAGTGTGCAAACATTATTAACTAGGTTACTAAAGTGGATGAAGTTCGGTGTGACTATTCAGATATCCAATTATGAATTGTTTCACATATGTGTCTTTTAGGGATTTCAAAGGACTTATTAAATTCCAGTTCCGTTCCCAGTTTCAGTTCAAGTGTGAAATTACTAAATAATATAAAAACTTATTGAGAGTATGATTTTTACTTGTAGTCAACCAATTTCGAAGTGTATGCAACGAGCACGGGAGCAGAAGTTAGTGTTTAAAAAAGTAAAGTCTACTCTACGCTAAGTTTGAATTTTAATAACATTTATAGAATTACAAAAAATATAGCACATCGGAACTAATAAAACTTATCCTGTAAAATAATTTCCTTTGACTTTTTTACCTTTTTCGTAAGAAAAATCTATCATGCATTCACGCGAAGGGTTTTTTATGCAACAATTTTATTTTTTCCGTTAAATCGCTTAATAGTCTCCCGGTGTTACGCGTATAACGATTCCCATGATTAAGATTCCCCAAGGAACTGTTCCGTGGTTCCCCTAACAGGTGTTAGATTAAGGTCAGAAAGTTCTCAGTGTGATGGGTCAGTAGCCACGTCTTGGTTCCGCGCTATCTGACCGTTGGCATATTAATGCATTATTTTTTATTAGTATTCCTTTTTTGTCCGATCCTTGCGATATTTTATAGTGATCAGCGGTATTAAAAAAGCAACAATGAACAATGTCTTATTCCGATTTACTTTACTGTTAAGAGGTTTTAAAACCTTTTTAAAAGCATTATCAAGCAATTTTCTTTAGAAAGATTGTTATTATTTAACTCTTAAATAATGTAACTCATATACAACTTTACTGACAAAAAACATTTTATACTATGGTAGTAGTAGTTTATCTGTTGTCCAAAAATAAATATTTTACTGATTTCCTGATTAGATAGTTTTTATGTTCATTATAAGTGTACTAATGATAATCCGGTAATCCATGCTCAACTAAGGCCCAGCTAGTTTATACTGCTGGGCCTGTCGCGGGGGGTTCGGTGGTTTAAGCCTTTTTGATCCCAAACAGGGACAGAGGTTCCGGAGAGAGATATAGTCAGATATACCATACACCAGTGTATTATCCTGACCTGACCTTCTACAGTTCTATGACATATATCACCTACATATCATTACCGTCGTAAACTCACCAACGTGTAACGTATTCTAATAATGTGCGTAAACTACCCTCAATAATTATGTCGAGCAAATGCGATAACTGTGATAAAAATATTACAAAATCAAGACCAGGATTGGAATGCAATCGATGTGAAAAAATAGTTCATTTAAATACCCAGTGTACCGGACTTACAAATAAACAATTAGCGGCATTACGCGCCACGGAAAATCTGGAGTGGACCTGCCAAGAATGCCAAAATTCATCAAGACGTCGCTCGATTGTAATGCCAGAAGAAGACGATGAAGATGAAAATGAATCATCAAACTTTCCAATTAATGTCAAAAAGCTGTTGGGTGACATATCGAAGGAGGTGGAAAAGGCCATCAAACGAGAAATGAAAGATATTGCACAATCTGTCCAATATACTTCAGACAAAATTGATGAATTTGTGAAAAAAATGGAAGTTCTACAAGACAACATAAAAAACTTACAAAAGAAAAACACTGAGCTAACAAACAGAAATAATCAATTAGAGGTAAAACTGGGAGCTCTGGAACAACGCATGCAGGATATAGAACAACAAAAACTAAATAACTCTATAGAAATTCATAACATTCCATTTGATAAAAATGAAAATCTTCTTGAGATTGCAGCGAATGTGGGAAAGATTCTAAAACAAAACCCGAATGATATTAAGAAGGCAAAACGACTTGCCGGAAAAAAAGATCGGCCAGTTCCGATCCAGTTGGAGTTACAAAGTCAAGAAAATCAGTCAACATGGATAATTGCGGCAAAATCAAGAGCTTCCAGAATTAAACTCTCGGATATTATGGACGATGCTAGTACTACTGATTCAAATGAAGGTATTTTTTTATGTGAAGCGTTGACGCCTTATAATAAGCAAATTTTGTGGTACGCGAAACAAGAACTGAAGAACACCTATAAATATATTTGGGTCAAACATGGAGTATTGCGAGTTCGGAAAGAAGGAGAAGATCAAAAGCCAATCATCGTCAGATCTCTGGAAGATGTTAAAAAGTTGAGTGAGCATGACGCGCCAAACACCAAACACCTGTGAGTTACACGAACTAAATAAATTGTTTTTTTTTTTTTTTCAATATGGACAGTAATTTAGATAGTATTTTTCAGTTTACTGACTGTAATGACCTCAAAGAATTTCTGGATAATGTTCCTAGTGAAATAACTTTGTTATGCATGCATATGAATATTAGGTCTATAATCAAAAACTTCGCTTCCCTTGAGCAATGTATTTTTTCTTCTTCTCGACACATTGATGTTATAATGTTAACTGAAGTTAATGTCTCAGACTCTCTTTGTAATATGTACCAGTTAAAAGGTTACACAATGTACACCGAGCTGCGGAGGGGTAAGAGAGGCGGTGGCATAATTATTTATATTAAAAATGAGCACAAATTTCAAATTAAATGTTTTAAAAGTCAACACAGTGAAAACCTAACGGGATTATTGACCACCTCTTCAAACTATTCCGCTACTCTGTGTTGTGTGTATCGTCCGCCTAATCGTAGTAAACACTTGTTTGTTAAAGAACTGGATTCACTTTTAGAAATGGCAGGTAGGCAAAACGATATTTATCTGTTGGGAGATGTAAACATTGACTTGCAGTGTAATAGACCTATAAAACATATTTACAACAATACTATGTACAATTATGGATTAGCTTGCGGGATCACAGAGTACACACGATTAGAAATATCAAATGACAGACTCAGCAAGTCTTGTATAGATCACATTTATGCTCGATCCCGCTCACTAAATCTATACACCGCGGCGCTCGGAACTGCACTAGCCGACCACCGAGTTATAGCACTCGCAGTTGTGGATTCTCAGTATAGAAACACACGGGAGAATTCTCGGTACATTAATCGTTGCGACTATAATAAATATATGACAAATTTGAAACAAGTAAATTGGCAACCGATAAAAGAAATGACTTGTCCGTATACGATATATTCAGCAATAGTCGAAAATATAAAAAAATGTCGAGAGAAAGCTGAAAAAAAAATAAAGATATCAACAAATAAAAATAGATATAATAATGACTGGATGAATAGTAAAATTAAAAAAGCATGTAAATTAAGAGATAAATTATTTACGAAATGGATAGCTGATCCAACAAATAGAATATTCAGGGAAGAATACAATGCAACAAGAAATTACGCAAATAAAATTATAAATAAAAGTAAAAACACAAAACTAAGAGACAAAATAATTAACAATAAAAAGAATCCAAGGGCACTGTGGCAAATATTAAATTCTATAACAGGTAGGGCAAAACCAATAGCGGACACTATTATACTAAATGCATTTCTAAAAAATAATAATACAATTTCTACTATAGTACAGAAATTTGCAGAATGTTTTAATATCACATCAAATAACATGCCAATTTGTGGCGTTAAACTGTTGGAAAAGGAAACATATTCTAATCCAATCAACTTGAGTTATAAATTTCAGAACATTACTGCTAAGACAGTTCTCAATGAAATAAGAGCACTTAATAATAATAAAGCTCCGGGTATAGATGGCATAAAAGCGTCCGATTTAAAAGCTATTGGTTCGAAAATTGCCGATATCATAGCTCATTTCATTAATATCACCATAAAACAAAAAATATATCCTCCAGAACTTAAGATAGGCGTAGTACGACCCATATATAAGAAAGGTAAACAAGACGTATATGATAATTATCGTCCAATAACAATCTTGTCTACTGTTAATAAGATAGTCGAAAAAGTGATATCTAAGCAAATACATGCTTTTTATAGGAAAAATAACATTATCACTGATAAACAATTCGGTTTTCAGTGTGGTAAAAGTACAACACAGTTACTGGCTAAATTTACTGACAGTGTCTACAAACACCTTGACAGTAAAGAGCATGTATTGGTACTACTAATTGACTACAGTAAAGCATTTGATACTTTAATACACGAACGACTGATAGATAACATGAATGACTGTGGAATACGTGGGCCCTTAGGGGAATGGTGTAAAGACTATCTGACTAACAGATCATATGTTGTCAAAGTATCTGATGTCATCAGCAACAAGGTAACCGTCCTAAAGGGTACAGCGCAGGGATCTGTGCTTGGACCACTTCACTATATTACTTATGTGAATGATGTAGTCAACCTTATTAAAAGATGTGAAATTTATCAGTTTGCTGACGATACTTGTATTGTTTCAAGTCACAAAAACTTAGACTTAGCCTTAAAAAATTTGCAAGCTGAATTCACATTGCTTTTGAGGTGGTCCCATGATGCAGGTCTTGTGCTCAACACAGAAAAGACTAAACTCATGTACATCAGCAGTAGTCATAATAGGAAGCATGAAAATGTGAAACTTATAGCACATAGTCACAAGTGTTTACACACAAACCATCAAAAATGTTCATGCAGTTCTATTGAACTTGTAAATAAACAAAAATATTTAGGATTAATAATCGATGATCGTTTCAAATGGGTAGATCACATTCACTCTGTATGTGACAAGTTGCGTGCAATCTTGTCCAAATTTGTATTGGTCAAAAATAAAATTCCATATTCTATACTTTTGCAACTATATAAAATGCTGGGAGAAACTATTATAAATTATGGCATAACAAGCTATGGTAGGACTTGTAAATCAAATTTGGACCTTATTTATAAATTACAACTACGGATTTTAAAAGCAATAGTTCCATCTAAAATTAAAACACGATACCGAGATAATGTATTTAAATTGTTTCATCACTGTAACATATTGCCCGTACATGAACAAGTGAAGCTTAATCTACTTTTAGAAAACTATTTCAATAACACTTTTTATAATGTAAAAAAACATTGTAAGCAAACACGTAGTGCATCAGTGGTTACGTTAAATGTCCCGCTATATAATAATCTATATGGAAGACAATTGTTACAGTTTCAAATACCTAAATTAATAAACGAATTACCATCATCAATTAAAAATCAAATAAATGAAATAAATATTAAAAGAGTAATAAAAAATCATTATCTATCTCTAATAATAAAATAAAATAAACACAAATAAATAAGAAGTAAATATAGCATTATTCAAATAAATATTCAATATATAATAAAGAGGTAAAAAAGTGATTCTTCACTAGAGAATCACGGCCCGTGTGTACACAGTTTTTGTTCCTATTGTGGTGCCGTTATCTTGTTTAATATAACCGGGCGTGTAGAGGGTAAGAGCAAAAATAGCGTAAGTAGTTGTTTCATATCCACCCACCTTGCGAGTCTGTCAATGTTGATGTTGTGTGTAAATATTGTAAGATTAATGGTGAATCCCAGTGTTCGGTAAAACCTAAAAAGGTTTATGTAGCACTGTGTTATGATAAAAGTAAAGTATAATAATTGTGATAATAAAATAAAAAAAAAAAAAAAAAAAAAAAAAATATAATCAAGCAATTTGAAAAGAAAGAAAGAAAGACTAGAATGCCTTAGCTTCATCTGCCTTAAGCCTTGTTTTTAATAATGTTTCACAACATTTTACAATTGAACGTCAATCTCTCAGTCCTGCAACTTTTTATAAGGAAATTTGTATAGCCGTAATTTCTAATCTTTCCTGCCCAATTTTTTTAACTCTTCCTTCACAAGCATTGTCAAACAGGTGTAGCGGTTCTCGTGTTATGCGAGTACGCATTCAGCAGCTGATTTTATTTATTTAGCTAGATAAAAAAAATAAGGTATGAGAGATACTCATTAACATTTCCTGAATATAAGCATTCCGACTGCAATAACTCGCGAAATAAGACCGCAATCAAACAAAATGTCATGTTGTGCATCTGCGCATGGGTTACGTTTTAACTATTTAGTAATGCAAAGGGCTACTCTTTAAATCCGTAATCAAAGTTTTGATCTCGAAGTTAACTGTAGGTACATCGCAGCGAGAGCGCACTATATGCTTTGGCGCCGTTGATGAGCACGCAGAAATGAACGGCCATTTTGATTCTCAAGACTGACTGCGGATTTAGACAGTAGCACTTCTGTGACGTGAAATGCTACTGCTAAATGAGGAGACGCTACCTGAACGCCTAAAGAGTTCTCTTTTCTCGTTTTCTTTCGGAGTAATTATGATAGAAATGTTCAAAACAAACTGGTGTTTATAATGTTCACTTTGACAGTTAAGGTAACATAATTTATTGTTTTGTTTTTTTTTATTAACGTTAGCATTTTTTCTTAATAAATTGCGTGCAACGATGAATGTAAAAAGTTGTGAAAGGTGAACTTTGCGAAGACGTTTTCTTTCCGCACAGCTGAACGCTAACGCTGTGTTGCTCGTCTGTACCTCCTGCTCCGTGGTGGATAATAATAAAAAAACAATCACATCCATGACACGACATTTATATCTTATCCGCCAATCAACGGACTATTCCACAAATGACGACCAATTACGTGAGGGCGTCTCGGTATGCGCCAATTAGGTGTCCGAGCACACCTGGCTCACGATTCCTTCGGTCACGAGCGATCGGCCACTCTGATCGTAAATCCTTTCTTCGAGCAAGCACGGTGCTTTATTATAAGTATTGATTGAGGGCAATGATACTGAGCTGGGTTCATTGTGTAACTCAACATATCTCACTAGAGCTTTCGAATAAGAATATGCGGAGTCAGGAGAAGATTTTGTGACATACTTGTATTTTTACATTTACATGTGTAGCAGGCGCCTGCGCTGACGTCGAAAACTGACTTGCACTGTTTACATTGAGTAAAGTCGAATACCACAAAAAACATTTTGTAAAAAACTAGCCAAGTCTCGATGGAGCTACTTGTTTATCTCTAAAAAGTAATGAAATCTAGACAAAGTCGTGCCAAGTCTAAGGTTCCTTGCTGCGATTTCTTTATTATTATAGTTAATGTTGTGTGACTTGGCCGTTGACTTGTACCCACTAACGTATAAAGAATGTTCAACGCCCAAGTCACACAACATTAACTATAATAATAAAGAAATCGCAGTAAGGAACCTTAGACTTGGCACGACTTTGTCTAGATTTCATTACTTTTATCGATTTTCTTCGATTATCCTAGTTTTTATAGTTTTCCCTTTATGTGGCCATTAAACCCTGACTCTGTACCAAATTTCAGCTCTCTGGGTTTATGGGAAGTACTAGTTCTATTTTGATGATCATGAGTGAGTGAGTGTCATAAATGCGAAACTTTGCTTTCGCTTAACTTCGGAACTAAATGACCTACAGACTTGAAATTTTGGGGATTGGAGTCGCTCACGTCCGTAGGTTTTACCCTCGAGACCCTACACGTGATCCCCGGGTGGTGCTAATCGAGTGACCAACTTCTGGTGGTAGGGCTTGAAAAACCCGACTGGCTAGCGACCACCGTGCGCATGATGTAAAACCCGTCAAGTGGCCATTTTTGTCCGCGTTTCGGGATCAGTCTGCGCACAGCCAGAGCTTGAGGGGTCGTTGCTGCGATTCGTATGGTTTGTGCGGGCTTCCGTCGACCCAGTGCCAGGTTGACTGCGTTGACCCTCCGCCCAGGAAGACCCGAAGAAACGGCTGTTCCGCTGGCCGCCCGTGGTATAGTACAGGGGCCCAAGCGGACCTAACCAGTCCGTGAGGCTGCCCCACCATGCCACGCATAATCTCGGGGTGGTCCGTCGTGCCGGTTGGTGACCGGACGGTGGGTCCCGGCGGCCACTTCCGGGGGGGTTCGGGGGCCCTTCCGTGCGGAGGGTCAGCGCAAATCAGCTGTCGGTTGTTCCCTGGCGAAACAGGCCTACACACATTAACTATGCGAAGCGCAGCAAGGACACCTCAGTTTCACGCCTCTCACTCCAATAATTATGGCAGCGCAAAATATTAAGACTGGTCGTACAGCGGTGCATTATCCCACCAAAACACCATTATTCGAGGTGGGGCTCGCTAACATCCGCGGGCTCCACTCTAACCTCTTAGCTGTCCACCACCATCTCGAGACAGCCCGTCCAGCAATGCTGTTTTTGACGGAGACGCAAATTATCTGCCCGGCCGATACAAGCTACCTTAATTACCCCGGCTACGCTCTTGAGGAGTCCTTCAAGGCGAAGGCTGGTGTTTGCTTGTTCGTCCGGGCGGACGTTTGCTGTCGTCGCCTGCGCTGTTTGGAGGAACCTTCCTTTTCCTTCCTTGCAGTACACGTCGATTTTGGCACTCATTGCCGTGTCTACGTCTGCGTCTACCGTTCCCATCGTGGTGACTTGGAGACAACTCGACTTTTTGAACATCTAAGTCGGGTGGCAGATGACGCGCAGGAGCGATTTCCTTCCGCCGAGCTGGTGTTTTTAGGGGACTTCAATGCTCACCACGAGTTGTGGTTAAGTTCCTCTAAAACTGACCATGCGGGTAGGACTGCCCACGCATTCGCTCTCACGCACGACCTGACACAATTGGTCACCCAGAACACCAGGGTACCAGATATTATCGGTCAAGCGCCCTCTTTATTGGACCTTCTGTTGACAAATCGCCCTGACGGATATCAGGTGGTGGTTCGAGCTCCACTAGGATCTTCGGATCACTGCCTGGTATCCGTCTCAGTGCCTCAGGCGTCACGACCGTCGCCTGTGGTTGCAGCACGCCGTCTGTGGCACTATGCGTCAGCAGATTGGGACGGTATGCGGGATTATTACGCATCTGTTCCTTGGTGGCAGTGCTGTTTCAATAGGATGGATCCGGACTCCTGCGCTACCTCTGTTGCTGACGAGATCATACTAGGAATGGAATATTATATTCCGCATTCCAATCTCGTCAGTAGAGGCAGACGTAACCTCTGGTTCAATCGCGAGTGCGCCTCTGCTGTTGAAAACAAACAGCTGGCTTACCGCGCTTGGATCAGAGGCCGAGCATCTAAGGATCCCAATACAAGCCTACTGAAAACAGCCTACAATAATGCCACCAAGTTATGTAAGAGGGCTTACATTAGAGCGGATGCTCAGCGCATTGCACAAGTGGGCCAGGAACTGCTATCGCACCCTACGGGTAGCCGTTCTTTTTGGCGCCTGGCCAAAGCTGTGCAATCAAACTTCTGCCAACCCTCGCTGCCACCGCTGAGACTTGCCGATGGCTCACTTGCTCATCAGCCGCAGGAGAAAGCCGACCTCCTGGCAAAACTCTTTGCGGCTCATTCCCGTGTCGATGACTGTGGTACACAACCTCCGAAACTGTCCCATTGTGGCAGCACCATGCCCGATATCCGTATCAGACAGCGTGATGTGCGGGCGGAGCTCCAGTCGATCGATACTCGTAAAGCAAGTGGACCAGACGGCATTCCTGCGATTGTTCTTAAGAAGTGTGCAGCGGAGTTGACTCCGGTCCTTACGCGTCTATACCGTCTGTCGTTCTCTGCTGGTTGTGTGCCGAAATCTTGGAAAGAGGCCAATGTCCAGCCGGTTCCCAAAAAGGGAGATCGTTCTGATCCGGCTAACTATCGCCCTATAGCCGTCACTTCCATTTTGTGTAAAATCATGGAGAGGATCCTTAATACACAGCTGATCCGTTACCTGGAAGGTCACTCGTTACTTAATGACCGACAGTATGGGTTTCGTCCTAAACGGTCAACAGGTGACCTTCTAGCGTTCCTTTTGCACAAATGGGGTGAATCTATCGATAAGCGCGGCGAATCGGTGGCTATTAGTCTCGACATCGCCAAAGCTTTTGATAGAGTCTGGCACAAGGCTCTTCTTTCCAAGCTTCCGGCATACGGATTACCCGCGCAGTTCTGTACGTGGATTGCCAGCTTCCTCCACGAGCGTAGAATTCGCGTTGTCGTTGACGGCTGCGCTTCGCGGTTCGTGGCAGTGAACGCTGGTGTTCCGCAAGGCTCCGTTCTATCCCCCACATTGTTTCTTCTGCATATCAATGATATGCTTTCCTTGGGAGCTATACATTGCTATGCAGACGACAGTACAGTGCATGGGGGATATCACGGAGCCTCGGGGGCTGCTCGTGGTGATATTGGTAGGGAAAGGCAGAATCTTATCATTGAGCTCAACAGGACGCTGGACCTCGTCTCCGAATGGGGCTCCAACAATCTTGTTGAGTTCAATGCTAAGAAAACACAGGTGTGCGTGTTCTCGGCGAAAAGGTCACCTTTCCTCCCCCTTCCTTCTCTTCAGGGCACAACCCTTCACACACAGAGCAACATCACCTTGCTCGGAATGAACATTCGCTACGATCTGAACCCCAGAGACTACATCGAATCCGTCATAACTACTGCCTCACGGAAACTCGGTGTCCTGAACAAGGTGCGTAGGTATTTTGCGCCGGACCAACTATGCTTGTTGTATAAAACTCAGGTTAGGTCTTGCGTGGAATATTGCTCGCACCTTTGGGACGGCTCCGCTCAGTACCTCCTCGATGCTCTGGACAGATTGCAGCGTCGCGCTATTCGCATAATTGGCGATGTAGAGGCAACTAACACCCTCGAGCCTCTACAACTTCGTCGTGACATCGCCTCTCTTAGCGCCTTTTACCGAATGTTCCATGGGGAATGCTCTGAGGAGCTCTTTAACCTTATCCCTCCCTCTCCATTCCTTAACAGAAACACGCGTAAGGGCCTTCGGAGTCATCCGTACACTGTGTCCTCCTTTTCACACCGTACCAAGAAATTCCAAGATTCCTTCTTCTGTCGTTCATCCCACACTTGGAATTCTCTACCTGCGCACGTGTTTCCTCCATCCTACAACATGGGTTCCTTCAAAAGAGGCGTGAAAAAGCATCTTTTGGGCCGGCAAGGGGCGGGCAGGTAGGAGAGTGGATGTCGTCCCTACTCTATCTGTCAACTCATTTGGGCCTCTTTCACCGCTTAACATCAGGCGGGAGGAGGTCATTTGCCGGGCCATCCATAAAAAAAAAAAAAAAAAATTTGGATTTGAAGTATGTGATTATAGCTTACTGGATGACGAAAGTTTCTGCGTTCTGGTCTTATCCAGAGGTTCTCAAATAGGGGCCTGAAAATGCGGTGAAATGGTTCCAGTAAAGGATGGTACGGCAGTGTTTGCTTCGCGCTCGACTTGGCGGGGGCACTGCCGTGCGTGCCCCCAGATCAGCGCTGTAATTAGATACAGTGTGGGCTCCTTATCAAGCTATACTGTTTGACCTTTGGACCGTTCTTATGCCGCTCGTAATAGCGGCGGTTTTCGTAGTGTAAATGTATAGCTTGAATGGGAGCTTACTGTACAGCACTAGATAGATAGAAATACTTTATTTTGCACAATACAGATAAGTAATAGTATACTACGAGTAATACTTGTTAATACAAAATAATCAATTAAAAAACCGGCCAAGTGCGAGTCGGACTCGCCCATTAAGGGTTCCGTACGATTTATGACGTATTTAAAAAAACTACTTACTAGATCTCGTTCAAACCAATTTTCGGTGGAAGTTTACATGGTAATGTACATCATATATATTTTTTATTTTTATCATTCGCTTATTTTAGAAGTTACGGGGGGGGGGGGGGGGCATATATTTTACCACTTTGGAAGTGTCTCTCGCGCAAACTGTTCGGTTTAAAAAAATTATATTAGAAACCTCAATATAATTTTTGAAGATCTATCCATAAATACCCCACACATATGGGTTTGATGAAAAACATTTTTTTGAGTTTCAGTTCTATGTATGGAGAACCCCCAAAATTTATTGCTTTTTTTCTATTTTTGTGTGAAAATCTTAATGCGGTTCACAGAATACATCTACTTACCAAGTTTCAACAGTGTAGTTCTTATAGTTTCGGAGAAAAGTGGCTGTGACATACGGACGGACAGACAGATAGACATGAAGAATCTATAAGGGTTCCGTTTTTTGCCATTTGGCTACGGAACCCTAAAAAATAACAAACACTAATAAGAACGAAATTAGAAACATAAATTCTCAAGGACATCTATTACAGTATCTATAACTAAAGTATACAGTATCTATAATGTGTGTTTAATATTGTGTATTTTATTTAAATAAATTAGTCATTAAAACTGATACTTTTTATTATTAGATCTTTAATTCAAGACAGACAAAGAACATGGCACAAATTAAATTATTAATGAAAATAATGAATATATCCGAAATCACATAACACATATTTTTATATTGGAACGATCAACCACAGACCACTTGTTGTTGGTACCACTGCTTTGGCCACTTGCGAATTGGCACTTAAAAATAATATAACTAAGCCTATATGGAACAATGTGAGAGGTAAAGGAAATATATATATTGACTATACAGTATTGATAGAAAAATTGGATGGAATGTGCAGGCAAATTGTAAGAGTAAGCTTAAGCTATCAGAGGATCGAGTGTTCACATTGTGACGAGAATGAAGAAATTTAAACTGCTCTTTGAGGTAAACGGAGGTCTTAGGATGAAACAATATATTTCAAAGGTGAGATAAATGCTGTACTGAACTACTGATTTGAGACCAATTTACACGATGCTATATCGGGTCAGCACTGACGTCGGAATCCAACTGGCGCCAGTAACTTACTAAGGCTCGAATTAACAAACGCGTCTCAAAGTTGAGAGCGATCTTGAGCTGCAGTTTTGACGTTTAATGTATGGAACATCTGTCAAAAACAGTATCTCAAGATCGATCTCATACTTGAGATGCGTTTATTAATACGAGCCCTAGTGTAAATCGGGTTTAGCTGCCGTTTATAAATCTGCGAAGGACGTACGGGATGTAAGGGGTTGCGAGTAACAGCGAATCAAACTTTGCTAATAATGTGCTCAATTTTCCTATCTGTTCGGACCATCGATATCTGGGCCTCTGGACTACCTAGACTTCAGTAGTGTGATTCTGTAAAACCTCACTTTAAACTTCGAATCTGATTCCGCAGTGAGTTCTTAGATTGGCATTCTCAAAATTCGAATGTAGATTTGAAGTTACTAGAAACTATTAAGTAATCTGTGCTACAGCGCTACACTTGCGAGCGTGGCAGCGAGTGGAACTAGAGTGACCGTCAGATTTTGACATTATAAATATGGGATGACGTATGAAGTGGCATTCCGTAAAGGGAATTCCTTTATTACTTCGAAGCTCACTTCGAAGCTCACTTCGCATACGAACTCGAAACAAAGTGTCAAATAAAACGTTGCTATTTTGTGAGTGAAAACATTCAAAGTTTATTATCATAGTTTAAAAATACATTTAAAATTATTTCTGAAGGTGATAAAAACTAGTTCTGAGGTATTTATTAGAATTTTATCGCTACTAACTCGTGATAATGACTATGTAAGGGTATCTTGTATCTTATGCGAAGTGAGCGTGAATATCGAAGTGAGGTGCGAGCTATTGTTCGAATTTTACAGAATCGACATGCTGGTTTTTACTATATGATACTAGAGATTAACTCAAATTTTGCCCATTTGGGACGTTTTTGAACCAACCGTAGGCTCTTGCGACGTAAACTCGGTTTCCTTATTCTCACAAAGTTATTCAACTTCCTCAAATAGTTTCCCTATACTGGTCCGTAAATATGAGATAACCTTCTAACGACAACAACAGTGGGCACCTGAAATGATGATAATGTAGCTTCTAAAGCCGATGGTGACTAAGCAACGCCGGGGCTACTGAATATGATACGATTCAAGACTTAATAGCCCCTTCTCATCGCTCGAGGTGCACCCTGCAGATCAACAGATGAGACTCTGGCTTACCTTCCGAGCCCACACTGGGCCGGAGTGAATAATATTTATTTATTTATTTATTAAACTAAGCAAACTTAACAGCATATAAGTCTATTTGGTTTACAATCATAAAATTAAAAACATATACAGCCAATAATAAAGTTTGTCGAATTACAATTTACAGATGACGTACTTAATTATTTAATTAGACTAATATTAAGAAAAGATATTAACGGATCTTGTGAAAAGTTCCAAAACATACATTAAAAAACAAGAATTAGATTACTGCCAAAACAGAAAATGAACGTTAGATTTTTATAATAATAGAAGAATGTGTGTCATTTTGTTGTGGATAACGTGTGTGAGTGAGTGTGAGTGTACTTGTTTATGCGTGGGATGTAATGAGTGTGACTACTCTGACTGACTGTTAGAGAACTGGGGCAAATGCTTTGAGAATGCTTTGATATGACCCCAAACCCACTTTCCAAAAAAAAAATCCATGCCAAATAGTGGACGTATTGTTGCTGGGATGATGATGAACGTTCCATGATAAAATTAAGAGCCACCGTAATAGATTTTGAGTTCCATAATACAGGGGCGGAATCGCGATTCATTTATAGGACAAGCAAGATGCCGCTAGTTTAATAACGTATAGGTTTATGTACTCGTATGTTTGCAAAATAATAAAATTGATTTGTTATAATCTATGTCGTCAAGGAGCAGGTAGGTATATAGCAAAAATTCGTCGGAAGTTTTGTTTGCTATACATCTACTACTCCTTAACAATTAGTAATGGATTTCCGAAAAATAACGCCTGAGACCATTAATTACAATCTATGTAATGTTTTTATGTTTAACTAGCTTTACAAAATTTCATGGGGTAGTAAGAATTAATTTTATCGTGTTTGTTCTAAGCTCAAACTATGATTTACTACAAGAAAGATAAAAGCAAGATAGTTCAACAAAATTTGGATGATAGAATTTCAAGTCAATGCACTTGTTCCGTTTATTTTACTTATTTTCTAATTGCCAGTCTTTCTTGGAAATTACCTCAGATGAGGAGTGTCTCATTTCTGGTTTATTTGACTGTCTGTCTGTCCATCTATTTATATGACATAAGTACCTCCATGTTTTCATATAGTAATTTCACATATTTGAAATCGATTGTGGATGCCATATAGTGTTGCCCAAATGCAAGAACAAGACGAGACTTAGCCAGTCTTGGTCTTGGTCTTGCGCCAATACACCTGGTCTTGGTCTTGGTCTTGGTCTTGCGCTCCCAGTCTTGGTCTTGGTCTTGGTCTTGCAGCAAGAGTCTTGCAAGTCTTGCAATTACCTATTAGTCTATTACTATTTATTAAAGTTTACTTTAAATCTTAGAAAAACGTATTAGAATTGGAACATTGTGAGCTTGAATTAACATAGCCATAGTAAAGATCAAGCAGATTAATAAATAACTGAAGATTTGATAAGAAATTCGAAAAATCAACTGACCTATATGTCGTTTTCCATGGAAGTAACTGTTTCTTAATAAACATTTATGATTTATAAGCTTACATTTGCTAAAACATGTAAAAAAACAAATTAATTACAATAACTTGACTGTATTTTAAAGAACAATACTTATCTGTCTACAAAGAGATTGAACCCTCAACTTATAAGAAATTTAATAAAAGAGTTTTACGATTTATCATTTATTTGAATAAAAAATAAAATACAACACAAATCAACAGCTTTATCATTAGGTTATGATACTTTATATCAATTCTTTTGACCAAGAATTAATACAAAGTAACCATCTGGCTGACTCATCACTTAACCTATTTCTATGTTTTCTAATTACTAATGATGCTTTTGAAAATAACCTCTCAGCAGGTACTGAAGTTGCAGGTATTGAGAGAAAATCACGGGCCATTTTCGATAAAATTGGATACTCTGTCTCATGCGTCCTCCACCAATCTAAAATGACTTCCGAGCTGGCAGTTCTTGGTTTTCTCAGGTACTCCTCCAACTCGTCTATCACTAAGCCTTGAAGACAAGATCCAGATGACGTCGAGGGACATTCATAGAGTTTATCAAAGTCTATTACGTCTTCATCTTCATCACATACTTTATTTTCTTTTTCTGGTAATTCCAGAGATTTGTTCAGTGAGTGTAGACTTTTATATTCTTCATAAAGTTCATTGAACTTGCGCAGACTTTCTGTTTTAAGTTGCTTCCCCCACATTGTCAGGTCAAAAGTCTGAGCCTTATGCCTTGGGTCTAAAATTAAAGAAGTACAATAAATCCAGTTGCTCTTCTTGTAATGTTTAAGCATTTTGTCTCGAGCTGCTTGGAAAGCTAGAATGAGCCTTTCATCCACTTCAGATCGATTAGGTTTCTCATCTAACTGTTTTACCATGGATTCAATTTTATCTAGCAAGAGATTGAATGATACAATGACTAGCGGTAATGTAACATATTTGTCTCCACCAAGTTTTGTACTTAAAAGTTTAAAGTTTATTAGAAATTTATGTAATTTTTCGAGTACCTGCCATTCATTAGCTGTGATTTGAAAATCATTTAATTCGGTGACAGAACTGCACAATATGTCAATGCCCGCTCTCACTTTTAAACCAAATCCAATCATATCATGTGTGGAATTCCATCTCGTTGGACAGTCAAGAATGGCATTTAGATTTGATGGCACGCCAGCTGCTTCACAAGCAGACTGAAACTTCTTCTTCACTATCTCACTTCTTTTTATTTTACTGGAAATACTGCGTAACTTTGTTACAGATGTACGCGAGTCAGCAATATTTGGTGCAGATTCTTCATCTTCCTCATCCTCAGTTTCGTCTGCATAGTCTTCGTACTGCTGATCTTGCGCGTTAGTGTCAGACTCACAGTGTAATGCTAAGGTCTTTAATAAATCTTGTACACCAAGGTTTAAAATGTGAGCAAAGCACCGGAAATGTTGATTGTCTGAATCAAAGTGTGGCGGCAGCTGTTTGCCCAGTTCATACATAAATTTGGTATTTGCAGTTGCGTTGTCGACCGTGATACCTTGTAATTTATCAATTATGCCATATTCCAATAAACATTCATTGAAAATCGTTGCAATATCTTCCCCAGTATGTCGACCGCGTGATGGTATAAAATCAAGAACTACAGATTGATACTTCCATGCGTTGTCTATATAATGAATAGTAACCCCGTAGTAACTCCTACCAGCAATTGACGTCCACCCATCAATGGTAAAAGACATTTTAGATGATAATTGTTGAAGTCGTTCCTTGAGATTCAATTGGAGCTCTTCAAATCGCTCTTTGACTTTCCTTCTAAGTGTAGACCTTTTAGGAAACACCATATTAGGGCAAATACGTCGAAAATATACTTGTGTAGCTTCGTCATCGAAAAATGAGAAGGGAAGATATTTTTTCACCACCCAATCAACTGTAGCTGTCGTGATGTTGTCACTGCTGTTTTCCGACTGAAGCAAAACAATAAATCTTGTGTTATTATTTAAAACATACTAGGTTTGAGCGTATAAGAGGAGGAGGTTTGTTGTTGTTAAATCGAGAAAATCGTTAAATTGATATTTGTTATATTAAGGTTGCACTGTACTGTAATTTACCAAAATAAAGTACTTAGTTGTTACTGGCCGATTAAATGAAAATATGGGTGTTTATAAAAAATATTTAAGACGATAATTACATACTTAATATGTCGCACCCCTAGATGAAAACACCACTAACTCAAAAATACTTACGTAAGTTAATGGCGTTTTTGAAAGTATCGCATGAATAGCTACGCGGAGTTAAAATTCTTTTAACTGTTAAAAAAATATTCTTACCTGTCCACTTCTTCCAGCGGTTACTAAAAAGCTTGTGATATCTCCACTTAATTTTGGTTTAACAGGAAGAAATATTTCTGATTCCTTTTTGTGGAAAGATATTAGATATTTCCTTAAGCCTGAAGTGTTTCTGTTCTTCATTTTTATTTCAATCTTTTTATGTTGGCACAATTTACAGAAGGCAGTTTGGGATGCATGAATTATTTCGAAAAACTCCTCAAATTTGCTTTTGGGTCTTTTAGATCTGTGACTCAAACTCTCGTTACTCGGACTAGAATAATTTGAATCTTCGTCACTCATATTAAATTGTACACGTGATACGTTTTTAGAAAACAACGAGAATTAGTAAAAACAATTATTAAGTTAGACTCGAAGCACAGCTCAATTGGAAATGACTGGAATTAAAATAATTCCTTTATTTATAGTACGCAAATAGTGTCAAATGTTATGATTTCGGCGTGGCGGCAACGATTGTTTTAGATTTCAAAAGAAGCCGCCGGCGCGTGTATCATAACCATGTACTTCCGAAAAGCGGCAAATTTCTTTGAGAAGTAAGTACAAAACCTTTGATGCCGCATTATCAAAGTGCCGATGGTTAAAACATAACTATGCATGCACTCAGTTTGATTTTAATAGATATTTTTTTATTCGCTATGTTTATGGTATTAGTCGTAATGCGCATAGGTCCAGTTTTTCATATTCTTTGATACAGTTTTTTGCGTCTCATAGAATTCCTAAGCGTACCTACCTATACACCGAACTGTTACACCTAACTACTCAGTGAAATAGCGCTAAGTCCTAGCTGCAAGACGCAAGAGTCTTGCAGGCTATGTCTTGTTCTTGCTCAAGTCTTGCACGGTCAGTCTTGGTCTTGGTCTTGCTAAAAATACGCGGTCTTGTTCTTGGTCTTGGTCTTGCAAAAACGCAAGAACAAGACCAAGACTGCAAGACCAAGACTGAATTTGGGCAACACTAATGCCATAAATGATGCTCAAAAGAGTTCGAGAGCTCCACTACCGATAAATTTTTCTTTTAAACGTGAGCTTATCTCTAAACTCCCCCACGGCAGAGACTAGTTTACTATTAACTTGAATTAGTCCATCACGATCAATAGGCACACCACCGCATGTGTGTACAGGAAGAGACGATTACCGCGCTAATGAGGAAACTGTTATTGCGACGGCCATGTTTCCTGTACCAGCGCGATCTCTGTTATTGTAGTCTCGTTGTCATTGTGTTTCGGATTTAGTTTCATATCTGTGAATAAAATAATATTATCATCAATTGAATTAAGTATAATGATTGCTGTTGCTTGATAATCTCACGTACGTAAAATTGTGAGTTTGCATATTCTAATGAATTCTTCATTGCATCTAGGAAAAATATCTCCACTATCTACCAGAGTCGTCTGTGCGGTCAACTCTTGCCCGAGTCTCTCTTTACCCTTGTGCTACAACTCCGAAATCATAGTACGACCCTCCGCGGTTGGGTTGAAGCACATCGGGTGATTACACTGCGCCCGGATGAACGGGGAGGGTAGGAGGGGGGCATTTTTCCTTTAAGAGGTTGGTGTCGAATTCGGTGGTGGTGTAGTTGGTGACCTCAGGCCTTACGCGCGTGATTCGCCTAGAATCACGCGCGTAAGGCCTGAGGTCACCAACGAGCACGCTGCCGAAGGAAACCCTCTGCAGTACCAAAGTAACGCAAGCACCGCTACTTAACAGCAGGAATAGGTAACTCTATCTTGCCAAGTTCTGCCGTGCTCGCATTGCTGTGTCCTGGATTGAAGGGTAAAGCAGGCAGTGAAATTACTGGCTACTGCGACTTGATATCTTTGTCACAAGTTCGCAACACACGTTGGGGTTCTAGTAGGAGTTGCAGATTTGCTAATCTTACAGGAATCACAAGTACTATAGGCAACATTTACTGTAGCTGTATAAAAAATGCTGTCACTGGCTCATCAGTGTGCTGTCAACAACATTTTACAAATCCAGCACTAAAGCAAAATTCTAGGTTTTTACCTGTGTTGCGCAGAAGTGCAGAAGGGATAAAACAATTCATGACTAACAGCATGATAAGCCACACGAAGAGGCCCTAACGTACTATTATTTCGTTATGTGAAAAAGCCTGATGGCTCCATGATAGACGGTTACAGAAAATCAGTTAACCGCTACCGTGGCCAGAAAGCATGAATCCTGTGATTCACTTTTTCGACTCTCGCTAGAAACCGGCCATTCACCAAAGTGCATCGGAGCACGACCAAGAAATGTGAATAAACTGAATAGGGTGCGATGGTCACTTGCATTTAAAGAATAATTTTTTATTTTATTTATATTGATGACAGATAACTATTTAAATAGTACTACAACTTTGTCACAATAAAATTATTAAAAAGCAAAATTAAGTAGGGCTTTTGAGCACGCCACGATAGCCAACATGAGAAAGCTTTACAGATGATTAATAAGGAAGTGGAAATTCTGAACACCATCAAGCAGCGGAATCTAGAACACTTCGGTCACATAATGCGTAACAAGAAATACGTACTACTGCAGCAGATGATCATCAAGGGGAAGACACAAGGACGCCGCAGATCAGGCAAACGTAAGACCTCATGGCCCAAAAACATGATACGGGTTGAGCACCAGATCCTTGTTCAGGGTTATCTTTGATAAAGTTAAGATTACCGGCATCAATCTCCGGCTGCAGCGGTCGGCACTATAATAAGACGAAGAGAAACATAAACATTTCTTTATTTCTCGCACAAAGGTAGGGGTTACAATAAAATAATTGCTGACTTAAATAGGAAGTCCTTTGCGAGAGCTGGAGTCTGTACTAGGTTTATAACCTTTATTACAGAATCACCAGGCTCTCATCCCAAGGATGTACAAACAAACAATCATCAGCTTATACACAACATATTAATAGAAAAAATACAAACAGTAAGAAAAAGATTACTGGAATATAAACTGTAAGGTTACAATACACCTATGGTAATACGAGGGAATTTATATTGTATGTGTGTGTGTATGTGTGCATGTGTGTGTGCGCGTGTACAAATGTATATTTATATGTGTGTAGGGGAGTGTACGTGTGAGTGTGTGTAAGTGTGTACGAGGGTCTGCGAAAATGGAGTGTTGTGTTGGTTAAGTAATTGTGGTGATAATAGTTTCGGTGGATTCATAGTCAAGCTCGAGCAGCCATTTAGATGTTTTTACATTCAACTTGAAATAGTGGGTATATATTTATTATTTTATTAGCTTTATTATATACAGAGAATCAAAGGAAATAAAAACAATCCTGAGCATGTGAGCTATTCGTTTGAATAGGCTAGCAGACTGAATATTTTGGACGTTTGTGCGTAAACTTGGAGGGTTCGTATGGGATTAGAAAATGTTTTTTTGAATTAAATTATATATGAACAACTGCCGAACGGTGAGGACGTTACTCTTTTGTAGAGCTGCTTTTTTTTTGAGGGACTTATGCTGTTAGCCGCAGATGCCTGTTACAGCTTCACCGTAATGTAGAGCTACTTTGTAGAAAAGCCAGTTCACAGTTGTTTAGGAGTCCAGTAAAGCTTTAACCCATCTTCAGTGTTTTCGTTTCTTACCATCGGATGAGATGAAGTCAAGAGCTTCCGTGTCGTACATAAAAAAACGAAATAAAATTTGTTAACTGTATTACCTACAAAATTCTATATCTTGATGGTCATTATCAGGCTGTTTGATTCCATTATTAAAAACGTTTATTGTGATGCTTATTTTTACAAAAGTAAGGAATCACGCCTTATAAGCACCCTCTGTTCTGGATACTAAACTTTGTAAATAATCACTGCAAGATAATGCTCCTTAAGGAACTACGGAGCGCGGTCACCCTTGCAACTTCTTACAGGAAGTAGCCCTGCAACCGTCACCTAATGCCATTATTAATTTAAATGACGATGTAAGTATCAACATAATGTTACTTGCAGTCAGGAAAAGGTTTGTCACTTCCCTTACACCATGAATTTCTTTAGAAAAGGCATCACATTTTGATAATATTGCCAAAGGCTTCATGATTATTATTATTTCATTTGTAAATTAAAACAAGGACCAAAGCCTGAGGCTTTACTGATAATGAAAGCAAATGGAAGGAACTTCCATTTGGATCCCTCAAGTACAAAGCCTATCAAATTTTTTTTTACCCTGTAATATCAAATATAGTTTTATACAACAGCGGTAGCCAACCAGATAGTCACAGAAATCCTGAGACAAACAAAACCTAAAACTGCTACTTCCAAGAGCTGCCCTGTCATATTTAAAACTGCTACTTCCAAGAGCTGCCCTGTCATATTTAAAACTGCTACTTCCAAGAGCTGCCCTGTCATATTTAAAAATACTGTTGAAATTCTTTATTCGACTTCGTATTAATGAAGGATGCCTAAGGGGCTATTAATTTATTACGTAAGATGATTTAGGGGGGGAGGGGTGTTGACCATGTCTTTACTTATAAGGGGGTGGGATAGATTGATAGTTCTTACGTAACATCACAAAAATGCTTAAAGATTATATTTTGAAAAAAAAATTGAAAAAGCGCGCAACCGCGCTGGATTCATCCTTAAGATTAATGATTAAAATCAAATTTTATTACTACCAAAAAATAAAAATTACTAGTATCTTTGTAGGTACAATTAAACATTCCTAACAATGAATAAATATTACAAAAAAAATGTTTCTTTGAAAAATAAACATACAAACAAATCAAAATCCTATTCGTTTATTCCTTGAGATTCTTACGTAATAAATATTAAACTGGGGGGAGGCCGTTGGACTATTCTTATTTTTTTCTTACGTAGGGGGGGGGGAGAGGGTGAAAAAGTAGCAAAAATAGTCTTACGTAATTAATGAATGGCGCCTAACCTGGCAGACTTTACGGAATTCCGACCGTTAAACAAATCACGCAAATAAAATCATTTTTCGAACTTGGAAATCGAACGCCGTACCGTACCTACCTGAGATTGTGCCAAATTTCTTCGCGCTTTAATCCAACATTTTACATAAGAGAATCTCTTTCAAAGACAAGTTAGTCCGATTGTATATCTTTTTTATACAACTATAACTTGGCAAACAATGTCCTGTCTACCAGATGATAAGTGGTTACCTTGGCGCTACACGAGGTTCTTGTAAGACTTGCAAATCTAAAATCCCTACAAGGACGCCAATCTACGTTGCCAACCAGTGACATAAGATGTTAAGTCGCAGTAGCGAATAATTTCACTGTCTGTCTTGCCCTTCAAACCGAAACGCAGCAATGCAAGCACCGCCCGATTTACAGCAGAAACAGGTAAGATAGAAGTACCCATGCAGACGATTCTGGTATGGAGTTGATGGAGTAAAACTTATCTGTATTAGTTTTATTTTTATTAGTTTCGTAAATGAATTGAGTTCCCTCTGTTGTGAACAGAGAGAACTCAAAATGTCAAAAAAAATCACATATCTATTTGACCCAAAGTGGAATGAGTAAAATTGTATAGGACCTTTAGAAACAATAGAAGGAAGTACGCTCAGTGATCACGATCACGATGCTAAGGAGAGCCGCGGCAAAAAGCATAAGGCACCCTCCTCGGTCACGGGGCGAGCACACTGATTGACCGGTTCCATCCCCGCACTGATGAGCATCGGACTCAGGGGGCAGCCAGCTGGAACCGATGTAACTGAAGATTGCTCCGTTGTGTACAAACGTGTGACTTATGCATAAGTACAATCATACCGTATTATCACACAAGCTGTGCCCGCGACTTCGCGTGGATCTCGGAAAACCGTAACATGTCGTACATTTTTTCCCGTTTTCGCAACAGTTTTCATTGATGCTCAGCTCCTATTAGTCGTAGCGTGATTTTATATATCCTATAGCCTTCCTCGATAAATAGACTATCAAGCACAAAAGAATTTTTCAATTTGAATCAGTTGTTCCTGAGATTAGCGCGTTCAAACAAACAAACAATCAAACAAACTCCTCAGCTTTATAATATAGTAAGTAAGTATACCGGGTGTAACTGAACACCCCAATAACATTTAAGGGGCATATAGGTTAGATACTAAATGGACCTTCGGTGCTTGTCTGAGACCTGGAACCCCAATACTTTCAGAGTTATTTGATTTTAAACTGAAAGCAAAAACTTTCAAGTGACAACCATAATCAGCTCTTAGCACTTAGAAATTAGCTTAGAAATTTAAACACAAAACGACACGTGACAGACGTGAGCATAGTATTGCTCCTACGCTTACGTAGGGCTCTCGGCACTTAATACCAAAAAATAATTTATTTACTTTGTATGACGTGAGCGTAGTATTCCTCGTACGCTTACGTAGGGTTGTCGGTACTTAATACTAAAAAATAATTTATTTTGTTTGTATGGGAAAAAAGTAGGTTTGTTAGCCCTAATATTTTTCCTACAGAATTTCTACTTCTGATGGATACATACCCTTAAATGTTATTGGGGTATTCAGTTACACCCTGTAGATAGTTACTACGATTATACGATTCTTGCCAGCACGAGTGCTGCTGACTTGCAGCATAGATCGCACTTCAATTTCGTTATCGGTCAGGCAGTTGTTTATAGTTTTGTATTCAAAATCTAAATTGGATTGCCATGTCGACCTGTCGCTTACACTACGGGTTTGGATTTAAGTGGTGCCTTTTTTAAATACCAACTTCAATATAAAAATGTGGTGTTGTACCTATGTGTTCTTATATTATTTATGAGTTTTCGGTGTTTTCAAAGTCGGTTTTATTTTTTGTAATTTTTTTAATAAACACAGAGTCATTAAGAGAAGAAAGGTATCTAGAGAGATAGATAAATCAAAGCTTTTAGCTGAAATGACCAACACTAGTGGAAAATGTCGTCAGAATTTTACGTTCTCGTCAGATCCGTACCTTTCATTCCTACTATGTATCTCCATTTCATATTTCATCATAAAGCAATATTAAAACTGTTAATAAAGCCAGCTATCCCTACAGTTGCGATAACAGATGAACTTGTGAACCAATGGCGTAGCTTCTTTGATGTGCAAAAGTGTTTGTGTAATAATCAAATTTGAATAAACTAAATATATTGAATTTGAATTTGTCTCATTCACATGTGAGGCGGGGAGACTGAATCATCTCCGACTCTGGGTATGCTTATGCTGATGCCATTCAGTCACCAAATGCAGCGGTTACGGCTAAGGCTCTATACAGACGGACTGCATTTCAACTGCATTCCGACTGTAAAATTGCAGTTCAGATGCATTTTGAATACAATTGGTACAACTGCAACGAAACTGCAAACCAACCGTGCAGTCCAGTTGCAGTCAGTGTGCAGTTCCAACAACTGCACAGCGACTACATTCGGACTGCACAGTCGAATTGCAGTCCTAATGCAGTTGACCCAACTGCTTAGGGTAGGTACCTACATCATTTGCCAACACTGATTTCTTTGCTTGCAGTTCTTTTGCAGTCCGAATGCGTCGTTGTGCAGTTGATGCTGCGTCGAACTGCACACCGACAGCAACTGGACTACACGATTGGTTTGCAGTTTCGTTGCAGTTGTGCTAACTGCATTCGAACTGCAATTTTGCAGTCGGAATGCAGTTTAGATGCAGTCCGTCTGTCCAGAGCCTTAGCAGAAGATGGTTTGTATTCTTATATCTGCTTGCCACCTTTTTTCGTATTTATATCATGACAGCTCTATTATAATATTAACACGAAAAAGGTAGGTAATCTATATCTTGGCGTTCATTTTACTTGATGGTAAATGACGATAAAAAATGGAAGTACACTACATCTGTATTTCTCTTAACTAAAGAGAAATATATTGCTATCTTACTTTTGACTGACAAACCACAATAATGGGGTTAGCATTGCTGTTATGCTTAGAGAACTGTACGGTTTAAAGTAGTTATATTATGACCACAGACTTAAGACTGATGTAACCATGTTGTAGGATTAAATGCGGTAAGTCACTCAAATTCATTAAATATCTACTCAGAAATCTTTTCAGTCATAGATCAATCTGTTACATACATTAATGATACAATCATTGGATATTTGTTAGTTAATGAGTATCGTGTTGGTTCTTATTTAAATCGCTGTCGCATACCAAATAAAATTTCAAATGTATAATAATAAAAGGTTTGTCTTTGAAAGCTTCTTGGATTTGTAAGAACTGACAATACATGGCCAGTCTAATGCTTATGCTTGTAGAGTTAACTTTTTTTTAAATTTTACTTGTATTTGCATATATTTTAATTATGATTGGGGTGTTTGTACTTACATACAAGGATTGCATAATTAATTATAAAATATCTTAGTTAGATTTTGTGTTTTATTGGACACCAATAAGTGCCTGTTGGGGTCTATCTATACTAATATTATAAAGCTGAAGAGTTTGTTTGATGGTTTTCTTGAACGCGCTAATCTCAGGAACTACTGATTCAAATTGAAAAATTCTTTTTGTGTTGGATAGTCCATTTATCGAGGAAGGCTTTAGGCTATATAACATCACGCTACGACTAATAGGAGCTGAGCATTAATGACAAATGTTGCAAAAACGGGTAAAAAATATACGGCGAAACGTAGTTCGCTGGCTCAGCTAGTATTAAATAAAGATTGAGTTTTGAGTTTGAATAACCCAGCCCATTATCGAGCATCGTGCTACCAGCTGCCGGCGAAACAAAATTGTATGAAGTTATGTTTTAGTTACGCTTTTCTACTGCCGTGTCGGGCCTGGCTGGGCAGTGGAAAAACAGATAATAACTGTCACTCATTGATGTACTTTTACTCAGAAGATATGCTTTAGTTATTGTTCTGAGACTACATCTATGGTACTCATTGATTTACTACCAAACGTTTGGTAGTAAATCAATGATGGTACTACACAGACATGGGATTTTCGCTATGTAATCTAATAACTCTGACAACCGGTTGCACCAAAATGTTCCACTTCTACAATTTTAGTTTTATTTTGTCCTTTACGCCTCACACATCAAATCTAGGGTATAAATTGTATATTTAACAGTGAAACAACTATAGAATTTAAACGTAGGACCAATCCGTTTTAAATTGATTTTAACGAAATTATCAAAGATATTAACTTGAGGCAATCTGCCTCAATTGAATCAATAACTGATTCAAAAAATCTGAAATAATTATATTACTCAAACCACTAAGTTGAACGACTCAATATACATATCTACGTAATTATAACACTTAGATATTGTTATGATTTACTATTTCCAGCCACACAGAGACACAATTGGAATAAAACAACGAATACTAAAAAGTATACATTACATTTAATTTTATTCACGAGTTTCACAACTTCTCATTGTTCAACCTCTGGCCGCTGTACGCGCTCGCTTCACTGATCTCTCTACGTATATAGTTCCTGCAGCATCTCTTCATGCACCTGTACAGGTACCACAGCCCGCCGAACAGTATGCCAGAGAACACCATCAACACGAACAAATCGCACATTGTCAGCCCTTCGCCAACCGCCATATGGGAGTGACCGGAATGATTCCTCTGCGCGTCCATATTCCACTCCAATGCCTTATAAAATGCCTGCCTTTGTTCGCTGCACTGCGATTTGCTGACACCAATATTATGTCGCACTGATGCTACTGACAAAGTTGCAACTTCAGAGTTTTGTTGCTACGTACTTAATGGAAGCGGCTAGCGAAATGCAACGGGTATATTTCATTGGAAAGCTAACTTAGCAAAAGAATGGAGACAAGCAAAACTCGACTCAGTTTGATTTGTACGCAGGTGTAAAGTTATCGACTTTATATTATGTAAATATGATTTATTACCTAATGACCATAGGTGAACAGTTATTTGTTGACGCGAATAGCTGTGCCCGCGAACTACGTTTCGCCATATATTTTTTCCAGTTTTTGCAACATTTTTCATTGATGCTCAGCTTCTATTATAGTCGTAGCGTAATGTTATATAGCCTAAAGCCTTCCTCGATAAATGGACTATCCAAAACAAAAAGATTTTTTAATTCGGATCAGTAGTTCATGAGATTAGCGCGTTCAACCAAACAAACAAACAAACTCTTCAGCTTTATAATATTAGTATAGTATAGATAAACTCTTGGTATAGATCTCGGAGGATAGTGACGATTAGACTAATGATGGATGAAAGCTTCATCTAATTTCTTAAGCATGAGGGGACTGGCAGCTTTTTATAGCCTAAACATATTTAAACTTACAATCAAGAATGTACTTTTACAAAAAGCATATTACAAGGTGTCTGATTACATTACAGATAAAACTGCTTGGGATTTACAAAAAGGTAATAATTGACGTTCAAAGTGCACTTAACACTTTGTGATAATTGGATAAATGTACTTATTACTTTTGAATAAATGTTCCAATTACTCTGACAGGCATTGCTATATTATTTTTATAAATTCAAAATCATGTTTGTGAAATACTGTGAGACAAAAAAAATATAACACCTTCCGAGTTTCTTGCCTGTTCTTCTCGAGAAGGCTCTCCCAATTTCCGAACAGGTGTAGAGTCAACTTTTATTTTTCATTTTACTTGTAGTTGCATACAACTTAATTATGATTGGGGCGTATGAGGTTTAATTGAAATAAATATTTTAATTAGATTTTTGGTAAATTTTTGATACACGGTTACTTTTCAATCAGAAGCCAAATTTTCTATACTTCTTCAAACAAGCAAGCAAATCTTGAAATCGCGAAAAAAATCAGCTAAGTATTCCAAACAAATTATCCACATCCATGGCCCTAAATGTTTTGAACAGCTGCTTCATTTTCGCGATTTCAATATTGATTCCATAGTAAAAATTATTCAGTTTGCTTGTCTTAACAAGCAGATAAAATTTGACTCCAACTTGTAAAGGATGTTAGGTCAATCCCCGATCAAGCCGACACGTACCCATGTTAACATAGTCATATAAAAGTTATGAAGTCATTGAAAATTCGAAATAGTAAAATTAATTTTGAAATCTCCCACACAAAAAGTTGGGCCTGTGAAAAAATGTATAAGGAATTAGAAAATAAATGTTATACCATTCCCCCTCTAAAAGTATTATTTTATTCACCGAACAGTGAATAAAAAAGAACTTTTAATCAGTGTTTTGGAGTTTAAATTTATTCTAGAACCTCATCAATATTTATTCGACCTCCATCTCAATGCTATACAACCTCCTTGCGCAAAAAAAAAATATACGATACAAACTCCTTGTGCAGTGAATACTCGACATACAAACTCCTTGTGCAAATCACTTCCCGAGATTTGATTGGTGGTCATTTTCTACAAGGATTTTAGCATTAGAATAAAATTTAACACTTGAATCACTCCCTATGGTCGTGATTTAGTCATTAGAATCCTTCACTTGCTCGTGTATCATCTATGGCCCTCGCATCAAATCCCTCCTTGATTCATTCATTCTCGCTTTAAATCCCTGTTACAACTTCGAATTTTGGAAGAACCCTTGAGATGATGACAACCAAACGCAAAGGCATCAAGAGTTTTAGAGAAAAACGTTAGACTTGCCTATGAATTCTCTCGATTTTCCGAGGATCCCATCACCAGATCCTGACTTGCTGAAAATGAAAATGACTCTTGCCAAACATGAAAACAAACACGTCTAATTGCCTAAACAAACAAACATAATGCCATGAAACAAAATGCCATTTGAGAAGTTACGATTAAAATTTCTGATTATAATTCTGGCTGCTTACTAGACAGCGTAATATTATAAGAAAAACCTAGCAAGTTAATTGTTAATTGAAAGGTAGTTACATATGTACAATTGCATAACGATGCTATCATAGTTAAATACACGTCATTTAGCATTTGTATGGCTTATGAAACTGAATCATGTCTCGTTTAAATGGAGACTAAACCTCCTCGAAACCAGTTCCCCGCAGCGATTCTTCGGTCAGCTCCCAGGGAATGCAATAAAAAAAGATTAACAAGCTGAGCTTGCGACTCCCGCGCAGGGAAACAAAAGCCTTTGTTAGTTTCCACGTATTCAGACGGTGTTGTGTTGCGAAGTTCTATAGCTAATCGAATCGCTTAGCGAAATCTGATTACTGAGCTATGTCTTTGTTGTGACCGGCTTGTCGCGAGGAATTCCTAAAATATGCCGCAGCGAACATTATAATTGGATGCCCTGGTTGTCCAAAGATGAGAAGAATTGGGTTTAAAGGGCCTTGGCATGCAAATTTCCCACGAAAAGACCGCTCAAATTGTGCCATAGTAAGCTGTAGTTGAATATGTATTTAATTAAAATAGCATGTTAGGAGAAAGACAATTTCCTAAATCGTTGTTCACTGGTTACCATCAGATTCTCATCTGGTCAAATACATTCTCATCAATTACCTATCTAAAAAATGTGATTATTTTATTGGGCGTTTATAAGATGTAGTCAAGAACAACCATGATTTATAGGAACTGCTAAGCTATTAACCAGTTGTTGAGGAGCTTGGTGGCGCATTGGCGCGTGCGCTCAGCGAACGATTGCTAAGGTAAAGCAACGTTCGCTGTGGTCAGTCCTAGAATGGGTGACCAAAATAAGAAACAGCTCAAGCTCCTCCGTGCTTCGGAAGGCACGTTAAACAGTGGGTCCTGCGCCTGATCTCGCCCCGGTCGTGTCGGTTAACCGTCCCATCGGACTAGGCGAGTGAAGGAACAGAGAGTGCACTTGCGTTTGCGCAGTCACTTGTGCACTATAATATCTCCTGCGCAGATGGCTAGTCTCTGTGGAGATTGGCCGCCGTGACCGAATATCGGTTAGGAGGACATTACATTATAAAAAACTAAAATATCTCGAGCTCCTCTTGAACTTGAAAAGGTATCCTCATACCGGCCGTATTGATTAAATGTCCTATCAAACTATATGCAAGTGAACAAAGGGTACACATAATTATGGTTCCATACACACAAATTTTTCACAACTAAGAAAGAAACTATGTCTTTTCTTGCCACGGCGAACGGAAACAGTACAATTAAACAAGTATTTTTTTTTTATTATGGAGGGCCCGGCAAATTACCTCCTCCCGCCTGATGTTAAGCGGTGAAAGAGGCCCAAATGAGTTGACAGATAGAGGAGGGACGACATCCACTATCCTACCTGCCCGCCCCTTGCCGGCCTAAAAGATGCTTTTTCACACCTCTTTTGAAGGAACCCATGTTGTAGGATGGAGGAAACACGTGCGCAGGTAGAGAATGCCAAGTGTGGGATGAACGACAGAAGAAGGAATCTTGGAATTTCTTGGTACGGTGTGAAAAGGAAGATACAGTGTAAGGACGACTCCAAAGACCCTTACGCGTGTTTCTGTTAAGGAATGGAGAGAGAGGGATAAGGTTAAAGAGCTCCTCAGAGCATTCCCCATGGAACATTCGGTAAAAGGCGCTAAGAGACGCGATGTCACGACGAAGTTGTAGAGTCTCGAGGGTGTTAGTTGCCTCTACATCGCCAATTATTCGAATAGCGCGACGCTGCAATCTGTCCAGAGCATCGAGGAGGTACTGAGCGGAGCCGTCCCAAAGGTGCGAGGAATATTCCACGCAAGACCTAACCTATACAACAGGCATAGTTGGTCCGGCGCAAAATACCTACGCACCTTGTTCAGGACACCGAGTTTCCGTGAGGCAGCAGTTATAATGGATTCGATGTAGTCTCTGGGGTTCAGATCGCAGCGAATGTTCATTCCGAGCAAGGTGATGTTACTCTGTGTGTGAAGGGTTGTGCCCTGAAGAGAAGAAAGGGGGAGGAAAGGTGACCTTTTCGCCGAGAACACGCACACCTGTGTTTTCTTAGCATTGAACTCAACAAGATTGTTGGAACCCCATTCGGAGACGAACAGACCCGATATCCTGCGAAATCTATTACAATACCAAATGTACGAGTATTAGATATTCAATAAATTGCTACCGCGTACCATATACTATCCTAATTTTCTATGAAGGTTCTTATTTTAACAAATGTAGCCGTCAGCAACACTACCACAGTGTTCATAACATAACAAATAAACGACATCAAAAATAGTATTTTATAACTGTTCTCCTGTACGACTCTATCAGTAATATTCTAATGAGCATGGAGATCCTAGATAAGTGGTGCTTGTGAATAGTGTTTACATGTTGCGCAATCGGCACTGATACCCCTAGTATGAGTTTTCATCGTCATCGAGCTCGATCAATCGTATCGTCTCCTCTCCATACATTGACTAGTAGCGCCCCTAGCGTCCAATAGCAGGAACTAATATTGGCAGTATGAGTCAATTCGAGGCCTCGATTTACGAAATCGTCTATCGTTGGCGCTCGAAAAGTGCATTTTGGCAGTATAAGTTGCTGTTTTGACAGTTCTCACGAAGTATTTCGAGACGAAATTTCGTATCGAGTGACGATACAAAAAATTCAGTGAGAGGTAATGTGATAGCTAGTTTAAAAAGCCAAATTAATATTTCTTTGGCAATAACATTAGTGGAAGAGTTTGACAAAACCGGCTGATATTTTCAAGAACGCCGGGAGTTAAAACAACGGTCGTAAATATGTAATAAAAGGTAAGACCATAAGAGGTTATGTTTCTCTGTGTTAACTTTATTTTATTACTAATGTAGAGGGTGCTTTGTTGTAGGTGTTGTAAATGCTTTGCTGATATTTGAGAAGAAAGACTTGACAAGACATTTTGATAAAGACAAGACAATAAATAAGACTAACTCGCTGCATTTTCTAATAAATCATCCTAACCCTAGTGACCAAAAATATAGTAAACAAATTGATAAAATTTCTTGCTGAAGGACAGTATGGCGCATAAGTTGGTAAGATATTTATTGTAATAATTCATTAAATCATTTCTCTCTATAAGAATAATTATGAGAAGGTTACATACCTAGCTACATGTTTCCATTTATAAGATTTGGTGGTGTTATGCCCCATACTACATAATTATTTAATAAAAGTAGGATTCTTTTTATCTTGATGACAAAAATAAATAACATTTTTAATCATACATTGAGCTATTTGTGTGTATTCAGTTACATTTGTTGTTACATAAGTACCTATATGAAGAAATGTAGCTAATTAGTGTTAATTTTTGTTTCAGCTTTCATTTATATGGTTTGTATGGGTTATAAAGATGGCTACCACTCAGCATATTTACTCCATAAAATGAAATAGAACATTTACATAACTATACAAAACATGTCAATTCATTGAATTCATTTGTCAATGTACAAATGGTATAAGCAAGCACCGAACTCAAGATTACCTGCTTATGATTATAAACTTCACACTTATGGAAGTGCTTTATTAAATTGCCATAGTATGCTAAAGATTCACAAATCCAGTGGTTCCTGTAAGTTTAAAGAAAATTATATACCAACTAGGTATGTGCAAGATATTAAAAATTGACATAATAGGTATTTTATGTGCTGAATCTTTATGAAAGTAGATAATTTTCATCATGTTTAAGAAATCAGAGGATCAGACATGGAACCTATTGTATATGAAAAATAATATTGGTAACTACTTATCTTTATGAAGAAAAAATGTAACTAAAGAATTAATACTATTAATTTTTGAGGAGTAGGTAAATTGTAGATGGCTATTGCTTGGAATATTTAAACCACAAAGGTGGCTTTATGTTAATTGAAGAATGTTATGTCCTCTGTGTAAGTTATTAAAAGTGGCATTATATTTTAATTCGGAAATGTAATTTATAAATTATAAATGGTTGATTGTATCATTAAAAAATAAAGATTCATTAAAAAGTAAGTAAATCTAACTTTTATTGTATAAATTTCATAATCCTGTTACTGACTTCAAGAATAATGAAGATTTCACTGAGATTTTACCATACCATATGGGAATAGTGGTTAATGTGTTTAATATTGCATATTACTCAATAATAAAATATATGTATAAAAAGCAAATGGTGTGAATGAGAATCTTCTCTTTTATGAAGTTCATAAAAACAATTACTATACTACCAGTGTTTCTTGGTTTCCAATCTACATCATGGATCATAAACATACATATCACTGCTGGGCAAGGGTCTCTTAACTTCACGGGTTTTCATAATGAAATAAAAAACCAGAGTAAATAATTTATGTTTAATTTTACAAAGACTGGAAACATATAACTTTAATTTAAATATTATCAATATAATATTTTCCATTTACATGAAATTGATGAAATCGCTAAGGACAACGCCTCTACTGAAAGAATAGAATAGAAAATTTTCCATTTTACACTATTGTATACAAAGCAAATACAAAGGAATATTTCCTTAAATTAACTGAATAATGAAAAAGTAAGTAGTAGGACAAATTCTTGAAAAAGTAACATTGTCGCTTAAAAATAGGCTCATCAAACCAGGATCAGTGGAAAAGTAGGTTTGCTTTTTGATTTGGCTTTTATGGGAATGATTGTGGTCCGAACTCTATACTTTAAAAAGGAAGACTACATCAAAGTACCACAGGACACCCATAAACAAGTCCCATTTGCCGTTTCACACTGTTTTGAAGTGAGGTCGTGTTGGATCTAAAATCATGGTAGTGCCAAGATTCACCCATTTAAATAATGTAATACAATTTAAACTTTTCAAATATGAAATGTTTCTATTTTGATAAAAGAACAACTACCTATTATGACTAAAGTTAAATATCTTTGTAAACACACACTTTGAAATCCAAGTTATTTATTTGATTAATATTGAGTATTTCCTCCTATTGCACGAAAAATGGTTCTGCTTCTTCATCTTGAATTTATCTTTATAGTAACAGCTTTTTATGTTCGCTTGAAGGATTCCAAATCCTCCTCCCTGTTAATTCCATATTGCCGCCGGCAACTTGGTCTTTTGAGTGGTAGTTGACCTGCCTTAGATATCTTCAGCAGTTTCTAGAGATCTTCGATTTCTCTTTTTATATATAATTCTAAACATATTCAATTATTTTCTTGAATTGCGTACGATGCACTAGTACGGTTCATATTTATGAGTTAAACCTATAAAATAAGAATAATTGGTTATATTAGATACAAATAACCCATCATATTTAAATAAATAAAAGAATGTATGAACACACCACCAATAATTAAACTTACTTTTTGTCTGTTTTTGCATTATCAACAAATAAAATTAAAAATTCACATCATAACATAACCTCAAAACGGTGTGGCCCCTTTTTTTCTGCTTTTCTACTAAAAGTTTAGAAAATATCTACTTAAACATTATTAAAATAAATTAAGTCCATATTACATTCGTGTAATAAAATCTGCGGAAGAAGTAATACATTTATATTTTAATAGATTTTTTTAGCGTGTAAAGTTATAATCACCTCCTAGAGTATTTTGCACTGATGTACCCTATTTTTGATTTATTTATTTGTCCGTTTTGTCCTCGGGCAACGTATCTTACGTATCTTTATTTTTCATATTAGTAAAATCTCCAAAAACTGCAAGAATTCTTTACGGAATTACGAACTAAATGCTTAATTTCCATGCTTTAAATCTACTAAAAAAGTAAAAATATACCAAAAGTGGTATCACCGAATTTTAGTGAAACGTCGAGTTATGAATGAATGCTACGTGTCTCTTTTTGGCACATATAAAGTGAAAGAGATAGAGAATAAGCAATATGAAGTTCGTTCAATCGAGTGATCGTGAGCTCGATATGGTGAAGACGCGCGATCGAATTGTAAACTCATACTACCAATTGACTCGATGACGATCAACGTTATCGTTTACTCGACGACGATCACTCGATCGGTTTTGAGAAAACTCATACTAGGGGTACAGAGCGCGTGGTGCAGACGACAATTAAAACTAATCGCGTCGCGCGAACAGCTGTTAGGCGCAATCATTAGAGATGAATGGGAAACGGCGCAGGCGCATGGGTTACTACCGCCGCGTACATTTGTACATTTCAATACATTTATACTATTAACAAACACATCAACGAAGTCAGAGATTCAGGCTCACTTATTTTACCAACTTTTATAAAACGAATTGCAATTTTATAAGCTTTTTTGTAATTTAGATAAAAATAAATGTTTAATTTGAAAGGAAAAAGTTACGCAAAAATTAAATAAAATCACTCAATAATAAGATCTTTTGAATCGTCCCATTTTTAATAATGTATTTATACAATATACGAATCAAAAAACAAAAACAAACTGTTACACTGTCTTTTTAGCGTTCGATTGAACCTGCATGCATTAAGTTCTGTTTCGCCTTGGTTTGAGGAAGTCGCAAAAAATCTCTTCCGTACCTATTTGATGCAACACTGCCATTCTGCCGAGCAAATCCTATACATGATCAATGAGATTCATATCGCACGATTGTGGTGGCCAGTCTAGGACAGCATATCATATATGCGTTCATCACAGCCCTGTGGTACAGATAACATAATACCTGTGGTATGTTTTCGAGCATTGTTCTGCGCGAACATGAAATCTTCACCCGTTCGCTGTCGGCAATAAGAGGGTTGACCACCTCTTTTAATAGGAATGAATTTTCTTAAGACACCGAAGACACCGCATTGTGAACGGCACAACGCCTCAAACTACCCAAACTAACTCGAACGCGCATTCTTCTTGAATCAATATTAAAAACGGTAGTTCGACAAAACACTGGACCCGCGTGACCACGCCCATTGTCACCGGCGCATTCGATTACTACACTGTGTGTAAAGCAACAGATTACGAGACAACCAACCCGCAACACAGAGATGCAAGCAGCACTGCTTTACGGTAGTAATAATTCAGGACATCTCACACCGTTCAGACTGGGCCGAACATAGGTGTTTTTAAAAATGCTTGTCACCGGCTTTTTCATGGCAATAGTAAGACTAAAACTAAAAAAAGCATACTAAAGTTACTGTAATGGATGATTAGTGTGCCGTACTTGACTACTTGTTGGTAAGAGCCCGCGCGTTTGGCGCCTCGCGGGTTATCGCGGGTCACAGCTGCGCCTGCGCATCAATGGGCAGCTGCCCGCGCCGCCGCCGCTCGGCGAAACGCTATCGCTCATTGATACCTACTACGCTACTGTATCGATACTCCTGTGTACACGAGAGTACAAATTATTTTACCATTGAAGAGAATTCTTTTAGCTAAAGTGCACTTTCTTCTCGCAAATGAAAATTACCTTTGTCAGCATGATATTCAGCACTCTTCTAATACCGCAGCGTAGTAATAATCGCTTTGATGTCATTTTAAATCGATTTTTGACATCAGCACCTTGTTAAATCAGCAATAGTTTGGCCACTGTCTTGCCAAGCACTTTTCCATTCCATGTCGCAAAAATAAATAGATTCGATTATATTATGAATGCAAAAAATCGTTTTAGCTCGAAGCTTGTATCGCGTCAACTCGTCAGGAATCATTGCAATAGGTATGTGACCGCAGCAGCAGGGAGGGTATTTCCTAATGTTCTTATAGAGTTGCTATAAGAACATTAATGGACCGCACATAAATGTTCTTATAGCAACTCTAGCAGCAATAAGAATTTCCCAGCTATACGTAATAGTACATTGTTACCCCAGGGGTGAAAGTAACTTATTTAGTCCCGAGACGGTGTTTGGCGCCCGAGCGTAGTGAGGGCACCAATAGTTCGAGGGACTAAATAAGTCTTTAACCCGAGGTAAACACTGTGCTTTTCATTACGAATACGAGGAAAGTAAAAATAAAACAATGATTTAGCTAAAGAAAAAACTTGTAAATTTTATTTTACATAAATCAACAACTTCTGCTTTAGCCCGCTTTCTCTTATAAAATTAGGCGTTAACTCCATACCTGAATCAGATGAACTCATTGTGTTAATTATTAACACAATGTTATACAAATATAATTAACTCGACGAAATACATACAAATCTCTGCTATACGCAAGTATTAACAAAACTCTACAAAAGGAAAAAACAAATGAAGATCGCATTGCCGCTTTCCCGCTTTTTTTTTGTGGCCGGCCAAATATTCTGCCATTATTTTTCATTTTCATAATTTAAAAAATGGTAAATATTTTGCCCAAATCTATGTTATTTTAATGAAATAGTTAAAAATAAATAATAAAGTCATTTAAAAAATATATTCTTTATATACTTAACATTATGTTATTTCAATTTTACACTGCGCTGTAATTGAGTGGCTGTATAGAAAGTCGGAATATGGTTCAATAAAAATGCGAAAAAAGAACTAGTTTCATTTTTAAAATTTGACAGCAGCTGTCATTTGAAAGTGATTCTAGGGTTGAAAAGTATTACTTTCAACCCGCTCTTCAGGCAACTTCAGACCTACTTTCAGAGTATGAGTAATGAAAAATACTTATAATATCTTCGCCTATTGAATTTATTGTGTTGAAACATTTTTATTTCAGTGATGACGATGAGACAGAAGATGACAGTGGGAATAGAATGTAACGACGATGAGATAGAAGATGACAGTAAAAGTAAAATGTAATCTAACTGAATCCTCATTAGCACATTAATTCGCACAAACGAGAACGACACATTTATAACAAAAGGCAAAAATTAAATGATGTCAAAGCAATATTAATTCCCGATATTGCCGGAAATTAAAAAAAGAATTTCTCTGCAAGTCCGCCATTTTTGTAGTTAATTTTAAGTGTGATAGTCCATATGTATGGCTACGTGGTGAGGCAAACCTTAGAATAATAACGCATAGAAGGATAGCCCGGTAAAGAGCGCGATGATTAAAGTGAAGCAAAAATGACACCGATGTGTGAAGTCACTTACGCGCGAAACACGCACACTACGATAAAAACAGTATGGAGCTACCGGCGTAGTGAGCCATATATGGCTAACATTTAGTTGCATCAAATCGTGCGCGTCGGTTGGGTTTCTATGCGTTATTATTCTAAGAGGCAAACATTATTTGTTTCCTACTATTGAATACTTACTTTAGTCTAAAAAGTAATAAATACTGAACCCGTACAAAGAAATTCGGTAACCCGTTTCTATGTCGCACAATCAAATAATGGAATTCACTGCCAGTACACGTGTTCCATCTCTCTTACAATCCCGGGTCCTTTAAAAGAGGCGTGAAAAAGTACCTTGCAGGTCGGCAAGGGCTAGTGCAGCGTGTATTCTCTCTCCTACACTAGCTATCTTCGCATTTGGACCCCACTTCCACTTAACATCATCTGCTAGGCCCTTAATAAAAAAATACTATTTTTTCATTTTCCTACTCATCTTGAAATTTTAATGATAAGTGGGAAAGATTAAGGCTTTTATACCGCAGTCTGTATCGCTATATCAAAATTCGTGATTTCTTTCAAAAAAATTATGAAACTACTTTTAAGATTCCCGGAAAAAATCTAAGTGCCTTTTTCCTTGCGGAAGTTTATATCCAGAATTAGTGACATGCCCCTCCATAATGAGTTAACAAAATAAACTCTGCTAAGATGAGGTCAAAAAATATTGTGTGAGTATGTAGTAAATATTTAAGAAAGTGATTTTAAGGAGAAAATCTAGATTCAGATCATCATTATGAAAAGTTACATAAAAGGAATTCCAACTGTTAACGAATTCTGCACGTGGGAGCTTAACTTTAAAATATTCTCGATATCTCGACTCCGCTTTCTCCAAATCGTATCAAATATCAACATAATGTGCAAAGTAATGGATTTATTTACGAAAAGTCAGCGGTTGTAGACTATGTAGACACGGCGTTCCGCGTAGCGCGGTGGCCAGGCGCCTCCTCGGCCTCGATTCAACCGGCTCGGCTCGTTATGATGAATTGCATATTAGATCCGTATCGACGCTGTAAACAACTTATTAGGGCATTCGTATTAATAATATGACATATTAATGCAATTACAAGCTTTTGAATTGAGTAGCTCTATAATTTGGTAAGGTTTTCGTTCTATGCCATATTATTAAAATTAACACCTAATGGATATATAACTTTGTCAGAGAGCAGTAAAATTTATGTATATGGTGTATTATATGAAGCTCTATTTTTTCTCAACTTCAACAACATATCTTAATTTTTACTTATTTATTTAATTCCATGTGTTGTTGTAAATAAATTTTTATAGATTTCTATAATGCGCTTAATTAAAATATTGATTGAATTCTACGCACATTCAGAGGATTATTATAGATGTAATCATAATGAAACGACAGACAATTTCGTGTTTATTATACCAACATTGGGTGTAACTGGTTTTTACCAGTTGTGATTATTGGATATTGATACCTAACTGCTTAAAATCTCGATTGAATAATTTAAGTTGATTAAAATGGACACGAATAAAACCGATTAATTATGTTATTCCGATTTGTAGTAAGAAAACTTTAATAAATTAATAAACATAGATATTTGAACATAATTTAATGTGCTGATTTTTTATATTATTTTTTATTTCATTTAAAAATAATTGAAAAATTTGCTCAGTCAGTAAGTATCCAATCTTCTAACACAAGGTTATTTTTAGTTACTAAAAAAATTTTGTGTGCTTGTTCAGACAAGCAAACTGAACAACTTTCACTATGGGACCAACTTTGAAATCGCAAAAAAATCAGCTGTTCCATACATCTAGGTTCAGTGAATGTTGAAGATTTGTATGGAACAGCTGATTTTTTTTTGTTCAGTTTTATTGTCTTCACAAGCACACAAAATTTGTTTTAGTGACTAAAAACAAACTTGTATAAAAATAAAACGCTGTGTGTTAGTCTCGCAAAAACTCTGAAATGGCTCGAACGATTCTTATGAAAATTACTGCGTGTATGTTTGAATTAGGTTCAGGGAAGGTTTATACAATTATACGTATAATATACGGTCTCAGTAGGTGGCTCTGTAATCGAGCCGGACAACGTCTGCTGGGCCCACTAGTTATTTATAAATCTATCTGGTTAGTATTAAATCATCATCTCAGACAAATAATGTCCACTGTTGAACAAAGGCCGGCCCCAAAGTTCTCCGAACGGATTGGTCCTTCGCTCACGCATCCAGCGGCTTCCCGCGACCTTCACATTGGTCATCGGTCCACCAACGCTGCGTCTCCCAGTACTTGTACTTAGTAAGTGTTAATATTGTGTTCCAACAATCAGAGGTAAGAAAGATAGCCAACTCCTCAGCTATCCAGATCCAGAAGTCCAGATGAATCTCGCTCCTGCTGCGGCCTTATTATATCTTGCCATCAGTTGATATGAAAGTCATAAAATTATTGATGCTTGTTAAAATTCCGTCACTTTAAAATATTTTACAAAACGAAGTATACAGTTCCCTTTTTAAAGTAAGGTATACGGGGCATGGAAAAGAGCAATTCATTCTATTGGGTCCTAATAACATACCGTTTATGAACACTTAGCGTAGATAATGAAAAGACCCAGTTGCCTTTTTAAAGTAAGGCATACGGGGCATATAAAAGAGCGTAGATCCATCAATCCATATTTAAATAACTAGTTCTTAGTATGGAAAGCTACTGCGTTCTGTTCATAGCATCTACGATGAAACACGATGTAGAACCACGTCTTGATAAATATGTCTAGGGCTATAATTAATGATATCTATTAGAAATTTGCTTATGCCCGCGATTTCAACTTTAGGATTTTAGACTTTCGTACCGATATACATTATTCACGGCAGTAAATAAATGTCCATGTTTTATAGTTATTTATTATCTTTGACTTTGCATTAACAAATCTAAGTTTTAATAAAGTTACTAATATACTATATACTAATGCTAAACATTATCCTAATTGGTAGATTCATTAACTTATTGAGTTACAAACATAAACCGACTTAAAAACACCAAAAAGTCATAAATAATATAAGAATACATACAACATCTCAGTTTTATATAGAAGTTGATACTAAATTTTAAGTAACTACTCGTATATTAATTGTTGTTATATGTTTAAGACTTTCAAGGTGACCATTGCTTGGCACCGACTTCAATATAAAACTGTCATATTGTGTGTATTCATGACTTTTTGGTGTTTTTGAAATCAGTTTTATTTTTTGATTATTTTTTTTTAAATCTTTTTAGTAAATTTAAGACATGTGTATTAGAATTTGATTCAAGACAAACACCAGAATAACTTAAAATAAAACGTATTTAGCTCTAAATAGTATTAAAAGAATTATTCCCAACCTCCTTATCCTCCAGAAACCTTCCATCATCAGCTCAGTAACATGACATGATAACTACTACATGTAAATACCTGAATATGAAACACACTAAAAAACATGCAACACGTTGGACGTGCCTTTGAAATTTAAGGGTTTCCCTCGATTCGCCTGGGATTCCATCATCAGATCAGGACATGTTAACAATGGGACCACCCTCAAGAGTGTATTATATATACTCTTTCGATTACAAAAAGAATTTTGAAAATCGGCTCACAAATGGCGGAGTAATTGGTGAACTTACATAAAAAATAGATAAAGTAGAACATAGAACCTTCTCCTTTTTTGAAGTCGGTTTGAAATATAGACCTTCGCATATATAAATATTTATTTACTTATGTTGCCCCATATTCAAAAACTTAGTTTTATTTAAATGTATACTTGTAATATTCGTCTCAATAAAGAGCAATTTATACACTATTATACATTTATAATATTTTTCACTGTTTGCTAATGAAACCATAGAAAGTTAGTATATTAGTTAGTCTGCGAAATCGAAATGCTTTATGTTTAATCTGATTGCAAAGATATGATAAAGTGGTATTAATCAAATGGCACAGATGTAAACAAATTGTTTGTACGCAAGTGCACGTGTCCGAGATTTTAATCGCAGAATTCCTCAGAAGTAGCTATTGATCTAGATATTAACAATATTTATAATGCTCTTTATTAGTTGTAAGACTTACAGACAGTAAAGTAGAATACACCTTGTTCATTTCATCATCATCATCACCCAGCCAGTCGGCGCAATCCGTTTTCTTCTTCCATTAGGTAATCTCTATCGTACGTCATCACGTCATCTCGTCGGAACTGATATTCTTCGCATGCATATCCGTCTTCACGCAATCCATTCAAACTGCCTTAGGTCTTCCCCACCCCACCATTATGGGTTGAAGAAGACCATATTTATTTTCATCTGCTATATTATATTAAAGTTACTTGCCTATAATGTGATCGCTAATTACTATTTTCAAACCAAAATCAGTTTGTCTTGTAAATCAAAAACGATTATTTACAAGGTTATTGAATGACAACAAGTGACGCACTACTTTTTTATCTTTACTTATTACTCATAAAGCCATCAATTTGTTTCCATTTTCAACAAAAACTTTATGTACATTGATAACCAAACAGTTTTTTGATGTATATAGTTGATTACAAATCAAGTTTATTTAAAGACATGGCGACTTAATGCGTTTTCGAACGGCCTTGTCAAGTAACTGTTTCTGTAGACGGAATTTCCAGGCGCCATTACTTATGCAAATCGATTCGGGTATAATATTTATTATTTTATTGGAAACAACCTCGATAGGCGACCAGCTGTGTTTGTTGCCATGTAGGTTTATTTGTGTTCAGTTGCGTAACGATTATTGTATTCAAATTACATATATCGAATTCGAATCGAAAGAGACTAATGAAAATGACATGTTTTTATTTCAATCATAATACTATAACATTTTTGCTTTAAGCAAATTTTACCTAATTAACATTTATCCTTTTTAATTTAATTACTTTCGCCTATGGATGCCCGTTGTGGCACGAAGATTCTAATAAAGAAAATGACGCCAAATTTTCCCTGTGATAATACGATCAATCGAAATGGGTCAGTAGGGAGAAGTCGGAAACTATGAAAGCTAGCGAAATCTGTTCCTTAGAACCATGGCGTCGATTTAAGATTTCAAAATAATGGCATTCAAAAAAAATTTTACTCTCATACATAAACGGGAATCGAATCGTCGAAATTATAATTTAAGTAAATGTTCAAAATGGTAGCCATTTTGGTCTCTTTAGATAAATGATTCATATCGATGAAACAATGACGATATTTTGGAAATTATTTCAATTGTGTGTATTTCAGTCTAATGTTTACACAAGATTTCACCGCAAAATTTGGTCCTTATACTCACAGGATCAACTATACAAACAAATAGGTACTACATGCAATTACTCAAAGAATTTTGACCAGGTTCGATCCCCGGTTCTGAATAAGAGTAAAAAAAATTTTGAATGCCAATATTTTTAGATCTCAAATCAACGCCATGGTTCCTAACAATAGAATTCACTATCTTTAATATTTTCTGTCTTCGCCCTACTGGGTAGAAAATAACTTTCCGTGTTATATATAATAAATGTACCTAATGCTAATAGGCTCTTCAACTTCTTCTAGAAAATAATAAAAAACAAGTTCATAATTTAATCCGCTGTATCAGAGAAAGATACCTAACACAATGTCAACAAATTGAACGTCAAACTGTCGATTCCCATAACGTTTTTTTAAAGATCTCTGCAATTTTTTTGGATCACCGTCACATCTGGGGTTCCAGTAGAATATTTTTGCTGTCGTAGTAAGTTTCTTCAATAATGTATGGAGGTACTATTCTGTTATCTAGAATCAGAACTTAAAATAACACTAATGATTTTGAAAATACCAATCATTTATTTAAAAAATTATTATTAAACCATTTATTTACAATAACCGTTTCTTTTATTCCTGTATTTCATCCTTGCCGGTTAAATGTATTTTTTGTTTCTTATTCGATTACATTTCTCTAGATCATCCGCTTCTTCTATGTTTTTTTTAGAAGTTCTCCTTCATTGTTCAATTTTTCATTAAATATTTCGCATTATACAATTATATAATAGTTCCTACATGCTTTATAAGCGACACATACACTGATTCTGCCCTATCGGCTCATTGCTGTATCATAAATTATAATAAACATCCTACAAATCACCACCTATCTAAAAACATTAAATAATAAGGAATTCAATTGCGTCACAGTCTCTTCGAAATAACACACGTGTTTGCCTCAACGATTGTATCGAATCAACAACTGGTATTTGTGGCGACAAATCTAGATGGTGGTCAAGACTTGAAAATTTATATGAAGAATATAATTAATTGGGTTACGAACCTCCTTGATTGGACGTTTCAATTTTGACCTTATCACGCAGAATATAGAGGTTGTTACGGAATTATGTTTCGTCTTAATAGAGCCGCTCCGGCCTTGCACCTGGCAGCTGGCGCCGAATCTTGGTCAGCCTCTGATCACGTCACACCCGGAACTGCGTGCTTAAAAGTTTACAAATATTTTACTTAGAGGCAGCTTTATTTTTTCGACTGAGTATATAAGAAAATTCTCATAAGTGTGTATAAGTGTTATTAAGGCAAGTCACCGAGGAGCGCATTTACTATTAAATTACTTGTATAATGTTTCTGATATCAATAAGGATCGTGTCTATAGTTAGTGGTAATTTGCTACATTTGCTATACATGATCATTATAAAACCTTGTAAACAGGCTAAAATAAAACACGAATTATTTGAATACAAAATATCTGATTTTACACGTACCATTAACATAAATTATTCCTCTATGAGTACGTACTACAGAAGGATTTGGAATACAAGTGTCACAGCTCCCATTCTCCCCAATACCTCATATACCCTGGCTTATTTATTATAAAATAATAATGTAAATTATGAAAATACATTTTCGAGAATTATTTATTAAGTTAAGATTTTCCCCTTTTTTTACTGCATATCTAGCTTAAAAATATGGTCGCACGCTTGGGAAAACGCGAGGTTATGTCTATGTCGGACTCTCCGCAGTCACTGGGGGCAGAACGCCAGCCAGAAACCGCAACCTACTGACTAAGACCCAACGATGCCCCCTCACAAACGCTTTGGCTCGAGGACGCCCATCACCGCCGCATCCTCCTCGTCATCAGACGAAGAGGATACGCCAGTAAGGGTCGCCCCGCTGCCGGACAAGGCCATGGGAACCCTTTTGGACACTTCCTTGGCATGGTCGCACGCCTGCTGATACGATATTCGCGCCGCGCGCATGCCATCTATCAGAGATAAAGACTCCAATGGATCGACATTGAGATTGCGATTTTTCGTACGCTTATTTGTCAAAACGGGCGACAAAGGGATCAGTGGGGCTAGCACGCAGGAGAATCGAAAATCGAATCGAAATCCGAATCGAGGAGTTTGTATGGCAATTTTATTAGTTCTGCTACTCACCGCCGTGGCGCTAATAAAATTGCCATACAAACTCCTCGATTCGGATTTCGATTCGATTTTCGATTCTCCTGCTTGCTAGACCCACAGTATTTTGAAAAAATTAAATAGTACTGAGTTTAGTTCACTCAAAATCTGCACAATACGGGTCCAATTTGGCGCCAATTTGAAAACTTAAGCGTACAAAAAATCACAATCCCAATGTCGATCATTTGGAATTGGTTCAGGGGTCTCACTTACAGTTTTAAGTTGGCCAACTATCGAACAACTAAATTGTGTACTTTAATAATTTAATCGGCCCTCTTTACTACAATTGTACGTAATCGAAAGGAAATCTCGATTCTGATGAGATCGGCGTCAGATTATTTAGTTGGACAATTTAGTTGGATATGATGTGCGAGTGCCAATACATCGCTATGTCTACTGATATACTCTGCGATTTAGTCGGTCAACTTTAAATCGTAAATCTGCGGTGTTTCTGCCTACTGAACGCCGCAACACACATTGGATCTCTAAGCACTGCCTTCCCCCTATGCGACCACCGCCACTTGAGAATCTGTACGGTCCGTATCAGTCCTGTACACAATGCGCTCTGTCATTCTGTTCTCTTGCAGAATATTTAATTACTTTAAAAAATATTATTACAGAAACTGAAAGCTGAATGAACCATTCAAAAAATTAAACAATGATTTAATAGCATTAAAGCTGTGAAACAATTCCCACATATGCGTTGAGGGTTCTTCAGTTTTTTCCAAAGGCAATTAAAGTGGTCCCGTCGTCGTGTCAACAAATCGGTTGACATGTGTCTAGATTACGGTCCATAAATCGGGATATTTACGATCGGGTAATATCGAATTTTAAACGGCTGACAGTCGCAACTCTCGGAAGCGATAGCGAGACTATCTACGGACTATGTGACGACAGGAAAAATATTTAAGAGGTGCAGAAACATAAATTGATGGCTTTTCATATCTGCCTCATTTCCAATATTGTTGTTGAGACAGTGTTCCAAAATTGAGACAGTATTCTAAATAAATACCTATGATTATTATGTTTGGAATGATGCATGATCAATTGAGTAAGAGAGAGAATTTATGTGCAGAATTTGTTACTGATTAGTAACCTTTCCAGTATCGGAGTTTAAGCGGAAGCCACTTTCCTCATCAGCCCAAGAAGAACATCCGACATTAATGATGAAATCATTGAGTACGTAAAAGAAATATAATCTCTATCATAAATGTAATAGGTAAATTCTTAATGCATATAAAAGCAAAATGTATTATATTATGTTGCCAGAAACTTGCTTCGAAAAAGACTTTTAGTATACATATAAGTCATATATACTATTCATAACATAACTATTCATAACCAAAGTAGTATAGAAGCCTACTGTTCTAAAAGCACTTTAACACATTTGTGGACCCTGAAGAATACTTCAAAAATTTATTGTATAGCGGTACTAAAATTTAGCACCGTAAAATCATAATTTCCGAAAAGAGTTAATAAAATTTTATTTCCAACCATGTGTAAAAACCCGAAATATAGATATTATTCGAAACGATACATAAATTACTTTGTATGACAGGGTAATGTTTCTAGATTTTTACGATGTTATGTTGTGAATGTGGGTCTTGTTTCCATCAGATTTATTTTAAATAAAATTTTAACTCGGTCATGCGTTTGACATTTTGGCTGATTACTAACCACGTCGATGATAAAAACAGTTTGTCGTTTTAAAAAAAATATGTATAAGAGCTAATAAATGCCACTGTTGCAATATGGTCTATATATTCTGGTGTTCTAAGGTTTGACTCCCAAAGAGGGCTGTTTTTCTTTCACCTTATTTTAATGATAAGATTAGGAATACTTTTCCTTAGCTCTCCTCGACATATCACCAACTTTCCTATCTAGTGTAAAACTGAACTAAAAGTATCTAGTAATTAATACATAGTATAAAACTTATATGTAATGTGATAATTAATTCATACTCCTTAATTTACGTCAACTTATCAACCAAATTCGTGGAGCAAAAGAATATCAGCGCTGAGTTAGTTCCTGGTTGTTCGTTTCACAATACTTCTTTATTCACCACAACAGACCAGTCTATTATTGTGCGTCACCATCTGTAGCCTATATGTCACCCACCTACAAATTCCACGGCGAATTGGAGTGACCGACAGCTGCGGCCACGTGCGCCGGCGCCGGTCACGACGGAGGAGCTCACGGAGCGGCCATCACGATTCGTGACATCATGCTGTGTACACAGACCACAGCTGAATATGCGCTCCTATTCAGAAGGGCTACTATCTAAAACCGTAATCAAAGTTTGAAATACGAACATTGTCGTAGGTGTCTGCGTGCTGTTCCCGCTGCATTACTAAAGCGCACACGCACTCGCCGAGCTCTGTACAACAAAGTTTGAGTTCGAAACATAATTACGGACTTGGAGAGTAACCCCCAGATCTCTGAGATTAAATTATTGAGTTTCTAGTGATGTATAGAACTACAAATGTTGTTAATTTTGGTTGTCTTGATAAAATCAACATTCCACGAATGTTGCAGACCCATAGCTATACTTGAGTTAAATCCAATGAACCATATTTGTAAACAAATCTACTGTCACAAAGGTTATCTTGTTAACTAGAACACTATGAAAATATGATTTTCATCCCCCCATCTCAGAAAGAGTATTTTTGCTATTCGATATCTGACCGCCAAAGCCGTTTTTATCCGCTTGAGGTTAAAGTAAATTTGAATTTAGAACATCGCGTGCACTAGGTATGTGATTTCAAAACATCATTAAACCTATATACTTCCATCTCCATGGTGCCTAATTTATCATACAACTTTTTTTAAATTTGTGAAAAACTCAGATTCTGAACCTCCTTGGTGTACTTTTGTTTTTAATTTGCTTTGCGTTTGCGCGCACCATTTTGTTTTGACGTCGTATTGTTATAAATAAGAAACTTGAAAACAAGAAATAAAAAACGTAATATTTGTTATACTTAATTTAAATATTTTTCTGTAATACTTACCTATCATAATGTTGTAGTAAATATGTACCTAAACTGAAATAATAGCATCTTGTGATTGTTAATGTTTTATTTTGCATTTAGTCATTTCCTCGCTGAGGGGGGATGAAAAGTTACGTGTTGCACTCGAGTGCAAAGATTTGTCACCTTGTGCTCTTTTGATTCCCTCGCTAACGCTCAGGATTCTAAATTTTAGAATCCTTCGCTTGCTCAGTCATCAAAGTTGAGCACGCGGTTAAAAAGCAACTTTGCACTCATGTATAACAAATAACTATTAAGTACTTTTAAACTACGTCGACTCATGATATAATTTCTTAAATACGATCATCTGTTATTATGATGTCATCATGACACCTTTTTTTACACATCTTTACATATTTAAGTTCAATTAAATGAAGAATCTTGTTAAGTATTCAACGTCAGCCGGCCGGTGTCCATATTTTCGTCGAGTCAATCGGAGAACATAGCTAATGAGTGAATGACTCCCCAATCCTATGGAAAATACCATTTGATGCAATTTTGTAAACAATCGATAACGATTAATCATCAAATGAAAGAGGTGGCTCTCGAAGTATCTCATTTTTTGTATTTGATCGATTAGATTATTAAGTTTGTACTAGCTGATGCCCACTACTTTGCCTATGCCTTCTCGGAAACTCTTAAAACTCGTGAAAAAACAGTAGCCTATGTCCTTCCCAAGGGCTTAAGCTATCTTTTTACCAAATATCATTAAAATAAGTTTAGTGGTTAAGGCGTGAAAGCGTGAGAGAGAGTGATGTGAATATATATATCTTTGTGTATGTATGTATCTATATGTATATATGTGTCTGTACATATATGTGTGTGTGTATCTGTATATGTTTGATTATATACATAAGAACATGTAGAATAGTTTAATTTTAGGGGATGCGCAACTCACCCTAGATATAAGAGTAGTCGGAAATACATAAGAACACAATAGATCAATAAGAAAATGAAAATAACAAAGGCACGGACCACGAGTCTGTGGTGATTATTACTAAAAAAAAAGGCGTGAAAGCGTAAGAAACAAACTCACTTCCGCATTTATGAAATTAGTATGATTGATTGTTGGAGTGTCGGTGGCGCTGTGGACTCGGCATTGGACTTTTAAATAGTTAAAGCTTTGTGTTGTAATTTCTTGATGGTATCTTGTTATTAAACACTAATTCCACTTGAATCTTTATTATATTTAAGTTATTGCGACCGGTTTCGATACATCATCGTCAGGCATCGATGTGTTTCGAAACCGGTCGCAATAACTTTTGTATTGGATAGAGTATACTCCTGGGGTGGTCCCAAGGTCACCAAAGTCAGGATCTGATGATGGGATCCCATGAAAATCGAAGTATTCGATTAGGGTTTCTTTCACTAAAAAGATTTCATTCACTAAACAGTTAAAAATAAAAAAAATATTTTACAAGAAATAAAAACCGACTTCAAAAACACTGAATAGTTAAAAATAATATAAATAGAATAGAATAAGTACAAACAACATCACACTTCTATATTGAAGTCGGTGCCAAACAATGATCTCCTAGAAAGTCTTAAAATTTGTCACCGACTTCAATATATGTAGAAGTGTGATGTTGTTTGTACCTATTCTTATATTATTTTTAACTATTCAGTGTTTTTGAAGTCGGTTTTTATTTTTTGTAAAATATTTTTTTAAGCTTACTACAAACTTATACTAGTACATGAGAGTAGGCGGACACCACAACTTTCCTCAACTTTCGTTAATGCTTTCATACACATTTGTCGGTTAAAGATACATTGTCTCTGCTATCGGTTAATCACCAAGTCAACATTCGACTGCTAACGAGCGATGTTTACCGACACTGCTGACGCCTGCAACCACTCACAATCACTGCAGTAACGGAAACCAGGGGCTACTTGTTAAGCTGTCTGGTAATGATCCTTACCAGTAATACAAGTCACAGTCGACTAATTCCTAACAATTAATGCATTCTGTCATCACAGACTCAAATCATGATCAGATACTATTGCTGATTTCAAGTTACGAATGCATAATACCATTCCATTAGTTATTAAGTAGGCGGACTGCCGTTGCGCCGGAAGCACATGTCTAGTTTTGCATATACCGACAACAATGGCGAATCAATGGGTAATACCCCGATGGATGTTACGTCACACCCGAACGATACAAAGTTAGTCGATTATATTAGTCGACATTCAAACAATGACCAACCAACAAATGGAAGTCGCGTCCGTCTGCAAGTGCCGAAGACGTTGACGTAATTCCAGTGTAAACTTTGTTCAACAATAAATTCAAGTTAATGCTTCGATAATACCTTAAATAATACATACAACACTTATTTTTAAAACAATCTATTTGTGATGGTATTGTCTAATGATTTAAATAATGAACTGTTCTACTGAATAAATAAAATAAAGCTATCGTCGGTCGACCAATGCACAATTATATTTGTAACTTTGAAATGAATCATGAAAGTATTATTTCCTCCACTGATGACGTAAAGAATGGATACTAGTTAACAAAAACGCAGTGTCAGTGAAAATAGAAGTATCCCATATCTCCGAGTGTCGCAGTGTCGGGCAGTCGGCGACACAAAGAGATGGCAATCGCGACGGCGTTCGACTCTATCTATTGTGGCTGACTCGGGCGTGCTCTATCGAGCCTCGTTACTGCCGCGAAACGTGACGGAGATCGCGCTGATTGTGCCAGGGAACAGTGACAGTTACCAAATTATTATTAGATGTGTTTTACTGCACAGAATGTAGAGTTATATCCTCAGAAAAATTTAATGTTAGTAAAAACATAATACATGTCGCCAGAAAGTAGTCAAAATTTGATGAATTACGAGTATGGCTGATGATTGTAAGTCGACACACATCAAACTTCAATCTTAACACTTGCACTATGAAAACTACTCCTATTACGAGCGAAATATAAATCCTTAATTATACACGAGCAAATGAATATTCGTTAAATTTAACTAAAGGAGGGCTTATATTTATTAGAAATCGACATAAAGGCGGTCCATAGGTCAACAACTCAAGACTATATTAACACATAAGAATTCATAAGATTCTTTTTATCCGAACATTCCACAAGATCGGAAGTAAGCAAACAACCGGTACAACTTAGGAACTTTGCTAACTCCCCTCATCGTCATCAAAGCTCATATTCGTCCCCACCGAGGGGCTCGAGCCTACCCTATGTTAGAGTGATTAGGCCTTAGTCAACCACGCTGTGACGCTGGCCAAGTACGGATTGGTCGACTTCACATACTACACTGAATTTCTTCGCAGATGTATGCAGGTTGCCTCGCGATGTTTGCCTTTACCGTAGACTAATGTATGAAATTCTAAAATGAAAAACACATTGGTACATGGCAGCCCACAGCGCCACCGACTACCTATTTTTAAATACTGCCCACATCAATCAACACTTATAGATACATGTTTAGCAAGCTTCGAATCTGAAGCGTCTGAAACATGCAAAGGGTCTTTCAGCTTTATTCGTGCGCACATGCGACCAATGTGGCCAGCACGTGGCAACAGCGACGTCGCTGTCGCTGCTCAATGCGCCCTTGTCTGCCGACATTTGCTGCACATCTGCAAAGCAGCAGCCATACGGGAAAAGAGCCAGACATAATTGTATTAATTTATCGCCATAACTTTATTTTCGTGAAAACATTTTTGAAATAGGTACAAGTAAACAGACATAAAACGCGTCGTTGTTCAAGCGTTAAACTGCCAGGGGAGAGGAATGGTCAAAAGTTTCAAAAGGTATATAACGAAATAAAAGACAAACTTTATTTGCCTAAAATAATATCTTAACACTAAGGAAAAGTGACTTTTGTCAACCATTACACTTACATGCTGCATAGTAGTAGTAACTCGCATTGTATGGATGTATGTATATATCTTACGAGTTACGTACACGTGCGAGTTAAATAGTAGCTCGCATGCAAGTGAACTCAATACTGTTTGCTTTTGGCGATAAAAAATAACTAGTATGCAAAAGAATAACAAGTTTAACCGAAGTTTTAAAGGAGGTTGCAATACTGACGCGCATTATGAGCAATAAGGTATTGTTTCAGTTTCGCAAATATTTTAAAAGCCCTCTTTTTGTTGCGAACTCTTTATATTTGTAAGACATAAAATTGAACGCTTCGTGCTAATGTAATAAAAAATAGAAATAAAGAAGTTAGCAAGATAGTTAAGCTGCCTGGATATAAAAAGTCAAGCCATAATACGCCACTAACATTATCTGGACGCGACAGCGCTAGAACCTTAGAATAATAACACATTAAAGATTGTGATACTCTGGTATTTACGTAATGATTATTATTCTAAACCGTAATGTAATAAAAGAGATGTTTCCGTAAGTCAATATACTTATTATTATGTCTCGTCTATAATGGGTCTCAAGACGCAATCCTTTTGCGGAGCGTGGATAGATCCAACAGGTAGAGGCCATTTTCACGAATTTATTTTATTTTCGAAAATAGTAATAAACCACGAAACACGAGCTAATACTAAGAACAATAGTCGGTGTTCCGTGGTTTATTACTAATTCTAACAAGTAGAGGCCATTTTCACTAATTTAATTAAATAGATGCGAGAAGTGGAAGCTAGCTCCAATCCCTCTCTGCACGATAAGTAAGGCAGCTAAAGACGACGCTAAGCAAGGGGAAAGGACTATTGCAGCTACGGGTTTGAAACATGAACAATTGTGTTATGATGTTGATCGGCTAGGGCGGATGGGCATGCCTTTCAGTTTCTTAATTAAATAATAGTAGCAGGTGGTAACTCGTCACTCACTAAAGGAATCTGCCCCTCTCTATCCTTATTTAATAACAACAATTTGAATAATAACAAAAATAGCTCTCACCCTGAAAGTAGAGCGAGACGTCTGAATGACCTAAACAGCTGATAACGATGCACGTCGCAACGCACGCCGCGAAACTCCGCCTTTAGAAAGAACTCTTATCTGTTATATTTCATTTTCTTTTGTTAAGAATATTGACTGAATAAAAATCTATCGCGATCGCTTACAATTTGACAGTCGCCGTCCATCCATCGCTCCTTTATAAAAGGATGTCGGCGCAGAGTCTTGTGTTGACGGCGCAATGGCTGTCAAACTGTAGGCGATCGTGATAGATTTTTTCTTAGACAATAACCCACCAGAAGCTAATTCCAAACAAATTACTTTAAGGGTGAGCATTATTTCTGTTGCACGTTCTATAAATCCATCTTAAACACTTGTCTACACTAATATTATAAAGAGGAAAACTTTGTTTGTTTGTTTGTTTGGTTGTAATGAATAGGCTCAAAAACTACTGGACCGTTTTTAAAAATTCTTTCACCATTCGAAAGCTACATTATCCACGAGTAACATAGGCTAAATTTTATTTTAGAAAAAAAAGGGTCCCGTAAGACATTTGGGTTTTTCGGACACAAGGTGTAAAAAATCAACCAGAAAAGTAACTTATTTTGCGTACGCTGCCTAAACTATAAAAGATAGAACCATAAAATGTTCTAATTAATTGTAGATCTTATAAATATCTACAAAAAAGCTATGTCGAGTGAGGCACAACAACCATTTTTTTATTTAAAAATCTTGATTTTTTTTTGGACTACATTTAAACGCATTTATCTTTCTAATGCTATTAATCCTTATCAAAATAAATTATTTCATCCCTAAGTACAGTTTATGTAGATAATATTTGGTCTTTGAATGATTAAAATTGGACGTTTGGTTTTGAAGTTATGGCGAAATTAAAATATTACGATTTCTGCTGCACGGCCCGTTGCGAAGTGAGCGTCACCAAGGCGGGGGTGTGCGTGCGGGAGGTTATGGAATAAAATGGAGGAAAAAATTAAACACTGTGTTAAGCATTTCGATGGCGAAACGTAGTTCGCGGGCACAGCTAGTAACAAATAAATAACAAATGTGGAATCCAAGTGACTGTGTTGTAACACCGGTCTTGTAACGTTGTACAACCTACTTAGTTATAATTTCCGAACCGATCTACCTATGGAGTATTCCATCTACTTGTGGAGGGTTGACTGACTACCTACCAAATGCCACAGTCTCATGTGGAAAATTAGTAGGTACCTAATTGGAGCTCTCAGTACCTTCGTTATATATTATAACGAATAACGAAAGTTCACGAATAGCCAAAGTAAGAATTTGTTATATCTGTATCAAATATTGTTAACGATGTTAAAATTGGCGGGTTTTTTTCTAGACTGGCGACACCATTAGCAGTTACCACCGTCTAATATGCAAACCAGACACGCGTTGCGCCACGTCCGCCGGATATCATGATAATGTGCATACTTTTAGCAACCGGAATGTTTAATCAATATTCGAAACGAATTGCCATTTGACTGTACACAATATACATCGAAGAGTGGTTAAAGACGATCAAATAAGCCCTTAATATCTGAATGAAGGTGTCAACGTAGCTTTGTCAGAATTAATTGAAACATAAGTCTTTAATGAAACATAATCTAGAATTAAATAAATTATTATTGAAACGAACATAATACTTTTAACTACATTGAGACTCGACCTGACAAGGTAAAGGGATCGGATGAAAAATTTTATATATATCATTTATAAAAAATAAGATTGTCAAAAAATAATTTTAAAAAATACACAGAACACTGCGGACCCACCATACCACTGGCCATACCCCTGAGGGTATAGTGGGACTTAACCATACCACCATAGTAGTATAGGCGTTTGTAATTTTAGCTTATCTTCTAGTTAATAATTTAATATAATTAGAAGATAGCTAACAATTAATTAGAAGATAAGATGATATACCTCTTAGTTGAAGTAAGAACTTTCTAATTAAACGAGATTCGTAAAATGCACACCAGTTTTGTAGATTAATATCCTTGTATTTCAATATTTAATTGATAATTTACGAATAGAGCTCAAAATTTGCATCTCGTGAAGAATTGTTGCAGCTCATTTTCTCGATACTTTGTGAAAAAGATAACATCAACGTACTCATAAACATCAATTCTCCCTAATCTATGATTGCACAAGTCTTCTTTAGTTGGTAAATTGGTAAAACTTGTAAACATTCTCTAGTCATTAGTCTCTAGTCCTACATATAATATCCTCACGTTTATGAAAATTTACGCAGGAAAATGAAGTAACATATGATAGATTGATAGATAAATAGGTACTTTATTTACTTGTCCAACATTACACACACTCATACTAAAATTAAATTTAAATATTATAAAACAACGCAGTGCAGCCAAACAAAACACAAATTTCCTTATCACAGTTATCATAAAGTTTGTGTATGCTGCCTAAGTGCCAAAGCACTGTGGTTTAGTCACAGTTTTTATTATATCATTATTAGACATAATTGCGAATTAGGCAGACCACGTTAAAAATATAGCTTTACTAATTTAGACGTTCACTCAAATATCACACGTGTCTACCTCCGACTACGATACTTCCTGACGGTGACAGCCAGTCTCTCACACGGCTGACGTTTTGAGGTGAACTGAAAATTGTGATCTTCTTATTAATAGATGTCACAGGAAAATACTTTGTATTTTCTTAACTGCGTAGAAAAAGCTGCTCTGAATATCATTTTCTCTGCCTCGAAGTTTTAAACGATAATAAACTCCTAGTTAAACTTACTAATACTTGTTTTTCACTAGCGATCACCAAATCGTTAATGAAAATATGATAAGCATTCTAAATGTAAATACACCTCTCCGAACATACTCGTATGTCTTATTTTTAAGAATTATCTGTTTTCTATAACAGAGTAAAATTTTCCGAGATAATATTACAATTTAAAAAATCAAACACCCTTACCTAAACAGCTAGTTAGCTTGATATAGAACAGTCTGGTTATCTCGATTTGCTGAATAACTCGCTTTCAGGCGCTGAAGCTGGAAGAAACATATTCTTTTAAACATCTAACTTGAGCCATACTATATTATTTTTCGTGTTTATCTATTACTGATCGGGTTTCAATTATTTTCATCACAAAACCATGTCATACTCATTGTACAGCTCCTGGTTACTCAAAATACAGTAAAACGTAGTGGAATTCAATATTTCTGGAACCGCCTGCTTTGATGCCACCGCCGCCATCTGCAATGCAGATTCATACCAACAGATTGTCCAAAATTCAAGCCAGATGGACGTGAGAACTGTAATCACATTTGTTTCCTAAAGAAAACTTTGTTAATGCCCTGCCGTTGGCGAGCAGACATACTGTCACGTAAAACGATTCTGTCACATAAAAATATTTCTTTTCCCTCTACAACCGAAGGTGCATTTTGCTGGCGCTACTCCTAAAGGTATATTGCCGCACCTATTCCGGTATTAGAGAACACGTGGGTACAAGAACGATTGTTTCAAATATGAGCTGTAAATGAAATTGTTTTATTGTGCATCATCTGCGAGGAGGCTGCGTCACACGTGCTCTCAGCATTTTTTTCAAACTGCTGATTATTAAGCTTGGGAGGTTTAGTTGAGAAAGAAGGTTTAAAATGAGCTAAAATACTTTCCGAAAAAGTACGTAAGATGCGATCAATTGTAGTGTGACTACAGTGCGACGTCGGTGATTTAAGATGCCTTGACATGTTCTTTATTATTATTATTATTTAATATACCAGCAGCACTTGTGCCGATGCATGTATTATTGCACTTCTGTCTTTAAATATTTATTTGTCAAGTCTATTTTTGAATGAGTTCACAGAGGAAGCACTGATACCACTTTCTGGTAATTTGTTCCACGATTTTACTACACGGTTTGGTAGAAAATGAAATTTGGGATTGCTTGTACGCGAGGTAGGTGATAGCTTTAATAAATGACCTCGTAGATTTTTATTTTGGTTCAAGATTCTTTCTTAGCTTGGTACATTGTAGAAACCTGTAAGTATTTAATAGGTTTCTCTGAGATCACGTCGTTGCCTTCGTTGTTCTAAGGTGGTTAGTCCCAGAATAGTTAGTCTCTAATAGCTAGTCTCGTACTTCGTGTCACGTGGACCAGCAACAGTTTTGGTGGCTCTGCGTTGGACCTTTTCTAGAAGGTTTATGTCTTTTTGAAAGTACGGACTCCATATTATTTGAAACCCGTATTTCATCCAACAATGGGCGCACATATGTTTTATATATTTTGTTGAACAGGGTTATATCTATTCTAAAAAATGCCTTGTGTATTATGTATAATAGAGAATTTGCTCTTTTTGAAAGTATTATCTCAGTTATTATTAGTGAAATATATGTTTAGGAATTGGTTCGTTTTCAAACGCTATTTTGCAAGGCTAATTTAAGTTGCGATAACTTCGCTAATAATCAAATAAATCGTTATATATTCTCTTGCTCTCCACCTATCACTAATAAATGCCGACATATTGGCTTCTTACATGCTATCTCGTGAGATACCTGGATGCGTATACATCACGCAGGCCAGCACGCACGCACGTGCGACCAGCTGCGCGGGCGCAGATCCGCGGCACACGTGTGGATAGCGATCACTTCCATGGATTTATGCGTTCCCAGCACAATGATGCTTTGTTGAGAAACATCCAAGCCTCCTTAAATTTAGGCAGCTGAGGTCATTGTGTTATAAATGAGACAATGGTGCCGAATAGATTAAGTCGATTTTAATTCAGTCGAAATACGTGTATATGAAAATCAGAATCGTGGACTGGTTGATAACTCTACTGAACTAAATCAGATTTTGTGGGAATCTTTGTTCAAGTCTACGAAGCCTTGGTTCCTCTGCATGTATTTTTCATAATGATTTGGATATTTTTTTTTTATTTTTTTTTATACTGCGATGCCGGCAAACAAACTTACGGCCCGCCTGATGGTAAGCAGTTACCGTAGTCTATGGACGCCTGCAACACCAGGGGCATCACAAACGCGTTGTCGACCCTTTAAGAACCTATTTACTCCCTTCTTGAAGAACCCCATACTGTATTCCCCGGGGAAAACCTCGGCAGGGAGCTCGTTCCACAACCGGAGCGTGCGTGGGAGGAAATTTCTCTCAAACCGCACTGTGCGTGACCACTTAGGCTCCAGCGTGTGAGGATGAACACCCTGCCGATGGCGAGCGGTGCGATGATAAAAAGTGGCCGTTGGCATCATGTCGAACAATTCTTCAGAACACAACCCGTTGTACAAGCGGTAGAACACACATAATGAGGCAAAGTCTCTCCTCAGACTTAGAGGCTCAATACCGCTTGTGAGTTTGGGATCGTCAACAATTCGCTCAGCTCGTCTTTGGACCGAATCAAAAGGTCCAAGTTGGTATCGAGGTGCTCCCGCCCATAGATGACAGCAGTACTCCATATGAGGCCTGACCTGTGATTTATATAGCAACAGTCTTTGCCTTGAAGAGAAGTACCGCTTGGCTCTGTTAAGCACACCTAGTTTTTTGGACGCCAACTTGACCTTGTCATCTAAGTGACTTCGGAATTGGACGTCGCTGGAGATGTCGACACCGAGGATCCCTAAACTCTTTGAGATGGTCAAGGGTGTGTTCTGGAATTGTGGGGCCACAGTAAATGGGGTTTTCTTAGCAGTGAACGCACAGACTTGTGTCTTAGAGGGGTTAAATCGGACTAAATTGTCCCGCCCCCAATCGGAGACTCTGGATAGAGTGCTCTCGATTTGAGACACAAGTTGTTCACGACTTTCCTCCACAATGGAACGAGGGATATTTGCACGGCCCGTGTAAAATGTATCTCCAGTGCTATCGTCTGCATAGCAATGGATGCCGTCAAGCGACAGCATATCGTTGATATGCAGCAGAAACAGTGTTGGAGATAGCACGGAGCCTTGTGGGACACCAGAATTTATCATCCTGGTTTCGGAGCAGCTACCGTCAACTACGGCTCTAATGCTCCTCCCGGATAAAAAACTAGCAACCCACTTGCACAATCCCTCGGGAAGCCCGTATGATGGCAACTTCGATAGAAGACCCCGGTGCCAGACCCGATCGAACGCCTTCGCTATATCCAGGCTGACTGCCAAGGCCTCACCTTGACTCTCAATGGCAGAGGCCCAACGGTGTGTGAGATACACTAAAAGATCACCAGTCGAGCGACCGTGGCGAAAGCTGTATTGGCGGTCGCTGATCAGATCGTGATCTTATAGGTATCTAAGGAGTTTTGTGTTAATCACACGCTCCATCACCTTCGAGAGAAGGGAGGTTATAGCAATAGGCCTGTAATTCGATGGATCTGATCTATCGCCCCTTTTGGGCACCGGGTGTACATTTGCAGTCTTCCACGAAGACGGAACTTGTCTTGTGCGGTAGGAAAGTGTGAAAAGTCGCTTTAGCACAGGACACAACTCAGGAGCACACTGATTTAGCACCACTGCCGGTATGCCGTCTGGCCCATTCGACTTCTGAACGTCGAGAGAAAGTAGCTCCCGCCGAACTTCACTCTGTGTTATCTTGACTTCCGGCATGGAGTGACCACACCACGGGATGGTAGGTGGTGTGGCGCTTTCGTCACCGTTCATAGTCGAGTTTGAGGCAAAGAGATTACCCAATAGATCGGCTTTCTCTTTAGCGCTATGGACCAAGTTGTTACTGACATTTCGGAGTGGTGGTAAGGACGACTTACAAAAGTTTTCCTCGGCAGCTTTGGCCAGCGACCAAAAAGCACGACTACCCGAGGGGTAGCTTGCGAGCCGCTCGCCAATTCTGCCGACGAAATTGAATTTAGCTCTGGCAATAATTTTTTTACTGGCCCTCGAGGCCGCATTATACTTGCGTTTCACATCAGTTAGATTGGGGTCATGTGTCCTACGAGCCGTGGTCCAAGCCTTGTACGCGGCTTGCTTAAGAAGTAGAGCTTCCTTACAAGGCCGGTTAAACCACGGTCGTTTTTTTGCCCCCGCAGCTACTAATGAGTTAGGAATAAAACATTCCATACCCACCAGGATAGTCTGAGTGACTGCGGCTGCGCAGGTGTCAGGATCATCTGATGTGAAGCAAAGCTGCCTCCACGGGTACGATGCATAAAATTGTCGCAATCCATCCCAATCTGCTGACTTGTATTGCCACATGCGGCGCAAACTGGGTGGCCTAGATGGATCAGGCCGCGCGCAGGCAACTTGAGTCCGGACGAGACAGTGGTCGGAAGAACCGAGAGGTGCATCCACTGAAATAGAATATCCGTCCGGACGTGTGGTCAGCAGGAGGTCCAGTAAGGAGCTCGTATGGTCCTCAATGTCTGGTATTCTTGTAGGAGAATTGACCAGTTGAGAGAAACCATAGGCCAGAGAAAATTCGTGAGCACACCTCCCCGCGAAGTCAGTGGACCGAGAACTAAGCCAGTCTACGTGATGGGCATTAAAGTCTCCCAAAATCACTAACTCGACGGAGGGATATTGCTCAAGGACTTTATCAGTCGTCAAATTCAGGTGCTCGAATAATCGAGCTGTATCCGCTTCTCCGCTATGAGACCTGTATAGGCACGCATAAACGCGGGTGTGGCCACCGCAGTCCACACGCACCCATAATATAGACAGGTCCCGGTCTTCTAAATGATATAGGCGGCGGCAGCAGATATCCTCCCGGGCGTACACACATACGCCAGCACGTCTCCGGAATGAGTGTTCGAGCACATAGCCGGGATACTTAAGGTATGATGTGTCAGCCGGACAAGATATCTGCGTCTCCGTCAAAAATAAAAGGGTCGGCTGCGCTGCCTCAAGGTGCTGATGGACAGCGTTGAGATTTGCGTGAATTCCCCTAATGTTGCAGAAGTCCACCTGCGTGGAAAGGGATGCCGCTGTGAGACTTTTCCTTTTATTTTTACTATTCATAATATTTATGGTATAGGTAAATAGGTTAGGAAAATTCGCTGTGCTGAAAGCTAAAGGGAAAAATATGCGATGCTAAATCAGCCGATGACCAGTGCGGGTAGTGCGGTTTGTCGGTGCAGCGTACGGAAGGGCTCCCGGTCCCCCCCCACGGCAGCAGCCGGGTTCCACTCCGGTCTCCTTCTCCGGCACGACTGCAGCCACAGGGATTTTTCACAGGTTGGCAGTTCAGCCTCCCAGGGCGGAGATTAAGTAATCCCTGGATTCGGGAACTCTACTAACCTGCGGGCGGCCAGCGGTCAGCCGTTTCACTGGGTCTCCCTGATCGCTGCACCCACACTCCGCGCCCGCACCGATAACGACCGTATTGTGCGCAACACTGGTCCCCCGCTATCAACACCGCGAATCTTCAAGAGCTCTGGATACCTTACTCACCGCAGGAACACAACACTACGTAGGAGTAATGTTATTTAGCTGCGGTCTTCTGTAAGGCGGAGGTACTTCCCCAGTCGGGCTGCTCCAGTTTTGAGCGGAATGAATCCCGCTGTGCCCTACCTCTCTTAATAACGTTAAATATTATAAAAAAAAATACATATAAGACTGAAGGATTGTGTTCCCTTGACCAGTCATAAATTGACACAAATTAATTAATAGCTATATTTAAGTAATTTAAGCTACCTTTCACCGGACTTCAATGATGGTCTGTTTAGAATTCAAATAGTTTGAAGAATTAACCAAAACAATAGAGACCGCTGAATTTAAAACAATCACTATTTTAATGTTTTTAAATACACTCGGTTTCGAACCACATTTACTTTATTATTTTGTCTACTTTGCTTAAAATCAGATTATTTTTCAAATAATAGACCATACATAGATAACTTGCTAGCTGTCAAATCGCAAACACAATTTTTATAATACCTTTTTGATGCGCGTCAAACAAATTCACTGTAGTGTACTTCAAACAAAGCGCTGTTGTAGTCGTGGTTTAACACACCTGGCGGGTTAGCAGACATGATTTGGTGTGCTACAGGTTATCAAGTCCTGCCAATGCCGTTAATGAGTGTTTCCTATCGGCTCATGCGCAAACAAATCTCTCATTACGCAGATATCCGTTGATAGCGCACATCTGTTCGATTAATACGCTTATTACCATACGCGTTAAACTAATAAACTTGTTTATAAAAATCTTATACAAACAAAATATTCAGCTTTTTAAATTACATAAAATGGTCCAACTGATAGGTATGTTTTTTATACTTCAATTGACTCTCCACAGACTCGCTTTTTCATTCATACCTTTATATATTAGCTATATTAAAACTTACGATAAGTACGTTAAGTATAATAACTATTACATTATTTGGTCATTTTAATATTATATGTAGTATATACAATGTGTTCAGTTAGCAGTGTCAGAGCTATTAATGGCATCAGTAAGCCTATTATGGATCGTTCATCTTATGACATGGTATAAAGTTTGAGATAAAGAAGTCATAATTTGATTCACTGTATTTCGTATTACCGATCTCCAATCACTATGCCATAATTCCAATGATGTCATCATGATAATTGATGAACGAATGATCCAAAATCTGACCGAAAATCTTATTTTTCGTTTAGCACTATCATTTGAAAACCATGAGATCGGTAATAGACCTGCAAGTAATACGATTAATTTAACGACAACTCAGACCCTATTTGTATTCTTTCTCCGACCAATAAAAATTATTTAACAAAAAATAAAAACCGACTTCAGAAACACTGAAAAGTTAAAAATAATATAAGAATAGATACAGACAACATCACACTTCTATATTGAAGTCGGTGCCAAACGATGATCTCCTAGAAAGTCTTCATGAATGATTCGATGATCTCCTAGAATTTGGCGCCGACTTCAATATAGAAGTGTGATGTTGTCTGTACCTATTCTTATTTTATTTTTAACTTTTCAGTATTTTTGAAGTCGATTTTTATTTTTTGTAAAATAATTTTTATTTTTATCTTTTTAGTGAATGAAATTTTTTTAGTAATTGAGAAAATTAAGGTTTCATTCGATTTTCATGGGATCCCATCATCAGATCCTTACTTTGGTGACCTTGGAACCGGCCCAGGAGTATACTCTATCGAATATAAAAAGAATTTTGAAAATCGGTCCAGGATTGGCGAAGTAATCGCGTAACATACACACAAAACACGTTGGACACACCTAAAAATGTATGGGTTTTTATCGATTTTTATGAGATTCCATCTTCAGATCCTAATTTTGGTAACCTTGGGTTCACCCTTAGAGTATACTCTATCGAATACAAAAATAATTTTGAAAATCGGTGCACAATAAATTGGCGGCGTAATCGCGTAACATACACACCAAAAAAAATACGCATCGAATTGAGAATCTCCTCCTTTTTTGAAGTCGGTTATTAAATGGCAGGCATTTGCAATTTAAGATTAACCAAGTATGAACGTGTATTTTTACTTTTTAATATCAGTCCATGACAAAGACCGGAAATACAAGAAAAGAACCATTTTAATAGCTAAAACATAAGGCAATCAATTTATGCAAACATAATGTTTTACAAAAAATGCAATAAAAACCGTAAAAACTTTGACAAAAAAGTGACTTTTTTAATTTTTTGCGTTTAAAAAACCGAGGTCGTTAACATACATTTAAATAGATGCTGTGAGTTAAGAGTTATGGTACTTTTAAGGACTTATCGATTTGATAAATCCATGTGTACTTTAAATTACGACGTAGCGCATTACGACCTACTGCATTAAGATAATTTAAAATACAACAGCTAAGCTGTCTTTTTTTACTTTTTTCTCAACTACTGAAATAAATGCACTTTAAGGGTCTTATTCAAACTGCAATAACAATTTTATTATATTTACGTACAGTATTATATATTGGTAAAATCGTGGTTTTTGGAAAAATCTAAATTCAAGGTTCTATATAGAACTGATTCATTCATTCCATTTCCTGAGGTGAAAAACACTTTAAGAAAATAGTGATAGTGCATTTATCACCCCAACTCTATTTCTTTGGTTATATACTGGACAAGTATATAATCAAAGCACTATTTAAACATGTTGATAAACTTTTTAAGATTGATAAAGATCACACAAAACTGTATAAGTAAATAATTGGGAAAGCTTCACACATGGATTCTCCTTTGGATATGGTTTTGGAATCGTTCATCATAGCTTATTCATGAATAAACACCTTTCAAGGTAAGTCATCGAGATCTTAGTAGGTGACGAAGTGACTAAAGCTTCCTTGTGAATCCGGTCTGTTATCAAGGGCCGCATGTGGCGCGCTACCGGCGCTGCAAGCTGCTGCACAGATTTGCGACTAGAAACACCAAATGGGCCAGTTCCCTCCACGTGCACCGACACGGGAAGAATTAGGAGCCGTTCGGCGCGCACATGTTTAGATAACGACCATTTTATGAAATGTTTTACAACTAAAGCTTATTGCTTTCTAAAGAAAGGTGATCGCCGAACGCGGCCGCTTCCGCCAACGGCGATAAAACTGTATTGTTTCGGCATTCGCCTTATTGCCATGTGGAATACAATCTCGCCATCTGTCAGATGGTTCGCGTCCATGGGAACACATAAGTTGTAATGACTAGACGTAAAGTAATAAAGTTTCTTAGGTATGGAAAATAGCATACGTATCTTGACGAGTCTATAGATCTATAGATGTGACCAGAGCTCCCTGTGGTGTGTAAAAGAAGTATCTTTTACACACCATATGGGAGCTCTGGGCATTAATTAGGGCGAAGGTGGATGCGAGTTTCACCTGAAGTCCTCAAGAACTGAGGAACTGGCTATCTTACCTCCAAATAATCAATCAACAATGTCATTAGTATTGTTTTAATATTGCGAATAATCTTTTACTAATTTGAAATTTTAAACAATTTATGCAATATTTTCTTATGTACGCCTATAACACTTATTAACTTATCTAAACGCGATTTAAATACAGTGAGTCATCTTTTAAATAAAATAAATTCCGGTTAGACTCGCGTCGAAAAGCGTTCGAAATGACATGCTAAATAATTTAAGTGTTTAATAAATATATACGCGATTTAAATCCGGAAAGTTATTTCAGTTAAGAGAGTCTAGAGACTGGATATTTAAGTCGCATCCAGATACGTAAATACGTGTTAAGCACATTCGGAATAATTGAAATCTGAAGTTATGAAATAATTTTGAAAAACAAACTGCACAGACAATCACTGCTGCCAAACAGCTTATATGGTATACACATACATATAAGCTGAACCTTTTAGTTATAGAAACCTAATATTTATATTTACTGTGAAGAGAAAAATAAAGCTTTTTATTATTATTATTTCTTTATTAACTTATTCTCCCTTTTGAAGGGGCTATTTTGCCACAACGCGGGCTAGCACCAAGCGTTAGTGGTTTGTGAGTGATTATAGTAGTCAAGCGAAGATGTACAATGTTTTTGTATAATAATGAAAAAATCTTGTTCATAGGGCGTAGATACTTAAGACAATCGCGACGGCTGCCGACTAATAACTGCGCTAACCGAATCTATCCCGGCTAATCATTTCTCTTTGTCCGACTATCGTTGGACAATCTAAGATTAATGATCAACGGCCAAAAGACGGCGTTATCGAGACTCGTACGCATTAACATTTCCGATACATGATTCACGATGCTGAAAGGCTACTCTCTAAAGTACGTAAACAAGTTTTCATTACTCATACTCTGAAAATAGGTCTGAAGTTGCCTGAGGAGCGGGTTGAAAGTAATACTTTTCAGCCCTAGGGAGAATCACTTTCAACTGACAGCTGCTGTCAAATTTTAAAAAAGAAACTAGTTCTTTTTTCACATTTTTATTGAACCATGTTCCGACTTTCTATACAGCGACTCAATTACAGCGCGGTGTATAATTGAAATAACATAATGGTAAGTATTTAAAGAATATATTTTTTAAATGGCTTTATTATAATTTATTTTCAACTATTTCTTTAAAATAACATATCTGGGCAAAATACTTACCATTTTTTAAATTATGAAAATGAAAAAAACAATGTCTAAATAGCTGGCTAGCTGACAGAAAAAAAAACAAAATAAGCGGGAAAGCGGCAATGCGATCTTCATTTGTTTTTTCCATTAGAGTTTTGTTAATACTTCCGTATAGCAGAGATTTGTATTAACTGTTAATTATAATTGTATAAAATTGTGTTAATAATTAACACAATGAGTTCATCTGATTCAGGTATGGAGTTAACGACTGATTTTATAAGAGATAGCGGGCTAAATCAGAAGTTGTTGATTTATGTAAAATAAAATTTACACGTTTTTTCTTTAGCTAATTCATTGTTTTATTTTTACTTTCCTTGTATTCGCAATGAAAAGCACAGTGTTTACCTCGGGCTAAAGACTTATTTAGTCCCTCGAACTATTGGTGCCCTCGCTACGCTCGGGCGCCAAACACCGTCTCGGGACTAAATAAGTTACTTTCACCCCTAGGGTAACAATGTACTATTTGATCTCGAATCTAGCTGATCAACGCAGCCAGGACGCGCATGCTGTGGTGACGTTGATGACACCACGCAGAAATGAACGCCGAATTTGATACTCAGAACTTGGATTGTGGACTTAGAGAGTAGCTCTTCTGGTATTTAATGGACGAGATCGATTGCTTGCCGACACTCGGTTACGAATTAAAATCAATCTCCAATAAACTTTGATCGCGGTGATTTGTGTTTAACTATCTAATGTCTTGTAGTTATTAATCGCAGAATTTCAAGAGGATAATTTACTTATACTACTCTTTCAGACAGAAACTACAGAATACTGGAAAGTTTTAAATATTTAATCCATAAAAAGATATAACAAAACTATAAATGGAAATATACTATGCTAATAAGTAAGCCAACAGTTTTGCTTAAAGAATACGTTCTTTTGATAAAACAAATCCACGAAGCCTGCGGCAAATTCGTAATGAATTCTTTTCATATTGTTATCATGACGTAGATACGACAATATATTAAACTGAAATCGATATAAATATGTAAGTATTATTAATGCAAAAAAATATATTAAAGAACAGGAAACCTTTTATTTCCTGGTTCATTAATTATTATATAATGTCTTTTAAAATTAACCGCCTCCTTGGTCTAATCGTGTCACCCGGAATTAATCTGGAGGTCCGGGACAGAAGTTTTTCTGCGAATACCGAATGCCTTAAATAATTTCCGTACTCTATGTATGAGCGTGTTTTACATGGTAAATTTAAGTAGTGCAGGTGGCTATTTTTTCATATCGCTCAGACCGTTTCTTTAAGATTACGAAATATCTTGTGATGCCAATGCAAAAATACGTAGTCTATTTTAACGCACACTCTCTACTCCAACGTACAGTTGACAAAGTTGCCGGTCTACCAGTAGAGTTTTTTTGGTGGGCGATATTTGAAAAAGTAAAAGCGTTAAAACAGGTTTTAATAATATTATATAAAATAGATAGAAGTATTTTAGGATTTTCATAGATGATCTAAATGATTGCTTTATACTTCTTATTGTTTGAAATAATGCTTCCCAAAAAAACTCTACTCTACTGTCGCAGCGCGACACAGGTGCACTCTACCATCAACCACACTAAACGATTTGATGGTTGATGGTAGAGTTTCTAGCTACCACCGTCTTATCTAAGTTGATGGCCATAATAGCAATGTTTATATCATAACGTTGTTGTTTCCCTATAATTTAGGAGTAAGATACAGTTCCTCAGTGGTTGAGGTTTCCAACTAGTTTCTATATTTGGCTTTATCATTATTCACAATAAAGAATGCCAGGAACTTGCCTGTGTATATATAAAAATGTAATTCTATACGTATGTCTCAAGCCGCATACTCTCTGTAAACTTTAAGCGTACCGAGCTAATGGTTTTCTTCATAGCCATCATTAATTTTCTCACCAAAACTTTTCATCCGACTCAGAAATGAGACGCAGATAAATTATTATCAATGTCCGGACAAAACGACGCGCAGCCATCTCCCCAATCAAGTGGCCAGACAAAGAGTGACAAAGTACACAGATCCGGTTGGATAGGAGCTTAAATTATGCAAGTAATAAAAACCTATAACGCTACAAAGTCTCCGTCTCACTGATGTACACAATTTCTCGAAACATTGTCGCATCATTTTTCATTGCGTCAATCAGGACGCTTGTGTGATGTTCACTTAACTTTTAGGGGTGGCGATTGTGGATTTTGATTATGTTAATGTCATACATATTTGATCTATCATGTAATATTTATTTTGTTTAGTTTGGTCCTAAGTTACACAACATTTAATCTCCACGAAGTAAATATAATTAAGATTTAATATATTATGAATTCTAATAACAAATATTAGTATATTTCATAAAGGTTGAAATTTAAGTAAAAAGATTATTCTAAAATATTATACATAGTAAACTCCTTAAATCTAAACAAAAACAAACAAATATTAATTAAATAAATAAATCCAAACAAAACAAAAACAAATAAAGGTTATTTTTTGTTTATTCCATTTCCTATTTATTTCGTATGGTGTATTGTATATTTGGCTACCTACATTGAGGTAATATGTACTACGTACGTAGTATTATTACCTCAATGGCTACCTATTATATTGTGTATTTTTATAATCAAAAAATTGAATCCATTCTTTACGTTTGGACAAATAAAAGATTTTAAACACAAAAATTACTAAAAATCTATCAAACAGCATCCCTGATAAAGCTTGCAGGGTTGTCTCATCAACTGTTAAATAGAGTGCGAGGCAATGAATATTTTTATTGACGTGTCCGACGGGTTTGCTCGGACTCTCGACGAACGTCCTGTTCACTATAGCAACAATACCTTGCCAGTTTGAACTGTGCTACCTTATAATACAGTTAACTTTTGAAACTGCAATTTTTCCTAAATAATTCGTTGCAAAACATCTTCTAATTTAACCTGTGCTAGGCATAATATTGGTTGGGCTGAGCCAAATGTCAGCGTAACCGGAGACAAGGAATCAGAGTAATGTGCACATACAAGGAGATCTGCGGCGCGATAGACCTCTTGTTCGTTTCTTATGCAAATATTGACGCAGAGTCGTGTCATTAATCAGGGAAATGCCAGGGGCCTGACAAAAAGCCCTGAATGCCAGTAGTTTCACGTGCAGCCGGGCGTCTGCGCCGATATCAATCAAACCTACTTTATAGGTCGACTTCGTGAATAGCTCGAGATGCGACTGTTCTTTATTCAACTCGGGGCTTACTTTGTTTGACTTGAGGTTTACATTGTTTGCGTTACAAGTCGAGACATCGGTGTCTAATTTTCATACTTGCATCTCAAAGCTTGCATCATGGTTTCCAGTGAACTAACACTAAAATTAGATTTACTCTGGTGGAAACTAATTTTTATCGTAGAACTTCCTAATTCTGTTAAATGTTATTTTAACAGAATTTATATATACGAGTATATATATTACAGCGAAAAGAAACTCACTTTTTAATCTCAAAAACTATTTAACCTATGAGCATGAAATTTGACAGAAACATGAACTGTTACAACATGAAGTACTCATTGATTGAATGATTGGATAAGATATATCAGCTAGGAATGGATTTTACGAGAGTCAATTCTCAAGGGGGTGAATAAGGAGGTTGAAAGTATAATATGGATTCATTCGTCCGTCATTTTTGATGCTACAAGTAAGAAAGTTTGTAAGTAATATAGTACGAGTAAGTTATAAGTTAAGCTGATAATTAGAAATTAGTGCGGAACTCGTGTCTATCCCCTCTCGTGTTATTCCCTCATTGGAAATGTGACATAAGGGTTGAAATTTTGTTTTTGTTTGAGTATCAATCATACTAACAACTGCTTAACGTATTTCAACAGGATTTTTTTAAAAGCTATTGCTTTATAGTTTGGATTGTTTTTCTACGGGAAAATGTGGAATTTTAATAGAAAAAATTCCCAAGGGAATAACGAAAATACCGCGAGCGAAGCTGCGGGTGGAAAGCTAGTATCATTTCATAGATGATTATTGTACCTGTTAGGTAAATGTAAAGAAAATAACACACTAAAAAATTATACTTTGAGAAGAATATCGAGGTTAAGGCACTGGCTGAAAATAAAGATGATTACGTATACTCCACCAATAAGAGCTATGCTCTTAAGTATAATGAATAAATGGAGAATACCTATCAACTATTATGACCTTTCATTTTATCAAGGGTATGTTGAAAGTTGCGATTATAGTCACATTTAAGCGGAAATTATATTAAATTCTATATTTTATTTTAAAATGGTTATTTAATAACTGAAAGAGTATTTACGTATTGTATATATATTGTATTTATGTATTGTATTTACGTATTGACCAAAGATAAGCCTCGATATTTACGGCTTGTCCATCAAAATATTCAAGGCATTTCTGGTAAAGACTTAGAAATAAATTTATTTTTAGATTTTGAAAACATAAATGTACTCTGTATCACAGAGCATTGGCTAAAAAATCATGAATTGTTAATAAGTTTAGATAATTACAAGATTGTAAGTTCGTTCACTAGAAAATCTGCAATAAGAGGTGGATCCTTAATAATTTTGCATAATGACATCCAATTTAAGGAAAGACAGGACATAGTTTCACTCTCTGTTGAACGAACCATTGAGTTGTCTTGTGTGGAACTTGACAATTTCATTATAATTTGTGTATACAGACCCCCCTCTCCCCCCTCTGGAAATTTTTCAGAATTCGAGTCTGCTTTCTTAAGGCATCTTCCATGATGCCTTAAGAATAGTATGCAGAAAAAGTAAATAAAATGTTGTCTGTGGGGATTTTAATGTAAATATTTTAGAACAATCCCAAGTATCTAGTAGATTTATTAACTTATTCAAATCATTTAACATGAAAAATGTATTTAAAGAACCAACCCGAATAACAGCAACATCTGCTACTTGCATAGATAACATTTTCTGTAATTGTAATGTACAAGATAAGTTGATTATAAATTGTATTAACTCTGACCATAGCGGACAATTAGCCTCGTTTGAGCACCATCATGTTTGTTCTATACGTGAGACTACTTGTGTACCTATAACAAAACGTGGTCTAGAGAAATTTACAAGAAATGTTATTAGTCAAACTGCAAATTTACCGATCGAGGGGACTAACGCCAGTAATTTGTATAATAACTTATTTCATGTAGTTAAAAATGAATGCAATGATATATTAAAAGAAAAAGTAATTAAAATCAAAAATGGGAGAAAGAAATTTAGTGATTGGGCTACGCCTGGTATATATAAAAGTCGCAGAAAACTATATGAACTATATGCTTTAAAAGGAACATCCAATGACCCCGCTTTCATAAATTATGTCAGAAATTACTCTAAAACATTCAAGAAAGTGTGCATGTGCGCAAAAGCTATGTACTTTAGTATCAAAATCAGTTCAGCTAAAAATAAAATAAAAACCACCTGGAATATCATTAACCAGGAAACAGGTAAACCCAAAAGTACTGTGAATTCTTTCTCTTTAGAAATCAATAAACAAACTAATAAATCAGACAATGCGGTTGCTAAAGCATTTGAAGACTTCTTCTCTCATATACCCATAGAAACTACAATTAGTCTCAACTCATGTCCCAATGAGGCTGTAGCTCTTTTGAGACGGAGTGTGAAGAGGTGCAACAAGCTGTTCAACTTTTATCACATTGATGCTAACACTGTTTTGAAAACATTTCGTATGATCAGTACCAAAAAATTAAATCTGTAATTAAAGAACTTGCACCGCAACTTGCGTTGATATTCAATAAATGTGTCGATGAAGGTGTCTTCCCCAAACTCATGAAAAATAGCAAGTTGATACCTCTATTTAAGTCTGGGAATAAAAATGACCCTTCAAATTATCGACCAATTTCGATTCTACCAGCTCTTAGTAAAATATTTGAAAAAATTATATCTAATCAGTTAACTGATCATTTCTCAAGTAACAACATTTTACATATGAACCAATTTGGTTTTACTAAAGGTCGTTGCACTACTGATGCCAGTGTTGCACTTCTGAAACAAATTTTTGCTGCTTGGGAGTGTAAACAAGATGTAATTGGTATATTTTGTGACCTATCAAAAGCTTTTGATTGCGTTGGTCACCAAACTCTTTTAAATAAACTCAAACATTATGGTGTCTCTGAAGAAGCAATGAGACTTATTGAGTCTTATTTATCCAATAGGGTTCAGAAAGTTGTTATTAACAAAACTGAGTCTGTTGGTGCACCTATAGTTATTGGCGTGCCACAAGGATCGATATTGGGACCCTTGATTTTCTTAATTTATATTAATGACCTCCCACACTTCACTAAGAATCTGTGCGATACAGTACTATTTGCAGATGATACTTCTTTAATATTTAAGGTTGACAGAGGAAATGGAAATACTGACGTTGTAAATAGTACTCTCTCTAAAGTATTGCATTGGTTCACTATAAATAATTTATCTTTAAATTCACGTAAAACTAAATGTATTAAATTCTCATTGCCAAATGTAAGAAAAGTGGATACCATAGTGGAAATGAATAATGAAATTGTTGAATTCATCGACTTTACTAAATTTTTGGGTATAACACTAGATTCTAGATTGCAGTGGGATCCACATATTGAGTCCTTTGCTAACAGACTTAGTTCTGCAGCATATGCAGTTAAAAAAATAAACAACTTACTGATGTTGAAACGGCAAGATTGATTTACTTTAGTTATTTTCATTGTGTCATGTCATATGGAATACTACTGTGGGGATCGGCTTCAAAAAAGAGCGGTTCGCGCTATTTATAATTTACGAGCAAGAGATTCTTTAAGGGACTTATTTAGAGAAATTAATATATTGACCTTAGCAGGACAGTACATTTATGAAAATTTGATTTATGTCTATAAAAATTATAATACATTTAAAACCAATTTCCAAATTCACCATCTAAACACAAGATTCAAAAATAAACTTGCCGTTCCAACATTCAGGCTTCAAAAAACTAGAGACTCGTTTATGGGGAAATGTATAACCTTTTATAATAAGCTTCCACAAAATGTTACGGACTTGCCTTTTCATAAGTTTAAAGCGCATGTAAAAAAGACTCTTATGAGTAAAGGATATTATAAAATCAACGATTATTTGAATGATGCCAATGCCTGGTGTTAATTTTTCAGATAATGAATCGTGTTGATATGTATAACTATTTGTTTAAACAAATATTATTTTTGGTAATAAGTAGTAAGAAGAGAACTAACACATCTAATCTTGTAATGGAAGTTGAGCTCAAACTTCTGCTGTGAGGTCAGCTTCCAATTGACGACTCTGTAACAATACAGGGAGAAAAAAATAGCCCTTGCTGGTTTTCTTGCTGGTTCTTTCCAGTACAAGGTCTCCCGCCGTAGACTTGTGAACCAATGGCGTAGCTGCTTTGACGTTCAAAAGAGATTGTAACAATCCAATTTGAATAAAAGATATTGAATTTGAATTTGAATCTGTATTAGAGATGAGTCTGCTTTCGCAAAAAACATACCTATATTGTAACGATCAAAATGTATTTTAAAAAGCAATAAAATGTATACTATTTTTCTCTTTATACTGGAGGTTAAATTTAATGTTTGATAAGTTTTTTCTTGTTTTATGAGTACCTTACTATGATCTCTTACCCCTCGTTTACACCAAGGTATATTACATGTATTTAACAAGTTTTATGCAATGTTTTCGTTTATTGTTTACACTCGTATACATGTATAAAACTTGTTGAATACAAAACATGTATACAACTTGTTGTATGAAATTGTTTCTGAACTACTAGTTGTCTACATGTCACGTTTTATACTTGTTGTAGATAAACTTGTAGAAAATGACACGCCAGTCCGGTAGTTTCATTAATATTTTCTACTCAATTGACTATTCACAATGGAAAGTAAAGATGCTGAGGAACTTTATTTCATGAGTGCAGTATACTTGTTTACAGGGTTATTTTTTTATCACTAGAAAATTTTATGGACGCTTCAGGACACATCAATTATTATAAATAAAATAAAAACAATGAATTAAAAAAATTTTTTTTTATAAAAAAATCTAAAAATGCTGCTCTCAACTAGTGCAGCATTTTTTGTATTTTTTTGTTTTTTTTTTCTTCTCTTCCCCCCGTAAAATAATACGGTCCGTCCGGTAAAAGTTTAAAACTTTATCCAACAAGCATGGATAGAGTTTAAAACATGTTTTAAATTAGTATGATACATAAATTTCAGTGAAATAAACAAAACTTGTTAAAAACACGATTGCTTTTTTTAAGTGTAAACGCTGTCAATGTATCAGACAAGTTTGAATATGTCATAGATCTAAGTGTAAACGCAGATGTGGTTTATACTTGTTTAGAGACTTGTTGGCAACACAGTATGAACGAAAGAATGTTTGAAACAGTTGCAATACATGTATAAAACAAATAATTATGTTTTGACAAGTATTCTACAAGTATTGTATAAAACTAGTATTTTAATTGTTTCTTGGTGTAAACGAGGGGTTAGGAGCAAGGTTTAACACAATATCGAAACAGAAACACTGCTATTGCAGCGTATAACATCTCACTCTTTCCGCCGTTTTCATCATCACAGCTCATATACGTCCCTCCCCACCGAGGGGATCGAGCCTACCCTATGTTAGGGTGATTAGGCCTTAGTCAACCACGCTGGCCCAGTGCGGATTGGTCGACTTCACATACACCATTTAATTTCTTCGCAGATGTATGCAGGTTGCCTCAAAATGTTTTGCCTTCACCGTAGGAACATCAGACAAATGTACATATGAAATTCGAAAAAAGGAAAACTCATTGGTATTACAAACCCCAACCTCCCGATTAGAAGGCAAGTGCCGAGTCCACAGCGCCACCTACGCTTCTGCCGTTTTAATATTGTTTTCATCCTCCCATCTCGGAAAGAGTATTTTTGCTATTCGATATATGACCGCCAACACCGTTTTTATCCGCTTGAGGTTAAAGTAAATTTGAATTTAGAACATCGCGTGCACTATGTATGTGATTTCAAAACATCATTAAACCTATTTACTTCCATCTCCGTGGTGCCGAATTTATCATACAACTTTTTTCAAATTTGTAAAAACTCAGACTGAACCTCCTTGGTGTACTTTGCTTTGTTTCATTTCCTCGCTGAGGGGGGATGAAAAGTTACGTGTTGCACTCGAGTGCAAAGATTTTTCACCTTGTGCTCTTTTGATTCCCTCGCTAACGCTCAGGATTCTAATTTTTACATCACTCGCTGCGCTCGTGATTCAATTTTAGAATCCTTCGCTTGCTCGGTCATCAAAGTTGAGCACGCGGTTAAAAAGCAACTTTGCACTCATGTATAACAAATAGCTATTAAGTCCATCGTGGTACTCGTAAGTGGTAGGCTAATCAATATGCGATATAAAAAAAGTTAATGTTATAACCATACTCAAGCGAATTGTGACAAAGACTCAAAAGCAGAATGCCTAAGTTGAATAAATTGCGACTTCTCATTCCTAAATGTTAAAGACACAATATTGTTCAAAACACAAAATTCCACAAAAAATCTAACATTATCTCTAACAACTTAAAGTGAAGAAAGAAGAGCTTTACAGCTTTAGATAACTTAAACAGTGACGTGTTATACGTGTATATGTAGTAGTAACGAACTACACTTAAGACAACCAAATCACAATATTTACAGACAACAAAAAAACTAGAAGAAGGCGCATGTGGTTCGCAGATTTCTCAATGAGAAACATTTCACTCCAAGTTTAAACATTGTGCTACACAAAACTTTATTCTTAAATAATAATGTTGATAGTTTTTTTTTCAATGATAATAATAATTTAATAATTATGTTGCATTGTATGACAGCATAATTTTGACGTCATAATTTATCCAATGATATTTTTAGTCAGATTTAAAGAATTTGTTCACAAACTATGAATTATAATAGTATGACTACCTTGTTGCATCTATGTTCACTCCGTAGTCTGTACCGCCCTCGTGGTCTAATCACTCCATGTAAATAAATACTCGATATAAATCAAATGTTAAATAAAAAAAATATTAATTGGATTTTGACTGTCCGAAATCTCCTATTTTGCGAATCTGGTATTTAGAGAATCTGTTATACTGAGAATCTTGTGTTTTGCGAATCTGGTATTTAGAGAATCTGTGATTCTGAGAATCTGGTGTTTTGAGAATCTGGTATGTATGTATGGTCTGGATGAACCTGGAGGTCCGGAGTTCGTTTCCCCATGGGGCAGAAGTTTCTCTGCTTGGTTTGGATGGTCGTAATGCTTTTAAGTCCGCCTGACTAGCTAGCATCGTCTTACTTTAATTTAGCGCCATAATAATAACAATGTTATTAACATTGTGTGCAACAGTCAGAGGTGAGATAACCAGTTCAGCTGTTGAGGAGTCCATGCGAAGGCGCTTTATTTTCAGCGTTATCGCCACTTACTATCAATAGTGAGATGTAGGTAGACACAGAGTTTCTCTATTTTATGAAAAAATACAATATTTAACCTAAAATTTACGATCACATCCAGGTATTTATAACTTAATTAAGGTAACATGGTGAATTATTGAAAAAAAAGGAAATACTTACGGCGTTAAAGCGATAGATATTTCTTATTTTCAACCGACTTTGAAATAGGAGGAGATTCTATGTTCGACTGTATCTATACTATGTATCTATTCTGTATCTATACTATGTATATAAAACTACAATTGAAATTAGAGGTGACACATTATGGTGCAATAATTACGTATTTATATTGACTTTACTGTTACTTTTACAAAATCGTAAAACATAAAATTTGATGCAACCGCCCGTTAGTTTTGTCCGTGCGGCTGCAGTGAACGTCACTCAGAGTCCTGTATGCCATCACGGACACTGACAGGTGTGTTTCGTTCCTAGAGAATGTGTAAAAGAATATTATCACGGTGGCGATACCTACTGTGCCAGAACTGTGACTTCACTGATTTGCGTGAATCAGCGTCTAGAATACACAATGTATTCTGAAAATTTTAATATTTAAAATTTTCAGAATACATTTTTAAATTTTATCTTCCAAAAGTGGACCACAATGGGCAAAATAAAGTGCTAATAGTACACCCAGGTGAACAAAGGTGTAATACGGGCCAATCCAGGTGAAATACGGGCGAAACCTGCACATATCGCAGCTCTCTGTGATGAATGTCGTCAAAGCCGATGAAGGAAAATTAAAGAGAGGAAAAACTCGAAACACACAAGCCGACAAGCCGCCTAGCCATCGTAATGTAGTCGCCCGATTAAAGAGAAATCTGTGTAGAGCAATGGGACGTATATGAATTGAAATGTGCGAGTCCTAGTTTTTTACAAACTTAAATACATTTTGATATAAAACTTGTTCTAAATGTCAATAATAAGATATTCTGTATGTGGAAATAAAGGTGTTGCCATAATCCATATAAATCTGGTCGGCTTTAGAAGTAGATGGACATTTTAGTACCATATCGTACAAGCTATTCCTTATAATTAGTATGGTTCCACCTATATTGCATTGGTTATTAATTGGTATGACGTGGTACTAAAATGTCCATCTACTTTTAGAGCCGACTGTACGCACATAGTTATAATTTTCGATGTTGTCGAAATATCTATGGAACACAACAAGCTCTCAAATATCGGTAGTTCATGTATTGGTATTATATGACTAAATATAAATAATCGTCAACTTCATCATTTAAATTCTTGTAATCTCCTAGACCTATGCCCAGCAGTGGGCGTCGTGCGGCTGAGATGATGAATCTCCTAGACATTTAAGTTCACATTTGCAACTCCTACAATAGTCCCAATGTACTGTACATTGGGGCTATTGTAGGAGTTGCAAATATGCAAATCTTTGAAACCACATGATTAATCATATGGGCGGCCTGTTTGAAAAATCAATAATGTTAGTTCCATTTCAGAGATGATCAACTAACTGTACATCAGCGCTTGTGAATCTCTGAAAAAACGATAATTTTAGTTCCAATTCAAAAATGTTTGACTACCTGTACATCAGAGCTTGTGAATCTTGAACTTAAAACTCGTATTGTGTTACATTTAGCGCATCGTACTGTAGTCGGTTACACGGTGGGCGGGCCGCCCTGGCCTGGGCGCCAAATGTTCAGCCACGTGCGGCTACGGATATAGACGCCCACCGCTAAGGATGAACCGCTGTCTCGACGTTTCACATTTTAATTGTACTTCTATAGTCTTTAATGTATAAGCTAATTAATTATTATTTTTATTAAATCAATTTCGTGCAGCCAATATAAAAAGAAATTATTAAATATTACTCTTTAATAGGATGAATAAAATAGAATTATGATATTGTTACCATTTAATAACATAAATGAAATAATAAATCCAGATAGAGGGCAAACTAACACAGTAAAAACTAAAAGCTTCTTTAAACACACTCATAAATCTGAATCACATCGTCACTGCCGTGATATTTTTTATTTAATTCTGGTTGGTCAAATATATTTCTATAAGGATCGAGTATACAGCTATTAATGATGCCATATATAAAATTATAATCAAGCGATAGTGATTTCCATACGACATCTGGTCGATTTGCCCAGCCCTAGACATCGAGATACAATGGCCTATTGTCTCGCGTTGGCATGTGCCTTGCATGTGAACGCAATTGAGTCTTGTATGATTGCTTGTTGATATCATTACAACATTATTATGTTTTCATTGCGAAACTGACATTGAAATGTAAGTTTTTTCGTAGCTTTGTTGTTTCTCACAGTTGTCATCGTCGGATATTTATTTATTTATTGCTTACATGTACGTGTAAAGATGTAAGTTACATTAAACAGTATCAGTACATGCACCCAGCAAGGGCACTGCAACATTATTAGCAGATCGCGAACGGAGTTACAAATTATAATTATTACTTTGCCATTAATTGTATAAACTCTTATTTATTATATTATTATTAATTACTGTTTTTACAACTAAATTAAATTGAAAATGGTCAAACATTCCAACATATCATGCAACATTCAACAGTGAAATATAAATTAAACAACGCAATTATCAATCCATTAATACAAATAATAAAAATAAAATAACGCAATTATCAATCCATTAGTACAAATTACTACTCAATTACAATAAGGTATGTCAATATTTAATTATATTATTAATTTAATTTGATTTAAGTACTTTAATCTTGGTCAATTGTTTGTGGTCATATTATCAGGCGTATTAATTGTCACTTTGTGGTAATTATGTCATTTGGTCTTATTTATTTACAGTTTTTGTCACTTAAAAACTCCTTAACCGTGTAATAGCATTTTAGAACTAAATGCTGTTTTAGTTTACTACAAAAATTGTTTAATTATTCTTATTTCTTATTGCTTGTGGTAACATGTTATCATAGAGAAGATGCTCCACTGCGACGCACAGCAATACTACGGACGTTGACTTAACTTCGCTTTGTATGAAGATAGTCAACTGCAACTGACGGTCGTGCTACGCATGATTGACGTCATTGATTAATGATTAAACGAACTTACCAAGTGAAGTTCTATCATAATTATACGAATCACCTCGTCCGAAGAGATAAGTATCCTGAAATAAATATATTATTCGTACTATGTAGTACCGCATAGGTGCTACCGTTGTTGCACGATGGTTTAAAAAAGTAAAATAAAAAATAAGCTGTCACTGTCATGGTGCTATCGGCCAATCCCGCTCAAGCTTACTCATTTGTTTGGAGTGTTTATTTGGTGTGATATTACCAAACCCTAATGGGAAGATGGGTTGGGTGGGTGATACTTATCTCTTCGGACGAGGTGCTTCGTATAATTATGATAGAACTTCACTTGGTAAGTTCGTTTAATCATTAATTATACTAACACCTCGTCCTCGAGATAAGTATCCTGAAATAAATATATTATTCGTACTATGTAGACGTTGAGAGTTAATGTTTGGTAATATCTCTACCTAATAATCGTATATAAAATAAATAAAAATACTTATTTTATGTAACGTTATATATATATATTTTTTAACAACTGGACTTAACTCTTAATTATATTTGTATAATTAGTAGAAAATCACATAATTACTTTAATCAATATAGTTTAATTATACAACCTTAATAATGAACTGATAATAAATGATTTTAACTCACTCACAATTTAGTACTGCCCTAGGTAGGGTAGTCTGATCACTCTGATCTTCGTTAATTATAGATTTGTGGCTTTGAAATTATTAGAATTTGCCAAATGTTGTGGAGGTACCACTCCATCCAGCAGTTTTCCTTATAACGTCAATATTGACGCCTAATTTGTGGGCTCTAGAAGTGGATGCGTGCCTGGTGCTGTGGGCGCTAAATAGAGAGACATCAATACCACTATCACACATCGTAGCTTTAATCCATCTACTGATGGTTTGGGTACTCACTATGCCATGTGGTCTTCGTAAAGCTATAAATAAATTCTTATTCTTCCTCAGAGGGGCAGTCAGCTGAATATATGATAGTAGAGTAGTTGCTGGACATATTTGAGGCCTTTCAGTAAAGAAAGGTAAACAAAGTAAGGGTTGGTTACGGCCAACCGCTGAAGTTTTGATTAAATCCGGGATTTTTATGTAAATTTTAGTAAGTTGCGTTGTTATGTTATCAATTTTAATTTTGTGTATTGTCTGGACTCTATGAGCCGTTGTGAGGGCTAAGAGAGTAGCACATTTCTTTGAAAGTTGCTCCAGTGATAATGTTTCATTGGGGTACCACGTACTGAGATGTTCAAGTACTTTAGACGTGTCCCAGGTAATGTTATATTTTGGGGCTGGTTGACGCAGTCTAAATATGCCTTTATAAAATCTTTTGATTCTATCATCTGTTGATATATGAGAGCCAATTATGAGAGAAAGTGCGCCTCTGTAACTATTTAACGTGTCGTATTGGACACCGGAATTGAAGATTTGTGTTAAGAAATAGATTATAATTGGTAATGATGCCTTGTAAATATCTTGATTATTGCTAGAACAGATCGTACCATCTCTTGAAACATACGTTGTATTGTTTCATTGAATTCTCACTAAGCGATGCTAGCATGATATTTATAGATGATGGTGGTACACAACGCCTTAACAGCGCCGTCCGCACAAGACACCGGCAGCCAGGGTAAGGTTTTTGAGAATCTCGCCTTTGCTGGAATGAGAGATAATAATATTTTCATTAGGGTTAAATATTAAAAGCTCAGATACCAGAAGTTGTTTGAATAATGGGAACCATGGTTGTGATGTCCACAGAGGAATAACAACGATACCTTTAGCCTGGTCAGTTATAATTTTTCGGAGAGTTTTTAAAATAATTGAGAATGGAGGAAATGCGTAGAAAAAATATGGAGTCCACTTTAAAGTGAATGCGTCAATATCGTAGGCATCCGGGTCTTTCCTCCATGATACATATAAGTCGCATTTTTTATTTATGCGACTTGCAAATAGATCAATTTGAGGGGAGCCAAGTTTAAGTAAGATACAGTTAAAAGCTTGATCTTTCAATTCCCATTCAATATCTGGGTGAGAGCGTCTTGACTCCGTATCTGCCACAGTGTTATCTTCAGATTTTATATATGAAGCGATAATATGAATTTTTCATTGTTCACACCACTGCCAAATATCTTTTGATATTTGTGTAAGATGAGGGAATTGTATTCCACCCATTCGATTGATATAGCTGATCGCGGTGGAGTTATCTATTCGCATTAGAATTTGACAGTCTGTGTAATCTTTGGCAAATATTTTTAAAGCAATGAATGCTGCTAAAAGTTCCAGCTGATTTATATGAAATTCCTTCTCCTTGTCAGACCACGGGCCGCTGGCAGTCATTTCGCCACACGCAGTACCCCACCCCGTTGTTGAGGCGTCAGAGAATAATTCCAGGCTATAGCTGTCATCTCTTATTTTTCTGAATGACGTTGGCATTGCTTTCAGCCACCATTCTAAGTCGGGACGCAATGAGGGGGCTATTTGCATTACCTTGTTATAGTTCCCGTGGCCTTGTAAATTTAAGAATTTGAAACGTTCCAATGCTTTTGTATAAAGCCAACCGTAGTCGATTGCGGGGCAAGCGGATACTAGTAATCCAACAAGTTGAGCGAAAACTCTAATTTTGCATCTTTTTAATTTCATAATTTTTTTGATTTCCTTTATAATGCGAATCCTTTTATCAGTAGGTAATTGTACAATAATTTTTTTAATATCTATCTCGTATCCTAGACATCTACATGTAGAGGAAGGAGTCAAGACGCTCTTGTCATAATTTATTATGAATCCTGAACTGGTGAGAAATTTTTTCGTAATTTCTACGTTTTGCAGACAATTTTCATATGAGTCTGATATAAGACATAGGTCATCAAGGTAGATAGATGAGATATATCCCGCAGCCCTCAATAAACTTACAACAGGTTTCATGATTTTTGTAAAAATGTATGGAGCCGTGTTGAGACCGAATGGCAATGCGTTAAATTCATAAAGGGTACCTTCGAAATTGAATCTTAGATATTTTCGTGACTTTTCATGTATTTTTATCAAAATATACGCATCTTTTAAGTCTAAAGTCGCCATTTTGTAATTATTTGAAATTAATTTTAACACGGTACGCAGATCTAATTTAAAGTGGCTAGTTTTGATAAATTTATTTAAGTTTTTTAAATTCAATATAAAACGCATCTTGCCATTTGGTTTAGGCTTTAAAAAAATACTAGAAATAAATTGGTTTTTACATGGTTTACATTTTGATATCGCTCCGATATTTAAAAGACCTAATATGGCAACTTCAAACTGTTTGAGCTCTTTGCTAGAATAGCTAGTGGCTGTTGGCAATGATAGTTGTACTACTTCATCTGAGAACGAAAGTTCATAGCCATTGATCCATGATAAAACAGTTTTGTCACCAGTGATGTGTGACCATTGATTGTAAAATTTAGACAAGCGTCCTGCATATTTTACCTCTTCTATCGATGGTAGCGGCTCGTCTTCTGCTGCTGCGATGACGTTTTGAATGATCTGCTGTGCTGATTCTGTTGAGAGGCATGGCGGCGTATCTTCTGTGGAGGCGCCGGCTGCTTCCTGGTCTGCGCGGCCGGCGCGTTTGGGTTTGAATTATTAGTTTTTGACGTCGATGGTTGAGGTTTTCTATTTTTGAAGACGACACTTTTTATTTCTGCACTTGATTTAGACACGGCTTTGGCGGTCTTAAGTGTATCGGGTAGGTTTTCTCCAAATAGAAATTTATCAATTTTTGTGTTAAGGATCTGAGTTTTGACGTCTTTCTTGTGTGCAGATGAGCTGAACATCCGTCTAGTGTGGGAGTCAGAGTGCTGTATATCGCACAAAATTCTGTTTGTATCCATTAGCATTTGTAACAGTTCTTTATTCTTGTCTTGTGATTCTAAGAGTTGTGTGGTAGCTAAGGCTACGCAAGATATAGCAGAGGCAAGACATTTCTGTTTCGATTCTATTGCTGCATCTCTGTTTACGAGAGTCTCTGTCAAGGCCGCTTTTATTTCGGGATTGAGTGTAGGGGCGCCGAGAAGAGTTTCATTCGACGGCAGCAAGTATTTCTGCTGTAGCTCTTTTCTTGTTTCTTTATTAAGTCCGGAGACTGTAATGTGTTGCAAACGACTTGCTTATTCTTTGTGAATTTCTTTACCATACTGTGTAGTACAAGAAGGGTCAATCCCAAGTATTTCTAAGATATCGGTATCCAAATTATTAATCTCCAAACCAGGAATTGGGTCGATATTATTCGAAATTTCGGATATTTCAATTCGTCCCGCCTCTGTTTGCCCATTAGGTAGCTCGTTATTTATTTCAGTCAATACAGTCTCCTCAATTAATTGTTCCGGAGTTATGCAAATTTCTGCAATTGAGAAATAAAGTCATGTAAGTATGACGAGAGGAAAAAAAATACAAGCAGAACAAAATGAAAAGTATGTACTTTTCATTCTGTAAAGCACCTATTAAACACCTATTAATTATTATTGCCGTCTGAATTGAGCCGCTGAGGCATATGAATAATCAGTGTTTACACTTTTACAGAATGCGATGAAGTAGTCCAAAGAGCAACTCGAATGCATTCCTTATCAATGTAAAATTAATATATGAGAAAAACAAATACCACTGATTGAGGGTAGATACGAAATAAAAGTGCGTGAAGCGGTCCAATGATCCGTTCGAGTGCATTTTTGTCGTATAGTTTGTATGTTGTTAATGTAAGTAGCACTAAAGGCATCGAATGTCGTGAGATAATCCAAAGACCAACTCGAATTGACATGCGATGTTTAAAATTAAGTTGATTGGAGTCGATACGAAATAGAATGCGTGAAGCTGTCCGGTGATCAGTTCGAGTGCATTTATTCTGTCATATCGATTATACATTTTAATATTCTCAATGTACGTAGGAATTAAGATATAAATTGTAATTATTACTAACCTTCAGTAGTGTCTTGGTCTTGTGATTCCGTTCCACTTAGGGACGAGGAGTCGTCGTTTTTGCGAACTCGTTTTAATTTTCGTTTTAGCTTTTTGAGTTGCGCAGTAATATAATCTAGATCACTGTCTTTTTTACGTTTAGGCATGATCTCTTCTAAAAGAAGGAAGTTTGTTAATAAAACAATAAACGTGTTGAACGGTTAAGCACAAAAATGCGAATGAGTAAGCTTGAGCGGGATTGACCGATAGCACCATGACAGTGACAGCTTATTATTATTTTTTTTTACTTTTTTAAACCATCGTGCAACAACGGTAGCACCTATGCGGTACTACATAGTACGAATAATATATTTATTTCAGGATACTTATCTCGAGGACGAGGTGTTAGTATAATACATGCATGTCCTGTCACTCACGCAGCTCAATGCTGCGAGCACGTTTTACACGATTTTTGCGATAGCAAGCAGAAGCTATGCACGTTAGCAGCGTAGTTCCATCGGTGTATCTACGATTGCTTGCCTTTCTACAGCGGAACATGCGGAGTGAACTGCGTAGGTCAATCCATGCATGTGTTCGTGACGTCATCAAGCTCCACGTCCGTGTAAAGCGTGGCCGTGATGGGTGGCTCTTGTGGAGAGTTGGAAAATTGGTAACAAACCCTACACCAGCCCGCCTTGCCAGGAGTGGTGTAGTTGGGCAACTCCTCGACTTACAAGAGACCTATGTCCAACTGTGGGTTCCCTTGGTATGTTTGAACTTCTAGGGACATGTATTAGCATCATTTATAATTATTATTTAATCTTCTTGGTGAAAAAATCGTAGAAATATTAGTCATATATAGTAATACGGTACTAAGCAAATGGCCAGAATTAAAGGGGAAATGTTTTTAGGTTTTATGTTCCTGAATATAAATTGTTTTACACCAGAACACATTTGAAGGGGGGATAATCTGTTACGATACCAGGGGATACCAGGGGATGCCTCATTAGGTATGCCATAGGACTCTGGTCCAACAGCGGCCATTCCGCTGGTGTAACCACACCCAGCTAACCAACCTCCGGAACCTCTCCGCCCCCGATTAAGGTGACCTTCCAGAAAAGGAAGTGTCAATTTTAAGGTCACATAGTAATACGCTAAGTTACGTAACGACATTCCTTATACATTGCCGTTCTATGCATTTTAACACGTAGTATTGACCCTTTATTGACCCGTTGACATTGGAGTCAATAGCTGCAAACGTCTCACATGGAAGAATGTCGACGCTTTCGAACGTTTGCGCAGCGAAGAACTCGACGCTAAGCGGGAAGAATTCTAGAAGCTAACAGAGTACACAAGCAATCAAGTTAATATTTGTGAAGTTTAGCTACCGTGACCGAGTGTGTGTCTGGGGAATTATTATAGGCCGGGTCCAAATAGACATATATGAATTTTTTGATCCGACCGCCGTATCCTATCATGGTGATACGTGTCGTCTATACGGATACGATTATCTACACATATCTGGACCCGGCTCTATGTACTTTTCTTAATTTAAAGCCGTCTTCATAACCGTTGACATACAACAAATCCACTCAATATTAAGTGTCCTATCTACTGCAAAACGATAATAAAACAAATGACATAAAAGTGAAATCTCGCTCTGGGAACCCGTCACCATTCTAATCACACATCGGTAAAATTCAATCTAGGCGGAGTTTTAACTTTTGATCCCAAATTGGAATGGTCTACACACAACCGCCTTTTGCACGATACAATACGGCTTTTAGTAATAAAAAGTGTTAGTTTATTAGGGCGTTTGCATACGGCAGCTGTAAGGGCGAGTGTACACGCAGCTGGGCGCGGTGTGAAAAGCGACGTGATGCGATTCACAGACGCGAGCGCAACTGTTCGTGATTCGAGGGGGGTTGTGTTGACACCTTGCTCGCCAAATGTGCGGTAGGCCGGCTCTGCGGGTTCCTGTGATTTTCTTTGCATTGTTTTTCATTTCAACCTTGGCCTGCGTAGTTTGTATCAATTACTAACATCTTTGTCGGAAGTTTTGCCATATACCTACTCATTAACAATTAGTTTTTCATCTCAACTAATATCCTTACATATTATAAAACAAAAACGCGTCTGTCTGTCTGTTTGCGATAAACTCAAAAACTACTGCACCGATTTGAACTTAGTTTATTAAAAGCATACTTACCTACAATAATGTTTTATTTTATTTGAACTTGGAGCGATTAACTGATATGCAATAGATTAAAATACGATTTTATTTTTATTTTGTTGATAAATAGACAACCTATTTATCAACAAAATAAAAATACGAGTATTAAAAATAAACAAGTATTTTAAACATTTGCTATGTTTTAATAAAAAGGTACTTAATAAGTTAAAGTTAAGTAGAACTATAATCACAATTATGGTTTGCATAGATATGCTGGTCGGTCTTATCCGAACCTCATCAATTTCACGTTGTGCTTTGCAGCTACTACACCAACACGAAGTTCCCATCCTAATACCTCGAACCTAATTTTCGTTAAACCGATCCTACCACTTTTTGAACTATAGGTTCGCGACGAGCCTTGAAAGATAGACTGTCGTCCGATTGGTTACTGAACTTATTTAAGTTTACGACATACATAAGAGTCTTTTTCGCACCACCTGCTCAAAAATTACATACTCTGTGTCATGTAATCCTAACATAAACTAAATCATTTGAAACCTCTAAAACGGGGATTTAATATTGTACTTAATTTCCTTCTTTCCCGAGGAATTGAATTAATTTGTATTTGGAATACCAAAAGTAGGTTCTTAAATTTTGATACATTTTGAAGATGGATAACCCATCTTTATATTGTATAGCGAAAAAATAATGATTCTGAATCGAAAACATACGCTCAAAAATCCGTGTAGACACTAAGATATAACAAAATCAAACAAAAATTTCATCTCATCATGTTGTTTACATTTGTAGGTTTTAGTTTTCCAAGTTAAAAAAGTAAACGGATTTAAGCACAAACAGCCACTATAATTTTCAATACACAAGTTAAGGACTTTTTTTAAGTAATATAATAATTTATGATTTAGTATTATTAATATTTGTTTCTATTTTCTCGCAGGTGATACGAGAAATAGCGTATTTTCCTCGTGGATAACGAAGTCTGTCTTGGGTGAGCTTAAATCCCCCGCTACACTCAGGACTCCATATAGTATAGGTTTAAATCCCTCGAGACGATCAGGATTTAATTATTTGACTCTTAAGGGAGTTAAACATAGTCTGTCGTTACGCTCACGATTAAAAGTCTACATCAGTGACATTGCTCGAAAAGTGCCGCTTCGTACCAAACAAGACCGAGAGAGGCAATTATTATTAGCTAAAAAAAATTTAATAAATGGGTAGGTATATAGGTATATACAATGATGAATAAAGTTGTTATTCTCAAATGAAACAAAAATAAATGTGTTGAATTCAGATATGCGCTATGTTATACGTCCAATAAAACATGCGTTCTATGAAAAATACACAAGAAGGATACTCGAGCACGGTGTTGAAAAAATTTAAGGTATGAGGATGTTTTTCCATATGTGATTGTGGAGTTGAACCCGTTCGAAAGATTGAAAGTACAATGGATCAATTTCAAGACAAACACATCTTGTGGCAATGATTCTCATGACCATTTGCATGTAACTTGGATCTTCAGCATGACGATGACCCCAAGCACACAGCCAACAGTGTTAAATGTTTTCTGAAGGAGCAGCGTATTACCGTATTTGACTGGCCTGCAAATACTGATAGAAAAATCGTGGTTTAGATAAAGAAAATTCTCAAACAAACCCAACTCTAGCCAAAACGAACTTTTAGGAGCTTTAATAGAAGCATAGAACTCAATTCCACTCGAGAAATGTCTGATATTGCTTAAACAATGCCACGTCGTTGCGGAGATCGACAATTAAAGGCTATGTAACTAAATATTGATTATAATATTGATTACAGGAGCTACAATAGTTTAATAATTTTCATTGTGTATTTTATAATATTTTCAGTGTATTTTTCTGTTGTTTCTAATTAGATGTCCATTATTGTAAATACTTTAAATGTCATTTAATTGTTTCTACATAATTTAATATGTATTTATAAAGGTAGTCAATTCATCGGATCATTGTTCTTTTAGCGGGAACAAACAGACAGAAAGACAAAAAAAATTAAATTGTTTTTGTTATTGATACCCGATATATATTCATACCCATTTAGTAAAAACTTATTATTTTGACATTACAAACAGACACTTCAATTTTATTTATTTGTATAGATATTTCTATATATGAAGTGATAGATATGATCTAGCACATTCTATAATGTAGCGCAAAGCGACGTTACACAGTGTCTAACAAAAACCCTGTGGACCCTTTTAGGAGCATGTTCAGCATCAATATATAGAAGTTATGATGTCATTGAAAATTCAAAATTGTAAAATTAATTTTGAGCTCCCCCAATTCCCCCATACAAATAGTTGGTTTTGTGAAGAAAAAATTTATGAGGAATTTGAAAATTAATTTTAGTATGTGTAGATAATGATAATGAAAATAACATGCAAATACTCGTATTGTTGCCCACATGTCACATTGTTCTCTTTCGCATATAAGTATTGGTGAATTTATTTCTTTATACACATAATATAATCCTATAGTCATAAAATTTATGGACCAATCATCTAATGGCACAGAGTCAATTTCATAGCCCAAAAATAAAGACGAGAAGTCGTAATAATATCCAACAAAAACGAAAAGTAAATTACAAAATGTTTGAATAAAATAACGTACAGCTTGTACACATTCAATGCTCCAGCATCACAGCGCAAACAGTTCCCAATGAATAGACCATCTTTGAAGCCAACAATAGCAAACAAGCTTTAAAATCCCAAACAGCGATCCCGAACACAAATAAACCAATAACTCCGTCAAAGCGTTGACAAAAAGACCGTATCGCATCATCTGCAATTAGGGTCACGAATAATTGACGCCAAAGGTTTAAGGGCGTCTTTCGAAAAAAACCGACAATGAAACCCTCATAAGGGCAAGTGAATCAAGATATTACCGCCCCTTACACCTGGCTTTCGCCCCGCTCGCTCTGCAATTCGAAAGTCCTTCAAGTAAAAAGCTTTCCACGGTCCATTAGTTTCACGAATATGGTGATTTTCAAAATTCATAACGGAGATTATAATCTATCCATTGTTTAAATAAATGCTCCATAAAACAATAAGAAATAAGAGCTCTTTGCATGAAGCCCTAATATATTATAAGCCCAACATATCTGGATATCAGAAAAGGAACACTGTTGTGAAATTACTGAGTTCTCGAATAATTAGAATTATATGTACTAGCAATTCGGGTAAGTGTTACGAGATAGGCATAACACAAATAAGATAGAATCGTAATCCAAATAAGAGATAGAAGAAGATGAATGAAGGCTACTCAGGTCAGGGCAAAATATTAAAGCAAAATCAAAAGACCAAGCGAGATTACACCAAAGAGAATGTTTCATAACAATCCTTAATCGATCTTTCCTCAAAATGTACAACTAGAAAATCCCTGTTACTTTATCATTCACGAATCATAATCCAATGTCCATTCATCGACGATATCGAATGAGCAAAACGAATCCGTCTAATGGTCCTTTGGTTCCTTTATCATGGCCGAGTTAAGTGCCTTCACAATAGTAATACTCTCCCACGCTGTGTCACAACACCCTATAGAGCATAACCACCGTAAGTTCAACTGCCACACCCTTTGAAATCCAAATAGGGAAACTTAGTAACAAGCCGGCTGTGAGAACGATGAGAGGTCACACTACAATGGAAGTCGCTATAGGGGTGACGTCACAAAATGCATAGTCGTAAGCAGGGTAGGTCAATCCGCATTGATCCCCCATACTCATTACAGTGCCGATTGTGGGAAAATCGTCATAGTTTTTGTTACATAAATCTGTGGGAGTTTCGTTTTGACGTCGCAATACGTCGCTATTGTCTAAGCATCGATCGTTGAATACACACGTGCCACGAAAACAGCGTCTCTATTGTCCCGTTTTCGATTATTCAATCCATCTCGTCGACTGTTTACCACATCTTACAACTTACAACCTTACTCAAGAAGTACCTTTAAATACTTTCCTTACTACCAACCGACAAACTATCGGGGTCGCTGTCTTCTGCTGGCGGCTAGAGTTTTGGCTCTACAAAGCGCATAAATGACCTTGCAAACGTCCTATGCAGTGCGTAAGCTGTATATAAAAAAACAAATATCGCTAAGTTTTTATTACGATTAAATTTAAACCAAATAATAAAGTCGTATAATATATGATATGAGGACCAGTTCGTTTTTTATGCCTACGCGTAATGATAAACCATTTTTCTCAAAAATGTTACGATATACGACCATATCTTACACAACCATCTTTGGGATAAATTTGAATTGCAGTACTGGGCCTGGCAGCTGCAATCAGCAATTTCTTATCTAGCGTGCTTGAGCGGCCGACAATATATTAGTTGAAAATTAAACGAACTTATTAAAGCCCGTACATAAATCCTAAAAGGTAATTCGCAAAGTTTCATTTATATTACGAACTAGCAGGACTGCAACCAATACTGCGTTTGTGGGCTGCGGCAGTAATTGTAATATTTGTCGAATAATCCAATATCACCGTTACCGTTACATAAATCTCAAAAAATGATAGTATATGTATATCCCGTTACATGAAAATTCCACCCCCAAAGCAATAATGTAAAATGGTCACGTGACGGCCACGTGGCGCCTCCGTGCGTTCATTACAGCGATTGCGATGTATTTGCTCGCTGCACGCGCACGTGAGCGGACGTCTGCATTATTAAATGCCTTTTACGCTTATTGCGAATTAAGAACCCCCGCCTACGTTGCCGCTATGTTATTAATCTCTAGGCGGGTTGTTAATGCAACGTCTATATTAAATTCATTTAATGAAAGAGCAGTTCAAGGAAACATCATTTATTATCTGAATGCATTAATGGGTTACAAGAAAGAGGCGGAGCTTGGAGCCTTGGTGAAGACTGAGCAAATATGTATATACGTTGTAAAGCTTTTTACAAACGAGTCACACATAACAACTATGCCCTTGTAGGACAGGTACTTATTTGGTTTTCATGATCATTGTGGTCAAGTATCAGTTACTTTATTTTGCAAACAAAATAAAGAAATTTTATCACCTCTTCTTTACTTGTAGGAAAATGTGATTGAGTTAGTTTCGTTACTATGTAGTACTACTATGTATGTAGTATATAAAGTTTATTCATCTCGCCCCGAGAAATTATGTAATCAAACCATAAAATGGTTATTTTAAGGGTCATTAATAGTTATTATTGAAACGTGATGCTTCTTATCCTAAACTTTTTATTTAAAATATTTATAATTATATCACAGTCATCAAGAGAAAATTCCTGCTGACGTAATCAAGAGATGCAGAAAAAAATAGGATAGCGCTATTTTAATGTAGCTCAGATATTGCGATTATAACTCTTTTGCATTATTTGCGATAATTTATACCAATATTTTGGTATTTTATTTAGAAAATATACCAAACATTATCCGTAAAGATATATTTTTAGGCATAAACCAAACAAATTATTTACTTACCTGTAAGTTTACTTTCTTGAAAGTTAATATAAGTAAAACTTTCTAATTTTATAATTTATTTTAGTTTTTAGTAAAATAATATTTGTTGTTGTTAAGTCTGGCGTATTTTATGCATACTTAGTTTATGATTATTGCTAAGAGCTTAATACATAGATTGTATGTCCACTCCATCACTGTATCCAATATTAATTAAAATAAATTTATTTAGCACCTGTAAAGAAAATGCAGTCACAGATATACTGAAAACTAATTACACCTCGCAATATTCTAATAGAATTAGATTAAAAATAATTTGACAAAAGGTCAACATCGTTCCAATGGCCCATCGTAGGACAAATATAAAAATAAAAAATAAAGTAATAGTATTAAAACAACGTCCAATTCCTTCCCCGCGGCTCACAGATCCTAAATATGCCAGGCTCACACGGTCTCGAGACTTGCGTCGATTCTCACAGGAACCGTACTTCACGGCTCAGCTCAACCAATTTATGCTGCTATTTGCCTTACTCTCACGACCGTGCATTCCCGAGTAATCGTCAAATAGTTTCTGTTCGGACACTAATTTTACTCCATTAAACCGATACGACTTATTATATGAGGATCTTTATAATGATATACATATAAGTCTATTTCATCGTAGGAAATTTATTCATCCGCAGTATGTAAATCACAAAAAAACACAAATTTTTTCAATTGACTCATATACTCGTAGATTTCAACATTCCTGGAATTCCACTCGAAAATTATTGAAATTATTTTAATGATCAATCATATCAATCATCATCCTATTGGTCGACTTTAGAATACGTGTGTCACCACTCCTTTTCTTGTAAGGATATTGTAAGAGCCGACACCTTTGCACGCAGAGGAATGAAGATTTTAAAACCAAACCCTACCAACCAACCCGTTTGGCCAGTGCTGTGTAATAGGTCAAATTTCTCCTCATTGTAGGAGAGAGCCGTGCCCAGCAGTGGAATATTTATGGGTTGATGAGTTAATATGATCATCATAATCAGAACCGATTCAGCCACTGCGGGAAAGATGCATCCTATGCCACTGCGCTCGATCTCCGGTCATCCTTTTTCAACCTTCACATTATGTTGTCATTCATCATTATTTCAGCCAAGAGACGCCCACTGTTGGAGATAGGCTCTGAGTAATCTGAAATCCGAACGGTCCTGCGCCTCCTACATCCAGCGGCTTCCTGCGACAGTATGCTGTGGTCGCTACATGTTACCTGATAATCAATACCAAAATTTATTTTCGTTCAATATTCGTATAATAACAATACGTCCCGCCGACAGAAAGTTAATAATATCGCAAAATAAAGCCACAAAACTCTTAATAGCTTTAATCACGAGAGCGCATCGCACAAAGAACGCATCTAGAGGTGCGCGTGCGGCGATCGCATTGTCCATAATTATTGCTCGACCTGTGACCTGAGCGCTCCCACGCCCTTGCATTCACACGAGAAGTGCTCAGTTCCCATAGGAACCTGAGGTTTCGGCTCACATATTTTTTGAAATTAGACTAATTTGCTCTCAGATTGTTAGTGAAATCGTGGGGAGTTGCGGCCAGTTTGTATTCGTATCATAAATTGTGCCTATAAGCATTTTTAATTATTTTCTTGGTCACGATTGTCACGATGTCTGTGTGCTAGTGAGGGATTTAGAGCACACAATTCCGACAGTATTTTTTTATCTATGGTATCAGAAGTCAAAGAGAGACTACCCAACCCCAACATAAGCAAGAGATGGAAACAGAATGTGCCAATAGAATCGACAACATGACTGATTTTAGGAATTCTAGAGTTGATAATGAATTTTCATACAAACTTCGTGGAACCCATGGATTTAGAATTAACGACTTGAATAAGATTTTTTCAATACTTGTAAACATATAAGTGACATACAGGTTTTTTATCGTCGAAATCGGCTATCTTCGATAAATATCTGGTTTTTTTCATCGTATATTTTAGACATTCTTGAGATTTGAAGATAAACTTAACAAAAAAATATTATATAATAAATTTCAACCAAGATATCGAAAAATATCATGAGTATGTTTAATAGTGCTAAAAATGATGATAAGTATATAATTTGTCGTTGGTGTACATTGCGAAAAAGAGAGATATATTGTATCTATCTACGATTATTTTAGCTGCCTTCGAGAGTACCTACTGATACTAACCGTTGGTAGTGATAAAATTGAGAGTCTTGTCTTGCCATATTTTTTACAAAATGATACATAATGAAACCTAAAATTAACACTAGCTATCGTATTACGAAGCAAACGGACGGTTATCTAACAATGCAACTGTCTGAGTGCGTGCCACGCATTGATCTACGAAACAAAGCCCGTACTACACAACGCACGCGTCGCCACGTGGCGGAAAAGCGCCTAATGAGCCCGCACCTGCACGTCACGAATTATGGGATTTCTCGCGCCCTCCCGTGGGACCGGAGGGAACTGTTTGCTCTGTCAATACACTCGGAGGGCAATAACGGCTAGCCAATATCTTTCAACGTTTATGACTCTAGGCTAGGCCATTGTGTGGCATGTTCTCTTAATATTTATACGTTTTATTACCTTGGTCTTTGGTGGTCGTAATAACTTAACTGTCAGTCTCTCAGATGACTTATGATGTTCGTTGCTTTAATGCAATCGTCTTCGTCGATACTAAACTATTGTATATGTTCTTAGAACCATTTACAAATACTCCGTTTCAATTTCAACAAAGGTTTAATAGTCAGATCTACATATGAATGTGTTTGTACAAATGGAGAAAAGTAATCGTCAAATACATTTTAATTTGTCAAAAGGGGTCACGCTTTAACTATTGTTTTGGAAAGCACTCGAACCACATTTACACAATGAGTCGCCTAATATCGGAGTAGGTTGATGTTGATCAATCAGGGCCGGGTGATCACGCGATGGGAGCGGCACGCGCCCGGCACTCCCACGCGGGGTGAACCGCCCCGAGTCTAACACAAGGACCTTAACGAGAATACGGATTTTATACAATCGTGTCAATTAGAAAGTAATGCAATTGGCTATGGGAAGTTTATTTATTCCCTAGAAAGTCTCATGCGAGGTCTCATTATACCGGATTAATTCTGTTCTTCTCTAATAATCAGTGTCAGCTTGTCAGTGTCATCTTATTCAACACCTCGATTTGACATCATATTACAAAGAATAACAATTAAAAAGAATCTTAACTAAAATTATCAATTATTAAGTTACAAGGAACAACGAACCTCATCCTTTATCTCAATTGAATATAATGCGCCAAATTTTACTACACATTATATTGATTTGAATACTTAAATCGTGATGAAAATGTTACTAGTTATTTAGTTAGCAACTATTCGGCGGAAATACGCCACATTATTACAGAATTTCGATTTTATGCTTTAACATCTAAATAGTATTTATTGCAGAACATTGTTGTGCTTTTAACACCAAACCAAAACTATACAAATGTCACCATTTCGAATCGCTGTATGGTGTCTATTTGTGTGGACTAACTTGACTTTTCTCTTTCAACCTGTCGCTCAGATATTGACAAAGGGATATTACCTGTACACTAAGACAATATTCCGTCAATCGCACTGCGAGGGGTCCCATAAAAACTGAATAGTGTCTACGTGTAAAATAAAAAGGTGAACAACATTACTTTAACACAATCTGTACTTAATTTTGTGAGAAGCTCTAGTGGCAGGTTGTGATAATCGTACTTACAATACAGTGTAAATATAGTGTAAATAAAGTTTAGTAGAACAGTGCCTTTTAAAAAAATAGAACCGACTTCAAAAACACTGAAAACTTAAAAATAATCTTCTTCTATATTGAAGTCGGCGCCAAACGATGATGATCTAGAAAGTGTTAAAATTTGTCACCGACTTCAATATAGAAGAAGATTATTTTTAAGTTTTCAGTGTTTTTGAAGTCGGTTCTATTTTTTGTAAAAAAAAAATTATTTTTAACTTTTTAGTGAATTAAATCTTTTTAGTGAAAGAAACCCTAATTTAATACCAGAGTGTTTTCCTGGATTTTCTATGGGATCCCATCATCCGATCCTGACTTTGGTGACCATGGGACCACCCTTGCAATATACTCTATCAAATACAAAAAGAATTTTGGAAATCGGTTTAAAATGACGGAGTTATGAGGTAAAAAACCAAAAAAACATACAACCGAATTAATAACCTCCTCCTTTTTTGAAGTCGATTAAAAAGTATGAGCACCAGGATATAAATACCGGATGTAAGTGACGGTGTCCCTTTTTTTACCAGTGAGTTCATATGAACATTTGACCGTCGCCCGTACGGTGATGGAAAATATCGTGAGGCAAACTGCATACATCTGCTAAGAAATTGAAAAGTGTATGTGAAGTCTACCAATCCGCACTGCGCAAGCGATAGTTGACTAAAGCCTAAACACCCTATCTTAGGGTAGGCTCGAGCCCCTTCAATTGGGGAATGTGTCTCTACGGAGGTAGAAGTATTTGGAGGGTTTTTAGCCGGTATTGGGTCTTCTACCCGAGTCCGGCATATCCTTGGGGTGGCCTAGTCAGCTCAAGTCCCTTGTTGAATACCGTAAATGTATCTTCCCTCCATAAAAAAAGGCTCGAGCCCCTTGGTGAGGACATTACATGAGCTGTGGTGGTGAAGCGACTGTAGTCACTTATCATTTGACAAGTAGCCTGCCAGGGGCTGATCCAGGATGTCATTTTTTGGCATTCTGACAACGTTCCTACACGGAGCTGGGGTTAAAATCGCAAGTAAACAAAAAACCTGGTATTCCTGGAATTCCTGGTCTTTTGGAGGGGCATGGCCAGCCAGCAACCCTCCCTCCTGTATCCACCAATGTTTCCTGCTTATTTGCAAACTTAGTAATATGAAAAAAGGTACAATAAAGGAAAACAACATTCAGAAGCAAGCAAAAATATGAACATTGCGCAATTACACTTTACACAATAAAAATCATAAATAGTTACATCTTATAATTGAAAAGATAATAAATCCGAATGATTTAAAGGTTCCGAAGCATCCGGTTTTATAGGCATACGCAGCTTCATCCATTTATGACGACAGCGCGTAACATTGAGCATTTCTTAATGTCATCGTCGGAGAATCGTTTTGGACCAATAAATCGAAAGACATTACATATTAAACGGTGGTGCGGCCCAAATAACTCAAAATGAAGCAATCTACCTGAGTTCTTTACACCGGAGTCAAGGTGACTTTAGTTTTTGCCGTCGTTTTTATAGCCCTGTTATATTATTACTATTCGAACCTGTGTGGTCACGTTTTAGCCCTATATGCGAGTTGTTTCAAGGCAACTATATCGTTGGGAAAGATCAAGTAATGCTGTTAACAGCATAAAAGCACATTTTTTTTGGAAATATCGTGTAATTCTTTTATGAAAACGAACTTCATTCATTCGTTTTGAAACAGTAATCTTACAATCATAACTTTATTTTATAGTTATAACTACTTAGCAACCATGCCAATTACTGTTTTTGAGCCACCCAACTCGACTAAACGGAAACTGCGCATATTTTTAAGTAAAAGTCCTGCGTCTTATTGGTCGTAGAAATAAACCTTGACATGTTAATAAACAATTGTTATTCTCACTCGGAATTCCGTCGTTCAGCTCAATAGAAAACCAATTTAAAGTGGAATAAATAGGTTTTTTTTCTAAATGCGCCTGCGCAGCCTCCGAACCTGTCGCCGTGGGACCGCGACAAGTGGATGCCGTCACGTTCGGCTATTGTTCGCTCCTCTCCCCCGCGGCTGCCCTGCCACCCTTCAAGTACTGCTAACGACAGGTAAACTGTAACGGCGATGATTGTAATGTTCTTTTTCTGACAGGGAAACTTGATCTAATTCCAAAATTAAGAATAAATCTAAACGCTTAAAATTCTAAGGCTAAACGTCTATTCCGATTGAAATCGTAACGTTGAAAAAATATTGTCGCATAAAGTTTTATGAGGCGAACTTAATTGAAGCTAAATATATTAGTTACAATACAACACGGTTTGACATATGTAGGTTTTTAAATTACTTGTATTATGGTTGAAGTTGTAAATTAGAATGACAATAAAGCATTACATTATCAGGCAATGGGACTGTAGTTTTACTTTAAAAGTCCCTAAAACTTTTGACCTACTTCTATTTTTTACAAAAACAACGCCAGATTTTGAAATATTATCTGTAAAGACTCGTTCTTACTGCTACTTGCTGGAGCGAACAAATCATGTAATATAATAAATTATGAATAAGCGAATACATAAATGCAATATTATCCTTATTACACTAAATATTATCAACAATAAATATATAAATATAGTAGTTAATCAAACAAATGACTACTCAAGTTGATGATGAATAAATTCAAGAGTTTTGTTTTTGAGTTAATAGTTCCTGTTATAATTAAATTCTTGATCTTAAGAGGGGGGAGTTTCCATAGATATAGATAACTAGAACAAAAAAGAGGAAATCAATATATTGGAGTGAGAAGTAGGACACATAAGTATACGGTTGGAGGGTAAACACAAGGTTTTGTCATTGTATGCTTTTACTAGAGATTGACTCAGTACCAGGATTGACTATGCCTGGTAAGATAGAGATACCCTGTCTTACCCATTGAGGTAATAATACTACGTAGTACATATTACCTCAATCTATGTATTTATGCAGCAAAGCAACATTATTTCCATTGCTGAGTTTTGGTTTGAAGGGTCAGAAAGTGAAATTACTGAGTACTATTACTCAGTACTGTGATAAACTCATATACTGTGATGAGATTTTGTCATAAGTTGGCAACGTAAGTACAAGGACCATCAAGGAGTTGCAGATCTGCAAATCTTACAGGAACCACAATCATGTACTATAAGCAAGTGTAGCTGTTTCCATCAGATGGGCAGCTAGTTGTTAGCTGACGTAGATATATATTTTAAGTAAAGACTGCATATGTTGAATCGTCAGATCATTCTGGTCAGGTCAGGTCAGGTCTGCTCAATCGTCAGGTCATATCATAATGATTGATTAACAATCTATATATGTATTTTATGGCATCATCAGCAACCTTTTTAGGCCAATCGAAAATAATTTTCTTGATAATTATGATACAGATTAAACTAGAAATGTAGAGCTTGTTAGTACATATGTACCGAGGTGTTTGTTTGTACCTTGTCGGCAGTAATATATCAAAATTTATTAGATAAGAACGATTAATCGTACCGACACATGACAATAAAACGATAGAGTTACTATCAAATTTTCTAGTTGTAAAATATTTTATAGCTTTTGAGCCTACGTATTATAAATTACTTTAATTGATATGCTTTAAGATCTAAATAGAAACGTATGCTAGTTATTATAGATTTTATTTGATGTATGTTATTTAGACTTCTCAAAGGCAATAAATGATCTTTCACTGTCGTAAAATAGCTCCAGGTATGCTCAATAACGAAATTGAAAACACTACAGACAAGACAAAGTGCATATTGTCATGAGCGCAACGGCCTTATCCAGGGCCGCCCAGGGCACCCAGACGAGGCGCCCGCCGCCATGGGAAAAATCAGGCTTCGCCGCCCCCGCCCCGCGCGCCCATTGGACCGCCCGGGCCCGCCCCGCGCCCCACCCGCGCCCATAAATATGAGGCCCGAACGCGCATCTCCTCATTCCTCGCTCGCGACTCGTACTAAACGCACGTGACGCGTCCGCGCAGTTACATACCCAGTGTACAAACGTGTTCAGTGAACTCACGATGAAAGCGATAACCGCAGTGTGCGCTACCGGCGCCTCCGTCCCGGCCATAGCCAGCGGACGCGTGCAGAGGCACCGCGATGGGGAGAATGCAGAGATCCAGATGTACTTATCGAAGCTGCAGGACTTGGTGCCGTTCATGCCCAAGAACAGGAAGATCTCGAAGTTGGAGGTCATCCAGCATGTGATCGATTACATCTGCGACCTGCAGTCAGCTCTGGAGAATCATCCCGCCGTTGGCCAGTTCGATGCTGAGGGAGCCCTGGCATCCCCACCCTGTCCGGCAGCACCGCAGCAGCGCCCGCACAGGCGTCCTCTCGGCCCGCGGCCGGCGCCCAACACAATCCTCCGCAGCACACCCTACAGCCAGGAGCACAGAAGCCAAACGGTGAGCTATTGACATTTTTCTATCGACTACAAAAAATAATGAGTCATAGTAATTGACGACTTATGTATCAATTTATTACGTTAGAGCAAGCTTTTGACATTGAATTAAAGAATTTGGACTTTCCTTTCTGGTGGCTTACACTTATTCACGACGGTTATTAGCCAAAGGTGTAGGACTCCAACAAGTTAATGGTTATTTCATACCTAGTTTCTCCAATATTTGGCACTACAAAATTTAATTGAACAAAAAATCTAGTAAGAGTTTGAACTTCTCTTTGATGGGTCATCTTCACAAGTATAATTGTAACAGATCCATATTATAGGACCATTATAACCGCTTAACGACTGATTCATAGTATTTCTAATTTTATTTTGCACTAAATCTAATCGAAACAAAAAACTTAATAGGTACTCTTTAGTATGGCGCCTACAAAAACGTTTTCGGACAGACAAAAAGACACTCGTTGCATAAAAAGTATAAGAAATCAGTTGCGTCGTGTTTTTGCGGTGCGCACCTGCACGTTTCGCAAGCGCGGGAAGGTAAAAGCGGAGATGTCGAGTTTCACAACACGTTGCTTGTTAATAGCTCTGTAAACAATTGACCAATAACTGATCCCGGATTTTAACCATTTATCCATCATTGTCCATCTAGACATCTACCAACTGAAGTAAATTTGTAGCACAGGTACCTTTTAACCAAACGACACATAGCATGCACAATCTCTGCCAGGCCAGTTATACAATAGGAAACAACAATACAACGCTTAGCTATTTCGATACCGTTTCAATTACTGTGCTTAACTGCGTTATGAAATCTCAGTAGGTATCGGTAAATGCGCAGACGCAATATTAGCCGCAGTTCACGCATGCGTGACGGCTGTTTTGAATTTCAGCCTTGAAGCGCGGACACCTGCGCCGGCGCCGCATAAACGACCATGTTACTGACACAATCTGAATATTCAACACTTCGTTATTTTGTCTTTAGAATTCCGCTTGACACCTGCATGATAAATTTCTAGTTTGCTTCAAACTTTTGGGCAATTGGCAACAATATTCCTGAGTTTGTGGATCTCATAACCCAGAATCTTATGGCCCTTGTAATAACTCACCGAGTTTAATTCACGAAGATTAATTTCCAAGGCAGAAACCTAAATGCATTGAGATTGTCGCATCGCACACGGCAGGTGCATCGGACAGGATTTATTCATACGACCGCTAGCCTCAGGCGCAACGCGCGCTCATTAATACTTAGTCGCGCCACGTAAATTTTAATCACTGCCAGTTGTTGGTTCCGAGGAAAACATTCAAAACAAACGTGGTTTCAAAGACATAAGGTGGTGGTGCCTGGATTCATAAAATAATTAGACATAAACAGCCATCATGAACATCTGGCCACGATGATTGCGCATCAACACAGTCGTAATTATATGTTTATTACATTCTAATGTGACAAGTACACAATGGATCGTATGGAAACTAATAAAATGGTATATCTTATTGTCCTTTCGATGTAGCTTCAATCTCATTCCTCTTTAGTATACTTGAATGATCTATAAATTAATTGTATCGTATCAGGTCTGTACAGACAAACAACCCGTCATCTTAATTGGCCGCAGGCGCCGGCGATGTCGTGATACCGGCCGATATTTACTAATATAACGCCTACCACAATATAGGAACTGTTGGAATGTTGACTAATCGGACCGCATTCTTGAATCCAAATGCGAAGCATTCGTTCGCGCAAGGACATTCGAATTTGTTGACTTTCCGACCGAGCGAGACAGGTTCCTCGGTGCGACTTCGAAAAAAATACTGTTAATGGAAATACTGTAGCCGGCGGCAATCTCGCGTCAGCGGCTCAACGTGCACGTCGTGAGGCGGCATTTCACGGTGTATCTGGCGGGCCATCGGCGCTGTGCCACAAACCTCCGTCACGAGCATACGCCACATCGCACTATCGCCCGTAATTGTAGCCCGCAGCTGCCTCACCGCAACTTACGAGGCCGTGGGACCTATCGCGGACTTGCTCGTCGACTGCACTCGATTCTTTGTCGTTAATCGAAATAAGACACGACTCGAACATTATTACTCCGTCTGCCCTTTCACCTTCAATGATAAATGTCAAAATGAAGTCGGTGTGGCTATTTGTTTGGCTTCTCGATCTAACCGCAAAGTAATGAATTGTTGAATGCTATTTTAAATTAGCATCATTTACAATGAGATCCGCATCGGTTGAACGATCACCGAAGCAAAACGGCCCGATTTATGTATTAATATTAAAAGCAAGCAAGGTTCTGAACAAATATTACTTTCATTGTCGAGATCCTCTAGAAACGGTTCATTCTTTTATTAAAGTAGATATAACCTTGCGTGTTACTACGTGTCAATATTACTTAGACATCCAATTAGTGACCCGCATGGTGCCATTCACAATCAATTACGAGTTGCTGGAGCACACAATATGAGAAAAAGTACCAAATCTACTGATAACAGTTTCCTAATATGTATTATAGTTCTTTTTTGATATAACATGCGGGGCTTTTATAATAATTCTTAAACAAGGATACCTCAGCTTAAAAATGGAAGATCTTTAGTAATTATGTCTGTTTAAACCTAACTCATCCTTCCGTACTAACCGTCTGAGCAGCAGGATTGCGCCCACGCAGAGCGCCGTCGGACAGCCGACACTAACGAGTCGCCAGGTGTCCGCGCCCACGCTCCTCCGCTCGGAGGAATATCTTTGTCTCCGCGTATATCGTGCATAAATTGTACACGTGAAAGTTTCACGACCACCTTTACGCTGCAAGCGATAAAGCCGGACAACTGGGAGACAATACGGCCCGACCGCAAATGTCTGCGAACCTCAACACACGTGCATCGATTTCGCCAATAGTCCGGATTCCATCGGCGATGGATCGATCGAGGGCATTGTGCGGGTAACGGTCGATCGCAGCTGCGCATAGGCACACGTGACGTGACGGCGCCGGTGGCCGGATAGCTAAATAAATGCGATGTGGTACATACCTATTCATTATCCCGCGACAATGCTCTCCTCATAAAGGGATTTCACGTGTGCGCTCTCGCAAAGTCCCGATCCGTTCGGGACATGTGTGCTCTCCCTTCGGCATGTCCGTAAATAGGGTGTGGCCACGTGCGGCCGCTCAGCTGTGTCGCGGATGTGCGCGGACGGGAAGCAGAAATCCAACACTCACCGATACTAAGAAAGCTGTACTGAACTAGTCCAAAACGCCTTCTGTAAACATCCATACTCAGTTAAACTTACCAATCAGCACGGCAATTAACGAAGCGATAATCGCAACGTCGACATCCCGCTACCAATATCGGGGTAATGGAATAACCGGGCCATTGTACGGGCACTAATGAATTAAAACATTGTTAAAACAGAGCACATGTGTGGTGACAGATGGCCGGACGCGGGCTGGATGCCCATGCGCCATGCAATATTTATTGGACTGGATGCAATCATTCTAATACATTAACACAAAATTTAAAAAATTGATAGCATGCTTTGTTTGAAGCGGATCCAGCAAATTGCGCAACAGCCTAATTCGTTAGACTTAGACTCAAACAACGATCACACCGGTTGCAAACGAGCCATGTGCGCGCGCATCTGTGCAATGATTGGTAGCAGCACCCTCGCTTACTCATTACATGGGCTTACCTTCTGGCTCTATGTCGAACGGAACCCTTCATATTAAACTGATACACCCACTTGATAGAGTTTGATTCACCAAAGCTTATAATTATTTTTCTTTTGTTACAGACGCCTGAAAAACAGAACCAGCCGGACAGGCCGTCGTGCTAAGTGACTCTTAGGTTAAGAAAGACTATTTAATTTATGGTTAATATAAGATATACCTCGAAAGCGGCGAGCCCGCTGTGGAGGCCGAAGACGCCCTGGGAGTAGCAGGCCTCCGGGACAGTTCCAGTGAAGATCATCTCCCCAGATGATATCCTATGCACGATCTCGTTACGATCAGTAAAACTTAACTTTATAATTATATTGTTTCGTGGCATTACGCTGAAGACTAAGTGCATTGCAATGCAATCACCCGCCGGCGTCCCCTCGACCCGTGTCGGTCTGTTTTGTTATTTTTTATGTAAAAAGCTTTACTAGTTATTAGACAGATTGTACATTTCGTGTTTGTAAATAGATATGTTGAGTGATATGTGGAACACCTTTCAGGAATAAATATTACGATCCCACGTAAATTACCGACTAAGGCCTATGCTATATCTGCCTGAATACTTGACATACTTAACAGTCTTGCAATTAGAAAAGTGTTTTATGTAAAATTCATTTTTAGGTTTTTTATTGTAAAACGATGCTTCCAATTATATCAAAGAAGTGGATCAATTTTAAGTTGGTTCATATTTATAATTTTATTAAATAATTAAGTTATGATTTCATGAGTGTGATTTTGCATGGCGATTTTGTTTCTACTAGTTTATGAATATTTGTAAGTGCATAACGCAGATCTTTACTATTAATTTATATTTTGCGTTACGCACAAATCTATCTATTCTACACTGTAAATATTGTACCTAAACAAAGAGGAATTATAAAGAAAAATTTAGCAAAAATTATCAATTTGAAAACTTTTTATGATTTATTTTGAATATAAGGTGAAGATGCTTTAATTATCTTATATAATTCATATTATTACTTATGTGTATTATATACGTTTAATAGACTGTTATAGATTTAGCTGAGGGATGTGTTAATTAAATGGTGATACAAATTGTGTTGTTTATGTCGGCGTCGACTTGCAGGAAAACAAATGTTCTCAACGACAAAAATATTTGTTCTAGTTGCAATTTATTCTTTATCTAATTGTTTATACAACTTGCAAGTTGCCGCAGCCATATTGAATGATTTGTGGTTAAGCTTTGTTTCATTGTGTTTTCTAGCCTCTAAATACAGTTCCGATAGATTTATGTCACAAATTGTATTATTGATTCGACTTTTTTCACAATTTATTCGTCCACATATTTGTGTTTAGTTTTAAAACACCTACGCACTGATTTATTTTTCAATAAGTATCAACAATGAAGCGGTAAACAATAAAAAATAATAACATATTATTTCATACTTTTATTTCAAACCTTTACATCTTCCTTAGCACATAGTAATTTTAAAAAAAGCAGATATCAGTACTCTTATTGATTTAATATAGGTATCAAAACATGAAACTTGATAGAAAGAATGATAGGCATTATACATAGGTAGGTAAGAATAACTTCTGTCCTCAGTTTTAAATTACTATTATCATATAGGTATGTACTTCCAGTCTACATATATAAATGAAATAAAACAAAAAAAAACATTATAAGGGCTAATACTCTCTAAGGTCCACTTGCAACAATTTTGCTAAATCCCGGTTTAACTAAAACTAAATTTAAACCATACACAAATGACAAATTTTTCAATCTAGATTTAACATTTTGACGTTTTCGTATGGATTAAATCTAGCTTTAGTTTAATCGAGATTTAGCTAAACTACTGCAAGTGGACCTAAATCAATGTTTTGATCCCTAAGTTAGCTGTACAACAAAAAATCGCGCATCTTTGGTGACGTTGACGTTGATGACAGAGCGCAGAAATGAATGACGGTTTTAAAATTTAAAACTTCCATTGGGGACTTCGGGAGTAGAACATTAGATTCTCATGAAACTCTGTTATGGTATTCTGAGGATGCCTTTTAAGGTTTATGACCCTCAACATTTTTATATTGCAACATATTATGCTATCTTAACCTGAGGCTTTACAAACTTAGCTTAGTCACTTACAATATATTCGTCAATCTTAAATATATTCCTCAGTCCACCAGAGCTCTCTCAAAAAAAGTGCTAATTACATGCTTTGAATAATTTGAAGTACCCATTTACTCAACAATAATACTAATGTGAAGATCATATATTTATTAGTCTGAAATAATCAAACGTACCACTGTGTAAATGAAATATTGCGAATAAAAAAAAACGAAAAGTACGAAAAATCAACTTCTTTGAGTAAAGATCACGCGATTGCGTCACGCAGCCAATTATCGAGAGTACAATATTTGTTCAGCTGCGCGTACTTCATTCAACATACAATGTGAATTCAACCAAAGCCAACTAAATATTAGACCGAATTTACTGCAACAACAAATTCAGTACTGTTTTTGCCATACAAGCAGTACAATTATACACATTAACGCTAAAATAATAAGAATCAAATTCACTTCTCATAATCCGTCAACTAAATTATAAGCATTTGTTGGCAAATATTAGCTTAATATGCCAGTGCCGAGAAACAATATAGACGAAAATTAACAGCTGATGAATATTTTGTGCTAAAAAAGTAAAAAAGATAAGCAAAAAACCATTCGACCCTGCCAGGATTCGAACCTGGAATCTTCTGATCCGTAGTCAGACGCGTTATCCATTGCGCCACAGGGCCGGTTGTTAGAGTTGTCCAAATTAACTGTAAGTTTCTTTGAAGTATATTATAACAAATTTTCTAAAAGTTAGAAAGCTGACCAACAATAGAACTGTTTGATGTTCAAATAGAACTTTTTATACGAATACGAATATCATGAAATTTATTGCAAACTAGCTGTGCCCGAGACTACGTCCGCCTGGAATAGTAACTTTTGTTGAAGTTGATAAAAAGTAGCCTATGTTATACCTTATATAATTAGCTATCTATTAGTGAAAGTCCCGTCAAAATCGGTCCAACCGTTCCGGATATTAGCGGGAACAAACAGACAGACAGACAGACAAAAAAAATTTAAATTGTGTTTTTGTTATTGGAACCTGATATACATTCATACCCATTTAGTAAAAACTTGTTATTTTGACATTACAAACAGACACTTCAATTTTATTTATTTGTATAGAGTATAGATATAGATTTCTGTTTTTTTTATATGAATTATCAATAGGTGTAATAACATAAGATAATAAAACAACAAATATATGATAACCCGAAAAAAAGAACAAAATAATATTTAAGGACGACTGAAGTCTTAGCGCCAATTTTTATGAAGAAATAAAAAAACCGGCCAAGTGCGAGTCCGACTCGCCCATGAAGGGTTCCGTACGATTTATGACGTATTAAAAAAACTACTAACTAGATCTCGTTCAAACCAATTTTCGGTGGAAGTTTACATGGTAATCATATATTTTTTTTAGTTTTATCATTCTCTTATTTTAGAAGTTACACATTTTACCACTTTGGAAGTGTCTCTTGCGCAAACTATTCAGTTTAGAAAAAAATGATATTAGAAATCTCAATATCATTTTTTAAGACCTATCCATAGATCCACCCCACACGTATGGGTTTGACGAAAAAAAATTTTTTGAGTTTAGTTCTAAGTATGGGGAACCCCCAAAATTTATTGTTTTTTTTTCTATTTTTGTGTGAAAATCTTAATGCAGTTCACAAAATACATCTACTAACCAAGTTTCAACAGTATAGTTTTTATAGTTTCGGAAGAAAGTGGCTGTGACATACGGACGGACAGACAGACATGACGAATCTATAAGGGTTCCGTTTTTTGCCATTTGGCTACGGAACCCTTATAGACCTTTTATGTCACAAATTTTCGTATACCTCCTTTTTTGCGATTTCACAGGGGAATAAATTAAATATAGGGATCTAGAATCTTCTTCTTGTTGACCTAGATAGAATCATGAAAGGACAATGTCGAAAATCGCCCCATGACCAACAAAGATTTCATTTACGTCATAATTATATGCATATTTTATAACACTCATAACAAATATTTGTATTCCACGGACAAATCAAAAATATATAAAAGTACTTTTAGAAACAAAACCGAATGAAGTAAAATATAGGAATAGTTATTGTTACCTTTGCTCGATTGAATCGAATTGAGTCGATGTTATGTAGGTATGGACATTCATTTATTTGTATAAATGAAGTTTTTCATAACTTACAACGTAAATTAAATTAAAACATACGTCAATTGACTACTCACGCGCTGTCGCTTGTTAGGTCGTCGTGTTTTTGACTTGCTTTATAATTTCGCGATTTCTTGTTCTTTATTACGTGGCTATAATAACGTGCTTTGATTGATTGCAATAATTAATATTTTAATAATTGTATAGGTATGGACTATGTGTATTGCTCTAACAAATTAAAGTGTTACCTCAACTAACCTCAAAATCTGATTTATTTTGTTATTTAATTCGATTTCGAAGCTTGTCCGTAGTAATTGAGGTGGACGTACAGTATTTACTAATGTCTAATTATATGAAAAGCATTTTTTCACTGCTGTTGGTATTGGGGCGAACAATGTATGGACGCAGAGCAATGTCCTTTGACAAGAAGGTCCTATAGAATATTATGTTAAGAAAAAAATCTGAAAACTGTAAATGTATATATTTAGGAACTTTTATACTTGATAGCTTGTCACAGAACCTTCTGTGTGCTTGTCCGAGAGAGATTTTTTTATTTTTAACCGACTTCAAAAAAGGAAGAGGTTCTCAGTTCGATACGTAGGTGTGTTTTGTTTTTGTGTATGTTACGTGATTAGCCCGCCAATTGTGCACCGATTTAAAAATTATTTTTGCATTCGATATGGTATAGTCCAATTGTCACCCGGATGATGGGATCCCATTAAATTCGAGGGAAACCCTTAAATTTTATAGATACGTCCAACGTGTTTCATGTTTATTCCAAAACTATACAGGTATTTACACGAACGTCTCGTAATCATGAACCGAGCTGATGAGGGAAGAAACTTTAACTTTTAGGAGTTAGAGGTTAGTTTTAAATGCAATAGGCACGTACTACTATCAAGTGAGATTAATAAAAGATTTCATTCACTAAAAAGATAAAAATAAAAAATATTTTACATTAAATAAAAACGACTTCAAAAACACTGAAAAGTTAAAAATAAATAATATAAGAATAGGCACGGACAACATCACATTTATTGAAGTCGGTGCCCAACGATGATTTCCTAGAAAGTTTGGCACCTACTTCAATATAGAAATGTGGTGTTTTCTGTACCTATTCTTATATTATTTTTAACTTTTCAGTGTTTTTGAAGCCAGTTTCTGTTTTTTGTAAAATTATTAGCCTGTCGCCGTCGCGTCGACGACGGCTGAACTGCCGTTCAAGTAGTTCAGTAGTAGTAGTGCGTTGAAGTAGCCTCTGCCGTTGTAGTTCAGTAGTAGTAGTGCGTTGAAGTAGCCTCTGCCGTTGTAGTTCAGTAGTAGTAGTGCGTTGAAGTAGCCTCTGCCGTTGACAAAGTGCCGTCCGTCGGTTCAGCAGCACCGAAGCCGAACCCAAAGCCACAGAATAAGTAATAGTACTAAAGTACCAAAGCGGATGAATCACGGTGCAAACACCTGAGTAACGCCGATAACATTATCTATTTTACTGTATTGTTTATAACAGCTCTTTAAAAAAATTATTTACGCGAACATTATTTTCTAAAATAAAAAATGGAAGTTTGAACCTACAAGTAGTAGGTATAAATTTTTTTTTCAAAATAATCGAATAGTACCACGATCCAGTACCTACTGAATATATTTTTACAGATTGTGATAAAAAAGCTGTTATAAAATGTAAAATCGCCGTACAAAATATAATTCACATCTACAAAGGATATAAGTACAATTTTAAAAAATTGCTCGCTGAAAATAGAAAAACAAATTGACGATCAAGTAATAGGTACAAGTCAGACATCTTTCGTTTACATTCATAACCAAAGTTTTGTAATCAGTGACACAATTATATATTAATTTTATTAGACCTACATATCGAGCGCCGGGGAATCGAAACCCGGACCGAAAGAAAGAAAAGACGAAAAGGTATTTATTTGGGGCTAACATAACAAATGACAATGAAAACAATGCACAGTCAAACAAAATAATATAAATAAAGAAATAAATTAGTGACTCCACTCACTCAGCCAGCTCTACGAGTAAGTCACAGAGAACTGATACGCTGATATATTTTAATGTATTTAATGAAATTTTAATTATTTTTCTGAATAAAATAAGGTTTTCTTTCAGTAAAATTTTGCTTTTATCAATACTTTTGGGTATATGCAGAGCGTCGGTGGCGCTGTGGACTCGGCACTTGCCTTCCAATCGGGAGGTTGGGGTTCGAGACCCGCCATGTACCAATGTGTTTTTCGTTTCGAATTTCATATGTACATTTGTCTGACGCTCTTACGGTGAAGGAAAACATCGTGAGGCAACCTGCATACATCTGCGAAGAAATTCAATGATGTATGTGAAGTCGACCAATCCGCACTAGGCCAGCGTGGTTGACTAAGGCCTAATCACCCTAACATAGAGTAGGTTCGAACCCCTCGGTGGGGACGTATGTGAGCTGTGATGATGATATGCAGAGTAATTTCCTAGAGACCTCCTCCACACGACCTTAGTCGAGGTCACCTCAAGGAAATCTTGAAAACACTCTTAGAGTACTTTCCCTTTAGGTAACGTCTTATTTCAAATCATTATAAATATTATACGTACTTAGATTTAAAGGATCCTTTTCCTTATTTTGAATTAATTATGAATTATATGTACAATTTGAGACCGTTTCTATTTAAGTTTGTGTTTTTATATGCCAGTTCCTTAAAGCATAGAAATACGATGGCTGACGTATAATCCGCTATCTTCAATGAGAATATCAAGAAATTTGCCTTTTCACCCCAGCTACCTATAGTAGCCCAACCAACCACCGCTGACTAAAGAACCGGTGTTTATTTTCGTTATTGTTCGATCATTTGATTGAAGCGAGTTAAATAAATGCAAAGACTAAATTCAATCGGAATACTTTCACTTCAAAATAGAATCGAGCTCCTCCACTACGAGTATTACCAATCAATGGATTCATGTTGTGATTATGCATTATGCACCAGTCCGAAGGTCAGTGCGAGTGCAGCCACAACTGCATTAATTTTTCCGTTATCAAAAATGTTATCGTATTGAACTTGGCAAATACCTATGAGATGCTATCTTACAATACTCGTGATACGATATTTACTGCTTTCAAAGATATCGAGGCATTGAAATATTTATCATTTCTTTAGCACCGTCGACATACTTATTGCTCTGTGGATAAAACTTTATACTCGATGGAATTAATAAGTGAAAAACGCTCGGTGAAGAAAAATTAGTACAATAAAAGATAAACAACTCATTTGGCAAACAAGCAGACTGCCTACAAGATGGTAAAAGTGGCAACAAACGCCTATAGCAAGGGTGGCCAACTTAATTAGACCCAACATCTACTGCTTACAAAAACAAAACCCTGTGTGATCTACCAATTACTAATTTTTAACAGACTTCAAAAAAGGAGGTTCTCATTTCGCTGCGTATGTTTTTTTTTTGTGTGTATGTTACGTGATTACGCCGCCAATTGTGGTCCGATTTTCAAAATTCTTATTATATTCGATAGAGTGTACTCCAAGGGTGGTCCCATAGTCACCAAAGTTAGGATCTGATTATGGGATCTCATAAAAATTGAGGAAACCCCTAAAATTTTTAGGTGTGGCCAACGTGTTTTGTGTGTATAATATTACGCGATTAGTCCGCCAATTGTGGACTGATTTTCAAAATTCTTTTTGTATTCGACAGAGTATACTCTGGGGGTGGTCCCAAGGTCACCAAAGTCAGGATCTGATGATGGGATCCCATGAAAATTTTCAGTGTTTTTGAAGTCGGTTTTTATTTTTTGTAAAATATTTTTAAAATAGCCTATTCTCCTACTCTCAGACCTTCCAAATATGCACAAAAAAATTCATAAAAATCGGTGAAGTCGCTTCGGAGGAGTCCGATAACACTGTGATACGGGATTTTTATATTAAAAAGTATTATCTTAGTATGACTTTTTTATTTCGACTTAAACATACGAGTATATTGATGTAGAACGATTTTTTTTATTTTATCACATTCACAATAAACTAACGGCCAATTTCACTTACTTTATCTTAGGTAAGGACAATCCTAAGTAGTGTTCTGTCACTTCTTGTCTTTAATGAAAGAATGTGACAGCATTCTACCTAGGATTATCCTTAGCGAAGACAAGGTTGAATGGTGAAGCGAACGATAAATATTCCCTTCAGCCATATTGATAACTGACTGTTTGATACCTTTTTAACTGTGTTATGTAAACCTCGTGTAAACTACGTATCACCTTGACAGATGACAGATCTAAATAGACAATCGAATCGCGAAGTGGAGTGTCATTTTCCATACAAAGTTACTCGTACCATTATTACTTTTAAAGTTTCCCCTATTATTTTTCTTTTTAAACCACCAATGTTTTAAAGCAAACAAAACCAAAAAAATATTCAAATTGGTTAAGCCTTTTTGAGTTTTAGGAAGATTAACGAACGTCGATTCGTATAAGAAGTACTTATATGATGATATAGATATATATCTGTAGACTATTCATCCCAACATAACAACTTTGGTACATTTAATTAATATTTTATGGGATTAAATACTATAATGACCACCAAAAAATACTTTGATACCCTAAGCTCTTTTACCAAAAATATATACTTAACACCAAAAAAACAACGTCTCATATTACAATAGTTCTAGCTGTTTTAGTCACGACTGCACTTCAAATTGTATTCAAAGACCAAATGTAGTAAATGATCACCAAATGTTAGCGAGCAAATTAACGCCCTATTTCTGCCTAGATAAACCACTATGTTTGCCATAAAATTATTACAGAAGACTGCTTCTTCTTAAGATTTTTAAAATGTTTATTATTAGTTTAAAGAGGACTGATTTTTATGTTTGTTTAAAGTTTAATAAAACGATTATTGAAATTGTATGAGTTTTATTTTTAAACCTTTGGTATAGGCATTTGGTTAAATAAACTCTCAAGAAAAACATTTTTTTCTAAAAGCTCAGACCTTAGTCATTATTTTACAATAGTAAAGGGTCAAACTTAAGGAGTTTATTTACTATATTTGGGTAAAAAATTATTTACATAGTGTAATTTACTTTAATAGGATAACGAGATGTTAAATATTTGCATGTCATTTTAAATTAAAATGTGGTTAATAGTTTGGTGTTCATTAACTATTTTTGGGTTACCAATGATTTGTTTGGAGTCATTTGCTTTAATAGGATAGCGAGATGTAAAAACATTGGTTATAATTTCACATTAAAATGCGGTTTTAATTTTGGTACTGATTTTCTATTTTTGACTGTTATATTTTACTATATCTGGTGAATCACCATTATAAGTTTTAAGAGGACTGACTTTTTATGTTTGTTTAAATTTTAATAAAAGGATTACTGAAATAGGGTAGTTGACTCATATCAAAATTTATTAAAATATTGTTTATTTCTAACAGTATTTGGCATAAGGTTCCACAATATACCGATTTTAATGAATAACAATGAATGATTACTGTAAAATTTTAATTTGAAAATGCTAGAAATAATCTTTTTTTATCTCACGCTTTGATATTCTGTGGTCAGGGCCGTGACGTCACTCATATAGTAAACAAAGAAATGTCAAATTTGATTCAACAACTCGTCGATTTGCACTATTCTTTCCTAAAACTGGCAAAAAATCGTCCAAATCTCCGTTATTATATGTGTAAATATCGTAAATTATTTGTATTAATAGCAAAATCAACCATTGATGTTGGATTTGTGAGAGCAGATAGTACAAATCTTCCGAAAATCGACAGATTGATGGTCAGGAGATTCTTTGTGTATCGCTCTAAACAATATAAGTACAGTTTCAATACTGTTCTAATGAAGAAGTGTACTTGTCAAGATTGTCACGCGGCAGAAGAGAGTTGCAAACATGCATTTTTGGTGTGGTTGCACCATCACAGTGAGGAGCTATTTTGTACAGCAGTTGAATGCTATTGGATAGAATTCTATCTCTCACAAGTCAAATAAACACTAAAAGTATTTACTTCAAGAGAAATGTTGAAAAGAAAACATCAGGATCATATGTCAAATACCAGTGTAGTACTGCAAGAATTTGTAAATGAACATAAAAAGAGAAAGATTGGCAGTTGTTCATTTGTCAAGCATGAAGAAAATTACTGGGAGGAAAAATATATATACATTCACAGACACAGATTGTGACATATTTCTTAAAAAATAAAAGACCTCTTCATTGAAGAAAGAATAAAGTGCATAGAAAACTAAACCACGAATCATCAATACAGAAGTGCTCTTTAGTTCGAGCTTCGTTATAAACAATAACAGCTTCCATGTGCTATAAAGTCAGCCAGTGCTTAACACATGATGGTTCTTTTGTTGGGAAGATTTTTGGTGGGAAATCTTGCAGACACCTACGAGTATAATGAAATGTGGATAAAAGTTGAAAGATGAAGATTTAGGTTGAAATTTGCAAAATGTGACCTCATTTCTGATTAATACCCTGTAATAGTCTATTTAACAAACGGTATCCATAAAATTAGATTAATACAAAATTGTCATGCTCTTTTACTGAAGAAAATGTTAATTAACAAAGACGGAAAACTGTGAACAGTATGCTTAACTCAAGTATAGATGCAGATGTTTTGTGCTAAAGCAAAACTTATATACTTTTGTATTGCTAGCAGTATGTAATTTTGAAAACACTCAAAAGGTAACAATATTAGCTATAATAGGTATTTGTTCTAACAATCTGTATGTCAAAAAACTTGTTGATCAAATAGTGCCATTTTGGAAACTAGGTATACTACATTTTTCCTAAATCATATGAAAGTATTACTTCATAATAAATCACTTTACTATTATTTTGACTTTTATTACCTGCGACCTTAAGAGAATATTATATACAAATTAATAAATTTGATCTAACTCTATTCAACCTATTTGTACTTTTGGAACATATATATTTGAGTAACAATGATAAATATGAGCAACAAACCTATAAAATATTATAAATCTTTTAAGGTGTAACGGAAAAATAAAACACATGTATTTCAAATTAAAATATTTTGATTCAACTTAAACCTTTAAAAGTCATTATTGTCAAATAAACATAGAACATTTTTTTTAGTGAAGAACATAATTACTAATGTAGTACAAAAATTTATTATGTCATCTTTAGATGTTAGTTATGTATAAAATAAAGAAAAAAAAATTAGTTATATTATTTATTTAATAAGAAGGGTCTTGTAAATTAGGAAGAGCACAGGCTGACAACACAGCAATCACATTTAATATATTTGTATACGGCTTTAAAATGGATAACTTGCATATTCTTGCGTAAGCTGTTCTGAAATTTACCAGCCATGGTGGCCAGCAGGTTTCATCAGTGCAGATATAACATCTTTCAGTTTTACCAAACTGGACCTATTTACTTCTATGGTGCTTTGGTATATGAATACTTGAGTTATTTTGTTGACATAATGTTGTTCTAGTTGACGGGTCACATTTTGATGTTGTGGCTGAGCATGCACTGCTTTGTATTATGTTGCACAACTTTTACTGCCTTATCAATCTCGTTGTCGAGAGGAGAACAGGTTAGTACACATTAGTTCTCATTAAGTAACCACTGAAAGCAACAAATTTTAATAAGGTACTCAGTAAATTCAAGTAAAAGTTGTTTAGATTAATATATTCATCATGAAACTTTGATATTTTTGTTTGTATTACATAATTTTTAATTAATATTCAATTACATCATTATTCAATTGGACATAAGTACATATTCTTTTCTTTGAAACATCATCTAGTGTCACCGTCTTATTAATAAACGTAGACTAAGGCAGGAGTAACTTTACTCCGAGTATTAAGTCAGTAGTAAACATTTTTTATATTAATAAACACGGAGTAGGGAAGGAGTAAGCTAATCCAACTCTACTCTCGGAGTAAATGTTATACCTGCTAGCTACCTAGTTTAGCGACAAATTAAGGTTGGAGTAGCGTTGTCTTTGCCTAAATCTATATAATTTGTCAACTTTGACACGTATCTTGTCATTAGATGGCGACCGTTTTATTTTTCACAGTCGAATTGAGCGAATTTGTATTTATTGTTGGTGTGGTTAATTTTGTATTGTATTAAAATGGAAAGTGACTATTATTTAGATGATTTGATGTTGATCGACGAAATCGAAGAAATTGGAAATAGCGTCATGTTTTTGCCATATTGCGATCACAAATCGCGAACAAAATAACCACAAAGTAACCTTGAAAGACAATTTTAAACTGAAAAAGGTGAAAAAAAACTGTCATCCCATGTATTTTTGTCTGTCACACGATGCTCAAATCGTTCACCGACTCATTCTTTTCACTTTTAAATCGCAAGGGTTGCCATAACATATGCGTTAATCCGAGAGTAAGGAAGGCTTTGTTAGTCTAAGCTTACTCCGTGTTTATTAATAATGTTATAAACACAAAGCTACTCCTAGTTTAAACTGGTAGTAACTACTCCGAGAGTACGTTCGGATTAAGGAGGGAATAGGCGATTTTTATTAATAAGGCTGTCAGTGTATAACTTAGATTAAATCAAAAAGGCGAGAATGGTCAAGTTTTCTCTCAGTTTTCTGGTCAAGTTAAAATTTGGTTGGTCGGCTGCATTGCAGTCAGTTTTCATTCTAACTGAAAGATAAAAATTTTATTAATGATTTTACATACAACCTAAAAACTTCTATTTTGTTTAAGTTGAAACTGAAGTACCTACACAGATTGAGTTATTTAGTTATAGTACTTACATTAATGTGATTTTCGCAAAAATACATTTGAGTTTCAGTAGATAGTTACAGGATTTCTTTAAGCGAGTGTTAACCAAATATTTCGCATGTCTATATCACTGGGTACGTCTAATCCACAGCTTTCCTGGAGACTTTGAAGAGGTATTTCTATATTCCTGTTCTATTGTCCCGTTCCATATACAGTTTTACTATATTTTGTGATATTTAATAGATAGCATTGTTTTTGTGAGGTTATTTCGCCCCCGTGCTTTGTTTACTATAAGACTGACGTCATTGCAACAGATAATCAACAGACTATCATGGCTGACCGTGTTTTCGGTCCAAAATTGAAAATCTTAATTTAAAATAGATTTTTTGCACTTTTTAGCCATCGAAAAAAATAATATTCATGCGCTATGGTCTAATACAACAATTAGGAACATTTTAAGCCCTACTTTAAAAAAGGGTCAACTAGCCTATTGTATGAGTTTTATTTTTAGTCTTAGGTATAGACATTTGGTTGAATAAACGCTCCAGAAAATATATTTTTTTGGTAGTGATTAATCAATTTAGATACATAAAAAGCTGAGACCTTAGTAAACATTTTACAATAGTTAAGGGTCAAAGTTTAGGAGTTTATTTACTATGTTTGCGTAAATAATTATTTACCCAGCGTAATTTGATTTAATAGGATAACGAGATGTTATGTCGTTTTAAATTAAAATGTGGTTAATAGTTTGGTGTTCATTAACTATTTTTGGGTTAACAAAGATTACAGAATTATTTTTCCTACGGGAATATATAAATTCCCACGGAAAAACAATAATAACGCGGCGAAGCCGCGAGCTGAAAGCTAGTAACTTAATATGGACGTCCATGACGAAATCGGGGATGTCGCGGATATTCGCATCCGCATCCGCAAATGCGGAGCTTCCGCATGGATTTGGACATCTGCATCCGCATCAATGCGGATGATCATGCGGATGCGGATGTAAGACAAGTTGTGACAGAAATGAAATTGGGTGGGGCTGGCGAATGGCGCGTGCCATTCGCACTTGATATTTACCAATGGGAACGAAGAAATTGGTGACAAGATCCGACGCGTTTGTTGTGGTGCATCATTTGTTTCTTGTAAATAAATTATTACGTGTATGTTTGCGCTAGTGTTGCTGAATATATTTATCAACCGTTAAATTGAACTAATAAAAAAATAACACATATATTCGATAAATATTTTTAACCATATCGAATAAAAATATTCATTCAAGTCAAATTGATTTTAACGCGAGTAATATTTATTCGTATATAGATAAATGTAACTAACTGATAAAATTATCGTAATGAATATTTTTAATCACAGACCGAAGTAATAAAAATATTGAGCGCCACGGTGCTAATAAAAATATGATTTAACTACTTGATTCCCGTAAAAACCTTAGGTAAACGTTAGGCTCATAAGTTTAAAGCTCAAATTTGTATGCAGCAAAATCTAACACGAATGGCGGGCCGCACCATACGATAAATTCGTGTAAGTGCAATGGATATATTAATAAAATACTGTCTCGCTTTCATGCGACGCACGAGGCTGCGATTTTAAGGTATTCTCTATCAGGTTAGGTTAAGGAAAAAATTTGAAATATAGCTTGGATCGGTTTTTACGATGTTTTCGCCGGACGTTGACACTTTCATGTGCGACTTTAAGTCGTGAAGCAAAGGCATCTTTGGAATTTTGTAGTCTATCGAACTACTGATAATTTCAAGGTATCGAATTCGTTTGGATTAGATAGTTTATTTATTTTGATCCGCGCAACGAATTTTTTTTCGTTAGATAAGTATTATTTGTTGTTTATTGTTGTTACTTATATGATTACGGGTCGATTTAAGTGCTAACTTATACAGTTTAAGTGATTTTATTACCGACATTTATTTGTGAGGAAGGCAAAATTATCTACGTTTAAAAATGCCGAAACGTAATACTGAAATTTGGGAACATTTTGAACAGTGTACAGCCGGTAATAAAGTGGCCTAGCCATTAAATATATTTTTTTTCTATTTCCATCAAATTAATGCTAGATAGTCCTAAGCCTGTAAAAGTAGGAAGAAAAATTCATTGAATAGGTATTATGTAGGTATGTATTCTGTGTTGAATCAGCGTGAATAAATCAACTTGAGAAAAATATTCAGATATTGTATTTGAATGAAAATATTAACTGATATTTTCAACCATTAAAAGTATCTGATATTTTTATTCAACTATTAACTTTTAACTAATATTTTTTTCAACCATTAATGCCACCTCTAGTTTCCGCTGTGGAATACTTATCGTTTATCCACCCCACCAGGCAGTGTTCTTAGCGAACAATTATTTAGTAGCGCGGGTTTACTTAATTTATGAACCTTTGCGTAACCGGCTTGAATCAGAGAAGGCGGCAATATTACTTTTTTTAAGTATAATGTTCCTATTTTTTATAACTTTATTTACTAATTGTAATTAATAAAAATGTAAATAATTACTCTATCATTATTTTAATTCTTAATTCATATACTTTTTTCTATAACTTCTTAAACATCCGCATCCGCATTCGCATCCGCGGATGTGAGCCTTCAAAAATCCGCATCCGCATTCACATCCGCGGATTTGAAAAAATCGGCATTCGCAACATCCCTGGACGAAATGCGCACGATTATCTTAATACCGGCTCCAGACTCACGCGAGAAAACTTACGCGAGAACCGAGAATGTATCCACACTCAGGGATCGTCTCATTTACATTCTCGGTCGTGATCCGGAATGGACGACAGTGCTACTGCCTTGGTATTATGTGCGTTAGCACATTATAATCTCGTTAGCACGAAAATTAAAAATAATATTAAGAAAAAAAGGCTCAAACGATGGTGGCTATTGACAAAGTACTTTTTTATAGAAAACGTTTTGCTTTCCACAAAATGGGCTCTGTGAAAATATTATTTAAACTTTAACTCTGTTTCATTTTTCCACATTTTTTACTCGTATGTCTAAAATTACTGAACTAAAAAGACTAACGAAATATCTCAAAAGAATTAAAATCTTCGTGAATTTTTTCTTAATGATATTTATCACAAATTATTTTGTTAAGCACTGATAGCACAAATGAGAGACTATGTTAAATGAAAGAGTATACAATAACTGTGAAGTTATCTAAATGATACTGATATGCATCAAACACCACAAAGTATTTTTTTTTATAGAATAATTGGCACGAGATAACATGCGATCTACGCCACGGTCGCAGTCGCACTGAGAACAAACGAGAATGTGATAGTGTTCTCTTTTCTCGCCCGAGAAACCCTTTGAAGCGGGCAAAAAAACCGACACCGATCGGAGAACAGGCGAACGAGAAGCCGAGAAACCCATCACATTCACGCTTCTCGGGTGTTCTCGGGGGTTCTCGGCGTGAGTCTGGAGGCGCCTTATAAAATTACTGAGCTTCAATGTGAAGAACATTGAAGCTCCGTTTTGTCACTAGTGACGGGCGACTCGAGTTAAATAACTCTGGCAACTCAGGTTCGTCATCCAGCCCGTTGATCCGAGTTGATTTTCTCATCTACCGAGTTGACTCGGTCATTCATTACGGACTCTGACTACTACGGCGCAGGGTGCCGCTACGCGTAGCAGTGGGCAAGTCGAGTTGAATTGCCCGGGCCCGGGCATATTCATATCGGTATTTTTGATTAAATAACGTAGTTTCGTTTTATTGCAAAACACACAAGAATAAATTCGACTTTGAATCGTCAGTCGGTCGAATCAACTCGACCCGATTCAGCCTCGACCCGATTCAGCCTCGACCCGATTCAGCCTCGGGTTAGAACTTATTTCAACTCGAGTTACCCGAATAACAGCTTAGGAATCCAGCCATCAACCACATATAGATGTGACCTCTTGGAGACAGATGAAGCTATGGCGCTCCTCAGCAACCCCACTGACATTCGGCTAGCAATAAATTGATGAGTCATTGCAGTCGACCGATCGTGTCGATTGATAAATAGAGCATTTCATGTCGAACGAAAATTAATAGAAATTGGATGTTCGACGCCAGACGAAAGCTTCGAAAGTAGTCGCGGTATTCCATACATAATCCAAAACAGGGGCCTATTAGTTTTATTTTTCTCATTGATTCTTTCAGAATATTTTGTGTACAATCAATCTCTGGGCGGGCAGTGCAAAGAAATGAAGTAGATATAGTACTAAAACTCTAAAGTATATAAAATTAATTGAAGGCAGTTTTCAAAACAGCATGACCGCGGTTCGATACATCCCCCCTCTCCCCCGCTCCTATATTAATACTTCAAATAATCTACAATAAAAAAACAAAAAGAAAAACTTGTTTATTATTTCGTTAGATAATAGAAATAATATATAGGGGCATGGGGACCGTGATGGTTCTCCTGGACTACTCCAGAGCTTTCGATGCAATTAATATTTCACTACTTTTATCTAAAATGTGCTATTACGGTTTTTCTGCCTCTGTTATTAATTGGTTCTCAAGCTATTTCAGTGAGCGAACTCAAAAAGTCAAGTTGGTTGGTGGTGATGGTGCTTGTAGCCTCTCTTCTTCTTGTTCAGTTACCAGAGGTGTTCCTCAGGGTTCGATTTTGGGACCCTTGCTCTTCACACTATACACATCAGACATCTGCAAGGTTATCAGGTACTGTCAATACCACATGTATGCTGATGATACACAGCTGTATATGTCCTTTGATTCAAAAAATACAACTTCTGCTATGGCTAACATAAATGACGATTTAGATAGAATTACAGAATGGTCGGAGTCAAACACGCTAGTATTAAATCCTCTTAAAACTAAATTTTTAATACTCGGCTCGCAAAAACAAAGAGAGGCTATTATCGCCAACAAGCCAGTATTGACACTTAAGGGTAAACAGATTGAGCGTGTATCAGAAGCGCGAAATTTGGGAGTGTTAATGGACGAGGATCTACGTTTTGATCGGCACGTCCTGGAAATAGCCAATGTCTGTTTTTATAGACTAAAAATTTTGTATAGTGTGCGTGACTATCTGACCATAGGTCTTCGCATTAAACTGTGCGATGCTCTTATACTATCCAAATTATCCTACGCTGACTTGGTGTATGGTCCGCGTCTTACAGCGTCCACGGATCGCGTTGTGCAGAGAGTGCAGAATGCGTGCGCTCGGTTCTGCTTTAAGGTTCCTCCGCGTACTCACGTCACGCCTTACTTAAATTCCGCGGGTATCCTAAAGATGGCCCTCCGAAGAGAACACCACTTACTTTGTCTGTTATTTGGCATTTTTAAAAACGGGCGTCCGAAATATTTGCTTAACAAGTTAGAGTGGCGTGATCGATCAGCTTCACAAGCGTGTCGTGCGACAAGTTGGCCTTTGAGGATTCCTGCTTACACCTCATCTGCTTTCCGTGGTAGTTTTAAGTATGCGGCTACTAAATGTTGGAATAACTTACCACCGCCTCTTCGCACAATCAAATCAATCCATTCATTTAAAAAGAAATCGAAAGATCACCTTATTTGTATACAAAGAGGATTACCCATAGGTGGCCGAGTTATTCCAACATATCTGCACTAGGTCTATATTTGTCGTTATGTATGTGTATTACTTGTTGAATAATGTTACTTGTTGATTACTTACTATGTATATGTATTTAATATGTATAATGTAGCTATGTATAGGTATACTAATGATATTTGATATTTGGTAAATTATATATGTTTTTCATGTACTTACATACACATACCTAGACCATACAACATCAGTATCTGGTTACACACACACAATCATATCTTTCATTCATGCGTATATAATGTATATTTATGTTATCATTTATGGTCTGACACGCAGCTAACCTCGCTGCGCAGGTTAAAAAGCTGCGTCAGGTCACATCAGAAAACCAGCGCTGTGGCTTCGGCCCCAGCACATGCTGAGATGTGACCTATTCCACAATGCACCACAGCACAGTATTAAAGTATACGTCATAAAATGGTATTTTTGTTTTATTAGTATCTCATTGCTCTGTTTTTGTGTCCTTGTATCATTTTTTTTTAATTGTATAATTACTACTTTAAATTGCCTATTTGTGCTTTTGTGGAATAAATGTTTTGAATCTTGAATCTTGAATATAACAAACAATAGTTTAAAGTTATTTTAGTACCTGACCATAAATTACATCTTCCTATATATCGGCCTTATTAATAAAAATTTTACTCCTTGGATCATCCTCGAAATTAGTTACTCCGTGTTTTGTCTTGTTTCCGCACATGTCGGCTGTCATATGTCAAAATAAGACAAAACACGAAATAACTAAACCGAGGATGATCCAAGGAGTAACATTTTTATTACTAGGACTGTGTGTGTTTCGAATCAAAAACGATAAGTTTCGGCTAGAATTAGGTCTAATTAAGGTCCGTACACAATAAGATGAATACGAACCGCGGATCACCATTATATGACCCCTGGCCTGAGATAACGGCTGGTAATCAGGTACTTGTTTACCAGCCATCCATTATATTAAAAAAAATATTTTAATCAAGATTTAATCAAGCGATAATATTTCAAGATTTGCGTAGTAGAGACAAGTACACGGAACAAGTCGTGAATGATACGTTATCATCATAGTACAAGTTGAGAGATATAGCGGTACAAGACAGGTGCGGCGGCAGGTGTTCGCACCGGCGAGTTTGCGCGCACCGACGTGATAACGACTATGGCTGATAACACCTATGTCGTATCTAGGACCTAGGGCCAATTCCACGACTGACTCGAACCTGAACTCGACCAATCACAGTCTTCCGTACCTTCGATGGCGTGTAAATCTGGTCTCTCTCTCTATCTCTGATTGGTCGGAAATCTTAAGGATAGGGTAAATTAGTTGTACTCGTATTGACCCTCTAAACACTGATATACGTCTTCAGACAAACAAAACAATTCGTCATGACTCTAGGTACTGTCACGAAGAACGTTGACTTTTATAACCTACTTCACAATTAACCGAAAATTGTCACCAAATTCAAGATCTGGTGATAGGATCCCAGGAAAATAGAGAGAAACCCCCCTTGACCACTATGGTCGAGCAAGCCCGGGTGCGTGGGTAGTGGTATCGCATTGTAGACCCTACCACGCGCACCCATAAGGCAGGGAGAACACCGAGGGATAAGATCTATCCACACACGTTCGGGCCGTGCCCGGGACGGGAACGGGCCGTGTCCGTGTCAAGACCGGAGATTCGTGCCACGTCAGGGTCACCAATATCAATCTGTACCTCTTAAGCACCATTTACGGTAACCAATATGCATTATGACTTTGTTTAAAACTGCAGAGATGCATATCGCTTCTATTAATAACTCTTCATTCATTTTATTTAATAAAACTCGGACGTGCACTGGTAATATCGGTGGACGGGCGCACGTCACGGTTGTCGGCCCGGGCACTGAAACTCCGTCGCCGGCCCGGACACAAACGTGTGTGAACGAGTTCATATAAAAAGTACGCAATGATATTTTTCAAGCCACTGACGGAACACGTCCCGTCCACGTCCCGGGCACGGCTCGGAAATGTGTGGATTGAGCTGTGGTTACGCCCGGCACTCTGCCGGGAGAACCCCACACACGCTCGTCGTCTACTAGCCAACGACGGGTACAGCGCGGTCACGCATTCCCCTTGAAAAAAAGGCACGTCCAATATGTTTCATATTTTTTCCTGACATTATTCAGGTTTTAAATACAAAGGCAAGGATAACTCTCAGTAAAGTATTTTTTCGAGTTAGGTACTTCGGTGAGTTGGTATTAAAATTGTAACAAAAATAAAAACAGACTTGAAAACCACATAAAAACAAAAATAAGAATACATACACTACACCCCACCTTTTCTAAAGTCGGTGAGAAATTTTAACTCATAAATCATCGATCATCAATACCTCAAATGTATTCTACTAATAAGCACGTCATAAGGATGTCTTCAATATAATGTCTATGTTGCACTCAAACATTTTAGACAATGTAAACGCGTGCATCAATATTGACAAATAACATATAAAGTAACTCAGATTACTTAATAAGTACACTGACAGATATCCATTGTCACCAACAACAAAGTAGAGTAATTATCAACATATTTATTAATGTTATTTGAACATCTGTCGCCGCGATAATAGGCTACAGTGCATATGTTGGGCAAACGATCAAAGTAAACAGACCCGATACCTACCTCATAATAATTAAGATAATTTCCTGAGAGGCATGCAATTCGTGTCGTGGTAATAAATCTTCAAAGATATGTAGGAACATTGCGAGGCGTTTGTAAACAACCGATTGTTGTTAAAGCAATTTTGGGCTTTCCTAACACAAAATTCTATACTGTCCAAAAAAGCACAATGCATAATAAAAAACTTTACATAGAGACCATACTAGTACTCGTAGCGGATTCTCGCATAATTTGTTAAAAAGGTTCTAGGTCGGGATTTTTCTCGAGCGGTATTCACAATTTAACCAATCAGAGCACAGATCATGACGAGCTTCGCCATTTTCCGCCATGGAAAGTCGCAACTGTCCGGAATGCTCGGCGTAGTCGAGACATCGATTTCAAAGAGCGTCGGGCTTCACCGTAAGAGCGTCGGGCTCGGACAAATGTAGGTATGAAATTCGAAAAACGAAAAACACATTTGTAATACCAGTATCGAACCCCGGACCTCCCGATTAGAAGGTCAGTGTAGAGTTCACAGCGCCACCGACGCTCTTTAGGGAATCTAGGAATATAGACAATCTATCTCTTCACGGAGGTGTAATTATGGTTAACACCCTTAGTCGGCTCTTACAACATTCTCGGGATAGAAAGGCAGGCGGCGACACATACAAGGTGGAACTGGCCAAGTGCAAATTAGACTCACACACTGACGGTTTCGTAGAAACTTATCTAAGTATATAGGTAAGTACCTAACTACATACGAGTATACAAAGCAAAAACGGAACCCATATAGGCACGTCGATTTCCGACTGTCCTGTCTGTCAAGACCCTATATCTTAAGAACGCGTAGAGATATCAAGCTGAAACTTATCTATACTTACTTACTTACTATACTATATATAGTTTGTTTGTTTGGTTGATAAGGCGATGAAAAAAAGTTTCACTCGAAATACACAAAAAAAAACAAATAAAAAAAAACAAATTTATGAAAAAATTATGCTCTACCTACACCAAAATCGAACTACTGTCACACAGATTTAAACTCGAAGATTTAACGCATAGACCAATTCTGAACTATATTAAATAGTAAAATTAAAGATCTCATGTTTTTGTGTAATGCGTATTGGCGATTCGACCTTTCAACTCACTCTTGTCCATTGTGGAGTGAGTTATGTCAGTTTGAAGTCTTGTTAAATAAGTTTCTAACCTTAAGCTATATTGAGATATAGATTCATTGCTCTTTTGCTTGCAGTTTTGTAAATCCAGTAATAAATGATCCCTATGTTTTGTTTCCCCGAAAGTATTTTTTAAAAAGAATTTTAATTCCTGCCATGAGTCAAATATTTTTAAAGAACAAGCCGTTTCGGCTTTGCCCTCCAACTGTGATAGAATATATTTAAAAAGAATATCAGTCTGGGCACTAGTTGCAAGATTTAGGGCATTTTCGCAATTTCTTAGAAACGATGTTAGTTTGTTTCTATCCCCATCGAAAGGTTTTATGAATTTTGTAAGGAAGCTTATAGATATAGTTTCGTTTACTCCCGGTACAGAAAGATTGGACACCCCAGAGTGTTCTAATTTTACCGCCTCATTAGCCATGATTAATTAATATTAAAACTTAAATTGAAATCAGAGAATAAAATGAATAAAGTTATTAATCTTAATTGATGCACTCACACGAACAATATGATGCACATTTGCTGATCTTGCATGAAGACGCGACGCAGCGAAGTAGGTTAGACGGCTAGATGCCGCGCAGGCTTGTTTCCGCGTTGCGAAATACTCGACGCTCTGTTTGTTTCAGTATCGAGCTAAGAAATAGCCCAAATGAAATCAAATTGTTGTCCTGTAATCTGGTCTTCTTTAGTGTAGAGGGCTCGGTAGAGAACCTTTGGGCACTCTTCACTGGAGATGACTCGGCGTTGAAGTAGTTGTAGCAACAGTAGCAAGCAACTGACACACCACAAGGCCAGAGAGACAGTGGCAGCAGTCAGTATATTGTCTTGATGTAGCCCAAATGATAAGCTTCAGCAGACCGTTGTGAACTAGGCCGTCATCAGGAGTAGGCGACCAACAGGAATAAATCCCGCTTTCTTCTGACACCAATGTTACACTGAGCACTAACTTTGTTTAAAAAAAAACTAAGTTTTACACCGCAACGTTTATTTTATAATATTTTTACAAAGTTCACAACTTAACTTCTACTTTCAAACACTACTTTCAACTTATTAGACTTAGACGATTTAAAAGTATCGCGACGAGGAGGTCTGATCAGCCAAGCTTAGGTACTGAAGCCAACCGGCAGGCAAGAACCGGGTCCGTAGTTGGGCAGCACTTCCACTTGTTGAGCAGAGACTGAAGAAATTAAGAAAAACGCGAGATTTTATACACAAATATTGCTGATCACAATAATTGAAAAGAATAAATTCGGCAACAACTGAAAATCCCTAAGTCAGCAATATTCATATAATATACGGGGTGTTACAGTACGTCTATCGCATCACGCATGTACGTGTTAATTTCTTCAAAATCTCGCGTTTTTCTTAATTTCTTCAGTCTCTGCTTAACAAGTGGAAGTGCTGCCCAACTACGGACCCGGTTCTTGCCTGCCGGTTGGCTTCAGTACCTAAGCTTGGCTGATCAGACCTCCTCGTCACGATACTTTTAAATCGTCTAAGTCTAATAAGTTGAAAGTAGTGTTTGAAAGTAGAAGTTAAGTTGTGAACTTTGTAAAAATATTATAAAATAAACGTTGCGGTGTAAAACTTAGTTTTTTTTTTAAACAAAGTTAGTGCTCAGTGTAACATTGGTGTCAGAAGAAAGCGGGATTTATTCCTGTTGGTCGCCTACTCCTGATGACGGCCTAGTTCACAACGGTCTGCTGAAGCTTATCATTTGGGCTACATCAAGACAACATACTGACTGCTGCCACTGTCTCTCTGGCCTTGTGGTGTGTCAGTTGCTTGCTACTGCTGCTACAACTACTTCAACGCCGAGTCATCTCCAGTGAAGAGTGCCCAAAGGTTCTCTACCGAGCCCTCTACACTAAAGAAGACCAGATTACAGGACAACAATTTGATTTCATTTGGGCTATTTCTTAGCTCGATACTGAAACAAACAGAGCGTCGAGTATTTCGCAACGCGGAAACAAGCCTGCGCGGCATCTAGCCGTCTAACCTACTTCGCTGCGTCTCGTCTTCATGCAAGATCAGCAAATGTGCATCATATTGTTCGTGTGAGTGCATCAATTAAGATTAATAACTTTATTCATTTTATTCTCTGATTTCAATTTAAGTTTTAATATTAATTAATCATGGCTAATGAGGCGGTAAAATTAGAACACTCTGGGGTGTCCAATCTTTCTGTACCGGGAGTAAACGAAACTATATCTATAAGCTTCCTTACAAAATTCATAAAACCTTTCGATGGGGATAGAAACAAACTAACATCGTTTCTAAGAAATTGCGAAAATGCCCTAAATCTTGCAACTAGTGCCCAGACTGATATTCTTTTTAAATATATTCTATCACAGTTGGAGGGCAAAGCCGAAACGGCTTGTTCTTTAAAAATATTTGACTCATGGCAGGAATTAAAATTCTTTTTAAAAAATACTTTCGGGGAAACAAAACATAGGGATCATTTATTACTGGATTTACAAAACTGCAAGCAAAAGAGCAATGAATCTATATGTCAATATAGCTTAAGGTTAGAAACTTATTTAACAAGACTTCAAACTGACATAACTCACTCCACAATGGACAAGAGTGAGTTGAAAGGTCGAATCGCCAATACCGAAGATTTGGCCTTGCATACATTTTTGTTGGGAGTTCCTAGCCATATCTCCAACATATTAAGATGTAGGAACCCTTCCACCCTTAGTGAAGCTATAAATTTGGCAATTCAAGAAGAAAAGCTGTATAATTTTATGCAATCTTCCAGGAATCCTGACCCAAAACCAAGGTGTAGAGCCTGTAGACGCATTGGACATATCGACAGAAACTGTATATTCAACAGGCCTCGCCCTATCCACACTGTTTCAAATGATCGACCATCTACCTCCCAACAACCCCCTATTATATGCCGCTATTGTAAAAATCCTGGACACGATATAAAAGATTGTCGCAAAAGGCAATATAATAATTCTCAACAACGTCCTAATCACCGAGTCCACTATTTAACTGATGACTATCCTAATCCAAATTATAAGGACAATAATTATGAACAACATTTAAACTAAATAGGGTTCCGCCACAACGTCGTTATACGGAACCTTTGAAGCAAAACGACGTATCTCTCCTTAACAATAACTATGCTATTTCCAAATCTGCTAAGTCCACTGAATCTACTAAATCCACTGAATCTACTAAATCCACTGAATCTACTAAATCCACTGAATCTACTAAATCCACTGAACGTACTAAATCCACTGAATCTACTAAAGCCACTGAATCTACTAAATCCACTGAATCTACTAAATCCACTGAATCTACTAAATCCACTGAATTTACTAAATCCACTGAGTCTACTAAATCCACTGAATCCATTAGCTCCACTGAACCTATCAAACCCACTGAATCTACTAGCTCCACTGAACCTATATCCACTGCATCTGTTGAATTTTCTACGTCCATTGCATCCATAGATTGTACTAAGCCTACCCAATCTCCTAAATCTACTATTTCTAATTGTTATAAACCTAAATCTTCATGTAAAGTAAACAAAAGTAAGAAGTCTAGAGTAAAAACTATTAAAAATAAAAAAAATATCCTCTGAATCTATTAAGCCTACCTCCTTATCGTCAGATATTCATGAGATCCAATTAAATACTAATACCACCTACCACACGTTTATATAAACACTAAATATTCCACAAAACCACTAACCCTTCTCGTTGATTCTGGTTCTAGTGTATCTCTGCTTAAGAAATCTTCACTCCATGATGAGCCTCCACTAATCGAAGAGACTATCAAATTCAAAGGAATCGATAAAAATTCGAAACATACAGACAGTCTTGGCCACTTTCAATTAGATATTATTTTATCTAACTCTGAGACAATATTTGGTAAATTTCATTTAATTCCAGACTCCGTAGAAATAAATTTCGACGGTATAATAGGCAACGATTTTCTTAAACTATATGATTCTAGTATAGACTATAAAAACGATATCTTAAAAATAGGAAATAACATCATTAAACTTCATTTTACCAAGCCAAGTTATGTGATACCAGCACGATCTGAAATGATTATTGAATGTCAGGCATCTAATCCCGAAATCCTATCAGGCTATGTAGAGAAGAAAGAATTAGAACGAGGGGTATTCTTGTCTAATTGTCTCGTAACAGTAAAAAGAAACAAACATATCAATGTCTCTATTCTTAATACTACAAATAATGATATCACTATACACTGTCTTAATATTGAAATTAATCCTTGCTATGTAATTGATGATTCAAAACAATATCATTCCATTAATGAAATTGATTTAAAAGATAGAGTCAGTAAAGTAAAAAATTTAATTAGAACTTCCCATCTAAATCCAGAGGAATCCAAGGCCCTCTTAGAGTTATGTTCTGAATATTCAGATCTTTTTCATATTGAAGGTGATCAACTAACCCACACTAATACCCTTTCCCACGAAATCAAAACTACCAGTTCCCAACCAATCCATGTAAAAACCTACAGATATCCCGAGTGCCACAAAGAAGAAGTTAATAAACAAATCACAAAAATGCTTCATCAAAACATCATTAAACCCTCGAATTCCCCATGGTCTTCACCCATATGGGTTGTACCAAAAAAGCAAGACGCTTCTGGCCAAAAGAAATGGCGTATTGTAGTAGATTATAGAAAATTAAACGACGTTACTATAGGAGATGCTTATCCTATACCTAATATTACTGATATTCTAGACCAGTTAGGTCACAGTAAATATTTTAGCACGCTAGATCTCGCATCTGGGTTTCATCAGATAAGAATGAATGAGGGTGATGCATCCAAAACTGCTTTCTCAGTCCGTAACGGTCATTACGAATATACTCGAATGCCGTTTGGTCTTAAAAATGCTCCTGCTACTTTTCAAAGGTTAATGAATACTGTTCTTTCAGGTCTTCAAGGTCTCCACTGCTTTATATATCTCGATGACGTCATTATTTACTCCCATGACCTATCCTCCCATATCCAGAAACTTAAACTTATCTTTGATGCCTTAAGAAAACATACATTAAAATTACAACCAGATAAATGCGAATTCTTAAGAAATGAAGTAGCTTATCTTGGTCATATTATTACAGACAAAGGTGTATCTCTCAACCCTGATAAAGTCAAAGCCGTAACCTCATACCCTATTCCTAAAAATCCTAAAGATATAAAATCCTTTCTAGGTCTTGTTGGTTACTATAGAAAATTTATTAAAGATTTCTCTAAAATCACTAAACCCTTAACTTCTCTACTAAAAAAAGATGCTGATTTTAATTGGACCGAAGAACAAAACATTGCTTTTAATAATCTTAAATCTATGCTAACTAATGCTCCTATTCTACAATATCCTAACTTTTCTAAAGAATTCATCCTTACCACTGATGCCTCGAATTATGCGCTTGGTGCTGTATTGTCTCAAGGCGAAATAGGTAAAGATCTTCCCGTTGCATATGCCTCTAGAACCCTGAACAAGGCTGAAGGTAATTATAGCACCACAGAAAAAGAACTTCTAGGTATAATTTTTGGTACTAAAACTTTCAGGCCCTATCTTTATGGTCGTAAATTTAAAATCGTTACTGATCATCGTCCTTTAGTTTGGCTATTTAATAATAAAGATCCAAGTTCTAAATTAGTTCGCTGGCGTCTGAAACTTGAGGAATATGACTATGAAATAATTTATAAACAAGGTAGACTCAATTCCAACGCTGATGCATTATCCCGTCCTCCAATCCATAATATTAATGATATTGACACATCAGATAATTTAACTTATAATCATTTTATGAAATCTCGATCTTCTCCTACTTTGTTTGATACACAAATTATAGAATATAACAAAAATCTTTTACAAACTTATTGTAATACTATAATCTATCCAACTTCAATCGATTTAGATCCTTCTAATCCCTATTGCGATTCTATCCTTGATTTATTGGAAGATACCACCTTTAAATCGAAAGAGCGTGAACTATACACATCATCCCCTACATCCATAAACAATAAAATATACTTCTTTTTATTTTATAAAATACACCATTATGACTCAGCTACGTATAAGGATATATTTGAGTCCTTAAAAAGATTAAGGAACAATTTAGTAATATTTTTTAATGAAGTCCAAGAAATTTCTATATCTGATTTTAGCAATCCATATGACAAGCTCCGATTTACTTTAATCTATGAAATAATTTCATTTCTTTTTCACGGAACTAAAATTAAAATAAACATTTATCATAATGATATTGTATATTCTACTCCTAATGAAATATCTTCTATCCTTAAAGATAATCATGACTCTCCTTTAGGTGGTCACATTGGCGCAACTCGTTTGTATAATAAACTAAAAGAAAAATATTACTGGAAAGGAATGAAGTCAGACATTGAAAACTATACAAAAACTTGTAAACAATGTCAACAAAATAAGGCCCTAAGAGCAATTAATAAAGCTCCAATGGAGATTACTTCTACATCTCATGAACCTTTACAAAGGATTTTCACCGACATTGTAGGTCCCCTTCCAAATTCTGGTTCCGAAGAATATAGATATATTGTAACTTTTCAAGATGATCTCTCCAAATATTCTATGGCATATCCAATTATTCAGGCTCGTGCCAAAGAAACTGCAGAAGCACTAATCACTTTTATGAGTCACTATGGTATCCCTAAAACTATTTTATCAGATCAAGGTGTTCATTTTATAGCCGATGTATATAAACAAGTAACTTCCTTATTCAAAGTAAAACATTTATTTTCTTCTCCTTATCACCCCCAAACCAATGGAGCTCTTGAACGAAACCATGGTACTCTTAAAGAATATTTAAAATCCTATGTTAATGAAAATCAAAATGATTGGCATAAATATCTTCCAACGGCCCTTATATCTTATAATTCAAGTATTCATTCAACTACAAACTTTTCGCCTCATGAATTATTATTTGGATGTAAACCTCATATTCCTAGTTCTATTTACGATATTAACCCCAATACTACATATAATGATTACATAAAATTACTGAAACATAAACTCTGTGTCACGAAATATAGCTAGAGAAAATATCCTCCAGAGTAAAGAAAAAGCCAAACAATATTACGATCAGAGAACTAAACCTATAACTTATAATGTTGGAGACATGGTCTATGTAAAATGTCATCATAGACTTCGTAAAGCACTTTCACCTATTTGGAAAGGCCCCTTTCAAATCATTCAAGTCCACAATAACAATAACGTTACAATCATAATGAATCGAAAACACGGAAGGTATCATTTTGACGAAATTAAATTAGCTCATAATAATTCTCTTCCAGGTCCATCTTACCAGGCTTAGCTCTGGCAAACTTTACAACACCGATTGTGAACAGTCCAGGATTATACTTCGACCCGTTGGGAATTATGAAGTTTTACAATGACCACTGGAACATTATTACATATTCTGATTTTTCCTATCTTAAACCGCATATGGAAAACATTAAAATTGCATTAGATACTTCTCAAGGAATATGTAATAAATATCCATCTTATGATATGCATATTGATTGTGCTAATGTTCTTAGTCCGTTAGAAAGTTTATATGTTAATGTTAATAATAATTATGAGTCATTATCGCACTTAACTTCCTCTGAACCTCAGAGACGTAAACGTTCAGCTTGGTTTGGTGTAGGAGGTTCTATTCTGAAACAACTCTTTGGTTCCCTAGATGATGATGATGCAAAAGTATTTTCAGATGCAATCAATGCTGTTCAAGACGATCAAAGGCATTTAGCATCTCTAATGAAAAATAATATACATATAATTTCTACTACTATATCTACTTTTAACAATACGCTTCTCATAAACTTAATCAAGCCACAGATGAACTTGATAAAATTGAAAATCAACCATATCATATTAAATATGGAAGCTATTTTAGTATGATTACAATATTTTTATCAACATGCATGTTTGGTTACATATTCTATAAGATTTATAAATGTCTATGTTCTAGAAATAGGAATAAACATAAGCGTAATAACTCTAATTGTATTGGTACTTGTTGTATAAAAATATTTAATTCATGCTATTCCAAACCCAACAATCGTGTAACCCATACTAGCTCAAATACTATAGATACATCTGATTCGAGTTATGAAATGACAATTATGCATTCTAATTCAAATAATTCATTAAACTTACCGAAAAGAAATTTAGAATTTCAATAAATCTAGGATTGTATAAAGGATGCAATTGCCTAGCTACCACATCTTAATAATCAATTGCTTACCATATTCAATTGTTTACTATTTCTATTTAGTTACTAGCCTTAATACCATTTCTATAATGTTTCTATTCTATAATTAAAGTACTATTTCTGATTAAATTATTAAACTTAACTGTAGCTTACCATTTTTAGTTAGTTAAGTCAATTATCGCTGTAATCCTAGCCTTATTTTTTAATTAAAATATTAAATTTAACTGTAATTACCATTTTATAACTTAATTATCACTGTATTCCTAGCCTTAATATCTATGTTTAAATAATAACAAACACTACTATCTCTTTAACCCGCGTGTAAGTTCTCTTATTTTCTACTCGCATCCTTATTTTTTGGATGTTCCGTTCTAAAGGGGGGAGGTGTAACACCCCGTATATTATATGAATATTGCTGACTTAGGGATTTTCAGTTGTTGCCGAATTTATTCTTTTCAATTATTGTGATCAGCAATATTTGTGTATAAAATCTCGCGTTTTTCTTAATTTCTTCAGTCTCTGCTCAACAAGTGGAAGTGCTGCCCAACTACGGACCCGGTTCTTGCCTGCCGGTTGGCTTCAGTACCTAAGCTTGGCTGATCAGACCTCCTCGTCGCGATACTTTTAAATCGTCTAAGTCTAATAAGTTGAAAGTAGTGATTGAAAGTAGAAGTTAAGTTGTGAACTTTTTAAAAATATTATAAAATAAACGTTGCGGTGTAAAACTTAGTTTTTTTTTTAAAACAAAGTTAGTGCTCAGTGTAACAGTACGTGTGCGATACGGACCGCACACTAAAAAAAATAATTTTGTATCTGGTGTTGGCAACATCGCTTGCCTCTCTCTCTTGACCAACTCATCGCTGTGAACAAGTCGCTCTGTAATTGTTGTAATTAAAATTTATTTGAAATTAAATAAACCTGGAATTTTGCCAAACCAGCGAGTTTAATTTATGTTCCACACATAAATTTTGGTGCCGAAACCCATTTTTGATAAAAATCATAGTCATTGACGTTATTGTGAATTGTGAAATTTTCCACGCCGGCCGGCGAAATAATCATAACCTGGACACGACAAATCGTCAAAAATAATGTCGAAATCAGCTACTACCGAATCGAATAGCAACGAAAAGTTAATAAAAGCGCAGATTGCACAATGCAAAGGAACGATTACGAAGGCTGAAAATTTTTTGCGTCAACAGCAACAAGGCCCCGTGGATAGGGAGGCCATTTTGGCACGAATAAGGCATTTGGAAGGAGTTCTGACGCGAGCAGGGGATTTGTCTCTTCAACTATACCTCCTAAGAGATGACAGAGAAGAGGACTTCGAGAAGGACAGTCATGAAGACCGATGCTTGGACGTCATAGCGGAGTTCCAGAAGCTGCTTAATCGTTCTTCAGGGCAGGAGGAAAGCTGTGAAGTGAAATTACCGTGCATAGACATTCCAGTGTACGACGGCAAAGATTTCAGCAAATATCACACTTTTATTGAACTTTTTAATTCGGTAATAGGATCTAATTGTAAGTTACAACCCATACAAAAATTATTTTACTTGAGAAAATTTTTAAAAGGTGAACCTCTTTCACTCATTGAAGGCTTACCTCTTCTAGGAAGCTCTTACTTAGAAGCATTACAACTTATAAAAAATAGATATGACAACAAATTTTTAGTAATCACAAAACATGTACAAGCGATCTTAGACTTCCCTCCGATTATGAAAGGTGCTGCCAGTAATCTACGTGATCTCATATCTCATGCACGTCAACATTTAGGTGCCCTTAAAACATTGGGACAGCATATTGAAAGCTGGGACATGGTGATTTTGTCGATCTTGATGCGTAAAATTGATCAATATTCATGCAGAGCTTATCACAGTGAGCGAGACAACACAAAGCTGCCAACATTGGATGACTTCTTCTCATTTATTGAGAGGCGAGCCAGCAGTTTTGAAGAGAGCCAGCGAAGTGAGGGTAAGTCCTCCACAAATATTAAATATTCAGTTGCAAATGTGGCTAGTAAAAGTGTTTTTCCATGCCGGTTTTGTGACTCAACAACACATAAATTGTTCAAATGTAAAAAGTTTGAAAATAATTCCCCTCAGGAAAGGATGGATTTTATTTCAAAAAACAATTTATGCAAAATATGTTTAAATTCACATGCAAACAAATGCAAATTTCATTTTAAATGCAATAATTGTAATAGCAAAGAACACAATACCCTATTACATATTGACATTGTTGAATCACAAGCTTCATTGCATAGCAACATTAGCCAAAGTACCGTGCTGTTGCCCACCATCAAAGTTAAAATCCTCAGCCAAAATGGCAAATCTCATGTCATCGCTAGAGGGTTGGTGGACAGTGGTAGCCAAGTTTCATTTATAACCGCTAATCTTGCCAAAATGTTAAACTTGAAGCCATTCAGCAATAATTTAAATATAACTGTCTTAGGTTCAAATAAAAGTTCAACGTCAAAGGCAGTCAATATAACTATAATGTCACTTCAAAATAATTATAAATGTCAAGTGACTTGTTCAATAGTGAACCAAATAACAACGCAAATACCTCAGCATAAATTAAATATTCAAAATGTCATTTTGCCCGATTCTGTAGTACTTGCAGATGATGAATTTAATAAGCCAGGTGACATTTCATTTTTATTATCAGCTGACATATTTTTTAAAATTTTATTGCCTGGCCAAATCAAACTTTCATGTCAAAATTTATATTTATTAGATACTGAATTTGGTTCAATAGTGTCAGGTCAATTACAAAGTCAAAGTACATCTTTTCATAATAATCTTGTAACATTGCATGCTAGAGAATATCAAAGTGAAGATAGTGTTGAGCTCCTCCTAACCAAGTTTTGGGAAACTGAACTGGTCCCTGAAACAAAATTGGAGGCTATAGCAAAGCAGTCTACCTGTGAAGCCGACTTCAAAAACTCGGTACAGTTAATTAATGGCAAATTCCAGGTAGCCTTGCCGCTTCAAGATTCAATTAATAATCTTAATTTAGGTAACACTTATCATATTGCAGCTAAAACATTAAGTTCAATAGAGAAAAGATTGTCTAGGGATGAATATTTAAAAGAAAAATATAATGCATTCTTAAATGAATACATCGAATTAGGACATGCTAAGATTATACCTTTAAGTCGCTTAGAAATTGATAAACGTTATTTTATGCAGCATTTGCCTGTCATAAAACAGGATCGAAAAACAAATAAAGTGAGAGTGGTATTCAATGGTAATACAAAGCAAAATTCACAGCATAATAGTTTAAATGATGTACTTTTGAATGGTCATAAAACACAAAAAGATTTATTTGACATCTTGACCTTGTTTAGAACTCACAAGTATGTTATGTTAACTGACATTAGGCATATGTATAGAGCCATTTTAATAGACCCTTCACATAGGCATTTGCAAAATATTTTATGGAAAATAAATAATAAAACAGTCATTCTTGAATTACAGACAGTCACCTATGGCCTTAGAATCTCTAGCTACCTGGCCACGAGATGTTTGATGGAATTGGCTGATAGATATGATCAGGAGTACCCATTAGCAGCGGAGGCAATTAGGACTTCTATGTACGTAGATGATGCTCTCTTTGGGGCAGACACAATAGAGATGGCCATCAAGGTAAGAGATCAATTTATTTCACTTCTCCAGCTTGCTGATTTGCAACTGCATAAGTGGGCAGCCAATGACTCAGAATTACTCAGTGGCATACCACAAGAGAGGCAGCACTTCGAAGTGCATGAGCTCTGTCATGAAGATTTATCAATCAAGGCTTTAGGGTTGTCTTATGACATAAAAAATGATTTATTTAAAATAAGTTGTCCTAACAATCATGTTGATTCTTGGAATAAGAGATCAGTACTAAGTGCAATAGGTTCCTTTTTTGATCCATTAGGGCTGGCAGGACCTGTCATAGTCCGAGCAAAAGAATTCTTACAATTAATTTGGAAAGAAAATATTAAATGGGATTCTCCTCTCCCTGAAAAATTGTCAAAACAATGGCAATTGTTTTATGAACAATTAATTTCAATGTCAACAATTTCTATAAATAGAAATTTAAAATTATTAAATGCTCAGCGTGTTGAGCTATTAGGATATTGTGATGCATCTAATATTGCTTATGGTTGTTGTATCTATATAAAAGTCATTCATGGCAATAAGGTCACAACTACCTTGTTATGTTCAAAGTCACGCATTACTCCTGTTAAAAATAAGTTAACAATACCAAAATTAGAATTAAATGCTGCTCTAATATTAGCTAAATTATATGAAAAAGTTATATCTGTTGTTTCTAAAATAAAAGTAGATACTAAATATATGTTTTCCGATTCCCAAGTGGTATTATGTTGGTTAAGCTCAGATAAAAGCTTACCTTGTTTTGTGAAAAATAGAGTTGAAATTATAAAAGCTCTAACTAAAGATTGTCAATGGGTTCATGTAGATGGAGCAGTCAATCCGGCAGACTGTTTGTCTCGGGGATGCAATCCCTCAGAATTAGCAGCTAAGAGTTTATGGTGGAATGGTTCACCAGATCATAATTTACCTAGCTTTGTGCCTAAACCAGTAGCCATTTGTAGCCACATTTTGTGCAAGGACATCATACCCCTAGATAAGCAGGATGTTGTTTTGAATGTTTTACCTTCGCATGAATATTATTTAAAATATTCCTCATGGAATAAGGTTAAGAGGGTCACTGCATGGATCTTAAGATTTATATTTAACTGTAAATCTCAAAATAAATTGAAAAATAACTTATCAGTTACAGAATTGTGTAATGCTGAAAATAAAATCTTATCACTTGTGCAAAATGTTCATTTTCATAAGGAAATCAAATGTTTCAAAAATAATGAACCTTTGAAATGTAATTTAAAAATATTGGCTCCTTTCGTTGACAGTAACAATGTACTTAGAGTTTCAGGCAGATTACAAAAAGCCTCAATTCCATTTGCTCAAAAATTTCCTGTTATATTGCCAAAAAATTGTCATATTACTAGTCTTATTATAAAACATGAGCATATGACATTATTACATGCAGGTTTAAAATTAACTTCAAGTAGCTTAAGTCAGAAATATTGGATAATAAATTGTAATAGAGAAATTAAAAAAGTCATTAATAAATGTATGACCTGCTATCGTTTTAAGGCTCAAGCAGCATCTCAGCTTATGGGAACCTTACCCTATGATCGTGTAAATGAGGCAAGGGCCTTTAGTATAGTTGGCATAGATTATTGTGGCCCATTCCAAATTAAGCAATCAAGCATTAGACGAAGTATTGTTACCAAGGGTTATGTAGTAGTATTTATATGTTTTGTCACAAAGGCTATCAATTTAGAGCTGGTTTCCGATATGACCACACAATGTTTTTTAGCAGCTCTTAAAAGATTTATTTTTAGGAGAGGCCTACCCAGCACTATTCATTGTGATAATGCCAAAACTTTTAAGGGTGCAGACAATGAGTTGAAAAATTTGTATAAACTTCATAATTCTAAAGAGCATAAATCTAAGGTCTCTGACTTTGCTTCAGCAAAAGGCATAAAGTTTGAATACATACCTAGCTACTCCCCCACCTTTGGTGGCCTTTGGGAAGCAGCAGTCAAAAGTGCTAAGTTTCACTTTAAAAGAATTGTAGGTTTAAATAATTTTACATATGAGGAGTTTAACACAATTATAATCAGTGTCGAAGGTATTTTGAACTCCAGGCCAATAACGCCACTATCTAGAGATCCTTCAGATTTTTCCTATTTGACACCCAAGTCATTTTTTAATAGGTAAGCCTATAATTGCATTACCAGAACCGGAGCTTACCTCTATACCCATAAACAGATTGCGATTCTGGAGAAAATGCACTCAAATACAGCAGCATTTTTGGAATGTTTGGCATAAGCAATATTTATCTCAGCTAAATAGTCGCCCTAAATGGCATAGTAGTAAAAGTAATTTAGAAATAGGTAGTTTAGTATTAATAAAGGATGAAAAATCCTCACCCCTTCAATGGCCAATAGCCAGGATTGTAAAATTATATTATGGTCCTGATCAGAAGGCAAGGGTGGCGGATGTAAGGACTCCTTCGGGAACCTACCGTAGATCAATAAATAAACTTTGTGTATTACCAATAGACTTAGAATAGTATACTAAAGAAAAAATGTAATAAGTGATTAAAATAATTTTACATAAAAGCTGAAAGCTTAAAATTGTTAAAAAATATTGTTGTTATAGTTGTTAAAAATTTTTATTCCATATAGTTTGTACCTACTGTATAAGTTTAGAAGTTTCTACTACTTACACACTTGATACTTGATGTGTGAGGGCATTTAGTATATAGGATTTTGTTGTTATTCAGTTCTATAGTAACTGTAAATCAGTGTTTGAACAATCGATGAGGTTGATGCTGTTTTTAATTTATAGCTTAATAAGTCTTTTCACATACTTATGATTGTCAATTAAGAAGTTTTAGCTGCCCCTTCTGGGAATATGTGCGATACGGACCGCACACTAAAAAAAAATAATTTTGTATCTGGTGTTGGCAACATCGCTTGCCTCTCTCTCTTGACCAACTCATCGCTGTGAACAAGTCGCTCTGTAATTGTTGTAATTAAAATTTATTTGAAATTAAATAAACCTGGAATTTTGCCAAACCAGCGAGTTTAATTTATGTTCCACACAGTACGAAAAAATTGAGGCGATGTAAAAAAAGTTACATTTTAAATTCGGTCCACAATTGGCGGATTAATCGCGTAACATACAAAAAAACATCGATGCGTATGTTTTTTTGAGATTGAGAACCTCCTCCTTTTTTGAAGTCGGTAAAAATGAAAACTAATAAATAAAAGAAAAGTAGAGTCCCGGGCCGGTAGATAAACAGTCGTGAAACATCTCGTTTGTTTCCTGACTATGTAAAACTCGTCGTATGTGTAACCTAAACTTTGCCACTGAGGATATGGTAACAAGATAACGTGTTTGAACTATGTGGTAAGGTAACGGTATCCGTAATGAGTATACCGATAGCTCGTGTTAGGTAAAGCGATGTAAAGTTATAATGACGAATAAAAGGCAAGTAATTATTTGCAAATCTGCTTCCATAAGTCGCACCTTCATGGGATAAACAGAAAGAAGAAATATATACAAAATAATGTGAATCTCATTTGCCTGTAGGTCCGCAAATAAAACATACTAGCCTCCCGCCCCGGTCACACACGGGTATGGTATACTAAAAAACCTATTGTCAACATAACAGTGTATGAAACCATAGATTTGGAGTAGCCTGAATGTCAATCTGTCAAGTTCGTCACTTTTACGTGAACATATTTTAAATTAATTTTTATTTTCCTGTAATAATTTTTCAAATATTTTCTTTTATACAAACTTTGTCCTAACAATAACGAATACATAAAACCAAAAATCATCCAATTTGGTGCAGTCGTTCCAAAGTTATGGGCGTACATACATTTCAAAGATCCATTTTTATATATACAGTGTGTAAAAAAACCCTGTCCGATCCATTAGGGTAGTTTTAGGTATCAAGATTTGGTTCTATTTATGTAATCATTTTCATTAAATGAAAGAAAAAAATTACCCTGTTGAAAAAAGTAAAAAAAATTAAAATAGATTGAAAACTAGATTATAAAAGCTTACATACCGTGCATAAAAATAACCGCTTGCTTACCACTGTGTAATACAGTGAAAAATTTCTCCCATTTTATGGGTAAATAGTATTCAATAGGTGACAAAAATGCAAACTTTAAAAATCGATAGCAAAGTTATTTTCTTAAATTAAGAAAATTGGATATTTATTTTGGCGATTTTAATTAGATACCTATATGCCCCTGTCAGATCTGACAGGGTTTTTTTTACACACTGTATATATGTATATACATACCAATAAATATATTATATATATACTAGCTGACCCGGCGTACTTTGTATCGCCATGTTTTTTAACTAAATTACTGAAATCTTTGTTTAAATTATTGTAATTTTTATATTACACAAACCTTGTCCTAACAATAACGAATACATAAAACCAAGAATCATCCAATTTGGTGCAGTCGTTCGAAAGTTATGGGCGTACATACATTTCGAAGATCCATTTTTATTTATATAGATAGATATATAATAAGATTTGATTGACTTCTTTAAATCTTCTTTTTTCAAACATCAACTTTCAATTTTTGTTTGATCTTTTCATATTTCTCCAGATGTAAGGTGTAATATAAGATGTAAACAAACTATTTAAAACATGTTCAAATTGTTTCTCGTCCTTGTAAGCATGTATTTTTATTTGATATAGTTTTTTTTTAGTTTTAAGTTAGATTGTTTAGTTTCAAAATGAGTTTCAACTTTAAGAACCACAATAAAACTTCGTATAAGATGCATGCTATATCCACAATGCACATATTATGTTGTGTGCTTTAAAGGTTATTTCATTTAGCAAAAGGTACTTATTGTCGCCCATCGTCATACTCGTAAGAGTACTCGAAGAGCCAATAATCACACGGCACAGCGAAATTGTTGGCACTTATTTCCTTTAAGTACCCGAGTCCAAGGCTAACAAAGTTGTTATGTTCCATGTCATTCATTCCAGCTGTAACAGTGGCCCTCATTTTTCAGCTTGTATTATTTTCCGCGTTCAAAAATATTCATCATTTAAATATCAAAATGATTACGGTATTTCAGTTTTTAAATGTTTAACGGCCTCCTTTGCCAAAAGTTGAGACCATACTAGTCTGACCCAGTATCTGAAGGGTAGGGGGTTCGATATTCATGTTTATATTATGACAGACAGATAAGTTACCATTATCATAACTGGTATAGGTGTGCCAGAAGCTTATGTCAAATATAGAGCTGAATTCATTGTAATAAAACAAAGTTATTTTCGTTTTCAACACACTTGCTCGCAAAGTGGATCTAACTTCATAGGTTTTAGATACATAAAGCAGCTCATAAAACACTCGTGTATTAGTAGTATAACCCAAATAGTGCGGTTAAAGATCTATAACCGCACTATTTGCGTTTTAGTGTACTTTTTTAAAAGCTAGTGGTAATATAGAAGACATCAACGAACTACATTGATTTTTCAAACTATTACTTTCATACCATTATTTAGTGTTGTCTACAAATTAATAATGATTTATGTATCCAAAAATAGAGCTGAATCGAGCTGAATTTACTGTAATAAAAACAATGTTATTTTCTTTTTCAACACACTTTCTCGTAAAGTAGATCTAACTTCACAGGTTTTAGATACATAAAGCAGCTCATAAAACACTCGTGTGTTATAACCCAAATAGTGCGGTTATAGCTCTATATCCGCTCTATTTGCGTTTTAGTGTACTTTTTTAAAAAGCTAGAGGTATTCTAAAAGACTTCAAAGAACTACATTGATTTTTCAAACTATTATCTTCATACCATTATTTAGGTTTGTCTACAAATTAATAATGATTTGTGTTATTGTGTGTTGAAAAACGTCGTACGATATACGTGTGTATATTGGTTATACGCACTCGTCTCTATTACGACTGAATTTCCGCCTCGTGACTTATATATTTTCTTCAAACAATCCGCATAACTGTACAAACAATAAAAACGGAACATTATCTAGTATAGCCCACAATACGGTATATTGCTGATAACAACAAGCCCTTCAGGTGTTTGCACTAAGCGTACTGATTAACGTACTAATGTTGCCTCTACTTGCCTTGTGTGGGGCAGTGATATAATTCAAATAGGCCTTATGGAGCCTCTAAGATCACGGAATTAACACAAAATATATTGCTTGAAATTTTTCCCTTATAAGCGCTTAACTTAATTATTCCTCTTTAAATATGAAGGCACGTTTAACGATGAGTTCTGCGTGCGCCTGCATTCAAATTAGAAATCGTAAGATTTCGAATTTGAATGCAAATACGAATTGATTGCAAATACGATTTTTGAATATTCGTTCCGTGAATTCTACAACGAGTGGTCCTACACACTCGTTTTTGGTTTCTACTACAGTAGAATATACGCTACGTAATTATATTACGTGTCACGTGCGATTCATCGCTGATTTTTCACATTAATTTGTTATTACCATGTTATTCGCGTACCGGTTTTTATTTTTCTGTGTGAAACGATATCTATTGATAAAGCATTTGTTTTTAATCACAAGACTGAATTCGAGTGATTCAAAAATCTTGATAACAACAAGCCTTTCAGGTGTTTGCACTGAGAGTACTACTAACGTACTAATGTTTCCTCTAATTGCCTTATGTGGGGCATCATTCAAATAGGCCTCAGAGGCTCCAAATCACGAAATTAACAGAAAATATACCTATTGCTTGAAATTTTTCGCTTCTAAGCTGAATATACGCTACGTAATTACGTCCCGTTTCACATGTGATTTTTTATATTAATTTGTTATTGCCATGTTATTGCGTGCCGGTTTATATTTTTTCTGTGTAAAACGGTATCTAATAAAGCATTTGTTTTTAATCACAAGACTGAATTCGAGTGATTCAAAATCTTAAAGGTTAGGAGTAGTAGAAAATAGTTTCGCACATGATTTGAATTCATGTTCGAATTCCAAATTCACTTCTAATGATTTGCAAAGCAAATGCGTCTCCTATAACCACGCTCATCTCATTATTTTACCGTCACATCCCTTCACTTACATTAGCACCCATTCGCGATGATCTGACTGAAGTAACAGAGGATGCTCCTATACACGGTTATTTTTTTATCACCCTGGAAAATTTTAGGGACGCTTCAGGACACATCCAATATTATATAAAAAATAAAAAAAATGAAATAAAAATTTAAAAAAAATAAAAAAAAAAAATAAAAAATCTCTAAAAATGCTGCTCTCAACTAGTGCAGCATTTTTTGTATTTTTTAAAAAATTAATATAAAATTAAGGAGGGGGGTTATTTTTTTTATTTATATTTAAATCATTCTAATACCATGTCGTGAAGCGTCCCTTAAATTTTCCAGGGTGATAAAAAAATAACCGTGTATATGCGCAGACCTATAATACCTACATATCCCGTGCAGAGCTATAGTCTTTGTTAAGATTGGCCTCTGTGAAAATCGGTTAGAGGGATTGCTTAAAGTAGTTCTATATAACTTTACTAAATTACTCTTAATTAAATGTTAATGGGATATAATATTCGCTGTTTTAAACCAGATTGACTCAATTACTCTCACATTAAGTTGACTGTTTGACTGTCTCGTCCGTAATACTTGTGCTCTCAAATTTCATGCGTACTACTTCAACTGCATTTAGGAAAATCTACTATTTTCATATATGCTAATTACATAGAAACTTAAACTAGTACTATTTAGTAATAAACAATATACATAGTAGAAAAAAAAGTATTAGAATCCAATTGTTGATTATTAACACCTCTGTGTAAATAGGGGTAATTTTTTTTTTACTCTAATATACACCAAAGTGTATATTTCCTCTAGACTAAAAAAATAAAAACAGTTTTACGACCATTTGAGACTCTTATAATCGCTAAGCTGGTAGTCAGATAATTCAAATTAATCCAATTACATACTTCTTAATTTTATCATATAAGCACAATAACAAACACTGCGTCAAATAGGCCAGCTGTTTTCATAAGATATCAAGTATTATCAAAATATTGCATTAACTGAACGCATTTTTGGGCAGAAATATAGGTAATTACTAATAGTTACATAAAATCCGAAAGTAGTCATTTGTAAGATTTACCCGCCTAAAAACTGTAATAATCGGCTTACTTTTGACTTCAAAATTCAACCTTAAACTTTTTTTGCTAGGTAGGTATCATGATTTCTTGCAGTTTTAAATTGTTGTTATTTCACTGGCGGGGTGCAGGCTTATTTACTATTTTTTCTTGTAAACACAACATTGCTTAAATCGAGGAAAAGCAATTTAGCAAATCAAATTTAATCTCGATTCCAAGTGCCCAAAAATAAAAAATATCGACCAAGTGCGAGTCGGACTCGCTCATCTAGGGTTCCGTACAAACTTATCCGAGTATCATCATCATCACAGCTCATATACGTCCCCACCGAGGGGCTCGAGCCTACCCTATATTAGGGTGATTTGGCCTAAGTCAACCACGCTGGCCCAGTGCGGATTGGTCAACTTCACATACATCATTGAATTTCTTTGCAGATGTATGCAGGTTTCCTCACGATGTTCACCGTAGGAGCGTCAGACAAATGTACATATGAAATTCGAAAACAAAAAACACATTGGTACGAGTACATGTCGGTTGGAAGGCAAGTGCCGAGTCCACAGCGCCGAGTATGCAAGTTCCTAACTACATATTTACAGTTTTTAGATTTTTTCTCCTTTATATGTGAGGTAAAGCTGAACGCACATATCCGCACGCGCCGTACGCGCCGTATTATATGACGTATACGGGTATTGAAAGACGCAACCGCATTTTTGAACTTCGATGCGTACGGTGCGACCGAATGTGCGAGGTTTCATTCATATTTCATACAACGAATTCCAAAAATGCGGCGCGTACGGCTCGTGCGGGCGGACAAATTATGTGCGTTCAACGTTAGGCATTTGCTTTCTTTGACGCCATAACTTTAATATGACTACGTTAACATGGGTAAGTTTTGACTTGATATGGTATTTACCAAACATGATGTATAAAAACACAGTAAGAATAGGCTGCCTTATTGATAAGGTTACAATTTTACAATTTCCATGTAAAGTAAAATAAATATAAACAAAAAGATTTTTTACAAACAAATATAGTAAATTAAATACATAATACACACTGAAAACCTACAAATACATACATAGATCTACATCAACAATATTATAAAGTTGTAAAATTTGAGTTTGTTTGTAGGAAATAATCTCTGGAACTACTAAACCGATTTTGAAAATTCTTTCGCCAATAGAGAACTACATTATTACTTGGTGATATAGGTTAATTTTGATTGTGATCAATCATATTTTATCATGCGAATCAATAGATTCCGACAAAAACGGGCTGATGATGTTGACTATCGGCGTGTGCTGCCTAAACGGTTTGATAAAGATGATAATCAACACAAATATTTTTTGAGTAGTTATAGAACACTCAACACTAAATAAGAACTACACAAATTAATATCATCACAAGTAAAAATATTTGACGTCCAACGAAATATTCACGGGTCAGCTAGTACCTATTAAGAAAATTGTGAAGCTGTAAATTTTCATACAAAAAGCGATAATGCTTTTTTCCCTCTTTACATAGTCCAATTTCCATAATTTTTGGAAATATTGTAGATATAATGAAGATCTAGGTTTTTACGTTTTAATTTTTAAGTAATATTGCTCCGAATATAAATTATTAGCATCTAAATATCCATATTTTAGACTTCAAAACTACCTCTAGCATTTTTATCTTTTCTGACTAAATTATACTGAATTACAAAAAAAGCAAAACGTACAAACATAGATTAAGGTATACTGAATCTAATGAGACCAAAAGTGTCTAATTTTGTAAAGGTTTAGGGGGGTAAAATAGTTATCGCCCGAAACAATATTTTAATAAGAAATGTAGGCACTTGCCTCGGACTTTCAACTCTAAGCGGTGTACAACAAACTGCATTTTTGAAAGTGCATTCTCGAGCCATAAATTGGCACTTCACAGTCCTCTTAAATATAATTATATTATAGTTGTTTTATCCTTGTCGCCTCTCGTGGCAGACAAGAACTAGGCCTAATGTCTAACATTGTCATACCATACCTCTATATCAGTCTCAAGCAAAACTAGTAAGTTGATGGGTTCTCCATTATTTAGCGCTTGACGACAAATGGGCCGCCAGCCCTTCTTAACCTTTCACGTGACTAGTCCATATATTATTCAAGCTAAGTAACCTTTTCACCTGAACCATTCAATAACTAAAGGGTGTTGTAGCAACATTTTGTAATATTTCCTTTGCAGAACAATAATTGACTTTTACTCCACCTCGATGTGAGTCAATTCAATTCATAAATTACATTTACAAATAAATTATTTTATTTGCTAATGAGGTTCCAATTAACACGTTGGTCGCGTAGAGTACGTATATGTTTACACATATGTATACGTACATCTACGCGACAAGTTGGACATACAATATAGAAAACTTAAATCCATGCGACTACATCTCACATGAATTTCAATGGTTTTAAATATTCACCGGGGTGGATATAAAGGCCAAAATGACACGTGGATCCCTAGAGATCAAATAGGAGAATAAACCCGAATTGTAAGTATAAATCACATACGAAAAATTAAAATAGTTTAACAGAAGATAATGTTGGCCGAATAACAAATAAAAGGCCTCTTAAAACTTTATTTAAGCATTCGCGTGAGTAACATCTTAGCTGAGGATAAAACTTTGACATGTAATGATTTTTCTATTACTTGTATGTGCCTATATTTGGGCTGTTATTTTCCTAAAATGCTATATAGAAATAGAAAAACATCTAACTTATGTAACTATAAATATTAAGGACAAAGAAACGAAAGAATATTTAACACAATTTAAAACAAAATTATTCGTAAATTTATTTAGTAAAGAAACAAAACGCATTCAGTCCCGAACCTTGCTCCGTTACCAGTCGAAAAAGGTTTAAATATTCAAAGAGCGTAAAGGGCAGGCCGTTGCATATTTCCCTCGGGATGGTCCTACCTCGTCCCCTATTTCTATAAGCATGTTTGGGGTAAACTATAAAAACATTAGGCCTGCGCATGTGTATTTGCTTATAAACGTTTAGTTTACTATTTGATTGAACCACATGCAATTTCAAGTACAAAAGTTTCGTCTTATGAGGCACTGAGCAGACTATGGACATTTTGTCTGCAGGACAGCACAAATCTCATCAAAAATATTCTAAGTCAAACAATGCCGCCGTCAAAAGCCGTGAGAACTTATGTGAAACGTCGAGTATTCTAGATACTTTCACTGTCCGTCAACAAACTATCCGATAGTTCATCAACGTCGTTCAACAAAATACTTGATAACAGTAAATCTTTATTTACAAAGCTCCACAAAAAAGTCTGTGGTGATTATTAAAGTATTCAACCGCCTCCGTGGTCTAGTGGTTGAGACCACCGGGTGTTGATCGGGAGGCCCGCGGTTCCATTCCTCATGGGGGCAGAAGTTTTTCTGCTCGGTTTGCTTGCTGGTAGGGTTGCTAGGTCTTACCTAAGTTAGTCACGATAATAACAATGTTATTTATTGTTGATATGATCCAACAGTCAGAGGAAAGATATCCAGTTCCTTAGTTGTTGAGGATTCCAGGTGAAGCTCGCCTCCACCTTCGGTCTCAAATCTTCCAGTGGCGACCACGTACCGCTAGAGGCAGCGTTAGTAGGGCTCACAACAAGGTGGACTGACGATCTGGCGAAGGACGCGGGAAGCCGATGAATGCGAGAAGCGGAGGACCGATCGGCTTGGAGATCCCTAAGGGGGCCTATGTCCACGTCCAACAGTGGGCGTCTCTTGGCTGAAATTATAATCATCTTCTTTATTTTCGCATTTGGACTCTATTTTCATTTACCACCAGGTGGAATGGAGTCATTTGCTAGGCCCCTATGAAAAAGGGATCAGAAAGGTTACTCTCTATGTTTGTTATCAAATTTTTGATCTGCTGTACAACGCAGCGGGAGCGTACAAGCTTGCTGACGTTGATGACAGCACGGAGAAATCAAGGGCGATTTTGACGCTCCAAACTAAATACGGACTTACAGTAGAGAGAAGCACTTCGATGGTAATTTGTGTCCAGCGAACAAATATTCTATTCTCTCATCAGTGCGTGATAATCTCTACTACGATCAACAATTTTTTAAAACAATAAGCAAACAACTCGTGTCTTTCACACCTGACCATAACCCGCGTTCAATTAATCCACAATTTTTACTGGATTCTGCAAGCACATCGAGTCCATAATTATTACGTCCGATTTTTCGGATTACAACAATACTGGTAATTTGGCAGCAGAACATTTTTATTACGATGGAAAATGTGAAATCAAAAATAGGCAACAGTCATCAGTAAGAGATATTTTAACAATAAGAGATATCTTAGTAATTTAAATAGCTATAGGTACAAATGCTAGAATAAGAAGTGGAAAAGTACAATAATCTTCTGCGAATTGTATTTCGAAGTATATTTTAATAACAAAACCTTTTGAATTTCAAGTAGAATTGGTTTTAAAACTTTTAATGTGTAAAGAAACAAAACAAGTGTTTGCTCTCTAAATTGTAAGCACGCCATTGTTATTTGGGCTTATAAAATAGGAGAAGACAAAAAAATTGAACAGTCACAATTTGAGGGCTGTAAAAATCTCGTTGCGCTCGAGACCGTAATTTCAAATCCTCTTTGTTGTTTTGATTGATACCAAAAAAAGAAACACTAGAAAGAAACTAAGAGATTTATTTAAAAATTGTTCAATCCAAATTACCCATGTGCACATACTTTTTGCTACTGAAATATTGCAAAGAATTAACGTATTAATGCGACATAATATATTGAAATTTCCTTTTTGCACTGGAAGCCGATATTTTCTTCTTTCTCAATCATTTTATGGATGAAGGATTTCGATAGTCGCCTTGATAGATATCATATTAATATAGAAATAAAGAAATGCATAAACACTAAACCCATTAGCAAGGCGCTTCACACACTGCGCCTTTTTGCAGCGATGCAATCATTATACAAACGTTTACATCACAGTCTGTCATGTAATTTAAGATTCGCAATGTCTAACAATTCAACTCAGCTGTGTGCGGGTATAATAATAATAACCTAACTAACCACCGGTAGTTTGGGTACTGTTTCGCTGCCGATGGACCCGCTAAGTGTAGGTTTTTTTATAATATGTATATCTTTTATATTTATGTTATAAAAAAATTTATATTTAAGAACTATTAACATACAGAAATAGGATACATTTCCTTTCTACAATCAATTTTTGTACATAGTGTGAAAGAGTATGATCAATCATAAGTACCAGAGGTTCCCAAACTAGGCCATGCCTGTCTCTTGGGAAACCAAATAACTATTACTATTCGGAATTTTATGGGGATGGTAGACTGCGATTATGTGTGTGTGTGTCTGTTTATGTGTGTGTGTGTGCGCGCGTATGTGTGTGTGTTTGTGTATGTGTGTATGAGTGCGTGTTTCAGTTGAAGAGTGCAAGTGTGTGCATGTTACGAGAAATATGTGTTTTCTGCTGCTGCATTAATGAGTTAAGTATTACAGTTTAATGCAAACAGCTTAATGCAAAAGAGACTCTGTGAGATTGTAGTCGTACGTTGACAGCAAGTCAACTACCTTCTCCCTGATCCCCCTCAAGGAGCAATCTCTAAGGTCGCAGCGAGATGCTACCTCGTTGAAAATGGCTCGGTGATAGTATCTTGCAAATCTTTTTGCAAAGAAAGTATTCACAGTGGGCATAGGGAGTTTGAACACACGTTTGTTACCCAGCTTCCTCATGGTGTCGGAATCAACGGACTTGTAGGTAGATAAACAGGCACGCACAATATATAGTTGTCGCACACGAAGTACTTTTATATCACTATATAGACTATTTGTCGGATATCTTATAGGCTTTTTCAACATTATCTTGAGAAGTGCTCGTTGGGCTCTTTCCAAGTCAATCATGAACGTCTTCGCCGCTCCTCCCCAGATCCCAATGCAGTAAGAGATGATCGACTGACCGATCACATAATAAACAGTTTTCATCGTGACTAGGTTGGTACAGTTTCTAAGTATACGCATTACTCCCACAAGCCTCCGAACCCTAGCCGCCACGTCAGTGATGTGATGTTTAAAAGTTAGTCTCTCGTCAAGGGTCAGGCCTAAGTATTTAATTTGCGTAGTTCGGTCTATCGAGCTGCACGCGCAGTTTGAGGGAAGAGGAATTGCTGAACATGTGTGCATCCGGATTCCCAGATCATGCTGAGGGGCAGACGATGCAGTTTTATGGAAGCAAATATATTTAGTTTTATCAATAGTTAAGGTGAGCAGATTCCGTTCCAGCCAGCCGGCGACCACTCGCATGCCATCCTCCGCTACCACCCTGACGTCTTTCCAATCGCGGCCCCAGAAAGTTACTGCCCTGTCGTCAGCGTAACACGTTATCTTGGATGAAGGAATTTTAAGCCTGTGTAAGTCATTCATATAAATTATGAATAGGGTTGGCCCAAGAATGCTACCTTGAGGCACGCCAAAGTGAACGGAAGTATATGAATGAATCAATGGGTAATCGATAAATCTTACTTGCTTGTACATATTACGTTTTTTGTTTTTTACAGATTTGAATTCTCGTATATACCTACTTACAACATTTTACCGATCGTTTTACTAGTAGAGCACGTCTCTTTGAATGTAAAATTACTTGTTTGCTTGCCACCTATCCTATGGATCCTCACTTGAGTAGAGTTTTTGCGTTTTCTAAAAAACGGATGTTTTAACTATATTATGTTGTGTAAACATAAACATAGCTTAGACTGAACAACCAATGATATGCGAGTTAGCAACTCATACATGCCTATACGCATTTCGATATTTTAAGTTGGAGAAAAAAAGATTTTGAGTCTTACAACAACTGTATAAATAAATATCGTGTAGGCTTGTTTGTACATTGTATTTTTTTAGATAAATCAAAACATTAAATTAATCTGGCACTTTAATTTCATTAATTGAATAATTTTAAAAATTATATCGCAGCAGTCGTGGCCGAGTGGTTAAGGCGTCTGACTAGAAATCAGATTCCCTCTGGGAGCGTAGGTTCGAATCCTACCGACTGCGATTTTTTTCTTTTTGTATATTAAGCTACTAAATTAGGTGGAGCATCTACAATATGTGACAATCAGGTTTATTTTTAATCTGGGTAAATTTGATCTTGTTTCTTACTTAACCGTTCTCAAATTAAATGACTCCGATTCGCTACTTCAGAGACTCATCATGCTCTATCTCTCTCTACTTAGAATGTTTTCTTTGTTTCAGACATCTCCATCATAATGTTACGCCGATGGCATAAGAAACTTCCAGCGTGGTTTTCTTGGCCCTAGAAGCGTTTTCAACAGCCTGAAAACGAAGTTCAGCGCGTTTCAGAAGGTGCTCTATCCACATACTAGAATATCGAAATTTTACCCAAGTTGCCGTTGTTTTCAGGCGCCTGAAACATGTTTTCAGTCCGTTTCAAGCTACCCTCTATCGAACCACACCATAACCTGAAAACCCGTTTTCAGGCGTTTTCAGGACCCCTTATAGGCCTTTGAAGAACACTTCGATATATGACTAAATTTTCAATAGGAGTGAGTGAGATAGCACGATAAGAAAGAGACAAAAATAGTGAGCACCTTCCAGAGATAAAAGATAGATCGAGATGCATCTAGAAAGTTCTAGGCGTGCTGACTGACAGAGATAGAACATGCTCACAGAGACAAACATAATCGGGAATGCGATTGAACTTTCGAGAAAGACAAACAATCGATCGGGTATGGAATGTTCCAGAATAGAACCTCCTCGAATCCCTCGAATGTTTACTGGCCTTACTATAGAAGCGCGAAGGCATACCACGGAACTTTCTAGAAGATAAACGATCGATCGGGTATGGAATGTTCTGGAACAGAACCTTCTCGAATGTTCACCGGTCCTACTGTAGAAGCTCGAAGGCGGTACTACGGAACTTTCGAGAAGGAAAGATAAACAATCAATTGGGTACATACGGAATATTCGAGAATGGAACATTCTCGAATGCTCCGAATATTCGTCGGCTCTACTATATAAGCGCCTAGGCGAATGCGGACGGACAGTTCTTTCCAAGAGAGCAAACCGAGCTCAAAATAAATGAAAAAGATCTGCACCATAATTTCTAAATCAGTTGTTAGCAACAGCCTTTCGAATACTGCAAAGCGAGTCAAAATTAAAGTCAACTATGTCACTGTAGTTGTTTAAATAAGATAGATAGATAGATAGATAGATAGATAGAACTTTTATTTGATACATTATGATACAACAGGTCTTATACACTAAATTCAAAATATAAGTAGGTAATGTACCAAAAAGGTCTACACTCAGCGTACGCCGTGACACTCGTAACAAAGAGTACCACGACACTGATATTCTGTGTAAACCTTTTACCGAAGTAATTTCAATAGAGAAGCGCTGGAATGGTAAACATAAGCATTCAACATAAGTAAAGACATAAAACAAAAATAATTCACCACACAATATACACATAAGCTCGCAGAATCGAGGAATAGGCGAGTTGGATCCAAAAACTCTCCATCGCAATGGTACGGAAAAGGGTGTTATTTTGTGTCTCGGGTATCTGCTAGGGAGACGTAATTCTAACATAGCTGATAGTGGAGGGCTGTCTATTTAGTGGTTAAGTAATTTCCATACCAAAGTGGCATCTGCTAACTCGAAATTTTTAAAGTCGGTTTTTTTGTGAAATATCTTTACTATTTTCCTCATGTCATTTCACCAGATCCTGACTTGGTGACAATGGGACTATCTCAGGTTTTGGTGTAACTGTGAACATACATAAAAAACCCACCAAGTGCGAGTCGGACTCGCGCACCGAGAAGTCCGTACAAACTTATCTAAGTAAATACATAAATAACTATGTACATACTTACGGTTTTTCAGATTTTTTCCAAAGTATGTGCCATAAGACCTAACATCTTGCCAAATTTCATGATTCTAGGTCAACAGGATATATAGGTTTTGATTCCCTTGCGAAATCGCAAAATATTTAACATAAACTGTCTCATATCTCATATCATATCTCTTAATCGCGTAGAGGCTTACAAGTATGATTTTCACAACTGTAAGATCTTAGACCCGAGCATTCAGTTTGATATATCAGCCATGTTCCTCAGAAAAAGGGTCTTGACAGACAGATGGATAACGAAATCTATACTATAATATTATAAAGAGGAGAGATTTGTAGTTTGTATTGAATACGCTCGGAAACTACTGGACCGATTTGAAAAAATTTTTCACCATTAGAATGCTACGTTATTCCTGAGTAATATAGGCTACAAAATTATTATTCCTATGGGAAAATTAAAATTCTCAAGGGAAAACAAAAACATTGCGGGCGAAGCTGCGTAAAGTAAATTTGCTATATAATAGGCTACAAAATTATTTTTCCCACGGGAAAATATAAAATCCCCACGGGAAAACACGCGAGCGAAGTCGCGAGTGGAAAGCTAGTAATCCTATAAAGTTTTTTCCTTTTGAGGTACGAAACTCTAAAATTGGACCAAAATAGGGGATTTTAGTAAATTCACCATATTTCAATTCACCAAAGCAAAAAGCCAGTAAGTATTTAAAAAATACTGATATTCGCAGTCGGTAGGATTCGAACCTACGCTCCCAGAGGGAATCTGATTTCTAGTCAGACGCCTTAACCGCTCGGCCACGACTGCTTGTCTTCTTCATGTGAACATTTCATTGGTATTTAATTGGATTATCCAAAATGTTCATTAAGTGTTCGAAATAATTTAACAGATACAGCTGTATAAATAATAGCTTTCAGGCAGGCCTAATTTTAAAAGTTAATAAAATTGTATCAATTTAAAGTTCGATTTTAGGAATTATACAACAGCAGTCGTGGCCGAGTGGTTAAGGCGTCTGACTAGAAATCAGATTCCCTCTGGGAGCGTAGGTTCGAATCCTACCGACTGCGGAGATCAGTATTTTTTAAATACTTACTCGCTTTTTGTATATTTCAAAAATACTACAAAAAGTGTAAAAAAGAAAAAGCAGTCTCATTTAATTCGACCCAAGCCGGTCGATACGAAAATTTCAAACTGAGTAACTATCTAAATCAGTGGTTCTTAAACTTTTAGTGATAATGGACCATTCTACAATATATCTGTCTTGACATGGACCACCAAGTCTTTGGACCAATATACAGTAAATTAAGTAGGGGTTGTTAAATCTACGAGTACCTATATTATTTTTCGCATGGCTTCGCGGATCACTTCGGATACTTTCAAGGACCACAAATCAACATTTCCACCGGATAAGAACCACTGATCTAAATAAATAAATCTATTTTTGAATCATTCGTCAAACGTTGAATGCTCGTGGAGGGTCGTTTGCGTTTAATTTCTACTGATTATCATTTGTTTTCGAATTCAAAATCAAAATAATTTTGATCTTCATGTTAATTTCGTGTTCTTCATGTTAATATTGATCTCAGGTTACCGGAGAGAGACTCTGTACCAGGGACGTCGGCTTGGGTACCTCCGTCTTACCTATTTCTGCCACAAAGCAGCCAGTGCTTGCATTGCTGTGTTCCGGTTTGAAGGCTATGAAATTACTGGGTACCGTGACTTTATATCTTATGTCACAAGTTTGCAACGTGCACGTGGTTCTAGTGGGAGTTGCAGTTTTGCTGCGAATCTCACAGGAGCCACATGTATTATAGTTGACTGTTACCACTTACCATCAGGTGCTTTTGCTTGTTTGCCAACTTCTGCCAGTTCTATTGATTTTCATCGCAAACAAAACAAAAATCCATAGAATTCGATAACAAGTGACGCTCGATATTAGACTAATGATTTAAAAATTGCCCCTCTGAGCGGCTGCACCTTTTAGGCTCACTTTTTTGTGTTTTTGTGTCACATGGTCACAAAAACACAAAAAAGTGAGCCTAAAAGTGGGACATGGTCGCTTACAGCAAGGCTTGAACAATATTGAATCAGGGACACGCTATTACATTCTTACGTTCGCGGTCATATTACGAGGCTGAAGAAAGTTCTTATTACAGAAAATCTTTGGAAAACCCACCGGGGAACAATTGTACCACTACATACAGTGCTAGAGGTCGCTGATTTAATAACAGTAAGAGCCTAAGAGATAATTATTGACACAGCACGTACCTATTGTCTGGAGATTCCGCTCCCTGAAGCCCTAACCACCGGCGCAGCTTAGGCCGTGCTCCGCTCCTAATGGAACCCGAGATTTAAGTTTTTTTTATAATATTTGTGTTTTTATATGTATATACTGTCAAAAACTTAAATTTAGTTTTAGAAACTTTATTTACTTTAATTTAGTAGTATAGTTATCATATTGAAAATTTTCCACGCAACCTGTTAATTTAATACGTTAGCTGTTAAATTAATTTATAATAATCTGGGTTAAATCGAAGAACTTCATGATCTATAATTGTATTGCGACAAACACCATAGAAATTTAACAACCGCAGCTTAAAATAAATATTCGCGTCGCGTTATTAATTCCGTTGTAAAACACGCGTGCGCATGTCATAATCATAAACCGAGCTTCTGTTCCCGGCCCGAAGATTTGTCGCTCCATTTATTTTGTTTTACTGTTTGTTTCAGTTCAGCTGAGTAAATGGGCGTTGATGAATTGCAAACGCTGTTGTCATTAAAGTATCATGATTGTGCCTTTTCTACGGTGGGAAATGCGTTACGCATACCCCGTGCTTGGGAAGACGTGGGGTTATGTTGGACTCTCCACGGCCCCTGGGGGCAGAGTGCCAGTCAGGAACCGCGGCCTACCGACTAAAACCCACCGATGCCCCTCACACACGCCTTGGCGCGAGCACGTCCATTATCGCCGTGTCCTCCTCATCAGAAGAGGACACGCCGAGAGCGGACGCCTCGCTGCCTGACAAGGTCATGGGAACTCGGATGAACACATCCACGACCTCGTCGGCGACTGCTCGCCTAGGGCAAGGGGGAGGCCGGTGATCCCCGGGGCATCCAGGGGATCAGCGACTGGCGGCAACCGATGCAATGCAGGGCCTGGGCTTTCCAACCCAGGGGCATGATTGTGCCTAGACGTTACCAAGTTAACCGTAACAAAACAGCGGGAGAGAGGGAATAGTCAATTTCTTATCTTGCAACCATACAATACAAATAAACTAATTTCTAGAATGACTTTTATAATTTTTAAGATCGATTAGGTAGTGCAGTGATTCACACGGTGACTCACTAGTTTATGTTTATTGTAGGAAGGCGGCCATACATTAACTTGCATTAACTAAAAAATAAACTTGTACAAATATTCACATATTTATTATGTTCAATACGACTAATAGACATCGAAAATTAATGCAATCTGTCGTGGATTTCTTTTGACTTGCTTCTTGAGACCTGCTTTCCAATGCCTAAAACTTAAGTACCAAATTAATAAAATATTCAGTAAGTACCTACTGCAAGAAAGACAACACACAATTACTCTGTTTCTGAAATGCTCGTTTCCTCAGTTTCTGATCCTATTCTTTCAAATCCCTAGTTCGTAGCCACTTTCTATCCATAAATCCTTAGCCACCATATTGTTATTTTATGCTCTTCCCTATCACACAAGCACTATTTATTCCTATTTCTGCAACCTCCTCTTGATTGTTCATGTCCCATTTCTCTGTCTGAAGGTTGCCTAGAAGAGATTGCTTTATAGCAATAAGGCCACGTACTTGAGCGTATCTTCTTTTTTACGTTTCTTTCTCTTTCTTATGTGTTATTTTTGTAAATAACAGATATTTATTATTCCTTATATATTAATAAGTCTTACAATAAAATGTTTGTCTTACTTCATAATGAAGATGTAGATTCTTTCAGAATTGATTCTAGAGAGTAACTACTAACAATGCATTATGGGTCATTACTCATTATGCATCGCGGGAGCAAATAAAACATTATCAGTTATAATACATTCAATCAATTAAATTTTGTAGATTTGATCAAAGATGCAATTATGGGTCATTAAGGCCTATCCGTGCCGACACGTGACGATCAGTAATGTATCCATCAGTGTCAGTGAAAAAGGCTATTGTAGCATACATTTTATGCATGGGACTCCAGAGCATTTACCCGGTAGCAAATAAAAAAACATTATGTAAATCAATTAAATTTTGTATATTGGGATCAAAGATACTGCCACATATTGTATGGTATTGGTACTAGAGATTACCATTACACTTTTCGGTGCTCCCCACGCAGCAGTCGTGGCCGAGCGGTTAAGGCGTCTGACTAGAAATCAGATTCCCTCTGGGAGCGTAGGTTCGAATCCTACCGACTGCGAAGATTAGGTTTTTTTTTTGCTTTTTTTATACCATGAAATCTATTTTTAAGAGAAACAAGAATACTTGCAACTTTCGTCATAATAATATGTTGATTGATATAATCAATAATATATTGAGTATTATATTTTAATGAAATAACCTAAGCATTTCAATCTAAACAGCCAGTAATCCAGTATACAAACTTAAAATAATGTAATAAAGTAAATTAAAATAAATGGAAAAAATTAAGCCCTTGTTATTTTGCCTTTTATGTTTTTTGCAAGTTAACATTTTTCTTTATTGACTTCATTGTCCCTGGAATCCTGTACGTTGTGTCCTAAAAATGTTATATTATGTGCTTGATTGTCTAATTTCCGAATCGAACAAAATTGGAAGCTTACAATAATTATCATTAAATCCACAAATCTCCTAATTTATTTTTAAGCGACTTCAAAAAAGGAAGAGGTTCGACTCAATTCCATGCGTATGTTTTTTATGTATTATACGAGGATGTTACGCGATTACTCCACTAATTGTGGTTCGATTTTCAAAATTCTTTTTGTATTCTACAGAGTATACTCCTGAGGTGGTCTCATAGTCACCAAAGTCAGGGTCTGATGATGGAATACCAGGAAAATTGAGGGAAACCCTTAAATTTTGAAGACAGGTTCAACGTGTTTCATGTTTTTTCCGAAGCTATAGCTTTTCAGGTTTTTGCGTCTGGTAGTCATGCGCCGAGCTGATGACGGAAGGATCTTTAACTTTTAGAAGTTAGAGGTTAAGTTTTCAGATACAATAGGTGGTACTGGCTCTTTTTAACCGACTTCAAAAAGGAAGAGGTTCTCAATTAATTGCGTGTTTTTATGCTCTATCGATTGTGGACCAATTTTCAAAATTCTTTTTGTATTCAATGTAATAAATACAAAATGTAATAGTCAGGACCCGATGGTGGAATCTCAGGAAAATCGAGGGAAACTTGTTTCATGTTTTTTCAAGGACCTGCGTCCTTTTAGCTTAGCACGTTTTATTATTTTTTTCATAATTCGTGCTTGTTCCAAATTCAAAATGTCTCTATTCACCCAGTGACTAAAAGAGAATTTTATTCGCTGTTATTGATGAATAAATTGCTCCTTTTCAAGTGGCAATGTTAAAAAATAAATTCAACACATTTATACAGTTCGTTAATTTGATTTGTATCGGCAAACCACACGGGCTTTTTATTTTATCCTCTTTAACGTCATTGTAGAGCGGGTATCGTATTAAAATAAAGCTCAAATATCTCCATGGTACAGCGCAAAAGTCTCATTACACAAAATTGTTCCGTGCAATAAAACCAACAGGCAGCGAGAAGATGGCAGCGGTATCTGATTAAAGTTGCACGTGCATCGCCTTCGGCGAGACACTGTATCAGGGTTGCGACAAAGGAACGCCTTAGTTCCAATTTCACTTGCACTGTGTACTCACGTGGTGCAGACTTCGCACATAATTTGTTGCTTTATACTCAATAAATTCAACTGTCAGCATAGAAATATTAATTAAATAGTCCTATTTAATTTCGTTACAATAATAATTATTGTAATCTATCTTCTATAGTTAGATCATAATAGATTGTTCGTTGGTTATAAAACCTGCTTAATTTTTAACTAAAGATGATCAAAAAATATAACCAATAGCTTTAATGACATTGCGTTTAATTTATAATAACTTTTGTATGTATTTTAAGTAGGTATATATTTATTGAAAAATTTATAAAATAAATTTAAAAAAACCTTCATCTCGGGTAGGATTTAAACCCGCGTCTCCAACATACTGTGTTAACGTCATGACCAAGTAGGCCACCGAGACGAAGTATTATCTTTATTAAATTTATTAATTTTTCAATTTATTTTGTATTTTTTAAGAAAATGCAAAGTTCTATATAAAATTAATATTTATTGTTCGGTTTCACTTTAAATACAATGTTGAATTTCTTGTTGAATCCTATGGTATACGGCTTTACGTACAGTAAGCTCTTTGTCAAGCTATACTGTTTGACCTTTGGACTGTCCTCATGTCGCTCGTAATAGTGGCGTTTTTCGCAGTGTAAATTTAAAGCTTGAATGGGAGCTTACTGTACATGTTTAAACTATTTATGGTTTATAATGCACGCATTTCTCGTTATTTGACGTCATCGCAGAGTTGATATAAGTGATAGAGACAATGAGCTAACGATCTGAAATTATAAGGTAGGTACGTATAACATTTTCCAACAAGCCCCCTACCTACCCCATGTTTGGCGGAACGACGTCAATACTATTTCATTAGGCACGTGCGCTTACTGTACCTGCTTTCACAATAGGGTTGTCGCCATAAATGAATACATAATAATTAATAGTTTGGCACGTGAAACTATTAGTTAAGGCTGCAAGGCACAGCCCTACTGATGTTACGGACGTAAAAAATTGTTTCTCAATACTTGTCACTGAATTCGGTCAATTTATATAAAATAAGCTAATACCGAAGACGAAATCGCAGGTAAAAAAGTTAGAGTATCATGAGGTAAACAATTAATCAATTCATAAATAAAATCATTAAAGTTTGGAACTACAATACCTAAAACCTCTAATTTTAATCAACTAGAGGTGAGGACTTTTAGCAACATTATTCGTAAAGAATACTAACAATGTGTCTGTACTTGTTACTCTGCAACTTGTTAAGGCCATTAAGACACTATTAAACAGGATTAAACATAAAAAAACATTATCGCCCCGCTGGATAGGAACACAATTTGCGTTGGAAATGAAACAGTAAACCACATTAGGCGCGGCCAACTGGCGTGGGGCACCCCTAGTGGAGCTCCTCGAGGGATTACGAGTCCGTACCAGGGATTTAAGGTTTCATTACTTTGCGACTCCCTTCAATGCAGAACCGTTACCCCTACTACGGTAACTACGGTAAAAAACGACACAATATTCTCCTGGAGATTGCAATACAATCGACTAATAATGAGATTAATTTTGGCTCACCGTGTTTCTTGTTAATAAGAATAACACAAAAATTGATTTTACGTAATGTTTATTATATTTTTTTAAAGTTTTATATTCTCTTTAAGTTTTATATACTTACTCGTGGTTTTTTTTCTACATTGCCATAATTTTAGATTAAACGACCATTTCATCTTTTTCTTTTGTAATTGTATCAAGTAATTGTTATTTCGTACTCACAAAAACAAGTCAGCTACCGTTTAACCTTTCACTGTCCTTATGACGCTCGTAATAGCGGCGGTTTGTCAACTGTACCTTCGTAATATCACACATTTAAACACTACAATTCGTAATCTAGCTGTAAAAATCTATTTATCCGGAATAATAAAAAAATGTTATATAACATCATGCTATAAAAGTTATGATGATATAAAAGGAAGCTATCGAGAATAAGCTTTGTTTGAAACACAGCTGATTTCTTCACGATTACAGAGTTGATTCCATAGTAATAGAAGTTTAGTTTTGTGGCCTGAGCAATCTCTTTAGCTAAATATTATCGTAACTTTTTGGAACATCTTATTTTGTATAAAAAAATAAGACAGTGCCTATTTTTTAAATATAACTCCGCATAAACATCAGCCAAACATGTCGATGAAAACTCGAAACTTTACACTGGGACCGATAGTAATGAAATTTTTCCGGCGGAAAACTGGGGGTCAGAGTCAAAGCAAGGGAGGGAAGGGAGCGTGGCGAGGCGAGACCTCTAATGTACAAATATTGCGGGCGGAATGAATATATTCGGCCACCCCCGGCTGCAGTCAGTGTGTTGATTAAGTCGTGTACTATGAATTTATGAAGGTGTCTCATCGTCAATGACACGATAACGGATCGTGTTTTAACGGTTGTTGATGTCAATCCTGCTGATATTGTCAATCTTGTTTTTTTGTGTTTAAACAATTCGTTATGGAAAATATGCTGATACTATCAATCTTCTAATCACTTCGGCAGAGTTGAATATAGTAATCTCATTGTCTGTGCATTGATCTTGTTGACCGCTTAGTTGAATTGTTGAACCACAGCTAAATTTCGATCACCACAAAACTGGGCACAAAGATGGTTGATCTTGATAATGGCTCTATTGAGTAGTTCACGCGAACCGAGTCAAGGTATAATTAAGCAAAAAATATATCATGAACTGTACTTTTTCTTAGCTCTTCGCAAATCAATGACTTTTAATTTTAATATCCAATCTTCTTCTCAAAATCCTTGCAGACATGTTTGTCCGCGATTGTAGCCAGTTGGTCACATTCGGAACGAAGTCCCAAGCGTCCCGCTAACACTCCATATGGCGTAACACAGCTCGCAATAGTGTACTACAATAAACAACCAGTATCACAAGACCCCAGTGAATCCCAACAACTTTACCCCTAGTCTCTACATGTTCTCTAAACGTTGTAGAGACGAGGAAGCTCTACATAAGCTTGTGTTGTATTCACGGCATTGCAAGGGCGGAAAAGCTGATGCAACGACATATGCATGCATTAGGGATGATGAACCATAGGACATTAGTGACTTTACTCTCTTAATTTGTACAACTGGCCAAAACGCGAGCATGTGTCGCGATGATAAAAAATGTTACACAATTGTATATGACGTTGGACTAGTATTAAAGAAACTGACACATGACCACAGTGTTATTTCAAATGATGGTCAAGTTGGTACAAGGAGAATATCAGATTTACAATAACTATTAGACAAAAAGACAAAACATCACTATTTGATTCGTAAAGTACCTCAACATTTCACCTGCTGGGCCACATGTACTCGTAGTTCCCTCACAACTTCCGTCACGTAATATTTTCTTTGATTACAACGCTTCACATACTGACGCATCTTCTGTCAAATGTGAACAGTGTCATTGATAGATTACATAATATGTACTACAGCATATACGTAAGTACCTAGATCGAAGTTGCTTGTGGAATTTTAACGGCGTTACGCGAGCAAAGATAGCCGGAGTAAACTACGCTTAGATATTGTCCGGCTCGAGAACTGACTTTAAATGCTTGATTGATTTAGCATTGTCATGCATTGTGACACGAAATATCAAAAGAAATGTTGCTTTTTAATAAGTTTTATATTATAAAAATATTTATTTGGCAAACTCAGCGACGTAGGTCGTAAACTTGGTTTTAAAAACTACTCAATGTCGCTGGTTCTCTCTGAAAAGTAATGGTGATGAATTTTAACACACAGAAAAACTCTTATATACAATATGCCTCAGACTCTAGCATAAAATATTTAATATATAATACACTTACTAAATAGTTTGCGACTATTCATAATGTCGCTTATGGCAGATTTCGTATACGCGTTCTTCCAAAAAATAAATGTATGGCTTAGGCGTTAATTTATACAAGAGTGTGAATAGGACACAAAAGGATATTAAACGAGCTAGAATCTAATTCAATTTAAGTGTCTACATCACAATTAACCTCCTTATCATACACCGTGTTTAATCAATTATCAAGCCGAAACCTACCCATATCAATATAGTCATATAAAAGTTATGGCGAAATTGTCAAATTAATGTTGAAATCCTCCATACAAATTGTTGTCTGAGAAAAAAATGTATGAGAATTAGAACATTTATCTTACAATTTCGATTTTTTAATGACGCCATATATTTTATACGTCATAATATCTCTTAGGTCAACCGAATTTCTATGACAAACTTTTTAATTTTAGTTTCATTTTAAGAAACATTTCAATTTTGTTGATCAAACGCTCAACTTGAATATTAAAACGAAGCATTAATTTGATTGGGATCTGTGTTAACTTTGTCATCATAACTTTCTGCATAGTAGCGTCTATGTTGAAATCACGTTGGGAAAGAGATGTTACTCTTAAGTCCGAAAGTTAGCTTCGATTACGTCATTCGCTATACAATTCTGAGGGGAAAGCTAGTTTTTCTATGCCGCGGAAACGTGGAAACAGTAATGTATCGTGCATTATGTTTTCATAACTTTGATTAAGTACTTTGAATAGTACCTCAGTAAATAATGGCCGGCAATGTGGCGCCGGCAAGTCAACTGACACCAAATAATTCTCACCTTCGCTTGAAATACGTGGAGCAATTAATACGCGGAGGTACTTATATAATGCTGAGGATATTAAATAGCATAAACGGCATCGTATATCATGTGCTTGCGAGGTGTTACGGCGAATTCAAGATGTGTGTATCACAGTGCACGCATATATTTAGGTATGTTTAGGTATTATTCCAGCGACCCTCACCGGTTTTGCACGGGTAGTAAGTAGAGCATAAATGCCTACATTTCTTGCATCAGTTTGTTCCATCGAGTATGAATTAGATGTAACCTAATTATACAGAACCACTTGGAGCTTTTTTAATGTATTTTATTTTATACACAAATTAAAGTTTAAATAAAAGACATGGTCAAATTAAAAATACATAAAAGAAACAGAGATACGCCATCGCGAAGCTCTCTGTAGGATTTTAGAAGAATTACAATTCTCTACTATTTTAGAAGAAGTACATGATTTTAAGTGTCTTAACTTTTGGTCTGCGTAAACCATTTAAATTTATTTTTTTGACGACTAAAATGCAAGATATTGTTATCGCCTACTTAAAAACTTGATTAGGTTTCAAAATTTTTCCTTAACATATGATACAAGAAATTGCTTCTTGCCCAATCTCACCCTAGATAAGTTTTAATTCCCTCTTGAAATCGCATAATTTGCCAAAACATGTGACATAAACGTTCATTATACCTCTTGATCTCTTTGACTTACAGGTTTCGCTCTACGCTTTCCAGAGATTACTATTTAGCAATAAGGCCGTCTTTTGTGTTTCTGCTCCTGAAATTTGTTATTTTTACGTTGTTTTTGTACAATAAAGTATATTCATTCATTCCGCTTGTTATCCGTCTTGAAAAAGGCGGAGGTTCTCTGTTCAACTGTATCTTTTTTTATGTATATTCACCGATTACTCCGCCATTTGTCGGCTCATTTTTTCAAAATTCTTTTTGTAATCGAAAGAGTTAACTCCCGTGGTGGTCCCCTGGTCACCATGTTATGATCTAATGATGGAATCCCATGAAAATCGAGGGAAATCCTTAAATTTCCAACGTGCTTCATGTTTTTGCTGAACATAATAATATTCATTTATTTGCATGTAGTTGTCATCACATTATGATACTGAGCTGATGATGGAAGGGTCTGGTAGGTAAGGAGTAAGGGGCTAGTTCTTTTAATACTGTTTAGAGCGAAAGACGGTTTATTTTAAATTGTTCTGGTGTTTGCATTGGCTCAAATTGTAATACGCATGTATTAAATTTACTAATTTTTTTTTTTACAAAAGATAAAACATACTTCATAATCACCTAAAAGTCATTATAATATAAGAATACATACAACATCACAGTTTTATATTGAAGTCGGTGCCATGATCACCTGGAAAAATATGCTAAAATTTTGCGAATTTTACGAATCAGTAAGATTCGTATATCTGAACTTCTATTAAGAGACTGTCACTTTTTACTATCAGGGGAGCGGTCTGCTCATTTGCTTTAGTTATACAAGTTTATTTTTTAATTATCACAAAAAATTGTGTGCTTGTTCAAACAAGCAAACTGAATGGGACCAACTTTGAAATCGCAAAAAAATCAGCTGTTCCATACAAATGTTCAACATTCACTGTACCTAGATGTATGGAACAGCTGTTTTTTTTTTTGCAATTTCAAAGTTAGTCCCATAGTGAAAGTTGTTCAGTTTGCTTGTCTGAACAAGCACACAAATTTTTTGTGATAATTAAAAAATAACCTTGTATAGAACAAAAACCCCACAATGTTCTAATTCTGGATTGGCACGTATATTACACGGTTATACGTCGGCGTAGGCATTTATCTTTTGAATTCAGTTCACCGGAAATATAGTAAACGTGCATCCGAGTGAACCATGTGCGAGCATTTGAGCGAGAACTGATGTTTGTCGTTCTCACGCGGGCGGGCGGCCCACGCACTTCGCACCTGAACTGCAAACAAGGACATTCCGGCCGAGCGCTCATTCATGGCATGGTAACGACATTGCAAGTACCCTCGACTAATAAGTACACAATAATAAATGGTCTAGTTGTTACTCACCGAATATGAACTGTTTTACTTTAACTTATGTACCATTGTTATTTCTTTAAATTCCATAAAACACTAATTTCGCAAAATAATACTCTTTGGTTTCACTGTTGTTTTAACACAAAATTCAATTAATTTCGCAATGTCAATGTCCATTGTCAACGTCATTAACGTCATGTTAGTGACATTTGCAAGTATCTTTGGTCATTGTGCAATTTGTGCATAAACAATATAAATTTCGCGTTTATCCTGGCATAGTCTACGGAGATAGTTTTTTTCTCCCAAAATCCCGTGCCCCCCTTAAGGTAGGTTGATTTTCTGAAAATTCGGAATTTGACATTTGGTCCGTTTGTTTTGATCACTTTCAGAGACATTTAGTCTCGACTAATAGAATTTTGAAAGTGTTCGTACATTTTTCTTTATGGTTAATTCTTTATGACTTTTTATTTTTTTCAACGAAACTCATAACTTTAGCTTGAAAGACTTAATTGTATATGTTGTAAAATTTCTTGACACAAATAAAAAAAACTAGTTCTATTTTGATATTTCTATTGTACCATGTTCCAACTTTCTATACAGTCACTCAATTACAACGCAGTGTCAATTGAAATAACATAAAGTTAAGTATTAATTAAGGAATATATTTTTTAGATGGCTTTATTATAATTTTCTTTCAACTAAATAACATAGATTTGTGCAAAACATTTGCCATTTCTTCAATGATGAAAATAATAAATAATGACTAATAAAGGCCGGACACAGAAAAAAAAACAAAATAAACGGGAACGCGGCAATTCGATCTTCATTTGTTTTTTCGAGTTGTAGAGTTCTGTTTATAGAACTCTACATATTCGCAGAGATTTGTATTAACACAATGAGTTCATCTGATTCAGATATGGATTTAACGCCTGATTTCATAAGAGAAGAGGCTAAAGCAGAAGTTTTTTATTCATTAAAATAAAATTTACTCAGCTAATTCGTTTTTTTTTTACTTTGTGTTTTTATTCGTAATGCACGTAAGCACAGTGTTTACCTCGGGTTAAAGATTTATTTAGTCCCTCGAACTATAGGCGCCCTCGCTGTGCTCTGGGGCCACACCCCGTCTCGGGACTAAATATGTTACTTTCACCCCTAGGGTAACAATGTACTATTACGAGTGTTATGAAATGAAATTAGTTGTATGAAAGATTCCGTTGCCAATACGACGCTTAAGAGCCGGTCTCGTAATAATCGGTGTTCTAGCAGAATTATTAGAGAAATAACATTTTTTTTTAATTAAAAATGCAATGAAAGAAATACGTCATTTTACGTTAATTTAGAGTGTAGGACTTGAAGTTTCCATAACACATTACTATTTACTTAAATGCTATTTTTAATGTCTTTTTAATTTTTGAAATATAGCCATATTTACATTCCACGCGTTTAAGGGTTTTTCGAAATGTTTTAGTTTCCTTATTGAAAGCAGTTCAAATAGGTAAATTTTATACAATCAAAACTTATCGAGAGCTTATAACAAAATACGCTGCAAAATCGGGGAAATTTCGACGCATATTTTGTTATAAACTCAATAATTGATACTTTTCTGTTCTTTCATTTAAAAAAGCGCTTGTCCAAAACCTACATAATCTCAGAAATAAAAGGACTTTAGTAACAATAATTTTTATTTTTTGTATTTTTCCCGAACTTCGCCTTAAATTATTGCAAAATACTGTATGGAATGTGGCGTACAAATTAGTAAAATGACTAACTAGTTTCATAAGCTTTCCAAAAAGGTACAAAAGTTATTAATTTTCCTAGCAGTTTTTAAAAATAGGGCTCTGTAAGGCGAACTATTCATTTTGATTTGTGAATTGAATTCAGATCGAAAAGTCAATAGTGTTTTTCTACACTGTGAATAAAATTCAATGTTAAGTGATAAAATTTAATAATTTGGTCAAAAAACGGGTACTGTACCTTTAGAGGGCATAGTACCTGCTACTAGCTCCGCCATTCGTTTTTTATTAATTACTAGCTTTTGCCCGCGGCTTCGCTCGCCTTAAATTCGGGGTAACACCGAAGATTTAAAAAAAAAATAAGGTAGGTATTTTTCGTTGGTAACAAAGAGTCTGTGTACCGATTTTTAGCTTCCTACCTTGAAAACCGCAAAAAGTCCCATATAAAATTTCACCCCCTCTTTTAAGGGGTTGGGGGCAAATTTCCAAAAAAAAATGATTCACGATTTTTTTGTTAGTCACAAATAGTTCGCATACCAATTTATAGCTTTCTACCTTGAAAATTGCGGAATGTTCCATACAAACTTCCACCCCCCATTTTAGGGAAGTGGGGGGTTAGAAAGAGACAAAAAGTAGCCACTCTCCATCCGTTCAACTATCTCCACTTAAAAAATCACTTCAATCCGTCGCTCCGTTTTGCCGTGAAAGACGGACAAACAAACACACACACACACTTTCCCATTTATAATATTAGTATGGAAGTATGGATCCGAATTATTGCTAAAAGTGGCCACTTTTGGCAATAATTCGGATTAAGATTATTCCTATACATTTTATCTATGCCTGAATAGCTCAAAAAATCTGAAATATCTATATTGAGTTCGTGACTGTGCTATTTTTTGTAGAAACGTCTTTAATTTATCATTATTAATAAAAAACGTATGGCGACGCTAGTAGTAGGTACTGTGGCCACTTAACAAAAATTACAAATCCTGTTCAAACTACCTACCATTATTTCGTATGCAAGCACGGAGCTTACGGCGTACTTCACTCACTGTCACTCGCGCTAAAAGTGAGCGTTTTATTCATTCGGCAGCTGCCAATATCCTCTCCCTTAACTCTTCAATGGACAGCTCTTTCTTTCTTTTTCTTGGCTTTTGGCACTTAGGAACCCAAAAGTGGAAATTATGGTCCATATAGCGTGTTTTTTTTAACTTAAGGTTTTCCCCATTTAAAATATAGTACAGTAAGCTCCTTATCAAGCTATACTGATTGACCTTTGGACCGTTCTTATGCCGCTCGTAATAGAGCCGGCTTTCGTAGTGTAAATGTATAGCTTGAATGGGAGCTTACTGTACACTTATTATACACGGTGTAAAAAAACCAATCACAAAGTTCAAGATGACTGGAGGAGGAATCAGGGGTCTACGAAACGTCTCGGTCCGAGTTGCAGTTGTCTCTATCGCGCTCTGCTCGGTTGTTCGGGCACAGTGCGACAGCAATACCATTTACTAGTACAATTTTTTTGAATTCTCTCACCCTTGGTGTTTTCTCTTTAAAATTCTGAAATAATCGATGTTTATTGCATATTAATTACTGTACTCAGTGACTATATACTTAACTGATCTTTAGCTAGTTTTTAAAAATAATTCGGAAATATAGACTCATCACTCCGCACGGAATATATGTGGTGTGTCGCCGATGAAATGTTTTCCTGAAAGAATAATGTTTGTGTCGATAGCTGTGGAGACAGGTTTAAAGTGACTATTTATTTTTGATGCGATCATGTAGAAATTGAAAAAAACCGGCCAAGTGCGAGTCGGAATCACCGATGAAGGGTTCCGTACGATTTATGACGTATTAAAAAAACTTCTTACTAGATCTCGTTTAAACCAATTTTCGGTGGAAGTTTGCATGGTAATGTACATCATATATTTTTTTTAGTTTTATCATTCTCTTATTTTAGAAGTTACAGGGGGGGGGGGGGCACACATTTTACCACTTTAGAAGTGTCTCTCGACGAAACTGTTCAGTTTAGAAAAAAATGATATCGGAAACCTCACCATCATTTTTGAAGACCTAAACCGTGTTTTCGCTAGCCGTACGTATGAGTTTTAAGAAAAAAAAATTTTTGAGTTTCAGTTCTAAGTATGTCCCCCAAAAATTTTTTTTTTCTATTTTTGTGTGAAAATCTTAATGCGGTTCACAGAATACATCTACTTACCAAGTTTCAACAGTATAGTTTTTATAGTTTCGAAAAAAAGTGGCTGTGACCTACGGACGGACAGACATGACGAATCTATAAGGGTTCCGTTTTTTGCCATTTGACTACGGAACCCTAAAAACGAGCTCACTTAGTTATAGCTGATTAAAAAATTTTGTGGCGAAGACAAACAAGATGTTTAATGGACTACAGTTTTACTGAAGCAAAGAAAAAAGAGCAAGCAAAACTGCATTCCGAGTTTTTTTTAAATTCGCTTGCCACACTCGGAAATGAAACTCACTAAAATCCTAAAAATAACTTCTCGTACTTTTAAAGCTTATTAGATTGGGTGAAACGTACGGATCAAATCTCTCTAATGAACATGCTAATTTAAAGTAAAGGAAAACAACAGGACTAGATAAAAAAAACTCTTACTCAAGGCTCTATCGTATATATACTTTAGTAATTATTTATATTTAACGTAATTTATTAATGAATAAGATAAGAAAACTGCAAATATTAAGATTAGAGAATCTTTATTTCTCACAAGAATTTACAATTATTCACTTATGCAAGAAACGAAATACATATTTGTAGTTAGTATTATTCCTACACATACTCGTATTTAACGAATAATCTTTTGTTATTCACATACTTTTACACATTTTAAGGGTAATATGTCTAACATTTTAAAAAATATAGTAAAAGATCTTGGATAAAATCTTTTATTCTTCGTCAAGTAAACGCAATGTTTAGTCATAATAAAAAAAAATAAAAGTGCTACTTTCATCTCTCATTGTAACGCATTGGATCATAAAATAAAGTACCTATTACAAAATGCAAAAATCATAATTTGTAATAACACGTTACATGAACCGCAAACTTTTCGAGTGACTCATATCATATCCATGTTTATTTTCTAGCAACACGTAATAAATAAAATTTTACGTGGAAAATATATTTGATGGTGGACGATTTGGTGTGAAAAAGTCCAATCGCGACAGCATAAGCGACGACGTGTTGATAGCGTCCGCACTTTGTCACGCTAATTCAGGGACATAACGGCCTGAATGAAATGTTTTATAGTATGAAAAATAGTCCAACTCTTTCATTACACCGCGAATAACATGGGGTCTCATAAAAATGCGTTATTAAAACGAGAACCGTGTCGGATCTAATTTTAGGGTCGCGGCTTCCTTTTAATGTATGTGGACACTGTTTCGTGTGTAGTGGCATTTCTACGAAACGTACTAAAACAATAGGGTCAAAGACATTTAATACCTTGATAACTTTATATCTTGCAATCAATGTTTCTTGTTATTCGCATTAATCATATTTATCACTTTGTCAAGCAATTTTGAATAAAGTATTTTCGAGATAGAGAAAACTTAAATGAGCCGAATTTAAATTATTTTATTATTTTTAATAAAATTCCCAATTATATAAAAAAATACAATGAATTTACATTATTTAAAAAGAAATTACTTGAATTTTTAGTTAATAATCAATTTTACTCGCTTGAGGAATTCTATAATCATAATAACGTCTAATATCTGTTTTATATTTTATATCTATATTTTCTTGACATGCGAACTCAAAGATTACAATATAATAAATTTCAATAACTAGAGCTGACATTGCGTTAAACGCTTTAAAATTTAATTTGTACGCCTACAAGGCTAATCACAGTTTGTACTATTTTTTAAGTAACTAGCTGTGCCCGCGAACTACGTTTCGCCATTAAAATGCATAACACAGTGTTTAGTTTTTTCCTCCATTTTATTACATAATGATTCAACTTTATTCTGCCTTTCTTGAGCAGCGGCCATTTCGAAATTAGGATAATTTTTGTAGGTTCGTAATGCTCTAGGTACTCTTCAGGACCTTTGATTTAATACCCATATTGCTGGGTGTGAAAAGGAACTTTTATCTGCCTTTTTTGAGCGGCGGCTATGTTGAATCTTGTGTGATTTTCCTAGGTTTATATTGCTCTACTGATCAAGGCCTTTCATTTGATACCCATATTGCTGGGTTTGGAAACGAACTTTTATCCGCCTTTTTAGAGCGGCGGCGATGTTGAATTTCCATCAATAATGCTAGATTCCTAGTGCTCTACTTTTCAAGGCCTTGCATTTTATACCCATATTGCTGGGCTGGGAAACTAACTTTTATCCGTTTTTTTAACAACGGCCATTATGAATTTAGGGCGATTTTCTAAAGTTCATAGTGCTCTACTCTTGAAGGCCTTTCATTCTGGCCGCCGCGGCCATGTTGAATAAAGGGAAATTTTCCTAGATTCATAGTGCTCTACTTTGAAGGCCTTTCATTTGATACCTTTATTTGAACTTTTATCCATTTTTTTGAGCGGCGGCCATGTTGAATTTATGGCAATTTTCCTAAATTCATAATGCTCTACTCTTGAGGCCTTTCATTTGATACCCATATTGCTAGGTTTGGAAATGAACTTTTGTCCATCTTTTTTGAACGGCGGCCATGTTAAATTTATGTCAATGTTGCTACGTTCATAGTGCTCTACTCATCAATGTCTTTTATTTGATACCCATGTTGCTGGGTTTGAAAACGAACTTTTATCCATTTTTTGAGCGGCGGCCATGTTTAATTTAGGGCAATTTTCCTAGGTTCATAATGCTCTACTCTTTGAGGTCCTTCATTTGATACCCATATTGCTAGGTTTGGAAACGAACTTTTATCCACCTTTTTTGAGCAGTGGCTTTGTTGAATTTATGTCAATGTTGCTGGGTTCATGTAGCAAATTCATTCCAATTGTTCGCGACATGACGCACAATTTCTTGACGAATATCCATTGAATGTTCTTGTGCCGTGCCGTACAACAAAATATGATAGTGAACGGAAAAGGCATGCGCCATCCCCCACTATTGGCACGATTAAAAAGTTTGTTAATTTTCCATTAATATTAACCAACTCTGCTCCCATTTTTAAAAACAGACAAACACAAATTTACCTATAAATGTAAGAAAATGTTGGAAATTGACTTATGTTGGATAGCATCGGATTGAGTTTTGAAGCATGTGTCAAAATAAATTGTCAATTATATCAAAAGTACTAAGGAGTATTGATATTAACTTCGAAGAAAATAATCTCCAAAATAACTTTTTACGCATTTTTATGATAATGATACGCATTGATAATTAATACAGAATCGTATTTCTTCAACTCCATTGCACCCCATCTGGATGATAGTATTTTGCGTTCGCCATGTTGGATTTTAATATCGATGTTATTTTCGTAATCTACGACCCAAAAAACCATGAAAACGACAATAATGTCGATATCACATTTTACCACCTCATTTCACCCTATTAGGGGATGAATTTCAATAAAATACGAAACATGTTATCCATCGATTCTATTAACGAATGTTTATGCAAAATTTAAAGTAGATTGGACCAAAGAATTTAGTTGTCCCAATCAAACTTTTCCCCCCATTTTCACCCCCTTAGGGATAGAATTTCGGAAAATCCTTTCTTAACGGACGCCTACGTCATACAAAGAACACACTTGCCCTTGCCCCCTTTTTGCATCTATTTTGGATAAGTCATTAATTAGTAATTACCTTTTATTATATAATTTTTACTTACCATATGTGTGTGTGGGCGTGTTTTTTTATTATTAAACGATTAAGAGACCTTACTTTTTCATACAACCTACAACTTACATTTTTTTCCATTCACCCACGAATTTATCGCTTATTCAAATTTCCATGCACCTGACTATATTTAAGTCGTAATGAAAAGAAATGTTTACTCCGCCTAATCTTATCAGATACACGAGTGCGTTCTAAACTAAAACAGTAATTTAATTATTATCGGGATCAATAAAACCTCATTGCAGCGACGGTGGCGCCGCACGCGGCCGCTTGACTAACGAGGCCACGCGACTCGCATACAACCTTATGTTATAATAACCTATCTTAGGTTTATTTATGGTAAACATAAAATAATAACTCAAGAAAAACAAAACTACTTCCTACGTGATTTTTTACGTTTATTTTCGAAACAAAGATTTTATAAATTTAAACATAAATTATGAATCTTTTTGGCTTTTACGTACTTTATCTGAACAATTTGGAATTTTTCATAACTGTTTACTTACTTACTAACCCACACTGATTAATTTTAATTGTCATTATTAGAGTCACTCCTAAAAAATGAAACTCCATTTAGTACTTTTTGTTGGTTCATTATAGTACAAGGCATTTTTGTAAGCCCAAATGGTTACTAATGAATGAGGGTAATATCACAATGCAAAAATTGAAATAAAAAAATCATTTTGGAATAGCTGCAGATTGGCAGCGTTATAATCTAAGGTACAACGTTTTAAAGCTAAGTTTCGCAATGCTGATAACTGGCCCTGTGGCGCAATGGATAACGCGTCTGACTACGGATCAGAAGATTCCAGGTTCGAATCCTGGCAGGGTCGCGAGTATTTTTTTCGTTGTTCTACTTTTATTTAGTTAGATTTTTTTAAAACATTTTTTTACTGCTCCTTTTTCGGTACGGTCATAAAATTTTGCGTAACGTAAAAAATATAAATATACAAATTAGGTTTAATTAATGATACATACGTATCGGATAATACTTTGGCATCCATTGCGATGAACTTCCTACATTTTTTTACTATTATTTATGATGTAGCTTAATTTTCTGTCTTTAGCTCACATTCACATGTCATGTTTCTTTTATCTACAAAAAAATCTTGACGCTCAACCGAGAAATGCGACTTAAAAATTGTTTTACACGTGTCTGTTTTGAGATCATTGAAGTGTTTTGAGGAAACAAGATAAAGATATAATCTGTTGCATTTTTTTCAATAGTGTTAAAATGTTAGTGATCGAGACACGCATGTGTCTCTTCACATAATAATATACTCTTCGATTTTATCTTTAAAACTATCTTTAATATTTTTAAAGTAACTTTGGCGCGCCATGCTTTACAAATTAAATCAACGTTTGTGTTTTTTGTAAATGTTTGTTATTTTTAGTAAAGTGTCATTTAATATCTTTAATTAAATTTTTAAGGGTCAATTTTTCAATAGTCAGATAACTTTTATCCGAGGAATAAATGTCTGTTTGACAGATTTTGCTTTGAAAATCCGTCAAACCGCCATCCATGCCAATTTATACATAACTACATACAATTTCTTTGTTTGTTCTGTGATTTTAAATATGTAGTTAAATGGGTACTTATAAGACAAATAAATGTCACGGACACACGAATTCTCTCTACGTAAATCGAATCAAAAATGCGACATAATAATAGATTATATATGACTACCATTTATACAGACTAGCATAATTTTGTGTACTTAATACAAATACTTACTTTGTAAACTTTATTTGGAAAAAATCCGTTAAATTTCATCAATAGTCTTTATCTCTGTCGAAAGCTATTTTGGTTAACTAATATCGTGAGGTCAAGAGCGCGCCTTCCGCCGATAAGATAACCCGTCCAAACCGTCACAGCATCCAAACATTTCAACCGATCGTTTATTTACTATAAAAAATCACAATTTTCGAGATAAGTCATTCTGTGCGATAACGGAAGTACCTATATTGGGCTTTTTTCGATAGGTGGAGATAACTTTTTTCAGTTGATTATTTTGCTTTCAAATATTGTGTTAGCTTTTAGCCGTCCAGTGTGATGAGTCCGACAAACATCCTGTTTTTAAGCAAATATTGGATGATCTTGTCAGATGTCGTCGCTGAAGAGCTCTGGCTGAGCGGACGTGGCAGTCATGTGCTAAATACTTCACTTACTCATTCAACTTGTTCACTACAAATGATTTTTAAGTACACAATTTCAAGGTTTGTAACTACGAATGAGTACTTCACTAATGCATCTATTCAAATGCACGAATTTAATGATGTTTGGTACTTTTTTTGCGAGTTGTACATATCGGCGACAGCGCGAGAATTCTGTGATTCTGAGAAAATATTTTGCATTTATTTCATCTAAAAATCAGAAAGTGACGCAAATGTTCCTCGGTTTTCAAGCTTGTAAACAAATCGCTCAATGATTTTGAGTTCAATCATACACTTTCTTTTTCAATAAATAATTTGAACAATATTAAAGGTTTCAGTCATTGAGGTAATATGTACTACGTACTATTATTACCTCAATGGTTTCAGTTATTTTTATTTTAAATGAATACTTCAACTTACGCACAGGAATATTCATATCCCCTCATGCGCTCTTACTCACACTCAAATGAATGGTGAGGGATAATCGATTCGAGGTCGTTAGTGACAGCACAGTGTATAGCTTCTAGCTTAGGTACTGTTTGCGAGTCTTTCAACCACGAAATAAAAAGATTATATAACTAAGCCAAGCCAAGAGTGGTCCACTGGCTTACTGTATTTTGGTAACATAACTAGAGATAAAAACAAATAAACAACGCGATCCCTCAGCGGTGACATGACAACCGTGTGTGACGTCAAGTGGCTCCTCTTTCGAGTGCTTTGAAGCAATTCATTCGATTAGTATTCGCACCCCATTATGACTAACAAATGCTCACGCTGAGATAAATTTGTTACGCTTATCTTGTAAGCTGTTAAAGAAATTCGTCGCGTAGGGAAAACAAAAAATTTACTGTCACGAGAAGATCACTAGTCTAACGTAAAAATGCAAATATGTTGTGCGTACAGACAATTTAACAATCAACTCGATTACAAAGAAACCTATCAATGGACAAGTAATGCACCAAAGCAATGCATAATAATTTCCTTAAAGTTTTTTGCGGGCAGATTTCTTTCATAACTGATAATTGATAATTCAAAAAGACTTTCCTCCTGATTGACAACGCCAATCTCATAATCAATGCTCTCAAAACTCTACCTCACTTACAATCACAACCTACCTGTATAATTACTTTTAAGATTTTTTTTTCTCCGGTTATGAAGACGTTGCTTGTAACCAATAAAATAATTTATACGTTATGGAAGAGCAAGACCTCCTAACACAGGCATGTTAATTTGCCTACTAGGAGATCTCAAACACTGTAAAGCTTATGTATTGGCGTATTGGTTAGAAAGAAAATAAACTATTTTCATTTTCAATGCATATGACATCAATCCGAGGCGCAAGCTGTCAAATAACATTATCCAGTAGTTGAAAATACCGTAGGTTCCTTGTAATCTACTAATAATATATAAATTAATATATAATTTAAATATATAAATTTCTCCTTCACCAAATTGCAAATTAGTTATTAATTAAAATCCTTATAAATTAACTGCATCCATAATAGACAACAGACATTAACAAGCCTTAAAACCAAGAGCTTAAAACGATACGGTACGTTGTTAAAACGTGTCCCTGAGATAGGGGTTATAGGGCAGCGATACACGACACGTGGCAGGCGGCCCGCAGCGGCGCGGGCGCGTGTCGGGCCTACGCCGCAACATTAATCAGCTAAGTGCTTTATAGGGAATAGGAGCCGAGACACGCAATGCCGTCGAACTATCGAAAATCTTGAAATATTAATACTCAATTGGATTGGAATGCATGTTTAGAAAGCCACGTGTACGATTTGGTTGGCTGTACTTAGTTGTCAATCAGAGAATGACTCAAGATAATTCAGAAAAGGGTTTTAGAAGCAAACCACCACGCTTGTTCCGTATTAATATTACCTTTTATGCAGTTTGTAATAGAAAAGCAAGGGTGAAATCATTTTATTATTTTTAGTGAGTATGACTGTACGTTTAATTGAAAGATCGATGTTTCATCAGCAGGAGGGAAAGCTTACAATTCTTGATAATAGCAAAATCAATAAAAAATAAAGTATGTAAACTAGCTCATTATTTCAACATTGAGAATGTCAGTATCTCAAACCAGCCAGTCAGTGAGGAGTCAGGTTTCATCCGCCACCTCTATCACAAATCCTTTAAGACCATAATGTTGAATTTGCAAAATGTTGAACTGAGAAATGCCAAAATGTTCAGTAGTACTTCCAGCGTGCTCCTTGAGCTCTGACCACCTCACCCTAGAATATAAACCTTATTGAGCTGAGGTTTTCTGTGAATTATAGATACTTTCTAAGTTGGACTACCAATAAAGCAAAAGCGAAATATAGAAGATAAATAAAAAAACGTTATTTCTAAAAAAATAATACAACTGATACATTGCATTTATTTACCTATGTTTGAATCTGTTTTTCAAACACGTAGATTTTCATTATTTTTTATAGATACACTGTAAGATATTACTGAACGGATATTCACACACACTTCCGGTGGCGCACGCGCCGTCATATCCGGTACTGAATTACGAAAATGTATTCGAGTAGCGCGCAGTGTGGGAAAGCCGTATTGATTTTTTACACATATGCATACCGAGCTGACTCAAAATACGACAAACACAATTATAATTCATTATAAATAAAAAAGTTGTTATGGTCTCTTACTTTAAAGATTGATCGTCCTTTTCAACACTTCATTGCTTTTTAGGTACTGATATAAAAACAGCGTCGCCATTTTTGTTTTTTACTTACAATTAGGTACATTGTAATGCTGGTAAAACCTTATCTTAAAACCTTGTAAGAGTTGAAAGGACTTCAAGAAAGCATAGTACCGGTCGAGCAAACGCCATTTAAACGCGGTACGTTTACAAGCAATCATTTTGGACATATTAACCGTAAGGCAGCATTCCTCCGGCCATTAGCATTACGGTTTGGTGGTAATGATCGCAACTTGACTGCCGTAAGGAGTAATGAATCACTCCTCTTATAGTTGCGATTACTGATACAAAGAAACGGGAGGCAAAAAATCTTCAACCCTTTCTCGCCGATTAACGTGCACAACGTTGGTCAAGATTCGGTAAGAACCATTATCGCGGTCCATATGAGTAAACAAATTTCAATAGCAGCACTTAAGCAGGTAGTTATTGTATAATTAAGAATTAATAATAAGTGGAAGGTACAAATAAAGTTGTATGTTATTAAAATAAATTATACAAAAGTATTTTGTCTTTTGTCGAATCATGGACGTTTAAGTTGTGACGTAATGTCGATGTTGACTTTTTTATAATAAAGGCCTTACTAATAACCATTGTATAAGCCTTGTATAGTTAAGTAGTGTTTTGTCTCTTTTATTCGAATTTGAAATGTCATTCGAGTGAACGTGACAAAACACTGTTTAACTAAATCAGGCGTATACAATGGTCATTAGTAAGGCCTTTAGTATTTATTAAATATCTGTCGTAACGGTCGTACGTTTGTTTTCCGTCTCCTATCAATTATTTTAAGTGGAACAAACATTCCATATTGATATGCATACAGGTACTGGATCTTCAACGTTATAATTTACTAGCTGTGCCCGCGACTTCGTTCGCGCGGATGTCCGAAAATAATAATATCGTGATGTTATATAGCCTAAAGCCTTCCTCGATAAATGGACTATCCAACACAAAAGAAATGTTATAATTGGAACCAGTAGTTCCTGAGATTAGCGCGTTCAAACAAACAAACAAACTCTTCAGCTTTATAATATTAGTATATATTATATTATATTATACTCTTTATGATGCTCAGCTTTATTTCAGTGAACCCAGTCAATCAAGGATAGTGAAAAGTGTTTGGAATCGAGCAAAATGAAATTTCTTTATGGCAGGCCAATTCACAAAGAAATCCTAAATAATACAATAAACTTTCATGTTGACTGTTTTGAAAGTTTTAGACATTCAATATTTAGCAGTGGTGGTATACCTATTACCTACTGCCTTATGTTTTAGTCAATGCGCTTTGGGCAAAGTGACTATGGCAAAATATTCAATGTCATTTTCTTGTTGTATACATTTAGTGTGATTTTTGAAGTAGTGGGGTTTTATTTCCTTAACTTACTTTTTAGTTACTTCACAGATAAGTTAGTCGATCTGTATGTAGTGAACTTAAAAATCTCCAAATATCTCATCACCCTAACTTGCTTATTTATAAATTGTATGAATGAATCGTAATAAAACACTACGTAAAAAAACGACAAAGGTAAGCTTTTCAACATATAGGACATAGGTTCAAGGCTATTTTGTAGTTACTAAAAAGATTTTCGCGAACTGTGAGCTTCAGTGAATGTTGAACATTTGTATGGAAAGCTAATTTTTTTTTGCGATTTCAGAGTAGGTCCCATTGTGAAAGTCTGAACAAGCACACAATTTTTTTTAGTAACAAAAAAAAACTTGTATATTGAAATCATAAACTAAAGAGATGTTTTCCTATTATTTTACTAGAGAGTTATATTGACAAACATTGCGGCCGCCGAACGTAACACTTGCAATAGTACCAAAGTCAATGACGCTTGCGATGGGGCGGGCGGGGCGCGCCCTCCCTGGGGACGAGGGCGGAAGGGTTACTTTTCCGTTTTAGCATCAACTAACATAACTGCGAGGCAACGCGACTCTAGCCCACAACTATATGAATGCGATCATTCGGTTTTATTACAAACTAGCGAACGTTGTTGATTCCGTTCAGGTAATTTTAAAATGCCTTTCGTAACTAATGTCATCTACTCATCACACACATATTACTTGATGTCTATGCATAAAACTCTATTATAGCAAGCAACGACAAGGTAACCTATTCCAAATTTGAACAAACTTGTCTTGTTTTATTTAGATGTTTAACTACTTGCACACAATTTTATACTTTACTACAAATTTATGAGGAATACAAAAATTGTTTACGTTTTGCTTTTTTTGAGGAATACTCACAAGAACACAAAGATTTCTTGAGTTATTTACACGTACAGTAAGCTCCTTATCAAGCTACACTGTTTGACCTTTGGACCGTTCTTATGTCGCTCGTAATAGTGGCGGTTTTCGTAGTGTAAATGTATAGCTTGAATGGGAGCTTACTGTACATAACATTTAAACGATTCCGCTGCATTAGGACTAGATCTTGATGCGTACATTACAGCGCTGTTATTCCAATGTGAAAGGAATAGACACGCCAAACTGTAATTTCATAAAAATTTGAATGTCATGCTACATCTTATTATTACTGATTCTATGTAATAACTAAGTTGTAACGAGGTGTTATATTTTTCTAGATATAGCAACTCATTGCATTTCCAGCTGTCCTGACTGCATTTCCAGCTAACCTGACTGCATTTTAAATATTTATAGTTTTGTATTATTTTCAATCTGTTCTCCTGTCACTTTTTTTGCCAACGTCAAAACGTTGTAAGTCCCGATGTCATATTTTAGGAATATCACGTCGGTGGCGCTGTGGACTCGGCACTTGCCTTCCAATCGGGAGGTCCGGGTTCGAGACCGCCATGTACCACTGTGTTTTTCGTTTCGAATTTCATTTGTATATTTATCTGACGCTCCTACGGTGAAGGAAAACATCGTGAGGCAACCTGCATACATCTGCGAAAAAATTCAAAGGTCGACCAATCCGCACTGGGCCAGCGTGGTAGACTAAGGCCTAATCACCCTAACCTCCTCGAGCCCTGCGGTGGGGACGTACTCGTATATAAGCTGTGATGATGATCACATCATCAACGGAATTAAATCTAACTGTGTGACATAAACATTGAAAAGTAAGGCGCTTATGTGTGAGTTTTTATATACTTACTTAGGTAAGTTTTTATATGTTTATATTTCATAGATCTTTACAATAGCCATATTTGTTATAGATTGCCTTTTATTAGTAATATTGTGAAAATGTATATAAATTCAGTGACAAAACCTTTAGTGCATTATTTATTGGCACATACTGGTCCTAACCACTGCAGTAGCCTGTCAACAGGTCTCCAAATTCCCAAAAATTGATCTACATACCCTACTACCAACACTTTTAGATTTTCAAAGCTAAAACCGACAAAAAAATTGGGACTTATTAAGATTTGTCTTCAAATATAGTGATTGTTTATTAGCATATAATGCTATAATGGTTTCATTCATAAGATTGCCTCTTTATAGTTGTACCATTTAAGGCACCTATACAAAAATTTATCCTTCGATAGCAATCCAAAATAATAAGTAATTCTATCGAAAAAACAGAAACGCAACACAATACAAAATTTACCGTTAGTAATACAGTGAGTGCTTATTGAAAAGTAAGAAATAACTGTTATACCTTCAAATTCTGCTCGCGTTGAACGCGATGTGAAATAATAAAAGATTTTTTATAGCGTGATACTGACTTCGATAAAACCATTTCACGTTCAGTTTTTATACATAAATCGAATAGTTAAGGCGAACGTGTCCTCGACTAAATTACATACAATTTTTAAAAACTGTTCGCCCAACCCTGGAAAATGCATGATAAATGTTACGATATATTCTACAGTTAATCTAATTTTTTGTTTATTATAAAATCAAGTCATTATTTAAAGGATGCGTAATTGTTTGCTGTAAATTAACTATCTTCTTTTTTTTCATTTTACTTGAATATAAGTACACTTCAAACATACATTTTTTCAAAATCAAAATCTACATTCATAATTTTTTTGTTATATTAGGTACTGAGTAGTAATTATAGTATGCTTTTACTGAATGTATGTTACATACAAATTTTTACTATCATAAAAGTGTGTGTATACATATATATACGTATAGCTTACATTACATATATACGTATAGATTACATTTTCATAAATATTTAAGAACATTATACACCAACCATTTCCATAAAATTAGTCCAATAGGCTCCTCAAGGGCTGCCAGGTAGAGATTACCTTTGGCTTTGAAGCCGCCTTTTTGCAGGTATTGTATGATAGCTTTTAAGAAGTGAATAATTTCAATCATTTGTAAGTTAATTCAGTGACACATAATTTGCCAGAAATATTGTTTTCACTCATTGGAGAGTTAATAGGCTGTCAAAACTTCTAATTTCCAGATATACTAGCCTTAAAGTGCATGTGCGATGAGTGAGTGATACCGAGTGGGTACATTATGCGACAGGGACTTACATCGTTTTCCACTCGGGCCGAGTCGGATAAATTACGCAAAACGTGCTCGAAATACACAAATATCCCTCGATGCTCGATGAAACCTTTCGAATCTAACAGCCATATCGATCTAATGTAGAGTTGCCAACCCGAAACTTAAAAAACTAGCATTTGAAGTTGGAAAAACCAGGACAATTCAGTGTCAAAACAGGACGCAGTAATAGAGTTGCAATAGTTAAATTAATAATAATATGTTGTGAAAATAGGTGAATTGAAATTCAAGATATATACAATCATAATATTTTAATAAAAGTATTTGAATAAAATTATACGAATTGAAAACTAGTTATCAAAAACCGACTTCGAAAACACTAAAAAGTTAAAAATAATATAAGATTAGGTACAGACAACATCACACTTCTATATTGAAGTCGGTGCCAAACGATGATCACCTAGAAAGTCTTAAATTTTTTTATTTTTTGTAAAATATTTTTTATTTTTAACTTTTTAGTGAAAGAAACCCTAACATTGGTATTAAATTAGGGTTTCCCTCGATTTTTATGGGATCCCATCATCAGATCCTGACTTTGGTGACCTTGGGACTAGGAGTATACTCTATCGAATACCAAAATAATTTTCAAAATCGGTCAACAACTGGCCTTGTAATCGCATAAAATACACACAATAAAAACATACGCATCGAATTGAGAACCTTCTCCTTTTTTGAAGTCGTTTAAAAATATAAAGCAAGCACTTTAGTTTGTAACATTTTTTTAAACTAAGGTCAGTTATAGTATCTAATAAATTCTAATATTAACTACAAACTTATTAATTTTTACTATACTTTTCAACCCCATCAATTTCCTTCAGTATCATTATCATAAAATTAAATATCCCAGGACGCTGCTTAGAAACTATTCAGGACAGCCCAGGACACTAAAAAACTAGGACATGTCCTGGGAAAACAGGACGGTTGGCAACTCTAATCTAATGCAACTATTTTTATTGCATAATAAGCGGTTTATGATAATTATTGTATAACAAATGTTTTTTAACAATGTTAAATAATAAATCATGTTCCTCATAAAAATTAATGGGTTTTTAAAAATCATGTATTAGGGCCGAGCCACATTCAGAGATTTAAATTTCTGGCCACATTCAGCCGTAACGCCGCTCATCTTCTGTATTGATTGTTACGGGGCTGCTAGTTATCTAATATGGTTGCATCTACCGTAGCAAATTTGTGTATTGTTGCATAATGAACAATAGTGAACATGATACAATTTGTCGTTTGATACCACTTAATTAAAAACGTAAAAAGTATTAGGCTTATTCACAATCTGACGAAAAAAATTATGTTTCAGCATCCAGTGTGCAGAAATGACATAGAATTCTACTGCACAAAAATGTCTGTGGGCTGAAAAAGAAACAATGAAGGATTAGAATACTAAAACATGCCTCGATAAAGCTATAAAAATAGAACTTCCATTAAAATAAAATTTAAGGTTGACTTTTTCGTAAATTTCATCGACAGTTATTACAAAAAAAATATGGCTTTTTTACGTCCTTGCAAAATAGCTGATTATATTTTTTGCTAAATGATCAGTATTCTATAAATTAAAATTGTACTAAATAATATCTTCGTTACCCTGCCTATCGAAGTGACAATTGAAGCGATGCAATAATCAAACATAATAGCAATAGAAGAGCAACCCCAGGATAGAGAAGATTTTGTGAACTGGCCTTGCCTTCAGTATAATTATCACTGTAATCATGTCGGCTAACTTAACACAACATATATAAACAGCTTCACTTGTTATTTCAATTGAAACCTATGAAAACGCACCATCTGTAACATTTTGTTAACGTTGTTTGTTTCGGAAACGTTGTTCTACACAAAATTACTAGCCTAAGCTGGTATTTTACCCATTGTTCCCATTTCCCTTTGTTATAACTTATAACAGGCATACGGACGAAAAACTTTGGATGTCAGTAACATACGAGTAATTCAAAATAAGACACGTATTTTTCGCTTTGCAAAATAATAAAACGCGACACAGATAAAGAGAATTAAAGTTAAGGAGTGGGAGCTTGCTACGTCAGAATTAGAATAGAAAATATACTTGCGCATGACGCAATATAGAATTCCAAATCAATATATCGCTGCATGTTGTCGATTACGTGAAAAAGAAGTGTCAAATATTTTTTTGTAATAAACCAGACGGACATTGAATCATCGTCATCCCTATTATAAGAAATCGTTTCGTTGATAACATGTTTCGTTGTTTTCACAATCGTTAGATGTCGATGTTTTTGGATCAATAAAATGAACAATTAGGCAAATTAATTCTATGTAGGATCCGAACAAATCATAGGATTCCCTACAAGTCGGCCAACTGTCCGTCCCTCGGCAATCTAATAAAAAGGTTTCATCGAGATTAGTTGTTGCCTCCACGGAACTTTCCCGCGCCCCCTGCCTGCACGTGTTCACCAATCGATGGCGCTCCCGACTTTTTTGGTTTCACACCTAGAAAAATGTTGGTTTGGTAATATTTTCATGGTTTCATTTATTTCTTTGTACTGTTTCAATGATTAATAAACTATTGCAATAATAGATAAAATGTGATATCTTAATTTGCAAATTAAAATGTAAAAAACCGGCCAAGTTCGTCCCTCGTGTACCGAAGGTGCCGTGTAAACTTATCTAAGTCACAGAACTATGTAAGTATTTACCGATCTCCTTAAGATGTACTATAAAAACTTGCTTCTTGCCAAACTTCATGATTCTAGGTCCACGGGAAGTACCCTATAGGCTTTGATTTGCTTGTGAAATCGCAAAATTTGCGAAAATATACGACATCATATCTTTTAATCGCGTTAACTTACGAGTATTATTTTTTTTACAGCTCACAGTGACCGTAGAGCCTAGTATTTGATACTTTTATTATCTTAACGCGTTCCAGAGAAAAGGGGTCTTGCAAGACAGACGGACAGGCAGACAGACGGAGAGACGGGCAGACGAACAACAAGGTTATCCTATAACGGTTCCGTTTTTTTTCCTTTTGAGGTACGGAACCCTAGAAAGGCTGTAACTTTTGTATGTTCAATCTACTACGAAAGTTAAATTTGACTATCAATATTCCTTAGTAGTCACTCGCGGCTATAGTGAGGGTCATGATTAAATTACGTGACATGCGCGAACCAATTTGTAGAGTTCGCCCCACCCCGCGCCGCGCCACGCCACGCCGGGGCAATTGCATTAGCTGCTCGTAATTAAATAGACTAAAAGAAAACATGTTCCGTTTGTTGATCCTCAGCTCCGCGGTGATCACCGATCGTCGGCGACATGATATTGCTACGAATTACGTTTTGACATGAGCTACCAATAGTACTTTTTTGACGAGTTCTTTGCTACAGTTTTTTAAACCACTACATGGCTCATTGTTACTCACTGTTACTTGCCATCTGGTGAATTTAAAAAACCTTACGACAAAGTAAGGTAAAACATTGACATCGAGGCTTACCCCGCGAAAAACCCGCTGGGGAATTTATAAATTTTATAAATTTGTATGACTTTTTATGTATTTTTTTCATTTTATTCAGGCATTGTAAGACCCGTTATTAACTGACATAACATAACCAATTAAGGATTGCTTGCCACCATATCACAAATTAGTTTTGTGGGATCCAACATAAAATTTGCCAAAATTGTTTAAAAAATGTTATGTCAGTTATGCGTGAATAAAGTAAGAATAAACATAAAGTTCATAAATATTGTTATTAAACCTTACCCTTACAACACAAACCTTGAACTATTTCATAAATATTAGTTACCTACCTACCGCTTCTTTCGATTTTCAACGCACTCCGTCTAGAAACACACTCTACTCGTATGAACATAATTTTTATGACTACAAACCAAGTGTTGTCAAAAAGACGATGTCATTCACTTGAATGTTTCCGAATACCAAGGTAAAATAGTAATATACTTAGAATTCGAAGCCATGGAATTTATTATAAAAGATTCCGAATACCAAGGTAAAATAATTCGAAGCCATAAAAATTATTTTATAATGTCGTATGCCGTTTTATTTGTTAAAATTCAGCGTTACATCGAAACGACGCTCCAATTTGTATTAGAAATTTTAAATCTTTCATCTCGACCAACTCATCACAACACTGCCCAATATAAACATAAACAAAGAATCATGATACCGGGAAGATATTCGGCGTATACTAAGACTCAAAAGCTTCCATCATCACATCTTGTTTCCACTTCAGTAAACAATAACATTACAATCTTTTTAGCACGCTGTAGAGCCGTGGTTTATATTCACTAGTGAGTCGGAGCGAATAATTCGACGTGTTGAGAATATATACGGTGTGGTTCAAATAAAAAATTCGTAATAAACAGCACTATAACGCTTCAGTACGAGTACGACGATTATACCCAATCATTTATTTTATTTATATTTTCGAGTATTCATTATAATGTACATACGTGTAATTAGTATTTACAAAAGGTATGTCTATGTTCGTGCGTGTCTTTTTTTATTTTATTTTATCTAGTTATATTGACTCCTTATTCTGTTATTGTCGCTTAGAACTCTATATTTTTTATCTCTTTCTCCAAACACAAACTTTAGGGAATATCTATCTATCTATACTAGCCCGTAATGTCCCACTGCAGGGCAAAGGCCTCCCTACTTTCTCGCCAACCATCTCTATTTTGGGCCCTACACTTGGGCCTACAAGGAGGTGGCGGGACGAACTCGACAACTTTCTTCCTGAATATCGATGTACGGCCCAAAAACTTTAGGGACACCCACCAACAATTTAAATCCACGCATATAATCAAAGGTCTACGCATTATTGCAACAGGAGTTTATTTTATCTGTTATATGACATTTAGATACTCGTAAATAACAACAAAGTATTCAAGATGAGACGTGGACAAGTAATGATCTATAATAACTAAAGTATCATTATTACATTTACACATTTCATTTTATTTTTCAGCGCACACAACTAATTTTAAACTTGTACCACACATCTACACAAACAGGGCGGGCGGGCGCCGCACGACGCTAACGCTCTGTAGATGATCGCGCATGATTGATGGCGCGTGCGCCTGCGTCTAGCGCTTATTATGAACTTGCACACTTATGAACCTCCTCCGTTTTGTTTATTTTCATTGTAGCGTTTAATATACTGGAAATTCTAACCAACTACAGTTCACTTCTTTGTTGTAATGCCAAGCAATAAGGTTTCTAATTATATTCAATCTCTTCTTCTTCATTAGCCATTATCGACCACTCGATTAAGGCCCTCTTCCACCTTTTTGAGTCTTGGCAGCCGCCAGTAACTTTATACCGGCCGTTTTGTCGTCTGTCCCTTACGGACGTCTAAACTTACACCTAATAAATACTCTCAGTTAGCCTTTTAAAGTCATCAAATACAGGTTTCAGCAGATGATAAAATCACATTTAGGCTAACTCTACAAAGTTTTGCTTCATACTATTGCAATACTTGAAACTTGATAGCGTTTCAGTGATTGAATGCTGTTGTTCCTAATATACTTACTTGTAACAGCAGATTCGTCCCCGCACTAAAAACGCGTCCTGTACTTGAATAATAAGTGTATGACAAAACGTACCATATAACAGTGGACGGCTCGGGACAATTACAAAGCATTTGAATAAATTCCTCCTTACCAATTGCAATCATTTAAATAGCTAGAGTTGAAACTAACTGTAAATTAATTATTTTATTTAAACAGGTCTCTGACTACATATTACTTTCCACCGTTCCAGTAACTTTCTTATCTTTTTAAAAAAATGTAGAGTTACACATAATAAATTAATCTCAATGATTTTAGGTACAGTAGGCTTCATTGCGCAGAACTCTATCAGATGATGTTAGTGTGTATATCAAGTCCTTTCTCTCAGTCCGTAAGAATATGCTACAATAAGATTACCACTAATACTTAACCAACAACTTATTGCGTTCGTGTTTAAACTAGGTCTTAGACATGTCGCTATTCAGAGTTGATCCCGGTTGCAATCCCATCGAATTGATGTGCGTCCTTACTCATAAGCATTGACTATTAATTTGATGTAATACAAAATCGCACAATTCCCATGATTAATACCCAACAACAGTTCCTTGACGGCCACATTCAATTACAACGGAGTTTAGCGAAAGGGTAACTAGGACTGTCTCTATAACAGTTATCACAAGGCAGTAAGGTGGAAAATCGTTAGTTTTAGTGTAAAATAGGTGTAAATGTTAGTTATGTGTGTGCGCAAGTGGAGCACAGCTGTTGACGAGCAGACAACAGTTGTCGACGGCGTTTGTCTTGCGCGGGCGCACCGGCCGCGTCCATATTAATTACGTGAAGCAACTTTTCTTGAATCTCGGGTTAAATATTGGCATCTTGAAGCCTTTAATGCGATTTATTGATGCAATCTAATATCTTCATATCCGTGTTTATATCCGTGATATAAACACGGATATGAACATTTTAGATTTTATTACTTAGCGTCCCATAGTTTTACCTACTTATGTCCCGCATTAAGGATATCACGAATTCTCTGCCTTATAGACGTGAATCACGATCTTTTTTTTTACTACGACAGGAAAGCTCTTGGCCTTTATCTCACTTGATGGTAAGTGACGATAAGCACAAAGGGAGAAGCGAGCTTCGCCAGGACTCCTCAACAAATGAGGATCTCAGGTTATTAATACCAAGTTGTCAAAATCAGACAATTAAAAGAAGGTTGATTAAGGCCTAGATACCCTAACTTAGAGTAGGCTCGAACCCTTCAATGGGGATGTATATGACCTGTATGACGATGATGATGAGGACCGGGAGGCCATAGACAAAGTAACAAACCCATTCGTTTTGTTTACGTTAAAAATTCTGCAATGTATGAGAATACATACATTTTGTTCTTTTCGAACTTCGTTATCGTTTTTAGATCGTTACTTTATCTAGGCCCCCTGAGTCGCCTGCGTGTGCTAATAGTACCCTCTATCCGTTAATATCCGTGTTTATATCACGGATATAAACATGGATATGAATATAATTAGATTTAAAGCATCGCGTATAGTTTTGCGAACGTATGCCCGTATTTTGCGATATATACATATCGTGAATTTTTCAATATACCAAGTTGTCGAAAGCAGATTATTGATAGAAGACACCAGGGAGAACAAAACGTATAGGATTGGTGTTGGCTTCGTTTGCGCTATACGTTCTATAGCGAACGGCAGTTAGCGAGCCAAATAACCTCGATCACAGTTTCGTACTACCAGTCCCCTAACCATGATCGCCCAAAACAATATTAAAACCACACTAAAAGCGGGATGGCGCTATACGCCGCAAGAGCGGTGTCTCTGTTTCAATATATATATATATATATTATATAATATTGAAACAGAGACACCGCTCTTGCTGCGTATAGCGCCATCCCGCTCTCAGCGCGGTTTTAATATTGTTTTGGGCGATCATGGTTAGGGGGCTGGTGGGTTATTGTCTAAGAAAAAAATTATCACGATAGCCTTCAATTTCACAACTATTGCGGCGTGAACACAAGACTCTGCGCCGACATCTATTATACACGGTTATTTTTTATCACCCTGGAAAATTTTAGGGACGCTTCAGGACACATCCATTATTATATAAAAAAAAATGAAATAAAAAAAATCTCTAAAAATGCTGCTCTCAACTAATGCAGCATTTTTTGGATTTTTTAGAAAATTAATATAAATTTATTTATTTATTCTTTATGTACACAATGTTCGTACAACGGCGGACTTAATGCCTGTGGCATTTTCTTCCAGTCAACCTTAGGGTGGTGCAGAAAAGGGTGATGCGGTAGATGTACCGAGAAATGGAACAGCTTATTAAGAATATTATATATAACATAAAATTCTACTACACAAATAAAATAATTAAAATAAACTAATATATATTATCTAAAATGCCTACGACCAACGAGATAATTGCAATCTTTTGATTGCCAATGTCTAAAAAATAAATCAATTCTGTTGTGCAAAATGCCTTCGCAATTTATGTTTGAAGCTAAGCTTGCTTGGGGCGTTACTTACCTCTAGAGGGAGGGCGTTCCATAAAAGAATAGATTGGACAAAAAAGGATGAGTGAACAATATCAGAACGATGAGGAGGAACTATGAGAATACCATTGAAGGCAGAACGAAGGGTTTTGTTATGAGAGGTACATAAGTTCTGAAAATGTGTCTTGAGGTAGGAGGGTGTGTTAGGGTTATGAAGTAAGGAGTATAAAGTCATTAAGGCTCTCATCTGCCTACGCTGCCGAATAGGTAACCATTTTAAGCGCATTCGGAATGCCGAAACATGATCATATTTTCTTCAATTAAAGACGAATCGAATGCAGTTATTTAGAAGACGGTCAAGTTTGTTGAGTAGATCTGCATTCAGGTCGAAATAGCACACATCACCATAGTCTATTATAGGAAAAATTAAAGACTGTACAAGCATTTTTTTGATGTCAATAGGCAGAAAGTTTTTCAGTCGGTAGAGAGATCTCAGAGTTCCAGTAACCCTCTGACAAACGTTAGTTACCTGAGATTGCCAGTTGAGCGTTGAATCTATATGCAACCCCAAATCCTTGACACTGTTGCTCAAAGGGATAACTTCACCATCAAAAATTACGGGATGAAGGTTCTGATGCTCCAGTATAGATATGAACCTGGAACTGCCCACCATTATCGCCTGGCATTTATTTGGGTTAACGCGGACTCCAAATTGCTCGGACCAATCCTTAATACTTTTGAGATCTTGATTGATTATAGCAATAGCATCATTTATACTATCAACATCTGCATGAGTATAAAGTTGCAAATCGTCAGCATACAGGTGATACGCACAGCGAATATGATGGGTAATAAAGTTTATAAAAACTGAAAAAAGAAGTGGAGATAGAATGCCACCTTGAGGAACGCCAGCGTCAAGATTACGCCATGAGGAAGACAACTCTTCCCAAATGACCGACTGCTGTCGTCCCCGAAGATATGAAGAGAACCACTCAATTACCTTGGGTGAGACCTTTAGATGAGATAACATTGATAACAAAATATCATGGTGAACAGTGTTGAACGCATTCGTGAAATCAACAAGAATGAGTAAGGTAATCTTTCTGTCTTCAATTCCAGCCCTAATGTCCCCGGTCAACTTGAGGAGAGCAGAAGAAGTACTGTGACCAGGTCTAAAGCCGGACTGAAAATGACTCAAAAGTAGGTTTCTGTGGATAAATGAGGAAAATTGCTTATGCACACAAGCCTCGAGCACTTTGGATAGATAAATTATGTAAGGGAGTTATTTTTTTATTCATATTTAAATCATTTTAATACCATGTCGTGAAGCGTCCCTTAAATTTTCCAGGGTGATAAAAAAAAACCGTGTATAAAAGCGAAATACCACTGACTGATATATCACGAAATTTTAGAAACTATAACACCTACATACTTGAAATTTGGCAGGTAGATTGCTTATAGAGTGTACACATCCGCTAAGAACGGACTTTACAAAACTCCACCCCTAAGGGGGTAAAACGGGGGCTGGAAGTTTGTATGAAAGTCCTATGTTTTTCAAGTAAGAGACTTGAAATTTAAAATGAATGCTCTGTAGGTGGTGTGGAGGTGTACTAATAATATATCTTTAGAAAACAACCACCTTTAGGGTGCAAAATAGGGGTTAAAAGTTTCTATGGAAAATTTTAAAAATCTGTTCCTTTTTTTTTAAATTTATTATTCTAGCCCCTAATTATAAAAAAATAACAGTCTTCTATAATTTTTCCTGCGGGAAATTATAAAAGGATCCATTTTTGCTTCCATACAACTATGCCCAAAACACGTACCTCGCGTTTTATAACATTTTTCTATGTTAAAAAAACCTGAAAATTCATAAAATAATAAAAATAATTTCTTTAAACCATTTGTACCACCTAAAATTATGACTTAAACATTTTGATGACTGGCAACATAGCGTCAATATTAAATAAAACGTTTTAGCGTAGTGTATTCTCCAAACCTGTTTATTAAAGGTTATCCAACTATAAAAATTATAAAAATAGGGTCTTTACTTAATTATAACAAATATTACATTAAAACTCGTAACAATCCATAAGTCCATATTCCAAAGCGTTATAAATCTTGTTAATAAGTGTCACATAGTCAGTGGTATGGTGTTTATTTTGGCAAACAATAATAACCAATAAAAAAAGAAAAAAAGTGAAAAGTCATTATGATGTGTATTGTATTGACGTATCAAATTACAATAATACTGGTGATTTGTAAGCGATCACAATAGATGTTGGCACACACACACATAAGAAACTCCAGATTTTCAATTAGAAGTACAACTTCTTTAAATTCCTATAATAAGAAGAAGACTATAAGTGAAAATATTATCAAGCGACCATAACAATGACTGATTGTCAATGTCAAACCTTGACGTCCATAACTAATCACGTTTCGTTTTACGAAGTTTCGCATTCACTTACCATTTTTTATCTTATTTTTCTGCAAAATCTGTTGTTTGAAAAGATTTTAGCTCTTGGGTCATTTTCAAAACATTATTATCTTTCATTTCAGATAATTTGTACCTCGGTACATGATTTGGGCAAATACTGAAGACCTCCTTTCCATGGGAAAAAGAAAGTCGTGTTAGTTACACCATTTATAACTCAAGAACGACTGAACCGATTTGGCTAAAAATTGGTGGGGAGGTAGCTTAGAACCAGGAGACGGACATAGAGCTTTTATCGTAGAAATCACCCCTTAAGGAGAGAAAAGGGGGGTGGAAGTTTGTATGGGGAATCAATAACCGCTGAACCGATTTAAATGAAATTTGGTATGGGGATAGTTTGAGCTGTGGGGAAGGATAAAGGGTGTAAAAAGGTGGGGGGGCGATTTGTAAAGGGAATCAATAAAAAAGGATGTCCACGCGGACGAAGTCGCGGGCAAAAGCTAGTCCTTTTATAAAGGAGCGATGGATAGACTGCGACTGTCAAATTGTAAGCGATCGCAATAGATTTTTAACCGACTTCAAAAAAGTAGGAGGTTCTCAATTCGATGCGTATGTTTTTTTTGTGTGTATGTTAGGGGAGACCTAGGAGAGTTGTGACAATTTTTAATTTATGCGACATATCTCGCTCAGGAAACATTCGACAGTTATGAACTATGTGTATTAATGTAGCACCATGCCTTCTCTTTCCAAAACAATCATCAAAATTAATAACAGTATTGTGGTTTCCGAGAAAATCAACAAAAAGGAAGACTATTCCCTCTGTCACAACTATCACCGATCTAACCGACCCTATCACCGAGGTAAGTTGTGACAGGTACAGAGGTAAGTTTTGACAGCTTTGTATTTAGACTATTTGAGTATTAAAAATTACCATTAGGTACACATATAATAAATTAGTAAATAAAACATGTTTTTAAAGCAAAAAGTAGTTTAATTATATTTTTATATATTAAGTACCAACAAAAACAATGTATAACATTCTCATAACAATTAATTATATCTTATAAGTAATTATGGCATCACTTTGAGATCAATCACATTACAATCACTCGAAAATTTTAAACTAATCTGATAGGCAATTATGGCAAATGTATTGCAGCACGCCTTCAGTACAACCTGGGTGCTGCGTGTGACCAGCCTTTGCATTTTAGGCATTGCACCCACTCCTCATTCGATCTGCTGTTTTTATTGCTAAAGGTGGCAGACGAGGAAGTGGCCCACCTGTCGGTAAGTGGTAACCACCGCTCATGGACATCTGTAATGCCAGGGGCAAAGCTCAGTTGCTGCCTACCTGGAGAGAAGTGCTCTTTTTAAACCTCGTTTGAAGTTGGACATATCTCAGCGCTCAGGAAACACCGCAGCTGGGAGCTCGTTCCAGAGTCTGCACGTACGTGGAAGAAATGAACGCTGAAACCGAACTGTGCTAGACAATATCGGTTCCAGGTGGTACGGATGAACTCTATTGCGGTGGCGGGTGGTGCGATGATAAAAAGGTGACTAAGGCACCATTGCAAACAGTTCCTCAGAGCATTTTTGAGCACCTAGGAGAGTTGTGACAACCTGTCACAACTCTCCTAGGTGCTCAAAAATACGACTTGGCCGGAATAATAATTCATAATTTCAAAACACAATGCAAACATGAAAGATAAATGCAACGCCTAGAGACTTAAATAACCACACAACTTAAGAAAAAATAACACAACATTGCACATGTAATAAAATAAGATATAAACTGAATCAAAATTTTGAAGAAAAACTTACTTTTCGAATTTTTTTGCACGCTGACGTCGTAATTACCAAACCGCTCCTCGTGCGCTGCCGGTGGGTATTGAGTCAAGTAACGCATCTCTAAATCGACAAATGTGCGATGTTGCAAGCTCACTAACTATTATAGATAGGGAGAAATCGTTCCAGTCACAACTCACCTCTGTCACAAATCTCCTAGGTCTCCCCTACTCGATTACGTCGCCAGTTGTGGACCGATTTTCAAAATTCTTTTTGTATTCGATAGAGTATACTCCAAGGGTGGTCCCATGGTCACCGAAGTCAGGATCTGATGATGGGATCCCATGAAAATTGAGGGAAACACTAATTAAATACCATTATTATATTTAATTAGGGTTTCTTTCACTATAAAGGTTTTATTCACTAAAAAGTTAAAAATAAAAAATATTTTACAAAAAATAAAAACTGACTTCAAAAACAATTTTTCAATATAAAAGTGTGATGTTGTCTGTACCTATTCTTATATTATTTTTAACTTTTCAGTGTTTTTGAAGTCGGTTTTTATTTTTTGTAAAATATTTTTTTTCTTAGACAATAACCACCCAGATACTCGATCACTTTGTGGAGCGCAATCGTCAATAAGCGACTCATAAAACATGACTCGATTAATTATAAAAATAAACCAAAGCGGTATGCGCCCATAACGTCGACCAAGTGATAAGTGCGCGACACTCATCGCGCAGCTGTCTGCGGGACACTTGCGCGGATGTCCGTCTATGACGCGATCCTCCAGTAAATTCAAACTGTTTACATTCACCACTCACCAAACATCGTATTAATTAATCACTCATTGAGTTGTGAACGCACATTAATTTGTGCAGTTGGCAATGAGTAATGCTTACCAAGCGGCTTCCTTACGTCTGTGTTTGAGAATCGATTACTTTTCATATAATAAATAAAAATCAATTTCCGAACGTATACATATAGCTTCAGAACGAATGCGCCTATTTGGACAATTCTTTTTTGCTGTGTTCGTAATCATCACGACAAATTTGCATGATAGGAAATGAAATTAACTGATGAATCTATCCAAAACGCGCTGGGAAAATTATACGTGTGCGAAGCCATGACGGAATACAATGTAGTTTAATATAAAGATACCTTCTACTATAATAACTAATACACACACTAATAACACACAATACATGCATCTAATAATTTTTTATTAAACAATTTTGAACGCAAAAAATAAAACACAAATAACACAAAACAAAATGTACAAAGGAAGGTACTGCTTATTTCATGAATGAAATTTTCTTCCAGCAGACGCGCAAGAGGAGAAATACCAGAAATACGGACAACCATTTTCTATGTATCGTACTACTGACTTTAGCTTTTAAGTTTTGTAAATTATGTTACTGTTATTGATTATAATTATTTCAATATCGTCCAGATATAATTAATAATCCGAAAAACTGTCGCCCGCCCAACCATTTGCTACGCGTTCCGTTCTGACAACGAACATTTCATAACTGTGATGTATCACACAGAATTATAAGAGGCTGGAATTTGTATGCGTTCATTTTTTATAATTAATGAGTTAAATGCTAAAACTAATTTACAGTCGAAATATAAAACAGATGCAGGAGTGCTTGTTTTATGTTTCATTATAAACAGTCACAGGCATCGGACTGTTACAAAAGACAAATGTTAGACGCAGTAAGACGCATGTTCACGTCGATGTCTATGCCGCAAATAGTATGGCGCCTCATACAATACTCGAATAGCCCCTCATCCCTTTTCACTCACTAGCACACCTTTTGTTTTATTTGATCCATCGCTTGACACCTAACAGGCAAGAGACCGACCGCAAACATAACGAAAATAAACACTTTGCAGTTTGAATTAACACCAGAAGCAACGGATTTATTGCACTCTCACAAGCTATAATCAGTTTTATGGTATCAACTTTTCTTTGATAAAAGTATTCCGTTGAAAAAGTGGCCATTAACAAGCCCGCATCAACCATAACGTACAGAGTTATCATATATCATACGAACTATTATCTGGCATCCGAAAAGTAACAGCCGCGTCCTTAAAAGATTTATTAATATTAAGAGGATATGCTACGGACAAGAAGGCTAAAAATACGGGCTACATTTAAATATATTATTTGAGAGCAACTCATTGTGTTGAGCCATATCATCGGCGTGGAAATCGTAATAGCTTGGTAATGCGATGATTGGTGCGCGTGCGTCGCGCTCCCGCTGGCGATACTCTGCCAGTGCTGGTGAAACGCATAGCTCGAAGGTAATTGCAAATTTTCCAATAAATCGAGCTTACATTGACGGCTAAACCTAAACAATTTCTCGCGTAATAAGGTACTTTTTTGTTTTATACAAATGTTTAAGCAAAAGTCAGAGGAGTACATTTTCCGCGATATACATACGTATATGTCTGTACATGTTCCTCCCCCATCAATAAATCTCAGCGCTCGGCTTCCCCCGCCGCGCCCTGCTCACCTTTTCCAGCGGAAGCGCGCTATGCCCACATTAAGCCAACAACTGGTGTGATTTTTAAAGGAAAAATGTCCAGATGAGCGCTGTATCTTGTGACGTGAACGAAAATAATTTGACGCAGCCGCTCCTCGGGCGACATACGGGGACACGTGGCCACGATATATTACACGCGAGCCGCGCACTAAAAATATTGTGTTGGCAAATTAATGGGCATTCCCGTCGGTGGTAGTGGGATGAAAGGAAGTGCCTTTTATATGAAACGTTGGTTTTGTATGAAAGCGAGCAGCAGCCGGCAGCACCTGTCCGCGCACTTTGGACTGGCAACGTACGCGGTGGTAGCGGCGATGGTGCTAGGGCTGCTTGCCAATGTAACGCAGTCTTTTTTATATCTGACTTTTCGAGAACACCATATCCGTTACCTTACACTTACAATATACCTTTGCCCTGTGACCCTGGATACTGTAGCCTTATTAACAAAAGGCAATCAATTTACGAAAGAGCCTTCTAGACTCTTTCTAGATTCTTTTCTTCTAGACTCAAATCATGGTCAAGTGTTGTTGACTGTTCCTGACCAAGATTAGAAGTTTGCTTTATAAAGAAGGTGAAAATTACTTCTAATTGATGGATTATTGTTTTGAAAGGAGTTTATTTCGTATAATTTGCGACAAACAATTGCACGACTATCGACATAACATAGATTCGACGCAGGTTATTGTGCATCATATCCAATTTCCCCGTATATGAAATGAAAAGCTAATTAATATACATGGATAAAACCATCAAAATCTTCTTTGAGAAAAAAACTTATTGAATTTGCTTTTGGCTTTCTGGGTAGAAAAATCTGCTATGTCACTTGAGCACATTTGTGTAGAAGTAACATGCTGCTGCATTATTGATAGTCGCCATTATGTAATCTAACTTGTGCCGAATCAAATTGCAGTCCCACCGCTGATTGTCGCTATAATATTCGTTTTTACTAAATTTCGTCTAACCTAAGTTCAATCGCGCCACTAATTGTCGCTAGAATGTGATGTCTCACTATACAGATTGTCGCGCAATTGTCTGTACTATGATATATGCACTTTTGGAATTCCGCCTGTTTACAATTATCTTATTATATCAGGCACAATAAAAACAATCTAAGCAACATGGTTATGTCAGGTTGGTGTGTTATAGTACATTACTATATTAGTGCGTTAAGATTGGTTATAACATGCGAGGCGGAATTTCAGCCCGAGCCGAAGGCGAGGGCGTAATTGAGCCGAGCATATCGTACGACGTTTTTTAACACATTTGCGGGGAAACAGAAAAAAAAGATATTCACAATACAAGTACAAAGAAAAGAAAATTTGAGAAAAATGGCGCGAGGATTATTTTCTGCCGTGGCTGCGTGAAAATGTTGGCAAAGACGCTAGAGCATGCAGCCAAGTTTTTAAATTACCGAATAAACTGTTTTTTTTTTTTTTTTAATAAACTCAATCTGTGAATGCACACTGTTGCTTTCCCGCCATTTTAACAGCGCGCTAGCGCTGCCTACTGACTGACGCCGCGCGGCAATTAGTTCGAAATTTGAATAACAACAGCGCGCTGCTCACTAGCTGGCGTCGTGCGACGGCGATCAAGTCCATATTTGAAATGGCAAATAATACTGTTATGGAATTTGTATGGACTATAACTTAACTATTTGCTTTGGTAACAAACGCGTTTTTTATGACCCGCTTTACATATTTAAAACCGGTGGAATTACATCAGCTTTACGAGCAAGGGTGTTAAAAAATATATAACACAGTGGCGTGTGCACTCAGGTAACGATTGCTAAAATTAAGCAATGTTAGCCGTGGTCAGACTCATGATGGGTGACCAAAAATGTGAAACACCAAGTACGTCGACCAGTAAGTCCCGAGCCAGATCTCGTTCCGGTTGTGTCGGTGAGCCTTGTTATCGAACCTTCTATGTAAGTGAAGGAACAGCGTGTGTATTAGATTTTACGCAGAGTTTGACCCAGTATGAAGTTTTTCCAGTTGACAGTCTGAGTAACTAAATATCATACCAACTAAATATCATAGTACTTAAATATCACCACAACTTTTTGGAGCACCATATATTAATTAGGAATCTATTTAAATACTTCATCATCATCACCTCAGCCATGTTGCGCCCATTGCTGAGTTTGGGTCTCAGGCCCAGTGCTATTTGGTGATCAACGCGTGAGGCTCGTCCGTTGGCCAACAGGGTGCTCTACGAGCAAGTATAATGTGTTGTGTGTGTTCGGATGTCATACCCCTTACATACTTTAAATGCTATTAGGTTCCAATTTTGAATTTTATCATCTAATAATTCTACTTCGTAGTAAAGTACGATATAACTATCCTGTCCATTCTTAACGAAATGGAATGCTTTGTACCGTACCGTACCGTACCTGCCGCACCTACCTCACACACCCGCAAAACCCATCTCGGCATCCATATTGTCCATAAATGAAGCAAACCGGGGTCTGGGGAATTTTTTTTCCCCCATTTTTCCCAACTACCTCGGAACAGCCTGGCTAGCTACGTACCGGGTCTTAACGCCTGTGGAAGAACACTCTAGATGCGAGTATATGAGTAATGTCTGGGGACAGGAGGCCTAAATAGCACGCATCATGAGCCATCCTAACGCACAAGCCTCACTTAGGACGGTTATGACAGTCGAAACGATATACCTACATATCTTGAAACGGTAATTTGGGTATTAGGCTCACGAATAGTAGCTTGATACCCTGGGAAAACATAAGTAATATTATTTCGGTACCGCTCAAAAATGAGGACCATAATAGTCCAAGTCAGGGTTCGAAAATTGTAAATAATATTAACTATTTTCACGATTTTAAGCAATATTGTTTGGAAGCAGTGATAGCCCTAACGCGAACGGATGCTCCAAATGAACGCGTAACGCAGCGCGTCACTTTCATAATAATTGACCAGATCCCGAGGTGTTCATATTTCGCAGTCCGTCGACTGTCTCCGCACCTTCCGTCACTGTCCGTACGCCCACATCACATAGCACACGATTTAGCTGCGTCAAAAATCCGTGACATTACTCGTTTTTATTAGCTTAACAAGTACCTCCTGTACCTATTGTTCGTTTGCGTGCTCTCTTGTAGGACGCATTGTCTAAAAAACGTTGCCCTGTGCGTATTTACGCGTGCATTATAGTTGGCTTAATTTTGACGAAGATCTTAGATAATTTTATTTACTATGTACGACAATTCAGAATAATAATTGTGAATCCTGCTGTTAACGTTTGGAGAGGGCTATTTTATATATATATTTTTGTCATTATTTTTATAACAAAGCTAGCTGACCCGGTGAACTTCGTATCCCTTTGACAGGTGACAGATGTAACCCTTGGCGATAGCCCGACCAGTTGGTCGTGCTTGCCCGGGCGCGTGGGTAGTGGAGTCGCAGTGTGGACCTTACCTAGCGCGCCCATGAGGGCAGGGAGAACACCGGGGGGTTTTAGTGGGTAGGCCTGGTACTCTGCCGGGAGAGCCCCACATACGCTCGCTGTCTAGCCAACGGCGGGTACGGTGCGGTTACGCATTTCCACCCGAGAAAAAAAAAAGGTGACAGATGTAAATAAACAATCGCGAAGTGTGCCGTCATTTTCCATAAAAAATTATAATTATTACTTTGTATTATTTTTTAGCTTTTCTTTAGGATTTTCCGTGTTATTTTTCTTTTTAAACTTGTGTTGAAGCGAGCGAAAGAGAATTTAAAAAAATATTTTTCAAAAAATATAAACCGACTTCTAAAACACGGAAAAGTTAAAAAATAATATAAGAATAGGTACAGACAACATCACACTTCTATATTGAAGTCGGTGCCAAGAAAGTCTTAAAATTTGGCACCGACTTCAATATAGAAGTGTGATGTTGTCTGTACCTATTCTTATATTATTTTTAACTTTTCAGTGTTTTTGAAGTCGGTTTTTATTTTTTGTTAAATATTTTTTATTTTATCTTATTAGTGAATAAAATTTTTGTTGTGAATTTAATACCAAAATCACCGAAGGTGAGCTGGTATTAAATTCAAGTTCATGGTCAGGTCCGGTCAGGTCAAGTCCAAAAGTTAATAAAGATCCTTTGATCATCAGCTCGGTTCATGACTACCAGACGGAAATACATGAATAGCTTTGGAAAAAAACATGAAACACATTGGACGTACCTATAAAATTTAAGCATTTTACCTCGATTTTCATGGGATCCCATCATCAGATCCTGACTTTGGTGACCTTAGAACCACCACAGAAATATACTCTATCAAATCGAAAAGGAATTTTTAAAATCGGTCCACAATTGGCGAAGTAATCGCGTAACATACCTATACACAAAACACGTTGGACATACCTAAAAATTTAAGGGTTTCCCTAGATTTTTATGGGATCCCATCATCAGATCCTGACTTTGGTGACTTTGGAACTACCCCGTGAGTATACTCTATCGAATACAAAAAGAATTTTGAAAATCGCTTCGTTATTGGCGGCGTAATCGCGTAACATACACACAAAAAAAACATACGCATCGAATTGAGATTAGGACCTTTTTTGAAGTCGGTTAATAAACATTCAAATTGATCAAGCCGTTTTTCAGTTTGAGCGAGTCTAACTAACAACGACGATTGATGTTTATGTGTATGAAAGCATGATCTACAAAAGTTCTGTGTAGGAAAAGAAGAAGAATAAACGAAAATGGTAAAAGACAGAGGGACAAAGCGAGACAGAGAGCAGAAATTATGATTTCGCTGGTATTGAGTGGATGGAAAGAGAGACATAAATGGTTATTCATTATAACCTTTAATAAAACTGTGCAACGCCTTTAATTTATTGGCTCAACAACTTTGTAATATCGATTGTGTGATTTTGTGACCTTTTAAAAGACAATATCATACATATAAACATCATTCTAAGCCCTCAACATCAAAAACTAGACGTAAACGGCAAATAAACTGGAAGTATTAGATGCAATAATCGATAATGAGCAAAATAAGGTTTATAAGGGAACATATTTCACATGAACTTGAAAAGAGCATGACCACTATCCTATTTCTATATGACAATCAAATCAGTCATCAGACCATGCGAACTGGACAATATCTCCGTAACTTGAGAAACATTATCACTAAACATAACACGGCAGCAGATAGAACTAATTTATCCGACGTTTAATGAACTGAAATATAATTAAGGACAAGAGTTACTTGTGTTATCTTGCACCATCTGCAAGACTTAAGGGCGGGCGTCGCGGCGCGGCGGCGTCGGCCCAGTATAAATACGTGGCACGTGCGCCGGCGCAGCTGCCCGCCACGTGGCCGACTCTTTACGCACCTCGCGTAAAAATAGATCATTGTCTTGATAAATAGATACCGTTCCAGTATCTCTTAACACCAAATCTCATTAGGAGTAGCCACTGTTTTTTTTTTGTTTACAAATAAACACTAAAACTCAACAATCACAATAACGCAGTCTACTTTGGCACTGGAGGAAATCCCCAACATTTGGATTTATTTTATCCAACTAAACTGGACAACAGTTAGGCTGCCCACCCGATGGCAAGTACAGCTACAGTCGCCTATAGAACTTGTAGTGCCTTTGAGGTTTGCAAATCTCAGTCCCCACAAGGACACCTATGTACGTTGCCAACTTGTGACATAAGATGTCAAGTCACAGTATCCAGTAATTTCACTGCCTGTCTTACTTTTCAAACCGGAACACAGCAATTGTATTGCTGTGTTTCGTTGTTTGGGGGCAGAAATAGGTAAGATAGAGGTGTACCCTCGTAAACTGTATTTTCTGTATTTTGAATTAATTAATTTTTACTATTCCCCTCATTGACATTGTTAAATCTAATTTGTAATACATTTTTGACATTTATTATATTTAAGTACTGTTAGTCTCTTTTTAACTTTATTTTACATGAACAGACATTGTAGTTGACATTGACATTGATATTAAATACTATGATTTTATTGACATTAATTATAAATAATTTAATAGGCTTATATATCAATCGGATACGTCTTTGAATTTGTTTATATTTCTATGTCTGTATTTCTTTTTTGGAATTTTCATATGTCTACAAGGCGAATCATGGCTGTACACTACCCATTATTTAGAACACCAATGTATATACCCATGTATTATGAAATAAATGAATATGAATATATATATGAAGACCAAGACTAACCCATGCAAGATTTGAGCTACAAACTAGGTCGAGCTGTTGGTCTAGGTCTATATCTGCAAGACTAACACCGATTTTGAGCAACACTACTGAGTCTCCCTCTGGTATATCGTCATATACTTTTTTATTTAAGGTGGGCAGTACTACGCCGTAACTGAAGATGGCTAGTTGACGGGCCTGTGAAGGACTCTACCGGCAAAATTTATAACATACCCCTAAACCACTTCGTCGTCCATCTTGTCCATTGTCGTCATCGATGGAGGTAACGTAGTCCAAAGCAGGATCTGTCTTCATAAATCTATAGTCACAGAAAGTATTTCCGATCTAATTAAGAGACCTTTTTTATAGTAAGCAGATAATTGTAATGTCCAACGTGTCTATTAATATAAAATATAGTACGTTGATATTTATATCTTATACATTTTAAATATATCTGCAGAGCTACAATATGAAATTAATAAGATTATTATTTCCACATAATTTTAATCCTATGTCATTGATTCTATTTCATGATTTTAGATATTATTATAATATTTAATCTTTTCATAAGATCCGTACAGCACAGAGAAGTCACGTAGAGAAGAAATACCCATTCCCAGTCATTGAATTAACCCCATATTCCTTAAGTGGCATTTAATTTGGACTAATCTTGAATTATTCTAAATAATAGGATCTATCTATATTACAGAACTTCTAAACTTAGATGAGATACTGCACGACATAATTTCATATGGTTCATTGTCTCGCACACTGGACACACCTACAGGACAGATAAAACACCACATCAAACGTTGATTGTAAAATTGGCCGTTTATTTGGTATCCTGTGGTAATGTAGCATCTGCTATACACTGCGAGTGCTATAATTTACGATCGATAAAAACTATTTAATTATTTTATGCCTGTCTTGTCTTACAAAATACGTAAGCATGCAACGAACACCAACAAATTTTATTACCATCTTCACCTTCGTGCTTCTGTTTGCATTGCATGCATTGCTATTAGAATTTATATGTTTAGCCTTCCACTGTTTTAGAATTTATTCTTAAAATTTATAAATAATCAAATTAAAGGAATGTTCCATCATAGGTTAAGTAGTTTTAGTGTGATAGTAAGAAAAACAATTTTAAACCCCTTTAAACCTTATTTCTATACAACGTTAATTTATTTCTATTTATTAGCCGAAATACAAACTTATTAACGAAGCTTATTACAAAATTTCTTTCCCTATTTTATTTCTTTCCCTATATTAGATTCTTCTTGGGGTTGAATTTTCAAAACTGCAACTTAGCGGGTTATAATGACTATGTGTGCCAAATTGCAGTCCGACCCAGCCAATGATTGGATGAACGTCGAAACATCAGTCCGCTTTCCTTATACTTCAAATAAAATATATTAAAAAATAGAGATTAAAATAAAAAACATTTTTTTAGTTCCATTCTTTAATAATCTTCGAATAAATAAGAATTATAGGTACCAAACTCCTGATTGTTAAGAAACCAATAGAAAAAAAAACACTCACTCAAAACATCTATCCCAAATATTAACAAACTGAGATAGGTGCGGTAAAATTCTAGTATCATCTGAATGTAAAGTCAGAATCGTCTGCTTTTTCGATTGGGTAGCAAAATAAAACCGTAAAATAAAAACTTCTGTAAAACTTGATTATACTGTAGCAAAGCCCTTCGAACAATGTCCCCTTGTTAAAAAGAGAAGAATATAATCGCGCGTACTTCCGGTACAGAAAAGACTTCCGTATCAGATAAGTTCGTCAACTTCCCTACAACATTCCATATGTGAAAAACTTCCTAAAATCATACTCTTAAAACACACTTTTATCGCTAGTATTTAACATTTTATCAATTTTAACTCGTCTGATTATCTGTTAAAGGTTTTAGTGACTGACTGACTGAAATGTCAATGTAGAACCCAAACTACTTGAGCTAGAAGCATTAAATTGGATACAGGGGTTCGTTGGCTTATTTAGGCGTCTATTAAGAAAGGATTTTACAAAATTATCAGAGGAAGCTGAGAAATACCCATACTTATTGGCTTCGTCGGTTTTTCAAAAAAATTAAAAACCGACGAAGCCAATAAGTAAAACTATTTATATGGCGGGCTAAAAATTCTCATGACAAATCTTTTACACAGGTTCTTTAGTGTTACAGTCATGTCAATGAGAAATTCTCCTTAAAATTCAATTTTTTTATATCTTTACCATGGTAAGGCAAAAGAATCAAGACCATACAACCAATTTGTTCACTCATGCTATTTTTCTTATTTGTTGAAAGTTCTCATTTTATTGCAGAATATAGTAACATATAAGTTTTTTAATTGTTTATTAATTTTAACGAAGACTAAAGTTTATTAATTTTTACTAGTAAAGACTACTTTGGTTTATAAAGTATTGAGAAATCAATGAACTTAAAATTTTGTTCGGGTTGCATACGTTCTCTGCGAACTTATTAACTTTATTTGATGAAAATCTGTTCAGCTGTGCAAAAGTGATTGGCCAGCAAAATTTCTTGGTTAGCAGGGTGCATCGTTCAGGCAAAGTAGCCGTGGGTTTGTTTGCTATCGATTCCCCAACGCAATGGATAAAATAAAACTAAGAGTTACGAGTAGGTAATTCCTACTTTTCAAAAACTTCGTATCGCCATATTTATTTTTTCTGGCTGAACAACTGAAAGTCAATCTATCAATCTTTTGTCAATATATTGAAGATCTTTCACAGTCGTATACATTACTCGTTCACTTTTCATATTAATTATGAGATTTGTAAAAGAATTGGTAGATTTTTTTATTTTCTTTTATACAAACCTTGTCCTGACAATAACGAACACTAAACAGTCATAAAAAATTATCCACTTTGGTGCAGCCGTTTGTAAGTTAAGCGCGTACCTATACATTTCGGCGATTCATTTTATTAATATAGATTCGAATATTTATTGGACCATTTTTGTTTTGATAAACACAGGAAATCGATACAATAGATACAGGACATGATTTTAGCCGTATTTTTTTTAGTTTTTTAATTGTCATTTTTAATGTTCGCAGTTCGCAGCTGATATGCGGCTTGGGCTTCGTCCAATTTTCAGGAACGATAAAGTAGAAAATAAAGTATCCTCTATCATAAAAGAATTGTCTATTTTATGTCTAATTGCTAGAACACACAAATAATCCTAACATTATTCAAACTTAAAAACTTGTCTTTCAAAGATGCTGGTTGTTTCGTAATCATCATCATCAGACTTAAGAGCACAACTGTTATCAGTGGAGTTTACTCCATCTTTCTTTTCGTAATAATTCATCAAATCCGTTTTTTTAGTACGAGCGAGTACGAGTTACAACGAGCTATGAAGTAGTCCTCCAGTTCTTTAAACAAAGAAGTGTGGATAGAAAAAGAATTTCATTTGTTTAAAACATACTTTAGCACTATGTTAGCGTGGGGAGATTGACATTTACTTTTGTCTTGTCACCGTTCGACAACCGACGCCAATCTTAACTCGAAATACATACATACACGTGTGCCAAGCCGACACTTGGGACGATGTGTCTTTGTCTTCCTCTAAATATATCCTGCTAATTAATATATGGAACTTTGTATGTTTGCCGCCAATCAATCACACAAAAACTATTTAAAAGATTTGAATGAAAATTGGCAAATTATTGTTTAGACAATTACTTATTAATTTATCTCATAACTACCATTTATCCCTTTAATGCACATTCCCTTTAAACCAAATCTTGAAAGTGATAGTTTATTTACAAAGACGTAAATATTTGTTAGTGTTTGTCGTCGAAAACAAATTTGAATGTACTTAAAGTTTTAAGAATGCAGAACTTCTAATTTAAACAAAACATTATGTTTTTAACATGTAATAAAAATGTCAGAACTTGATTACCTACTTATTGCTTTTGTTAAACAAAGACACATTCAAAAATTTCATTATCTCATTTGGCCATTTATGTCAATTGGTCATTGACATAAATGAAGAATAGTTATATAGAGTAAATAATAGTAGTTCATACAAAAACTACCTTATTAATAAACATGTTTTATGATGAATAAATGTCTTTCGATAATGAGTTGGTAACCCGAATAAAACGTATAATGGATGCAACAGTTCTTTGTGATGAAAAAATTAAGCTTTCTTGGTTTCACATTTAACCCAACACTCGTTTTGCACCCCCAAAACCTCCCATGCCTCCCTCAGCGATCGATAGCAGCAGCCATTTTGAATTTTCCGACCAATGCGCGTAGCTATGGAAAGCCGTTGCTGTGGCAACGAGACGCTTCACTCGAAGGGGAAAGTTGGGGAAAGCTATATTTATGTATTAGGTTCTAGCCTAAGACTTTTTAAATTGTCGTGCATATAACGAGTCACGAATATTAAATAAAAACAATTACCTTCGTACTTCCGTCTGTCGCACTGTGTTTATCAGCATATTAATAGTAGATTGTATCGAAAGCTAAGTAAGCAAAGTAGAAAAGAGGTCGTTTCTCCAACTCCATAGGAGAATTTAATTCTTCTATGGAGTTGGAGAAACGACCTTCATAAATATGCAGAAGCATTTTTTTATTGCAACTAAGTTGGCAAACAAACAAACTGCCCACCTGATAGTAAGTAGTAACAGTCACCTATAAAACATGTGGCTCCTGTGAGATTCGCAGCAAAACTGCAACCCCCACAAGAACCAGAGTGTACGTTGCCAACTTGTGACACAAGATGTAAAGTCACACTACCCAGTCATTTCAATGCCATATCTTACCTTTCAAACCATGCAAGCACAGCTGCTTTGCGGCAGAAATAGGTAAGACGGAGGTACCCATGCACACGACCCTGGCACAGAGTCTCCCTCCGGTAAATCTGTCTGAGTAAATCTGCCCGGGTCTGAGAATAGGTCGTAGGCTATTTCCAGATATTTTTTTTGATAATTATTATGCTAGAGCATTTCTATACCTAAAACCGATTATCAAGGAATGGATATTGCATAATAGTTAGTCAATCTAAAAATCTGGTAGATCTTTAAACTATCTAATTAAGTGATTGAATACGTCAGTACTACTTACGATGAGACTTGCTCCAAAATGTTTGTGATGACATGATTAATATTTCTGAGTTATATGAGCTAGCTTTCTTATTATACTTCCACAACTTATTGTATTTTATATTGTTTTATTTTCAAAATAAAAACGTTCGACGAGTTAAGGCAAGGGATATAAGTTACAAATAGAAAACCCCAAGTGCTACTCCTTTCATACTCGTAATAATAGCATAAGAGCTTGCATTCGAGATTATTTCACGAATTCGAATACACTAAGGAGTATACAACGCGCACTATCGCATAATACTCAATATTTAAGCATCCGGCATAAAGAAAAATGCTCACCTGAGTATTGTCTATTTTATAAAATTCTTTAAAAGCGGCGTGTTTAACCAACACCCGTCCGTTGCCCGAGCAGCGCCATACTAATCGACATATCCCTTTATGCCTTCGCAAATCTTTCCAGCACAAATAACTTCCTCTCTTTTAATGTACTTTAGAAACCGCACGGGCGTTGTGTACTTGTTAACATTGTTTACGTCTTCGTTTGAAGCTCCATTGCTCTCTAAGACACCTGCGACCTACCTGTGTGTAAGGCGAAATCTCTAACAAGCGCACTCTCGACTTTACAGTTTCCTGCGTTTGTTCCTAAACAATGGGCCATAAGGCTGCGCGGGCGCAGTGCCGTGTTGACAGCCGATGCGCTATTCAAACCCGCCGTCGCTAGTCGCACGGCCATTCTTACCATTGTAATATTCAAAGCTGGAAACGCTTGTGCTACACCTCTATTGCATTTAGCCACGAATCTTCAACATTTAAACATTGTGAAACGGAATGTGTTAACTCTGTATACCTTTGTCTGTGTCCCTGATTTATCGAGCATTGGTGGTACCGTGACTGCGTAAATAGACGTCGAAGAACCAAAAACCTGTCTGTCATCAAATATTATTAAGCAGTATTCAAGTAAAGTAATACACAATAAAATGTGTATTGTAAGACAATCAAATCTATAATGTATACTACAAGTCTATTACTAAATACATAAATGAATTAAACATGAATTAAGCAACCACATTTCATCAAATAAAGCCCAAAACGTTTATTGTATGTACCTATACAATTTTTACATTGATTGTATAGTTTGGGACCATTCACATCGTTTTAACATTTTTATTTAAATTTAATTAAAAATTCAATATACACCTGAATTCGTATATGAAGTAAATATGACAGCTTTAGTCATAAAATAGAATACTCTCCCATTCGCTTGCTAAATATTATCATTTACCATCTATCAATCTTAATTCAGTAACCAGTTGCGAAAGAATCTCCTATTGATAAGACAGCTCTTATTTACGCCAAGCCTTCAATGCTTTTTACAAATCAAATTTGCAATCGGATGTAGTCATCGGCCCCCATCCATTGTCATAGCCGGCTTTTAACACCCACAAGCGCTGATTGAACTGGTATGGGTTAACGACCCGTCTCTCCATATTGGGCATTGGTAAATAATATATGAACATTCTCAGTCCATACAAATATTGCAATTGTCTATCTTACGAGACTATTCCATAAAGATTCATAAATAAAAGGAGCTGCTTTCTCAAAAAGATCCGATTTACCTGCCTTAAGGCCATAAAAGCAGAACAAAAACAATTTGAAACCGTTCGCCCTCATCTCATAGTCATAAACTCAAGTGGGCAAATATTTACAGTTATTGTTGTTTACAATTAGTGAAGTGTTGGAGTATTAGCTATCTCTAAATTACTATTGGGCAAAAAAAACTACTAAATTCTTTTAATCAGACTTTTGAAAGTGCTTCCTTTTGTGAATTCTATCAATGAGCAACGACAACATAATATCACATTCATTCATTCCATTATTTCTATTTGTTTATTTTTAAATCTGTCTACAGACAGAAGCATCTGATTCTCGATTATTCGATAGCCATATACTAATTTACTTTATCAACAATCGATATTCGGCTAATGATCATGCACATTTCAAAACGTGTAGATTCATTTTCAAAGAGAAAACTCACTGCAGAATTTACACTAAAGAGAAATATGAGTAAAAACTTATGAAATAATAGCAAACGACTAATGAAATATTTATGAGTAGATATTATGATTTTTTATAAAGACACTGTCTTCTAAAGTCGAATGCGATACTGCCTCCACTAAGAATGGCCTGCGATGCGAAGGCTCTAAAGGCTTAATATTATGCAGATTGCATTTAGCCGAGCGGGTGTTAAATCGTTTCCCGCACACGTGTGACTCGGCACTAAAGATCATTGACTTGCAACTCACAGGTGTCGCTCTCGGCCGCTTGTGAAGCTGGGGCCACAGGCAACATTGACAGACAGTAAGATCATACTATGAACGATGAACTTTGAATATTTCAAACATTCATCCCATATTACATTGCCGTCGGTAACCTTCAAGTTTTAAACGTCACGTCGATACGTGAACCAATTACCGGTTCGGTAATTTGGAAAATAGCAATTTTGAATTTGAAAAGTTAAAAATTACTATTTTCCAATTTCAAAAAAAAAAAAATTTATTTGCCTAAAATTTCTACACAAAACATATTAATTTCCCTCGTGGTGATTGTTAATCTTCAAATTTAATAAAAAATATAAAAATGTTTTATATTTGTGACTTTACGTTTTCTTAAAAAATCTTTTTGTTTTTGCTTATTGATTTATTCGTTTTTTATAAGAATGTTGATTTTATGTTTTGTTGTTGATTTTCTTTCGATATTTTATTAAATTTTAATGCATATCCTACCAAAAATGAAACTTAAAAGTTCGTTTCGAAATACAAGTCCTATTTTTTATTAAATTGTTTAAGTTTTTTATAATTTTCATCATGTTTTGAATTGTTCATGATTTACCTTTTTTTATTCCGGTCGATGATTCAGAGCTTATAGCTTAAACTAGAGCTAGTGAACTTACCTAGACGATGGCCGCATTAGCTCCTTAAACTTCATGCTATGCCTAAAAATTGCAGTTTCTATGCATCGAACTGTCAAATTTCTTCGTTCTTAAATTATTATTAAAAGTTGTGTTTTTTTTAATAATCAGGATATACTTTGAAACAAACCTATAACGCAGCCAATGGCTCGAAAACATAACCTTTAAAATCACATTCGAATCTTATCAACAGTACAGAATGTCGTACTGAATAAAATGTTAAACTATGGTTAGAGACTCCGCAAGCAAACCGATGACGTCATCGACTATTACCTCCCGCGCAAACCTTATACGGATCGGCGCCGGCGCATACCTCAGAACTTATCGTTTATAATATGGTTGTATAGATCCTATTTCTCTAAGCATTCGGTGGAGGTAACTCATCGTAAACAACAATGTGTAGCAACAAATGCGCAATTTCAAGCAAAATTTACGGAGCATTTGCACTTGGAATGAGGAAATCCAATACGAGTATGATCGGCGAGTTCGATAAACCAACAAAAGCCAAGAAATACAACGGAGTTACTAATGCTGATTAGGCTTTGTGGGGACCCCTTTTGAAAGCACACAAAGCAGTTTAATAAACAAATACTGTGTGAAGATCTGAAATATGTGTAGGTATTGAAATGTTAGTATTTTAGTTACAAACTTCAGGCGTGAATGAAATTATTTACCTATTAATTTTATACATTTCTCACAGTCAGGAATATCAGTGATGGGAACTTGTGTGGTATATCATAGAGAAAATGTAACATTTAGACTACAGTACTAATTAATCTTTCAAAAAAATGCTATGTAAGCTGTTAAGTTAGTTTTGATTTTCAATAAAAAAATGCATTTTTTTTAGTGACTATATTAATATGTATGTATTTAATGTAAAAACGTAACTTGAATATTTTAATAGCACAATAACAAAAACGTATTTTTTAGGGACAACTCACTGTTACATAATATAAGCAAACTAGCTTAAGTAGCAAACTGCTAGATACCTATATACAATAATATTATATACATTGTGTTGGATAAATAAATGAAAAAATACGAGTCCCCGAAATAAAATCGATATATAAAGCGAAAAATCGAGAAGATTATGTAATGAAGCTCGTCAATAAAAGTCAGTGCTCCAAATCGATCATTCTGCAGTCCCTGTCCATATTGAGAATGAAAATGCACATTTTAATCATGTCTTGTAAAGAAATAGTAGGCAGCACAAGTTCAAGAACCAGATAACAAGTATATTTGTGGGGCTATAATTGATTGCGGTATAAAAATGATATTTATATAAATGTTTTGCACTAAATAGTGGATGCTATAATATTTGGGCTTGTGGCTGGACAGAAAACAACGCTGGGGGATATTTTGTATGTCGACTTACATATTGGAGACTTAGGTGTTTTAGTTTTAGTCCACGAATACTTTAAACAAACCACCATTTACAAAAGCACCAGTCTTGATTCATTAAGCACATTGGCCTCAACACATAGTTCGATATGCTTACCTGGAACTGCCGATAACTTACAGAATTATGAAGATGCTATAATAGCGTTGAAAAGGCTGACAAACTTGTCGAAGAAACCATAATATATGGCAAGTCTATTGACTACCTACGCATATTAAACCGTATTATTAAAGAAAAAACGTTGATAATGCAATGTTATTGAAGATGTTTTTGTTAAAATAGTTGAGTGTATCCGCCAGGCATCGGCAGAAAGAATTTATAAATCTTTCAATACGCATATAAGTCATAATTAAAATTGGACAAATAAACAAAATTTTGGCATTCCCTATAGCTAAAGAGGTAAGATGTTTATATAAAATTGTAAACTGTGCATGTATAGAAGTCGATAATTTTTATAATTTTTATATAAGTACTCCAATGAGGATGACAGGAACATTTATAATAAAAAATCAAGTTTAATAAAAATAAAATGAAAAAAGGAAGAACCAATGCTTCCTTTTTGTCAAGAAATTTCGCGCAAGGTATTACCTAACAACTCCATGACTAAAAATTTATAGCACTTTTCAATACTATACTTTTATTTTTTATTTATTTATTTACCAATATACAGTACAAACTAACTGATTAATAATATAGCATTTAAAAAACCACAAAAGTTTGTAGTAAATGCTACAACAGTCTACAAAATTCAATGGCTAAAGCTACGCCTGAATCCATGACTTTATCTAGTACAATATCGTTGCAATAACAGATAACTATGGGTAATGGGTATGTCACTGAGAATAAATACCGGTGACGCTTCACACCGCCAGGCTGGCGCCAACTTATCAACCTGCATTCTGCATGCCCAAGTCATTACTCACCAACCATACTCCGCGCTGTCAACTTGAAACCGTCAAATCCGAAGTTGACCATATACTCGTAAATTCAAATTTATAAAGTATTGTCAAATTGTGTCAAATCACACAAAAAAGGGTGTGAAAATTTTATAGCACAGCAATCGAAGAGATTGATGCGATTGATGTGAATTACTTAAATGACGTTAATCAATCCAATTTAAATTCCGAACCAATCCGGAATATCATAACGATGTAAAATGACTCGGAGGAAATCGACAAAAGTGAGCGGGCTTTTTGAATAGTGACCCGTATAAGTTGTTACTACTTAAGACACATGCGATTTCTGTGATTGCCGCAATATTGTTAGAGAAATTACATAGCATAATTAGTAACTGTATAGAAACACCAATGCAAGCCTGCATACAAACAAAAATAACAATCGTTATGCATAATAATTCATAAATAACAAATAAAAACATTTATGACTGAAAATTAAAAAAGTGTACATTATTAAAGAAAAATAAAACAAAATTAAAAATTAATAACTTAGGTTTACTTTATAACTTCAGGGTTACTAAATAGCTGGCTAAAATGTGAAGTCGCCAAGGATCACTAAGTCTCATTAAAAACTTTGAAAACTTGACGTCTTTGAAACTCTTAAACATAACAAAAAACACTGACGGTTCTTCAATACAAAAATGCACCTGAGAATGAGAGGCGGATCCGTTGACTAATATTACTATTATGACTGATAAACCGTGACCGATGGTTTTTAGTGGACGCTGTACAGTGCTGTGTTGATAAATGCTCAATCACACGTAACTGACGAAAAAGCAGGAATGAATAGTCCAACAAAAGATGTGACCTCAACAAGAATCTGAAAACACGTGAGGAAGTCGCAGGTAGTGGTTAATAATTCGTTTAGTCCGGGACGCGCCCACGTTTTTTCGTTCTGCGGCCACACAGGTGCAGCCAATCTCCTAATTTACTATTCCGATAGGATACCGGGACTACGGAACACTAGCGAGCTTCTTTGTAAAGTCATCTTGCGTCATTGGTTGTTTAAAAACTAACGTAAACCTAATTTATATAATGACATATTTAATAAATATTTATCGTCCATGACAATTGATCATATAAGTATAAATATAGTATTGTACATTGCACATGCTGAAAATGTATAAACTGATAAAAGAAGCTTTTCAGAGGTAGGTACGATAATTAGATGAGGCATTTTATTTTACATAAATTTTTAACCGACTTCAAAAAGAGGTTCTATGTCCGACTGTATGTATTTTTATTTTTTATGTACATTCGCGGTGTAATCGCTCCGCCATTTGTGGGCCGATTTTCAAAATTCTTTTTGTAATCGAAAGTACAATCCTAGTTTTATTGTCACGCTATGTCATAATCTGATGACGGAATCCCAGGCAAATCGAGGCAATCCCTTAAATTTCATACGCACGTCCAACGTGTTTCATGTTTTTTCTTAAAATATTAAAATATTTACATCTGGTAGCCATCATATCATGTTACTGAGCTGACGATGGAAGGTTTCTGGTAGATTAGGAGTTCGGGAATAATTCTTTCAATACTATTTAGAGCGAAAGACGTTTTAGTTATTCTAGTGTTTGCCTTTGATCAAATTCTAATACGCATATTTAACTTAACTAAAAAGATAGAAAAAAGGAATCTCACAGAAGCCACATGTATTATAGGTGACTGTTACCACTGTTTTGGGGATTGGAGTCGCTCACGTCCGTAGGTTTTACCCTCGAGACCCTACACGTGATCCCCGGGTGGTGCTAATCGAGTGACCAACTTCTGGTGGTAGGGCCTGAAAAACCCGACTGGCTAGCGACCACCGTGCGCATGACGTAAAACCCGTCAAGTGGGCATTTTGTGTCCGCGTTTCGGGATCAGTCATCGCACAGCCAGAGCTTGAGGGGTCGTTGCTGCGATTCGTGTGGTTTGTGTGGGCTTCCGTCGACCCAGTGCCAGGTTGACTGCGTTGACCCTCCGCCCAGGAAGACCCGAAGAAACGGCTGTTCCGCTGGCCGCCCGTGGTACAGTACAGGGGCCCAAGCGGACCTAACCAGTCCGTGAGGCTGCCCCACCATGCCACGCATAATCTCGGGGTGGTCCGTCGTGCCGGTTGGTGACCGGACGGTGGGTCCCGGCGACCACTTCCGGGGGGGTTCGGGGGCCCTTTCGTGCGGAGAGTCAGCGCAAATCAGCTGTCGGCTGTTCCCTGGCGAAACAGGCCTACACACGTTAACTATGCTAATCGCTGCAACGACACCTCAATTTCACACCTCTCACTCCAACAAACATGTCAGCGCACAATATTAGGACTGGTCGTACAGCGGTGCACTATCCCACCAAAACACCACTATTCGAGGTGGGGCTCGCTAACATCCGCGGGCTCCATTCTAACCTCTTGGCTGTCCACCACCATCTCGAGACAGCCCGTCCAGCAATGCTGTTTTTGACAGAGACGCAAATTATCTGCCCGGCCGATACAAGCTACCTTAATTACCCCGGCTACGCTCTTGAGGAGTCCTTCAAGGCAAAGGCAGGTGTTTGCTTGTTCGTCCGGGCGGACGTTTGTTGTCGTCGCCTGCGCTGTTTGGAGGAACCTTCCTTTTCCCTCCTTGTGGTACACGTCGATTTTGGCACTCATTGCAGTGTCTACGTGTGCGTCTATCGTTCCCACCGTGGTGACTTGGAGACAACTCGACTTTTTGAACACCTAAGTCGGGTGGCAGATGACGCGCAGGAGCAATTTCCTTCCGCCGAGCTGGTGTTTTTAGGGGACTTCAATGCTCACCACGAGTTGTGGTTAAGTTCCTCTAAAACTGACCATGCGGGTAGGACTGCCCACGCATTCGCTCTCACGCACGACCTGACACAATTGGTTACCCAGCACACCAGGGTACCAGATATTATCGGTCAAGCGCCCTCTTTGTTGGACCTTCTGCTGACAAATCGCCCCGACGGATATCAGGTGGTGATTCGAGCTCCACTAGGATCTTCAGATCACTGCCTGGTATCCGTCTCAGTGCCTCAGGCGTCGCGACCGTCGCCTGTGGTTGCAGCACGCCGTCTGTGGCACTATGCGTCAGCAGATTGGGACGGTATGCGGGATTATTACGCGTCTGTCCCTTGGTGGCAGCGCTGTTTCAGTGGGATGGATCCGAACTCCTGCGCTGCGTCTGTTGCTGACGAGATCAGATTAGGAATGGAATATTATATTCCACATTCCAATCTCGTCAGTAGAGGGAGACGTAACCTCTGGTTCAAACGCGAGTGTGCCTCTGCTGTTGAAAACAAACAGCTAGCTTACCGCGCTTGGATCAGAGGTCGAGCTTCTAGGGATCCCAATACTAACCTACTGAAAACAGCCTATAATAATGCCACCAAGTTGTGTAAGAGGGCTTACATTAGAGCGGACGCTCAGCGCATTGCACAAGTGGGTCAGGAACTGCTAGCGCACCCTACGGGTAGCCGTTCTTTCTGGCGCCTGGCCAAAGCTGTGCAATCAAACTTCTGCCAACCCTCGCTGCCACCGCTGAGACATGCCGATGGCTCACTTGCTCATCAGCCGCAGGAGAAAGCCGACCTCCTGGCAAAACTCTTCGCGGCCCATTCCCGTATCGATGACTGTGGTGCACAACCTCCGACACTGTCCCATTGTGGCAGCACTATGCCCGATATCCGCATCAGACAGCGAGATGTGCGGGCGGAGCTACAGTCGATTGATATTCGAAAAGCAAGTGGACCAGACGGCATTCCTGCGATTGTACTTAAGAAGTGTGCAGCGGAGTTGACTCCGGTCCTGACGCGTCTATACCGTCTGTCGTTCTCTGCTGGTTGTGTGCCGAAATCTTGGAAAGAGGCCAATGTCCAGCCGGTTCCCAAAAAGGGAGATCGTTCTGATCCGGCTAACTATCGCCCTATAGCCGTCACTTCCATTTTGTGTAAAATCATGGAGAGGATCCTTAACACCCAGCTGATCCGTTACCTGGAAGGTCACTCGTTGCTTAATGACCGTCAGTATGGGTTTCGTCCTAAACGGTCAACAGGTGACCTTCTAGCGTTCCTTTTGCACAAATGGGGTGAATCTATCGATAAGCGCGGCGAGTCTGTGGCTATTAGTCTCGACATCGCCAAAGCTTTTGATAGAGTCTGGCACAAGGCTCTCCTTTCCAAGCTTCCGGCATACGGATTGCCCGCTCAGTTCTGTACGTGGATTGCCAGCTTCCTCCACGAGCGTAGAATTCGCGTTGTCGTTGACGGCTGCGCTTCGCGGTTCGTGGCAGTGAATGCTGGTGTTCCACAAGGCTCCGTTCTATCCCCAACATTGTTTCTTCTGCATATCAATGACATGCTTTCCTTGGGAAGTATACATTGCTATGCAGACGACAGTACAGTGCATGGGGGATATCACGGAAGCTCAGGGGCTGCTCGTGGCAATATTGATAGGGAGAGGCAGAATCTTATCATTGAGCTCAACAGGACGCTGGACCTCATCTCCGAATGGGGTTCCAACAATCTTGTCGAGTTCAATGCTAAGAAAACACAGGTGTGCGCGTTCTCGGCGAAAAGGTCACCTTTCCTCCCCCCTCCTTCTCTTCAGGGCACAACCCTTCACACACAGAGTAACATCACCTTGCTGGGAATGAACATTCGCTGCGATCTGAACCCCAGAGACTACATCGAATCCGTTATAACTGCTGCCTCACGGAAACTCGGTGTCCTAAACAAGGTGCGTAGGTATTTTGCGCCGGACCAACTATGCCTGTTGTATAAAACTCAGGTTAGGTCTTGCGTGGAATATTGCTCGCACCTTTGGGACGGCTCCGCTCAGTACCTACTCGATGCTCTGGACAGATTGCAGCGTCGCGCTATTCGAATAATTGGCGATGTAGAGGCAACTAACACCCTCGAGCCTCTACAACTTCGTCGTGACATCGCCTCTCTTAGCGCCTTTTACCGAATGTTCCTTGGGGAATGCTCTGAGGAGCTCTTTAACCTTATCCCTCCCTCTCCATTCCTTAACAGAAACACGCGTAAGGGCCTTCGGAGTCATCCGTACACTGTGTCCTCCTTTTCACACCGTACCAAGAAATTCCAAGATTCCTTCTTCTGTCGTTCATCCCATACTTGGAATTCTCTACCTGCGCACGTGTTTCCTCCATCCTACAACATGGGTTCCTTCAAAGAGGTGTGAAAAAGCATCTTTTAGGCCGGCAAGGGGCGGGCAGGTAGGATAGTGGATGTCGTCCCTACTCTATCTGTCAACTCATTTGGGCCTCTTTCACCGCTTAACATCAGGCGGGAGGAGGTCATTTGCCGGGCCTTACATGAAAAAAAAAAAAAAAAAAAAAAAACTTACCATCAAGTGGGCAGTTTGCTTGTTTGCCAACTTAGTAGCAATAAAAAAAACATCGCTTCTACTCTATTTATGGAAATGGACAGATTTTACAACCTTGGTCTTAATCACATTATAAATATTCTTATTTCAGTATTCTTCAAATGTGCTTAGCAATAACTCGGTCATGTTGAAGTGCTGATTACAATGACATACTAACACAATTTGAAAACACTTTAACTGCAATTTCATTTGAATATATATATTTCTGTATAGCAATTTTTCGAATCATGCAATGGTCATGATTCAAAAGTTGCACTACTTAGGTATTAATTAAATCTACTTTTGTATCTGAAGATTCTTTCCGTATTTCACACATTTAGCCAAATGCTGATTAGAAGTATAAATAAGTATGATTAATTTTATCGGCATAATTGTTATTATACTGCTACGGCCTTACAAATAAAAACTTATACCGAGGATAATCCTCGGAATAATTTATTCTGTGTTTTGTCTTGTTTTAGCACATGTCAGATGTAATATGTCAAAATAAGACAAAACACGGAATAACTATCCCGAGGTTATTCCTAGGAATAAGTTTTTTATTTGTAAGGCCGCTATTGTTTATGATTGTAGATATTAAACACATGGAGATAATATCAAACTGGATAGCAAACTCGTCAAAGTCATTGTTATTGCCAGTTTTAATTTGAAGAAGACTGATAAAAATCTGTAATTAATGACGAACACTACTATGCAGCTCAAGTCTCTAATGCTTTAGAAGTGTCGCCGCACAATAAAATGGTAATCGATTCACGTGGCCACGGGAAGTGCTCATTAACAAAGCTTGGACACCACTTCTGGTAAGCAATAAACTGGCGCCATTTTGGATTCGAATTGTAAACGCAAACCCATTGTCGTTGGGAGGTCGTATCCGGCGCCAGCCATTTGCATCGACGCGACCAGAATCTGTTAGATATTAGAAATCTATGGAAACCATCAAATCCATAGAGGCATTTTCAACTAAATCCTCGTCTACGTGAAGAAAATAAACACGTCGACGTAAGTATTCCGTGAAAGTTTAACAAGTCAACGATTAATGCTAGCTGTACCTACATCTACGCATCATGTAACTTGTATACAATTCCGTTTATTACGAACTAGCTGTGCCCGCAACGCAAACTATGTTTCGCCCTAAAGTTCAAAGAAAAAACTGTAAATCGACTTTCCCGCGGGAACTACTTACTTTTCCGGGATAATCAGTAGCGTATATGTTAATCCCTGTCGTAATCCGTTTACCTACAAAATTTAATCCAAATCCAATCAGAGATTTTTGCGTAAAGGGTAACAAACATCCACACATACATCCCCATTTAACTTGCAACAAGATTTCATTGCAGACACCGGACAGGTGAAAGTAAATAAAAGCTTGCAATAAAAGCTTGTAAAAATCAGTTATAATAATAGTTTGCTTTATCAGTCAAAACTCTTAATTAACATTCTCGAAAGTATACTACTGATGATGAAACAGACACACTTTTTTGAGGCCGCATGTTCGATTTTTCCTGAAAGATGGCTTTTCCGTTTCGTGCGTGCGTTAGACCGGTCAAGTCAAAACTGCAATACGGGAGGAATGGTAACGGATTGTGAAGCTTGCCACCACAGCAGCTGTGACGACCACGACCACTTCGTCAAAAGTATATCGCCGAAAAAGAAGAGGATTCGGACCGTTCGGTTGGACTACTTTTTACATGATAGCAGCTTCTCTATCTAACCTTGATATGTCAGCAAATCTTACTTCAGTACATACCGCGACGCAAAAATTGCAATTTAGCACACTTGTGTTTTATCCATCAAATTGCTCGCGGACAAGTGCAGAATCAGCGACAGGTGGTCCCGCACGTGCCCGTTTGAATAAAACCCAATGAATGTCAAATGTCTTCTCAGTTCACATACGCGGAGAGACACAAAATCATAAAGAACCTTCAGCAAAACGAATAAAACACATTTCCCACCGCCCTCGCGACCTCATACGTCTTTCTATGCCGTTCATATTTCGAAGATACTTTCTGATTCCATATCATTAAGATATTTATTGCGCGCAGCACCCCACCGTTTAATTTTAGCGACTGTGTCCGGGATCATAAAAGTTACTTTCGGACGAATCAGATCCCGTTCCGGATCGAGGGTTAATTCGCCACCCTCTATGACTGTCTGACTTTTCATTATCGAGATGTTTTATTAAAGGAGGGCTTGGTGGATCGTCTGGCTGGGGTGAACTAGGGCTATCTCTTAGCGTATAAGACAACTTTAAAAAGCAAAATCTTTTCGTTAACTATAATGGAAAATTATAGTATAGTTTTGCCATGAAAATTATATAACAAAGTTATTACTCCAGGTACAATGTTGCCTCAAATAAAAATTAGAAATAACAAAAAGAAATTAATATTACGTGTTATGTAAAAACACAATGAATTTGTAACCTCATTATTGCTTATCCATATGCAAGCATAGTACCGTTAGTGGACTGATATATTAATAGACAAATTTTATAAGACAGTACAAGAGATTAAGAAACAAATGTCCAAAAGGAAATAATACGAATTGGTCATTTGCACTGTAAATAATATGAAAAAATTCTCAAAGCTATTTTGAAAATTCTTTTCGGAGCTAAATCAATAACGAAAAAAATACTGTATGACGATACACGATAACGTTTTTTCCTAATTCCAACAGTAAATTCTTTAAAATTTACAGCCCTGCCCTTTCCTGCTACAAGCAGAATATTGGGTTACCAGCAGAGGGGTGTAGCGTAGTTGTTTACACTCGAATTTGGTGCTGTCCATATTGCATTCCTATACACTGTACAGAACATTTTTTTATTTTAAATTATTATTTTTGTAACTTTATTTTATTGTATAAGGTGCACAGAACAGCTTACAGTCATATCGTTACATATTTACACATTATATTCAGTTCTGTATGTAGACAGCAAGCCAAAATATGTGCACACATGCAGCTTAGAGTAAAATGTGGAACCCGTGGCAAACGACACGGTTAATAACGCAACGGGTCGCGAGTTCGATTCTCGTACGGAACAAATATTTTGTATGGCCTACAGAAACTTGTTCCGGTCTGGACGTATGTGCATGTGATATTCTATGTTTGTAACTGCACCCACGACACAGGAGAAAATCCTAGTGTAGGACGAAGTTTTTAAAAAAAATGTTTCATTTATTTATTAATTCATTTATTAATTTCAAGATCTCAAAGATTTATTTCTTAAAGCATAACTTTTTCGCACTAGGAGCCTTGACCGCGTGGCATTAGCGAATAAAAAGCATGGCATAAAGCAAAACTTTAAACTATCAAACCGCCAAGAAGAAGAATTTTCTTTACTAACAGTTCCACTGCAGTTTGTAATCTCATCAGGCAGCCTGCAGTCCGTGACATCATCAGGCGGTATGCAGTATACACTAATGACCGGTTTCAATATCCTATCTATCTGTGGATTTGCTTACTGGAGATAGAATTTTGAAGTATCTTGTATGGAGCTAATATAAAATGCCTACCTATCGCTAGTCGCTAGTAACCAAATCCACAGAAAGATATAATATTGAAACCGGCCGTAAAACGACTATTGCCTGACGGCTATGGCTGGATTTTGCTCGGCCACATAATATTAGCAGGCCGCATTTGACATCAGCCTGTGATCCTCTTAAAGAGTCCCAAGCAAAACTTGTAAGTATGCTATCAAGGAAAAGCCCAATGACCATAATTCATAAGACGAAAACATTGAAATTTATTTACAATAACAATGTTCTGATAACATATTACGGGTCACGCTGCGTCCAATTTATAACGGATACGTTATGCGATTTCAATGAAAGTTAGTTAATAAACATCAGACAATGACTACATGACTCGTGCTAAATGTAAACAGTGAATCATATTAATTCATAATTGTATACTCCACAACCGAGCTAATTCAATCTATCTACTATTGTTATCTGACCCATAGAACTGATGGTTCACTATTACTCGAGTATATATGACCCATAGAACTGATGGTTCACTCCTACATAAGTAGGTAGGCCATATAGATTTTTTTTATGATTTAAGTTCTCAAGCAAAGTTCGATCCTAATTATCTGACACCTACGTCGTCACATTAGGTACTTATTACTTAGGCTTGTATTCGCCGTTTAAGCTTAACACTATATTGAGAGTGTTTTTTTTTCTGTAGAGGGACTATAGGATTTCCTAGGTCCATCATGAGTCCGCTATTAGGTGTAATTTAAAAAAAATAAGAAGCTGATTTCAACATACACGTTGTAGTTCTATTCCTAGTATAGTACTTGTTAGAAAAATATAATTTGTGCAGAAAATTCAGTTAACTGACTGACGACTACATTACATATTGCAATTATAAGAATTTGAAAATAAAGCAAAAGACCACAACAGTAAAAGATAGAACGACTCTTGTTTTTGGAAAATCGAGCGGTCGGTCTCACACCCGCTCATAACCAACACCTAAAGGTTGACTCATAATTGTCAACTCTGATGTGGGATGTAACTGGTGTTGACACGTTAGAATCGTCTTATCTTCCGGGATAGTACTACATGCGAGTACCTACATGCGAGTACCTACATGCGATAGCAGCTACTTGTTTCAGTCTTTTGGGATTGAAACACTGGGCCGGGTGCACCGAATCTTAATCTTCTTTTTACAGAAGCTACACGTCACCAAAATGTTGGTTCTTAACTAGACCAAAGAATCAGCGTAAAGCGAGGCAATGTTGCGAGCATTTTAAGAGAGATTTTAAAATATTTTTATTTAATTTATACCTAGTATTTTATAATAAATTTAGATTACATCGTTTGTTTCTTTAGATTGTTTAGTATTAGTTTATTTTTTCAATTTTGGTTCAATTGTAACTCAGTTTTGTTCCACACACACACAAACAAGTTGTACGAACCACATCAGATGTTGAAGTTAAAATAAATACGATCGTTGCAGCATTATTCACTGATATGACACTACAAAATATATTCCAGTACAAGTTTCATTTATGTAGCTATATCATTAATAGACGCAGTCATAAAAATGCGACGCACTACCGTTTCTATTCTATTTTGTTGAAACGGTAAACATAAGGCGCGTTAAGGAAAAAGAAGCAATAGCATTATATTAACAAAGAACAACAACAAAACATGCCGACCCAACGAATGCAATTGCATCCCACACAGGGTATCGGCGAGCCACCTGAAGTGTGGTTCAGTGGGACTTAAAATTCCTGAATGTATTTGTCTGCCCGTCCCCGCCATTGTAACCGTCTTTTAATTCTATTTTCTGTGCCGCTCCACAATGTATCCGAGGCGGCCGCGCACACCTGAGTATTCGGGGCCGTCCGCAATCGACTCTTTATCTCGACAAATATTTATCCGTGTTTGTTGGCACATAATAATTTGTGTGAGATCAATGTGATACTGGTTTATCCACGACTGAGTTCCTAATTCAGGAATTACCATTAAAGGACGCAGTGGTCTCTGCTCTTTCTTGGTTTTTTTATCAATTAATTTGGCAAACAAGCAAACTGCCCACCTGATGGTAAGTGGTAACAGTCACCTATAGTACATGTAGTTCTTGCGAGATGCGCAGCAAATCTGCAACCCCCACAAGAACTACAGTGTACCTACCCACTTTGCCAACTTGTGACATAAGATGTAAAGTCATGATACCCAATAATTTCACTGCCATATCTTACCCTTCAGACCGGAACACAGCATTGCAAGCACTGCTGCTTTGCGCCAGAAATTGGTAAGACGGGGCTACCCAAGTAGTCGACCCTGGTACAGAATATCCCTCCGGTAATGGATTTATGGATTTTGGATCCGGTTTATGAAGGGCTAGACAATCTGAACCACTGTATTTGTGGTGTAGTGGTTCAGACCATGGTTGAGACCGTGGTTGGACCTACTAGTTGCTTGCTATTTCGAATCTCAAGATGCAGGGTTCGATTACACATGTAAACAAGAATAATATTCTCAAAAGAGCCCTTATTCAATCACATAAAAGGAAAAGTCTAAAGAAATGCTATAAAAGTACAATGAGAAACAGGAGCCAAAAAAAATATTTTCCAAAAAATGAAAACCGACTTAGAAACACTGAAAAGTTAAAAATAATATAAGAATAGATACAGACAACATCACACTTCTATATTGAAGTCGGTGCCAAACGATGATCTCCTAGAAAGTCTTAAAATTTGTCACCGACTTCAATATAGCATGTGATGTTGTCTGTACCTATTCATATATTATTTTTATCTTTTCAGTGTTTTTGAAGTCGGTTTTTATTTTTTGTAAAATATATATTTTTTTAACTTTTTAGTGAATGAAATCTTTTTAGTAAAAGAAACCCTAATACAATACCAGCTCACCTTAGGGTTTCCCGCGATTTTCATGGGATCCCATCATCAGATCCTGAATTTGGTAATCTTGTGACCACCCCAGATCTCTATCGAATACAAAAAGAAATTTGAAAATCGGTCCACAATAGGCGGAGTCATCCCGTGACATACACACAAAACTCGTTTGACACACCTTAAAATTTAAGGGTTTTCCTCGATTTTTATGGGATCCCATCATCAGATCCCAACTTTGGTGACCATGGGACCACCCTTGGAGTATACTCTATCGAATACAAAAAGAATTTTGAAAATCGGTCCACAGTTGGCGGCGTAACATACACACAAAAAAAACATACTTATCGAATTGAGAACCTCCTCCTTTTTGAAGTCGGTTAAAAATGAACTTAATTTTAAGTTGACTCTTTCTTGTCTGCAACTGCATATATTTGAATTATGTTAAGATCAAATAAATAAATAAAACTATTTCGTTACAATCCATACTAACAACATAGTCGAAGTAAGAATCTTGTAAAAAAAGGATTTAATTTTTAAAGTCACCGTGTGCTGTCAATTACCTGTTCACGGCCACAGCCGCCCGCGCAGACCGTAATACCATAAATCGTGCCGATGCTCGAAGCTGCGAGTGCACGTGTGCCCAACAATCCTTGGCCTTAGTACATGCTCTGTGCAAGTACATTATACCCATCCATGTTCATAAATACAAAACAATTTTCCGCATAAATAAACTCGTATGTATATTATACCTACATACACCACGGAAAACTCGCTGAAAACAATGCAATTATGTTTGCTTATTTTTGTTGGAAAAAAATCAGTATACATATTTTATTTTATAACGGTTCGTTAACTATGTTAATTAGTGGTGTGAAAATTGTCACATCATTTTAATGCGTTAACTAAGAATTCTGTGGTCCTTACCATTAAATTTTTAAGCCTACGGACTAAAAAACTCTAGGCTCTTAACCTTATAGGTAGGCATCCTAGAGTTCATTATTTCACCTCCAGGCCTATTCTCTAACTTCGGCTGCTAAGTAGAACTGTCATTTTTGACAGAAACTTAACATCCATTACTGCTATCATGAACGCCGCCATAGCACATAAGATCACTAAACTAGTAATGGATATATGTATAGTTTCTTTCAAATATGACAGTTCTAGTTACTAACCGTAGTTAAGAGAATGGCCTGCTGGAACTATTTGTCAAACCCGATCCATATAAAATCGGAGTTGTGCGTTACTTTAGAAAATCAAAACATATAATTATAAGACGCCGCTTCAGTCTGTCTGTTTGTATGTTGGAGATGATATTTAAAATATACTCAACGGATTTTCATGCGGTTCTCACCGTCAGTAGATAATTTAGATTTATTCCGAAAGTTTTTATTTAAGTAGAAAATGTCAATATTTTACACTAACAGGTAGTGTAGCCATAATGCATAATTTTCTTATATTAGGATACATCTCAATATCGCAATTTAAAATAAGGTCAGAAATCGACTGCGGTATGTCCTGACTCCACTGCCACTTCACCGTCCACAGCCGATATTCGGTTACAACGACAGAAACTGGAGTATTATCTAATAACAAGGTTGCTTGTTGTTTCACATTTTCAATGTCTTGATTACGTATTCGCTTTATGGCATGAAAACGCTTAGCTGAAAGAGATTTTTTTGAAAAGCAACTGTACTGGCAAAGGCACTGCTAACCCCCTGGTTAGCAGTGTTCTTCGAGCATTAAATATTCTATTAAGGCAGTGTTACACCACTTTGTCTAAGCATATCATCCATCACAATAGGTTATAACTGAATTGTTACTACAGCCAGTTGCTGTGCGATTGCAACCTAATCGGCATTTACTTATCAAGTAAGATGAATAGAAATGATGTTTATACCTATTAAGAATGCATGAGTCGCCGCTCCCTTTTTTCCATAGATGGCGTAAAAAGCCTGCAAACGAAGAAATAAAAACTCACAACCCCAAACAAAACTATTAGACATAGTCTATAGTAAACTCTGTTGTTGTGGTTGTTATGCAACCAACACTGTTTTTGATGGGTTTAGAGTTGACAAATACAACGGTTACGTTTTTATACATGCCTTCTTATTTTTCTCTAATATGGTAGAAGAGCGTGGTTCTGAGGCTAAGCAGTGGCGTGCAGCAATGAAGGCTGAGTATCAATCATTTAGTGATAATCAGTGCTTTACTATTGCGCATTTGCCGAAAGGTGTGAAGCCCCTGAAGTCAAAATGGATTTTTAAAAAGAAAAGAAGCATGAATACTGAGGCTGTTCAGTTTAAAGTGCGGCTTGTCGCAAAAGGGTAAAGGGTTCACCCAAAAGTACGGGATAGACTATTTTGAGACGTTTTCGCCTGTGGTCAGGTGCGAAACCCTTCGTATACTACTAGCCATCGCTGCTGAATAGGTACAACATGTCCGTAGACTATATGGACGTCAAAACGGCCTTTCTAAACGGAGAAATTGTCTTCATGGAGATTCTAGGGGGTTTTGATGAAGGTCAAGGTGTTTGTCTCTAGCCTGTTTGGCCAGCACATTATAGTAGGCCAAATGCCTCGTTAAAGAAGTGACTCGTGCCCAGGTGAGGAGACCCACGTGTATGGGATAAATATAATATAATGACGATAAGGTGAACTGAAAACGGACCGTTCTAGTTTTGGTTGTATAAAAACAAAGAACGGGCTAGTCACGTCACGGGCTGAGTAACTATAATAAAATCGGAATCACGGCACTTCTATAGTGATTTTATAACTTCGTTTTAGATTTAGAAAGACCTTGCAAAACATTTCACATTCCGCCATCTATTGATTGGGGAATAAATTTTTATTATACGTGATTACCGCTAGGTGGCACTTGCTATAAAAAGCAGCATGGCAATATATTACGATCGCTTTAATATTTCTGCTACTACTCACTAGATGGCACTCTACCTACTCTATAGCTTGAATTTCCAGTTTTGAACACTGGCAACACAACGACTATAAATACAGTAGCCATTTTGGAATTTCCTTCATTTTGATTGGTCCTGAGCTCCGACGCGTATATTATTCGATCTTGGGAGAGATGGCGCTTTGTGTTTGTTCTTCCGCCATTTTGCCGGCAGATTGTTCTGTGGCGTTCAACAAATATAATCTCAGTATTTTGCATCAATCAGCGCCTACTATTCTAAAGTAAGTATAAAATAATATACTACCTATTTCTGTTAACATATTCTTATTATTATTTGCACTGGGTATCTCCACTTTAGTTACAATGATTAAGGTGGTCGTTAGATCGGTGCAATATGAAAAGATTCACCCATTCGAAAGCACAGGTATTTCTCTGTTTTCGGTAGTTACGAACCTAACATTTCTCAAATCTTCAAAGAAAAAGTGTTAAATGTGTTATCATTTCCTTGTACAAAAGTTAAATTTTGTTTCAGAGTTAAAGGGGTTGGGTGGTCAAGATGTATTTATACAATCTTACCCTCCAAGGGTCATCCGCAATTACACATGCCGTACACGGGAATTTTTCGGGCACGAAACAGCAAGAAATCGTGATATCACGTGGGAAAACTTTGGAGATACTTCGCCCAGATCCTAACACTGGAAAGGTGCATACATTAATGAAAATTGAAATATTTGGCATCATACGATCTATGATGTCATTCCGTTTAACTGGTGGTACTAAAGGTAAGCCTAGTTTAAATACCACGTGGTGAAGCACCTGGTGCTATTCACCACATTTTTCATAACCTCAAATTTCTGTATCAATAGAATTGTTCTCGAGGTGCGACTGCACGCTGATTCACTAAATAACATAATTTCAAAATAATGTTAAAAAATTACAAAACCACTAAGGTCATCCTGAACAAACTAAATGGTCCAAAAATTAGAAGCGTAGAATTTCTAAATCTTCAGCGTTAAACAAGAAGATCGGCTTATAGCATAGAAAGCTAAGTTTAGTTGATCAGGTCTGTTCAGGTGAAACTTGCATCTTGGCCTTATAGCCAAAAGAAATATTGAAAAAAGTATGACAAATCTAATCTGCAACATTTGATGGTGGTCACCATTTCGGATCTGCACACTAGCCAGCCACAACCTGACAGTTGTGCTGGGCCATTTTTGCAGCCGATGCTTGTTGCATTCATATAGTTAATCTGGTTGTGGTCACGGCTGATCAGAGCATGAGATCCCTTAGTAGCCCAGTATGTAAGTACTGGGAACTTATTTTCAAATAGCATTTCATTACATTATTAACTATTTAATATTTGGAGCCAAACTTTTATAGTAAGCACCTCTTCAAACTATACTGTTTGACTTGTTTGCCAACTTTCTGCAATAAACTGCCCACCTGATGGTAAGTGGTAACAGTCACCTATAATACATGTGGCTCTTGTGAGATTCGTAGCAAAACCGCAACCCCCACAAGAACCACAGTGTACGTTGCCAACTTGTGACACAAGATGTAAAGTCACAGTACCCAGTAATTTCACTGCCATATCTTACCCTTCAAACCGGAACACAGCAATGCAAACACTGCTGCTTTGCGGCAGAAATAGGTAAGACGGAGGTACCTAAGCAGACGACCCTGGTACAGAGTCTCCCTCCAGTAAACTTAGGCCACTCTTGTCAGTTGTAATAGTGGCAGTTTTCCCTCGTGCAATTGTAAAGCTTCATGCACACTAACTGTACCTGGAACTGTCTAAATTGGGTATAGGAATACATATTATGATAATATTTGTACATTATTATACACAATGTTTTGCAGAAATGGTTTATTTATAAAACATGGCAACGATTGTAATGCTGTAACACTTGTAGTGTCCCATTTAACTGCATCGTCTTGCTCCATGTTTATACCTTAATTTAAATATGGGATAACTAGATGCAAAGACTATAACACCAGCATGTCGCACTTGGCATTCCTTTGTTTGCTGGGTTGTATCATGTGTTTGGTACAAATAAAATAATTTTAAGAGGTTTCAATTAGTTTCCTCATGTTGTGTAAATCTTGTAGCCCCAACCAAATTACATTTATTTATTATGGTTATTTGCAGATTATATTGTCATTGGATCGGATTCTGGACGTATAGTTATTTTGGAATATATACCAGCCAAAAATATTTTAGAAAAGGTACACCAAGAAACATTTGGGAAATCTGGATGTAGACGCATTGTACCAGGGCAATATTTAGCCATTGATCCTAAAGGAAGAGCAGTTATGATTGGTAATAACACATTTCTTAAGATTCTTACGAAGATATTCTTTTAAATAATTTGTATGTATTTCAAGACATCTTTAAAAAAAGGAAATTTTCAGGTGCCATTGAAAAGCAGAAACTAGTATATATTTTAAATAGGGATGCAGAGGCTAGACTGACAATATCTTCACCTCTAGAAGCACATAAATCTAATACATTAGTATATCACATGGTCGGGGTGGATGTTGGTTTTGAAAATCCAATGTTTGCCTGTTTGGAAATAGACTATGAAGAAGCAGATTCTGACCCAACAGGTAAATCGTTGTTCAAAACAAAATTTTATCCTACTTCAATATGATGATTAGTATGAGGTCCGTGTTTCTGACTGGCAGTGACGCTAAATCCTCTTTGTATGAATTGTTTATTAATTATTTTTATTACCTTAAATTAATATTGACTTCACTTTACTATAAGCCGTTTTCTCACACAGGTGAAGCTGCACAAAAAACCCAGCAAACATTGACATTCTATGAATTAGATTTGGGATTGAACCATGTAGTACGAAAGTACTCTGAACCATTAGAAGAGCATGCTAACTTCCTCATAACTGTGCCTGGAGGCAATGATGGACCTTCTGGTGTACTTATCTGCTCTGAAAACTATCTTACATACAAAAATTTGGGAGACCAACATGACATTAGATGTCCTATACCTCGACGGCGTAATGACTTGGATGACCCTGAGAGAGGCATGATCTTTGTGTGTTCTGCAACGCATAAAACCAAATCAATGTTTTTCTTTTTGGCACAAACTGAGCAAGGCGACATTTTCAAAATCACAATTGAAACTGATGATGACATGGTAACAGAAATAAAATTGAAATATTTCGATACAGTACCAGTTGCAACTTCTATGTGTGTCCTCAAAACTGGGTTTTTGTTTGTGGCATGTGAATTTGGCAACCAGTAAGTATACAACATCAACAACAGTAGCAGTAGATGCATGTCAACATGTGGGATTGATTACTTTCTGTTCACACTTTTTATTTATTCATGCTAGAGAAATTAATCTCTGAACCAAGGTCCTCCCTTTTTGGGCGAGTGCACACTGATGAGAGATGTACATTTTTGTCTGTATGTTAAATAAATATGTAAGTGAATGATACAGCACTTCTATCTCTTTTAGTTACTTGTATCAAATTGCTCATTTGGGAGATGAGGATGATGAACCAGAATTCAGTTCTGCTATGCCCTTGGAAGAAGGTGATACATTCTTCTTTGCACCAAGACCACTCAGAAATTTGGTGCTGGTTGATGAACTAGATTCACTTTCTCCAATACTAGGTAAGGTTATCCTGAAGATACTATAAAATGTTTGTTTGGTAATAAATAAATTAGTATTTCTAACAAAAAACATTGTCTTGTTTTTAGCCTGTCATGTTGCTGATTTAGCTGGTGAAGATACTCCTCAAGTATACTTAGCATGTGGCCGTGGGCCAAGATCTTCACTGAGAGCCCTAAGACATGGTCTTGAAGTGGCTGAGATGGCTGTATCTGAACTGCCTGGCTCCCCCAATGCTGTATGGACTGTCAGACGTCATAAGGATGGTAAGTGCATATAAAACTAACAACTTAGCCCCAGTAATACTATGGAATTGACAGGTCTCAATTATTTACAACAGCTTGTTATAAAGCATTGGAGCATAGTGATTTAAACATTGGTCCGTGTTACCGAAAGACTGTGACGCCACCATTACCACTTATGAATGCTCCTTATATCAAACGAATTACTAATAAAACCCTGGTTGTTTGTCATACATAAACACCAGTGGTTTTTCATTTCAGAATCATCTATTGGGCGATGAACAAATTGAGATGAATCAAGAAAAACACAGGTAAGCAACGAAAAATCATAATCGACACTGGCAGCCAGGATTAAGAAGACAATTTAATTTGTTTATTATTATTTTTTTTTTCAAACATTTTTTTTTCGGGTTTTACTTTGCATGTCTTTCTTTGGTTGCAGAGGAATATGATTCTTACATCATAGTATCTTTCGTCAATGCAACACTTGTACTCTCCATTGGTGAAACTGTTGAAGAAGTAACTGATTCTGGTTTCTTGGGCACAACTCCAACACTAAGCTGCCACGCGCTCGGAAATGATGCTTTAGTACAAGTCTATCCTGATGGCATTCGCCACATCCGTGCAGACAAAAGGGTGAATGAATGGAAAGCACCTGGGAAGAAGTCTATTGTAAAATGTGCAGTCAACCAACGTCAAGTAGTGATTGCATTGACTGGTGGCGAACTTGTGTATTTTGAAATGGACCCGGTAAATCACTTTCAATAATTTCAGTCTTAACCGACGTATTGCATAGGACTGCTTTCGGGTGGCCTTATGTGAAAGTGGAGTGTAGCTGCCTATGTAGTGATGGACCCACAACGTCGAATATCATATCACCCTCCCACATGGTTGAGAGTGAACTCGGCATATTCCATAGCCAAGCTGGAGTCGTTTAGATTGTGAAGGCGGCAAAACCATGCCGTGGACATTCATTAACTTGTGCTATCAAATTTTCTATAATTAATATATCTTAAGATCAAAACTAACTCATGAATCTATTTGCAGACTGGTCAACTTAATGAGTACACAGAACGAAAGAAACTGTCTTCAGATGTTTCTTGCATGGCACTGGGCTCTGTTGCAACTGGTGAACAACGGGCTTGGTTCTTAGCGGTGGGTCTAACTGACAATACAGTTCGAATCATCTCATTGGATCCATCGGTAAGCTATCGATTATAATCTGATTAAATTTGACTATCTTTCTTTTTATGATGATACAAGGACACCACTGAAATCTGATTATAAAACCCTTAAAATGCGTTATTCTCTAATCTCTGACATTTTATTTACTTTATTTATTTTAAAATAATAATGTATAAAATCTTTAAACAATTTTTTTTTCCTGCAGGATTGTCTTTCGCCTAGATCCATGCAAGCCTTGCCGGCTGGTGCAGAGTCCTTGTGTATTGTAGAGCAACCTTTTGAATCTGGTGCAAAATCTGCACTCCATTTAAACATTGGCCTAAGCAATGGTGTTTTATTGAGAACTACTTTAGACTCTGTTAGTGGTGACTTAGCAGACACGAGAACAAGGTAAATTAATTTTATATATAACATTTTCTTTTCCTTTACGATTATTAAATTGAATATTAATTGAAATTAAAATGATGAAAATCTTATATTCGCTCCTTTTAAAACTGAAGCATTTTGTGGATTTTTAACCAGATCTGAATTTATTAATAGAAAATATCAAAAATGTATTTTTTATCAATTATTTGTTTGAAAAATTAAATTGCATTTTTTAAGGTATCTGGGATCACGGCCTGTAAAATTATTCAAAGTTAGAGTTCAGGCAGCAGAAGCAGTACTTGCAGTTTCCTCTAGAACTTGGCTCGGTTATCATTACCAAAACAGATTCCATTTGACACCACTTTCATATGAATGTTTGGAATATGCTGCTGGATTCAGCTCAGGTAAAATTCTCGTTTTAATACCGAAAAATGTAATTTTCATCCGACGTCATGTGTGATGAAGCCTTCGGGTGTCGCCATACAAAAGTGGAGCGTAGCTGTACTATACAGTGATAAGCCCACAACGTCGTATATCATATCACTGTCCCTTTTTGGTTGATTGTGAACTCAGCATATTCCATAGCCAAGCTGGAGTCCTTCGGGCTATGAAGGCGGCAAAACCATGCTGTGGACATTACTTTTATTTACAATTATATTTCAATATATTTATTTACAATTATTGTCATAAAAAACTTTTTCTTTTCCAGAACAATGTTCTGAGGGTATTGTAGCCATATCTTCAAATACTTTAAGAATTTTGGCTTTAGAAAAACTGGGAGCAGTATTCAACCAAACTTTCATACCACTTGAATTTACACCTAGAAAATTCGTCATTAACAGTGATAATAATCACATTATAATTCTTGAGACTGATCACAACTCTTTCACTGAAGAAATGAAGAAACAAAGAAGGTAAGAAATCCTCTTCACATCCATTCAAACATATGATTTTATTTCAACATGCAAAATGCGTTCGTAATAATGGTTCCGAATTTTTTAAAATGATGACTAAAACACATACAAACTGAATTTAATGTGGATTCTCCTGCAGTACTGATTAATTTTTTAAATTTGTTACAAAACATTTTTTTTGTTACATTATTAATGAGTAACTTTAAACCAGGGTCCAAATGGCTCAGGAAATGAGGGAAGCTGCAGCAGGTGGAGGGCCAGAGGAACAACAACTTGCTAATGAAATGGCTGATGCATTTCTATCAGATGTTTTACCAGAAAATGTGTTTGCTTCTCCTAAAGCGGGTGCTGGTAGGTAACATTTGTATTAAAATTTTTGCTTGCCATATTCTCTGGGCAAGAGCAGATGATGCCAATGAGCATCCTGACTCTAATCGAGTATGGCTAAATAAAATCCTTGCGTTAATCCCAGGTGTTCTTTGTAGATCATTTGATTCAAGCATAGGAAACAATAAATCTTGAGTACTCTTGTTTTTACTGCTGTTCTAAAATGTATTTCAACAATTAGTGGGTAGATTGTAAAAAATTGTCTGTGCATCATGTAAACCAGTCTTCTTATTTCGCCACAGATACGATATTTCTTGCAAACGCAGGTAAAATAGGCAGACTGGCATTCACTTGCTAAGGCGCTGGCCAGACAGACGTGGACGGGGCGCGGACGCGCCGCCCGATTAGTTTATTTTCATACAAAATGTATAGAAGCGTCGCGACACAACACAGACAGAAAAGACGGGGCGCAGACGCGACGCTTACTCGTATAGAAAGGACGCCGCCCTGTCCGCGTTTATGTTTTTTCTGTCAGGCCAGCTCCTAAGGCGTACACTATCATTAACACACACACTTACATACGACATGCTTGTAAATGTTAAAAATACATAGTAATTTCCTATAAGTGGCTTATGTGCTATGTTATGTTATGGTGGTTATATATATATATTAGTTAATGCTTACTAGATATTCTGTAGAAATATTGTTTATGTAATAAAATAATGTTGTCTAATATGAGATTTCACTTCAGGTATGTGGGCATCTCAAATTCGTGTAGTCGACATGGGAATCGGAGGTGGTCAGCCTAATACATTATTCAAACTACCACTAGAGCAAAATGAAGCAGCAGTATCGGTTTGCATTCTGAGGTGGGCAGCCCATGCCAACAATGCACAACCTCACTTAGTTGTTGGAGTTGCTAAGGATGTGATTCTTTCACCTCGGTCGTGTACCGAAGGTAGTCTTCATGTGTACAAGGTAATTTCAGTGTTATAAAATAAAATTTGTTTGTGGTCAATTGAAAATCAATATACATAGTTAATGATGTAAATTACTTGCTCCGTGTTTCATCTGAAATACATTGACGAACCATAACCAGATCTGAAAACCTTTATATTGTTTTTGATTTACCATAATGTTACTTGAAGTAGGTATTTTATTATAAATTCTGTAAACTTTCCTCAGATCTATAATACTGGAAAACTGGAATTGGTACATAAAACACCTATAGATGAATATCCTGGGGCTCTTGCCGCTTTTAATGGTAAACTCGTTGCTGGTGTTGGGCGTATGCTACGCTTATATGACATCGGTAGACGCAAATTGTTAAGAAAATGCGAGAACAGACACATTCCAAATCTTATAGCCGATATCAAGACAATTGGTCAAAGAATATATGCAGCCGATGTTCAAGAGTCAGTGTTTTGTGTCAAATATAAAAAGAGAGAGAATCAACTGATTATATTTGCTGATGACACAAACCCAAGATGGATTACAAATGAATGTGTTTTGGACTACGATACAGTTGCCATGTCTGATAAATTTGGCAATGTTGCAGTGATGCGACTGCCACAGTCCATTTCTGATGATGTTGACGAAGATCCAACTGGAAATAAAGCTCTTTGGGATAGAGGTATGTTATTTTGAAAATAATTGCAGAAATATAGAACCATAACACTGCCCTTCTGATGAAACATTTAATCACATGCTAGACTAATGAAAATTAATGATTCTATTTTAAATCTGACCAAAATGTATTCATTGCTACATGAATTTATATCCTATAGTTTAGTTGAATTATTCACATTTGTTTTTATAGGTCTCTTGAATGGTGCATCACAAAAAGGAGAAATAGTAGTAAATTACCATATTGGCGAAACAGTAACGTCACTACAACGAGCAACATTGATACCGGGCGGTTCAGAAGCACTCCTGTATGCAACAATCAGTGGGTCTTTAGGAGTGTTGCTGCCGTTCACGTCGAGAGAGGACCATGACTTCTTCCAACATTTGGAGATGCACATGAGAAGTGAAAACCCACCATTATGTGGACGTGATCATCTCTCTTTTAGAAGCTACTACTACCCAGTCAAGGTAAGCAAAGAATTTTATCATGACTGTAACTTCTTCCAATAAATAAATTAGCTGCAGATAATGGGCTAAATAGCATGCATAAATAATAAGCGAATGAATTTCTTAAAATAAAACGAAATCTTCATTATCCAAACTGTTTTCCACTAACTTCCATTTGTCAGCAATACTGACAGAAACCAATGGTGCCCAGAGGACTGGCAATGATCTCTGTTGGTGGCGCTGTGGACTCTGCACTTGCCTTCCAATTGGGAGGTCGGAGATTCGAGACCGTCATGTACCAATGTGTTTTTCGTTTTACGAATTTCATATGTATATTTATCTGACGCTCTTACGGTGAAGGAAAACATTGTGAGGCAACCTGCATACATTTGCGAAGAAATTCAAAGGTGTATGTCTAGTCGACCAATCTGCACTGGGCCAGCGTGGTTGATTAAAGCCTAAACACCTTCGAGCCCCTCGGTGGGAACGTATATGAGCCGTTATGATAAATACAAATATGACATTTCTAAAAAAACAACTTGAATGAATTTACTTAATCGTCAGTGTTTTCGTGGCTTTTAATTATCAACAGTAAGTCAACGACCATTTTTGAAATAAGATGGCTGTGTTACACTGTTGGTAGAGTAGTGTGGTGACGTGACAGTACGGTGTATTTGCCGTTATGGCAACCGCTTGCTGTTGCCCACCGCACTGTCCCTGAGAGTCAGGCACCTCTATGTGAGGCGTTCCTGTAGTATTTGGAACATACATAATTACCATAATACATTAAATGGTGATTCCGTCTTAAGTTTTTTATTATTTCCAATCATTATATCTACTTATATTTTTCAGAATGTCATTGATGGGGACCTTTGTGAACAGTTCAACTCATTAGAGCCTACAAAGCAAAAAGCAATTGCAAGTGATCTCGAACGAACCCCGGCAGAAGTGTCCAAGAAGTTGGAAGACATTAGAACTAGATATGCATTCTAATAAAATTGTACCTGTTTTGTTTTAAGAATAAATAAGTAATCTATCTTTCTTGTTTTAATTTACTTGTATATACTTTAGGGTATAAAAACTACCAATCCGCACTGGGCCAGCGTGGTTGACTAAGATCTAAACACCCTAACTTGAGTAGGCTCGAGCCCCTCGTTGGGGACGTATATGAGCTGTTATAATGTATTAAATCTACAGGCGTCTGGCTTGAGGGCAGTCATTTGATCATTAGTTTTAATTCGCCACATTAATTTATCAGTAACAAGGTACCACAAAAATAGATTTTACTTTTTTATGAAACTAGCTGCTGTACCCGCGAACTACGTTTCGCCATACTACTTTCTTCCCAACATTTTTCATTGGTGTGCATTACCGCAGCAAAATGTTGTGCTTTAGAGAAGTGAGAGTATATCAAATAATTAGTTCATCATGAGGAGAAATTAGTTCATGAATAGCAAAATTTGTTCGCATTGTAGTTTTAAAGTTATTCGAGAAAAACAGATTTTGCTGGAGTAATGTTCGAAACGTTACCCTGGCAAAATCGTTTTTTATAAAATCGTTTCCATCCAGAACCAAATACATGAATAGATAGCTTTGGTTGCGTATTAAATGTTTGTGAATAGCAAAATTTGTGCATGTTGTATTTCTTAAGTTATTTAAGATTTTGCTGCGGTAACGTTTTAGGATATGCCAGATCTCGAAATCGGTTGAACATAGAAGTTTGAAAAAAATACCAATAATAGACCTTAATTTGTTCAAGCATTAGTTTTTGATTTGCTTGATGAATACCAATGTAATTAAATGTTTTCAAAAATCAGAAAAAATTAATTTCTCAGTAAACCAGTACACTTACAATAAAATAAAAGGCTGTAACATGTACCCTTGGTACACCTATATAACGACAGTAAACTTAGATTATGTAACTTTACGCAATATGAACATATAGAGAATTTTAAAAAGGTTTTTTTAAGTCATCGAATACGCAGCTTCCATTAAATAAGGAAACATGGCATACTATGAACAAATTAAAATGTTCCATCAATAAACAATCCTGTTAATTCCAGCTTTGAATTACGGCTATTATGAAAGTTATATCAAAAATAAGATATATCAGTAATTTGTCAAAAAGCCGACCGAATTATAAAGGTTGCGTAAAAGCGACCGCATCATACATAAGGCTAACCATTTTAAATGAACGGTATAATATTGATGTTTCGTTAGTACAGTTGCGAAAAAAGGGTATAATAAAATAATGAAACGAGAACGACATTTTTTTATTTAAAAATCAGTCTTATACAAATGATAATTTTTACTTATTAAAAATCACAGATAATTTTTATAAGGCACACATGCACATTATACGTGAATATAAAATCATCGGATTGGTAGAGTGACATTAATCTGTTAAGCCGCGTAATACTCCCGGGAACAATAAGACAATGAAAATATTCTTCATACAGAGCCATGTTTGTGCGATCTGAGAAACAAACTATACACGGTGTTTCATAATAACCAATAAATAATTAATGCGTTATCTAAAAATAATTATTAAAAATGTGTTTACACGTAATGTCATTTAACCCAATATTTTCATGTATATCATAGTACCATCATCATGTCTATGATTTACATGAAAATTTTGGGTTGAATGACATTACGGGTAAACACAATTTAATAATTAGTTTTAGATAACGCATTGATTATTTATTGGTTATTATGAAACACCGTGTATAAAAAAAATCATGCAACGCAAATTGATACTTGGCGAAGAATCTTAGATTAATTACCATGTAACACAATATTAGATGAAATTTAAAAAAGGAAACCCTACTAGCTAGCTTGAAATCCAACAATCATTTCATTCGGCCAGAACATAGCCATTTACGGCAATTCGTGTTAGCGTGGTGACTTATCGTCTTGTTTATCGCGATGATTGGGGCAACGGGGCAACATTTCCATTTTTAATGTTAATTTGGTTTTAAATATACAGGGTGGAAACTTTCAGCGGGGCAGTAAGGAGAAGTACCTAATCTATTCCAGCTACACGAAAATGGTCTTAGGAGACTATCCATAATTTTTTATGGAATTTTGATCCTCATTCACAGATTTTCAAAAAAAAATTACAGTTAGCAAGAAAATAGCCATTTTACATAAAAACATTTTTTGATGCCAATCGATCCTGTTTCTAATACTGATCAAAAACTTCAATGGGACCAACCATTGTTGGAGGAGTCCGATACTTAAAACCAAATGCCTAATAACGTTTAGCCTCGCTCGGCTCGCGCGCTTGGTTCATGTTCAAACCTACGCTCGTCGCTTCGCTCCTCGCTACCTATTTTTGACGTTATTAGGCATTTTGTTTTTAGGTGATATGTGTTTTAGGCCAAACGTTATTAGGCAATTTGTGTTTAGGTTTTAAGTATCGGACATTCGTTGGAGTACCTACACAAAAAGTCACAAATTGCAAAAAACTTTTCCCCTACATTTTGTAAAGAATTTGTGTAACTGAAATACAAAAAAATAAAATAATCACGTAGAATTTTACACATAACAAAGAGAAGGCGTATTAATTTTCTTTTTTTATTAACTAACATAACTTAATGATGTTATTCGTATTTAAATTCTTGCTGTTTCTTGCCCTACGATATCAAGTGCTGGAAGTGACCGCCATTTTGACGAATACATAAATTGATTCGTTTCTGTACCGACCTAGTGGCTGCTGACAATTTATTTGGATGAATTCCATACAAAATTGTGGTTAGTGAGTCTTTAAGTTCTGGAACACTATCGTATTGCTTTTTGTAAACCTCGCAGTTTTCAGGTAGCCCCACAAAAATAAATCTAGAGGCGTTCGATCTGGACTACGCGCTTGCCAAGAAATAGGACCATGTGTTCCTATCCATTGATCACCAAATTGTCAAGATTGTTTTTTATTTAATAATAACGAGTTCGAAATTTGAATTGTTTTTAAACTTATCTTTTTATTCAGTCAACAAAAAGATCACAAAACAAAGTCACAAAAAAAACTTTTGCGTAAAATTTTCATACGTTACGGTAATGTACGGAAAAGTTTTTTGCAATTTGTGACTTTTTGAGTACTCCAACGATGGTGGATCCCATAGAAGTTTTTGATCAGTATTAGAAACAGGATCGATTGGCATCAAAAAATGTTTTTATGTAAAATTGCTATTTTCTTGCTAACTGTAAATTTTTTTGAAAATCTGTGAATGGGGATCAAAATTCCATAAAAAATTATGGATAGTCTCCTAAAACCATTTTCGTGTAGCTGCAACGGATAAGGTACTTCTCTTTACTGCCCCGCTGAAAGTTTCCACACTGTATACTTAAGTCATTAAATTGTATAATAATACTGTTGATTATCATGATTGCAATTTACAAAAAAGAAAACTGGTAGAAATATTTAAAAATCGGTTGTCCGAATTACTATTCTACCCGACTGTACACTACGTCACATACTACGCTGCTAATTTGCGAAGTATACCCGTATGTATGGTGCGGTCGCTTTTACGTAGCCTTTATAATTCGGTCGGCTTATTGACAAATTACTGATATATCTTATTTTTGATATAACTTTCATAATAGCCGTAATTCAAAGCTGGAATTAACAGGATTGTTTATTGATGGAACATTTTAATTTGTTCATAGTATGCCATGTTTCCTTGTTTAATGGAAGCTGCGTATTCGATGACTTAAAAAAACCTTTTTAAAATTCTCTATATGTTCATATTGCGTAAAGTTACATAATCTAAGTTTACTGTCGTTATAAAGGTGTACCAAGGGTACATGTTACAGCCTTTTATTTTATTGTAAGTGTACTGGTTTACTGAGAAATTAGTTTTTTTCAGATTTTTGAAAACATTTAATTACATTGGTATTCATCAAGCAAATCAAAAACTAATGCTTGAACAAATTTGAACAAATTAAGGTCTATTATTGGTATTTTTTTCAAACTTCTATGTTCAACCGATTTCGAGATCTGGCATATCCTAAAACGTTACCGCAGCAAAATCTTAAATAACTTAAGAAATACAACATGCACAAATTTTGCTATTCACAAACATTTAATACGCAACAAAAGCTATCTATTCATGTATTTGGTTCTGGATGGAAACGATTTTATAAAAAAAGATTTTGCCAGGGTAACGTTTCGAACATTACTCCAGCAAAATCTGTTTTTCTCGAATAACTTTAAAACTACAATGCGAACAAATTTTGCTATTCATGAACTAATTTCTCCTCATGATGAACTAATTATTTGATATACTCTCACTTCTCTAAAGCACAACATTTTGCTGCGGTAATACACACTTTTCATTGATGCTCCTATTAATCGTAGCGTGATCTTCTATAGCCTAAAGCCTTCCTCGATAAATGGACTATCCAACAAAAATAATTTTTCAATTTGAATTAGTAGTTCCTGAGATTAGCGCGTTCAAGCAAACAAACAAACTTCAGCTTTATAATATTAGTATATTAAGTATAGATTAATAGCAAGTACATTGTTACCCTAGGGGTGAAAGTAACTTATTTAGTCCCGAGGTTGGGTTTGGCGCCAATAGTCTAGGGACTAAATAAGTCTTACCCGAGGTTAACACTGCTTTTCATTACGAATACAAGGAAAGTAAAAATTAAAACATGAATTAGCAAAAAAAATGTGAATTTTATTCACTAGCTGTGCCCGCGAACTAGTGTGGCTGACCCCAGCCGGGCCAAAAAGTGTGAAAAATAGATTGTTTGAGTAGGTCGCTATAATGTCTAGAGTTTGTCGGCAAGTTTCAGAGTTTGTCGCCTGCGCGTTTCAGAGATCTGTGTGGCCCGGCTGGGGATACGTTACCCCAGCCGGGCCACAGATCTCGAAAACGAAACGACCTAGTGAAAATCTGTTTGCTGATATAGATAGGCGGAAGTTTGTCGGACAAGTTTCAGTTTTCATCGGGCTCGCGTTTAAGGGGGCTGTGGCCCGGCTGGGGTAACGTTACCCCAACCGGGCCACAGATCTCCAAAACCAAACGACATAGCGAAAATCTGTTTGCTGATATAGATAGGCGGCAGTTTGTCGGACAAGTTTCAGAGTTTGTCGATCCACCATTTCAGAGCTCACCTGCAGCAAAGTTGCTGCAACTGAGCTAGCTGGATCTCGAAAACAAAGCGACGTAGAGAAAAACTGTTTGCTGGAATAGTGAAGCGGGAGTTTGTCGAACAAATTCCACAGTTTGAGACATGCGCATTTCCGAGATATGTGTGGCCCGGCTGGAGAAACGTTACCCCAGCCGGGCCACCTGGATCTCGAAAACGAAACGACCTAGCAAAAATCTGCTTACAGACAAAGATAAGTGGTAGTTTGTCGATACATTCTTCAAAGATTCAGAGTTTGTCGACGCCTCAATCCAAAGAACGAAAGAATTATTTATTTGGGTAAATAGTCTAGGAGCCTGGAGTTCCAAATGTGTGAGGTTTCGTTATTTTTTATGTTTTATGTACATACTTACTTACAATAAGAAGTTAATTTAAAATAGTTAATTGAATTCAGTGATGAAACAGTAACAGTTAATATTTAAATTTATGTAAATCCTCGATGAGTGATTGATATTTTTTAAATGTATTATTTAAGCAACATTTGGCATCTGGTCTCCTTGTCTATCTATATGAAGTAATGTACAGTCGCGTACAACTTTCTTTAACGTTTCTCCAGCCGGGCCACACATATCTCGGAAATGCGCATGTCTCAAACTGTGGAATTTGTTCGACAAACTCCGACAAACTACCGCTTCACTATTCCAGCAAACAGTTTTTCTCTACGTCGCTTTGTTTTCGAGATCCAGCTAGCTCAGTTGCAGCAACTTTGCTGCAGGTGAGCTCTGAAATGGTGGATCGACAAACTCTGAAACTTGTCCGACAAACTGCCGCCTATCTATATCAGCAAACAGATTTTCGCTATGTCGTTTGGTTTTGGAGATCTGTGTGGCCCGGCTGGTGTAACGTTACCCCAGCCGGGCCACACAGCCCCCTTAGACGCGAGCCCGATGAAAACTCAAACTTGTCCGACAAACTGCCGCCTATCTATATCAGCAAACAGATTTTCACTAGGTCGTTTCGTTTTCGAGATCTGTGTGGCCCGGCTGGGGTAACGTAGCCCCAGCCGGGCCACACAGATCTCTGAAACGCGCAGGCGACAAACTCTGAAACTTGCCGACAAACTCTGACAAACTCTAGACATTATAGCGACCTACTCAAACAATCTATTTTTCACACTTTTTTTTTGTGGCCCGGCTGGGGTCAGCCACACCGCGAACTACGTTTCGCCATATTAATTGTTAAAAAAATATCACCTACAATATAGAGGTATAAGTGAACAATACTTCAATTGTAGTGACTGTAAAGTATACAATTCTTGATAATTACACTGGTGTGACTGTGAGGAAAAAAATTCTTCCGTGTCATACTGGTGTCACTGTGAGGAAAAAAATCTGTGACACACTGGTGTGACAGAGAGTAGGTAATCCCCCAAAAATAGCTTACGACCAGTAGGGTTACTCTTGAACTAATTTCGATGGATCGTCATTGGGATTGGGATTTTTCATACGCTTGAGTAACAATACTAGTGCCAAATTGGATCCGTATTTTGAGAAAAATTTATAATACTGAGTTTGGTTTACCCAAAATCTGCACAATACGGGGTTAATTTGGAGCCAATGCGCAAAAATAAGCGTGCGAAAAATCACAATCTCAAAGCCGATCTATCGGATTCGGTTCAAGAGTAACCCTACAGACCATTTATCAGACTTACCAAATATACACAAAAAAAATTCATAAAAATCGGTCAAGCTGTTTCGGAGGAGTTCGATAATAAACTTACACGAGTTTTTTTATATTAGTAGATAAATCAACAACTTCTGCTTTTAGCTTCTTCTCAAGTTATGAAATCAGGTGTTAAATCCATTATTATCTCAATCAGTTGATCTCATTTTTAGGGTTCCGTAGTAGTAAACAAGGAACCCTTACAGTTTCGCCATGTCTGTCTGTCTGTCTGTCCGCGCTTTTACTCAGAGATTATTAGTACTAGAAAGCTGTAAGTGATAAATTTTCATTCAAAATACGTTCTGAAGTTTACTTGATATCATAATGGGATAAAATTGAAATAAAATACATAACATAAGTATAATGTATACGAATATGGTTGTATTTAAAAAAAAACAGTCAGTGTAGTTTAATCAGCCTTTTTATCTTACACAGTAATCAACATTTATACAGGATGGAAGGTCTCACCTTTTAAATACAATAGAACCCGGGTCTATATCGCGGTAAAAATAAGTAATATGACTTACTAGTTTCCCGACGTATCGGCCGAATTGCATCAGGCCGTGGTCACGGGATGACTGCCGAGGCTCAGCGACGTCTTCGTAAAGCGCGGGTTTCGCAGCTGCCCTCCGCTTGATCTTCAGAATTTTTATTTTTATCAAAATCGTCGGTACCTCGACATACCACACTAACGACATCTACACACTGACGTTTTTATAAGTACCGCACTGTTAAATTTGCCAATAACAGGGTTCCAGGTAGTTGATAAACGGTATCCATCTTCCCGGTTGAAGTTTTTGTTTTTTAATTTCAACCGCTTCTCGTGCTATTCTGGAATAATAGTGAAGATCGGTGGAGAGGAGGTGGCGTTTGTGCAGTTCTATCCAGCGCTTGGTGCCTGAATCCAGCAAATGTTCAGCAATGGCGGACTTACTCTTTTGCAGGATATAGACCCGTCTTCTATTGTATTTAAAATGTGTACAAATCGCGGAAGTCTAAAAACTTTGAAAGTCTCACCTTCCTTTAAACCACATATTATGTAAGTGACGTACATCACGAAAAACAATTGAAAAAAAATCACTTCAGACAGAGATAAATGGCATAAGTAGTTTTAATATTATATCTAATTTTCATCCTAATCAGTAACATATAGATAGGTACCTATATTACATACACTGACCTCTATTATACAATATTACATACAACGAGCTAGTGTTACTGGATGGTAATAAAATGTTTCATCGAGTAACAGTGTTACCCGACGGGAATAAATTTTTCCCAACCAGTAACAGTGTGGCAGTAAGAAGTGTTACTGGATGGGAATATTCGGAAGAGTGGACACTCACAGTGGGTCTAGTCCACAAACTCAAAGTCGCATAGCGAGCTATGTTAGGAGTATAAAATCCGAAACGAGGTTGGAGTTGTGGAGCAGTTTGGGGGAGGCCTATGTCCAGCAGTGGACTGCGATAAGCTGCTTTAATTCACTGCTTTACTATGGAAAATTGACAAATTTTTGTAATCCGTTCAACAATCGAGACATTTTGCGTTCCGATTGTGGTTGAAGCGGGATGTGTCCATATACTTCTCAAAATCGGGACGCCCCGCTCAAATAGGGACACCTGGTAACCCTAGTTGAAAACTAAATTATATTTTTATTCTTAACTAGCTGTGCCCGCGAACTACGTTTCGCCATCAAAATGTTTAACACAGTGTTTAGTTTTTTCCTCCATTTTATTCCATAATTTTATTTAAATAATTATATTTAAACTTTATTCTGCCTTTCTCGAGCATCAGCCATTTCGAAATTAGGACAATTTTCGTAGGATCGGAATGCTCTAGGTCAGCGGTTCTCAAACTTTTTTGGTGACGGAACCCTAAAATAATACAATAGTTTTTAAAGTAATATTCTTTGTATGTTCTAAGTGTATTCTTTATTAATAAGCATAATAAAAGTACGACCAGAGAGGGGTGTTTCGATTTTTTCTAAATTATTGCGGAACCCCTACAGGTGTATTGTGGAACCCTAGGATTCCGCGGAACACACTTAGAGCATGGCTGCTCTAGGTACTCCTCAGGGCCTACTTTTATTTAATACCCATATTTTCGTCAAATTTACGTCAAAGTTGCTACGTTCATAGTGCTCTACTAATCAAGGCCTTTCATTTGATACCCATATTGCTGGGTTTGGAAACGAACTTTTATTCGTTTTTTAAGCAGCGGCCATATTGAATTTTGTGCTATTTTCCTAGGTTCATAGTGCTCTACTCTTCAAGGCCTTTCATTTAATACCTATATTGCTAGGTTTGGAAACGAACTTTAATCCATCTTTTTTGAGCGGTGGCCATCTCGAATTTACGTCAATATTCCTAGGTCCATAGTGCTCTACTCTTGAAGACCTTTCATTTGATACCTATATTGCTAGATTTGAAAACGAACTTTTATCCACCTTTATTGAGCGGCGGCCTTTCATTTGGTACCCACATTATTATTATACTCTTTATTGCATAAAACAAACAGTACAAAACAATAAACACAAAAAAATAGTGAGTGTTAATGATTGAGAACGCTATGTAGCGATACCTCCGTGGCCTGCGACGGTGACAGCTACGAGATATGAATTAGTTTGAAGAAGAGAATAGGATTGTCATTATTGACCTGTCAAAAGAAATATGCACATAAACTTGTATATCTTTATTTAATATTATTATTATAATCCTTATATGATGTACGCAATCCTTTCATGATAAATGCAGTAGCATTAACAGTGAGCAAGGGTGGACTTATCTCTTAGAGAGATCTCTTCCAGCCAACCTGTGAACGCGTCAGAGAAGAATATTGTGGGTAACACTGAAGCACTTAAGCAATAAAGATACAAAAATACTACACTCATAGATGGCTCTCTATTTCTAGGCATAAAAATTATTGTCATAAAATCATATTCCATTATTTCGATTGAAATAATCGTCAAGACGCATAATAATCAGGAAGCAGAATGGTAATAAGCATAATATTGTGTGGCAGAAAATCATTTGTCATAAGTATTAAAACCCATAAACTCGAAACACAGAACAACTTGACGCATAATTTTTCAAAGCATAAATAATGTTTAGCATATTAATCACAACGAACAATACGATTACGCAGAATTTCTCTAGGCATAAACTTGCGCGCAAGCATGCAGCAATGTATCATGCAGTATGCATGCAAGCATGCATGCAACATGCAAGCAAGCATGCAGCAATGTAGCATGCAGTATGCATGCAAGCATGCATACAACATGCAAGCAAGCATGCAACATGCAAGCAAACATGCAACATGCAAGCAAGTATGCACAATGCAAGCAAGCATGTACCACGCAAGCAAGCATGCACATGCATGGTTTCTGTCACGGCTCCGACGCTGCGGGGCTCCGGCGGTCCCACGCGAGCTTATCGTCGCAGATTGGTTTTCGCTCACCGTTAAAAGCGTTAAAACCACGCGAGCGTTAAAACCACCTGCTCCTCAGCTCGCGGGCCGCCTCGCCCCTCCGCGCCTGCGCGGGTTTGAATAACACTCTAGGGGTAGGACAAACAAGACTACGTGGAGTTGGTTTTGCAGCGATTCGTTTCTGTCACTAGTAGCATGAATGAATTACTTTTTCAAATAAAAAAATCAATATATACTATGCAAAAATTATATCAAATGAAAATATAGAAGATTCGAGTATCATATTTGAATAAAATAATATATGAAATGTTATTATAAAAAGTTAAGTAAAACAGAGTAAACATTATATCCTTTAAAATAACATCATTTCTAATTATAAATAAATGTCCCAAAATATTAGAGATATCATTAATTATGACACTTAAAATTATGGCAAAATATTTTAGGACTACCAATATTATGTCATAAGAAATTAGGGATTTCATTAATTATGCTTCATAAAATTATCCCTTTGGATAATTGTGCCTTATACAAATTATGCAATGAAATAATTATGTGACGTTAATGTTATGCTTTTCGATTATTATGCTTAGTGATTTATGCCAAGCGTCTTTATGACAAACAACATTATGCCTAATGAAAGGCCCCCCTCATAGATACTTAATAATCTGAAATATATATGGCATACTCAAATATATACATAAATATTATATATACAGGGTGCAACGGAAACCCCCAATAAGACTTAAGGGGAAGTGGAGATTCTGTAGGAAAAATATTAGGGCTAATAAAACTACTTTTTTTTCCATACAAACTAAATAAATTATTTTTTGGTCTTAAGTGCTGACAGCCCTACGTAAGCGTACGAGGAATACTACGCCGTGACTACGCTCACGTCTATCACGTGCCTTCATTCACAACTATCGAGCGCCATCGCAGGGAGACGCACCTACGGCTTGTGCCCGGGCGCAAAACCAAGTAGGTATTACAGGAAAAGATAATAACTATGATATTATTGCGTTAAGTCAACTTACCTATGTTAAAGCAGCGTCATGGCAGCGTCCAATATGTTACACTTAGTTGACAAGTTAATTGATTAATGTTTTTCACAAACATTTATCGCACGAAGCATTTAATGACTCACACACAAACCGCACACTTTTTTCACCCGGGCCAGTTAGTTATTGGCTAAAAATAAACACTGCATGAGGTTGAATTTGGGCCGAAATACCTACTATTGAAGTCTTCATTTCAAACGACCGTTTCTTGACCTTTTTGCATCGAGCGAGAGTTCAATCATAAAAACGGCTCAATATGTCTACCACCCTGCTCTATGCAGGCAGCCGTTCGTCGAAGCATCGACTCTTTTTCATTCTGCAATATCTGTCGAGTAACAGACTGAAAGGCTGCAATAAGCCGGCTCTCCATTTCCGCTACAGTACTGGTTCGCGGGTTGCGCTCAAAGTGCTGCAGTATCGCAGTCTCCAACTGCGAACGTGCTGCGTTTCTTGACCGACCTTCATTACGCGGTGCACGAAATGTCCCAAAACTGTGTAATCGTATACACAATACACATGCTCCGGAAACATGAGTAAGAAGGCAACCGTCGCTGCTCAGCAAGTGGTTTATTTGCAACAAATCTTTGCCGGTATAACTCACAAGCACCACTAATGTTTCCGTCACACGCACCAACACATAAAACCATTTCGTAAAATTCACTATTTGAATAAATTTCACTACCACGACGAGACATTGTTGCTACGAGATCACGACACACATACACCAAAAGTTTTCGCGAGCAACTGTGGGGCTACCACGCAGGAGAATCGAAAATCGAATCGAAATCCGAATCGAGGAGTTTGTATGGCAATTTTATTAGTTCTGCTACTCACCGCCGTGGCGCTAATAAAATTGCCATACAAACTACTCGATTCAGATTTCGATTCGATTTTCGATTCTCCTGCGTGCTAGCCCCACTGATGGACAATTGGACACGGACACGGACAGAGACGAGCCGACTCAAAGGCGTCCCCGCCCCTCGGCCGCGGCCGCTGCATTAGGGATGATCGATATCAATCGATTAATGAAAAACATCGATTTTTAGCAAAAATCTTTTTTTTTTGAAATCGATATTAATTCATCATAATATCATACGGAACGTTGATATTATACCTAGTCTAGCTCGGCAATCTAATCTGAATTAGGTGATGCTGACTAATGTTGTTGATAGTATTCACTGCACATTGTTCACTTTACTTAGTTCACCCGCAAGTAAATGTAGCAGACTCCACCTTTTTAGATGTGTGGCTCGGTTGAGAATAAATGTAACCGAACTAAGCTGAACGAAGTTATTTCTTTGCATTTCTTAAACTAAAGGGATTAAAAAACTTGTCAACTTCAATGAATTCCATGACGTAATAATTTCCTGTTGTTAATGTGAAGCGGAAGGGAGTGTTACAAGGTTGCTTTTTTTTATTTAAAACCAAACCTATTACTTTTATGGCAAGTGCTAGGATCTACCTATCCAAAGTTGCTGAAAGCAGCAATTAAATATTTGTGCTGCACAGCAACTTTGCCAACTTCGGGAAGACTTGAAAAGTAGGGTAACATTTGTATCAACAAACGAGAAGGGGATTGATTCTTCCAAAATTCGTAAAAAAGTACAAATTCGAGTTTTCAGAGAAATCACAGTTCAGCTAATCAGAATAGGTACATGAACATATCGAGCTTCGCCATTTTTTATTTAATATCGCTTGTGTTGACTAGTGCGTGGGTGTAGTCGAAACGTCAATGCCAAATTTGAAGTGTGGTTTTTATTTCTATTTCTTTCTTTTTTATTTGCGATTTGCGATAGTGAGTGAACGCTTTGAGATAGGCGGTAGGGCCGCTGAGTTGTGAATATCGCCTGAGAAAAAAAAATCGAGTTCGAACTTTTTTCGAGTCAGTGAAAAGTAGCCCCTAGATTTACTTTTGATCCACCTAAATGTGTAACCAAACTTGATCGAAATACTCCTATTCATCGTTAGACATCTAGCTGTAATACCTGTTAAATGAAAACATTCATATTTTTACGGGTTCGTAGCATCAATCAAAAAAGATTTGCATTCTTCGTAATATCTTTAATATTTTTTTAAATTTATTAATTTAAAAAAATATTAAACACAGGTATGTAAATAACTTTACTTCGAATGTAAATTAATTGCTAATTTTCGTGAATAATAAATACATAATAAATAAAAAAGAATGTTTTTTGCTTCCTAACAAATCGATATGACATCGATGATTTCCTAAGATCGATCATTCCCACGCGGCTTGTCAATCGATGCTGCCCTGCTCAAACGCCGGCGCCGCAAGAAAATGGGGCGGGACCGAACGCCGTTTTGATTGGCCGCTTATGGAAATTCGAATCATCGTCTTTTGACCAATCAGCTATCGTGTTCATTAACCAGAGTACGCAAAGATGAATGAAGTCTTAATTGTTTTTTGAAGCAGGCAGCTGATGGACTCCGTTGAATGCCATCCGGTAGCCTGTTCCAAAGTTGGGCGGCACGAAATCCAAATGACCGAAAGGCAAACTTGGTATTCGTTTTAGGGAGATCAAGCACAAGGGAACGACAGGAACGCATAGAGCGCGTGGGAGTAGGACGAACTTGGAAGCGGGAACACAGGTAAGGCATAGGGGTCATATAGGATTTTGTAAAGGAGTGTAAGGATGTGCATTTTTCTACGGTCGCGTATTGGAAGCCATTTCAAAGCAGATCGGTATTGGGAAATTCTATCGTATTTTTGAAGTCCGTACACGAACCGTATGGCCAGATTCTGCAGACGCTCGAGTTTATGAAACTGCTCTTCAGTCAAATCCAGATAACAGACGTCGGCATAATCCAGGATGGGGAGTAAGAGAGCTTGCGCAAGCATTATTTTGGTGTGAAATGGGAGAAAGTATTGAAGTCGCTTGAGGGAGTGGAAGGAGTAATGCATACGCTTACTTAAATTGTCAATTTGAGGTTTCCAGGTCATTTCACAATCCATTGTCAGTCCGAGATTCTTAACTCTGTCAGCGTAAGCAATTGCAACCCCATTAAAGATGATCGGTGGCAAATGATCCAGCCTTAACCTGCTTCTCAGTCTACTGCTGCCTACAATCATAGCTTGAGATTTAGCTGGGTTTACGAGGAGACCAAAAGATTGGGCCCATGACCGTATAGCTGCAAGGTCTTTATTTAATGACGTGATAGCTACCTCAATGTCATTAAATTCAAAGTGACTATAGATCTGTAGATCATCCGCATACAGATGGAACCGGCTATGCAAAACTGAGGAGATTCTATTAATAAATGTGGAGAAAAGTAACGGAGAAAGAACTCCACCCTTTTTTTTTTCTCAGTGGGAAATGCGTAACCGCACCGTACCCGCCGTTGGCTAAACAGCGAGCGTGTGTGGGGCTCTCCCGGCAGCATGCCAGGCCTACCCACTAAAACCCCCCGGTGTTCTCCCTGCCCTTAAGGGCGCGCTAGGTAAGGTCCACACTGCGACTCCACTACCTACGCGCCCGCAAAGAACTCCACCCTGGGGTACCCCAATAGTTAAGTCACACCAAACAGATGAGTGGTCATTGTGCTTAATACACTGTTGGCGGCCAGTTAGATAAGATTGAAACCATACAATGGTAGACGGAGATAAATTGGCTAAACGAAGAGTACCACGAAGAATGTCATAGTCAACAGAGTTGAAGGCACTGCTGAAATCCAGAAGAACTAAAGCTGTGAGTTTGGTCTCATCCATGGCTAGACGGATATCTTCTGTCACATTTAATAGCGCACTCACCGTGCTATGCGAGGGGCGAAAACCAGATTGATATGGACATAAGAGGCTGTGTGTTGATAAAAAAGAATAAAGCTGTCGGTGCGCCATGGACTCCAGGATTTTGGACAATAGAGGGAGAATGGAGATAGGGCGATATTCAGAGAATGAAGTAGGATTTGCTGATTTTGGGAGAGGTATAACATAAGCTTTCTTCCAAAATGCAGGAAAGACACTGTTTGTTAGGGAGAAGTTGATTAAGTGAGTGATAACAGGAACAATGTCCTCCAGCACCGGAAGAAAGCCTTAGTAGAAAGAGCCCTGATACTCTTCGCCACCGAGTCCTCTGACACAGGACTGAAAGAGAAGGGAGGAATGTTAGGTGGGTCAAGACTTGAGAGGAAGTCAAGGGAATTTGACTTGGTAGTAGAATCGAGAAGAACGGGAGGTGAGCAGAAATGGCTGTTGAGAGCATTGAGATCCACGGGACCACTCGCGGTATCCGCGGGCTTGCCCACACCAAATGATTTTAGAAACTTCCAGATTTGAGTTCGATCCATATTACTGATACTGGAGTGGAAATAGGATTTTTTAGCGTCTCTACAGTCTGTTACATTGCTGGGTTTGAAAACGAACATTTAACCTTTTTTTTGAGCTTCGACCATGTTGAATTTATGTCAATGTTGCTAAGTTCATAGTGGTCTACTCATCAAGGCCTTTCATTTGATACCTATATTGCTGGGTTTGGAAACGAACTATTATCCATTTTTTCGAGCGGCGGCCATGTTGAATTTATAGTAATTTTCCTAAGTTCATAATGCTCTACTCTGAATTTATGTTAGTGTTGCTAGGTTCATAGTGATCTACTCATCAAGGCCTTTCATTTGGTACCAACATTGCTGGGTTTGAAAACGAACATTTATCCTTTTTTTGGAGCGGCGGCCATGTTGAATTAAGGTCGATTTTCCTAGGTACCTAATGCTCTACTATTTTAGGCTTTTCATTTGATACCCATATTGCTAGGTTTGGAAACGAACTTTTATCCGCCTTTTTTGAGCCGCGGCTATGTTTAATTTAGTTCGATTTTCCTAGGTTTCTAATGCTCTACTCTTCAAGGCCTTTCATTTGATACCCATATTGCTAGGTTTGGAAACGAACTTTTATCTATCTTTTTGGGCGGCGGCCATGTTGAATTTATGTCAGTGTTGCTAGGTTCATAGTGCTCTACTCATCAAGGCCTTTTATTTGATACCCATATTGCTGGGTTTAAAAACAAACTTTTATCCATTTTTTGAGCGGCGGCCATGTTTAATTTAGGGCAATTTTCCTTAGTTCATAATGCTCTACTCTTTAAGGCCTTTCAATTGATACCCATATCGCTAGGTTTGGAAACGAACTTTTAGTCTTCTTTTTTGAGTGGCGGCTATGTTGAATTTATGTCAATGTTTCTAGGTTCATAGTGCTCTACTCATCAAGGCCTTTCATTTGATACCCATATTGCTGAGTTTGAAAACGAACTTTTATCCTTTTTTTGAGCGGCGGCCATGTTGAGTTTAGGTTGATTTTCCTAGGTACCTAATGCTCTACACTTCAAGGCCTTTCATTTGGTACCCATATTGCTAGGTTTGGAAACTAACTTTTATCCACCTTTTTGAGCAGCGACCATGTTGAATTTATGTCAATGTTGCTAGGTTCATAGTGCTCTACTCATCGAAGCCTTTCATTTGATACCCATATTGCTGGGTTTGGAAACGAACTTTTATCTACCTTTTTTGAGCGGCCGCCATGTTGAATTTAGGGCGATTTTCCTAGGTTCATAGTGCTCTACTCATCAAGGCCTTTCATTTGATATGCATATTGCTGGGTTTGGAAACGAACTTTATCGGCAGTCATGTCGAATTAAGTCAACGTGGCTAGGTTCAATGTGTTCTACTCTGTAAGTTCTTCGTTCGATATCCATCTTCCTTGGGTGGATCCAAAAAAATGTGATTCGTCATTTTAGCCATTAGGATCAAGAGTCCCGTCCCGTCCCTCTACGCGTAACCCAGAACATTGCAGTCAGATATTTTTTTAAATTATCAATATTAATCTATTACTGTTAATAGTTTTAAATGGATGAAAGAGTTTGATTCCTCAGTCCTAATGTAAAAACATATAACACCTTTCAAAATACCTTGAAAAGGGTATCTTCACTTTTCAATATTTCAAAAATTGTACCGATTTTGGGAAAATTACTCAAGAATTAAACCAATCTATATTGTGACTCGATATTGTCATAAAAAATGCTTGGTTGTATGGCTTGATCCTTTGGCCTTACCACCACGGTACGACATAAGAAAAAGACAATTTGGTTGGCGAAATCCAGATGGGCACTATGTGAAAGACTTGATTCCTGCCTTTCAACTTTCGACTTGCAATTACTTAAGATCAGGCTGTATGGCGTAGTTCCATTGCCTTTCCTTCGTGGAAGAAAATAACTTCTCTCGTACTATGTGACAGAATAATTTCACGTGCGCCATGTTGATTTTCTACCTAAAGCATTGTTCGAAAATTTTATATGGTATTTTTTCACTAAAAATAAAAAGTGAATTTGAACAAACGAAATTATGCCTAAATGTTCTTCCGGAAAATTCTAAGCATTGTGGTGTAAGCCATATCAAATTCTGTCCAGTAGTTTCGGAGATCTTTCCGGACAAACAGACAAACAAATAAACATTTTTTTTAAAAACTATTCTATCGTGTTCTGCTAATGATTTTAGGGCGACCTGTGTATTTTTTTCTTAATATTTCGCAATTACAGATTTTTGTACCCCTACGATTTTATTATATACTAGCTGTGCCCGTGAACTACGTTTCGCCATCAAAATGCTTAACACAGTGTTTAGTTTTTTCCTCCATTTTATTCCATAATGATTCAACTTTATTCTGCCTTTCTTGAGCATCGGCCATTTCGAAATTAGGAAAATTTTTGTAGGTTCGTAATGCTCTTTTTCTAACAGTCCACAAAATTAAATACATTACATATTACCATAAACACTAAGTATTATTATTTTTTAGAGACATTGGTGTCGATTCTGAAGCACAACTTATTAAACTAAACTAATTTGACAGGATTAAAACTATTGCCATCTCTGTTTTTCTCTAAAGGATTAAAAGTGACGGCTTTATTTTTAGTATTGTCAAATTAGTTTAGTTTAGTAAGTTGTGCTTCAGAATCGACACCATTATTGATATTAATTCCTCTTCAGTAGAAAGAACTACACAGTTACAAGAATAATCTTTATCGTATTCATGTTTCGAATTAAAATAAACAATTGTTAAATAAATTAGAACTGTATACGAATAAAGTTCAGATTTTATAATGGGTCTTGGTAACACCAACAAAATATATTTTTGGATATGACAACTTGGCCAATTTAGACTGGTCGTACAGTAAGCTCCTTGTCAAGCTATACTGTTTGACATTTGGACCGTTCTTATGTCGCTCGTAATACTGGCGGTTTTCGTAGAGTTAATTTATAGCATGAATGGGGGGGTTACTGTACAAATACGTTTTCCGTATTCGATTTCCGATCACGGAATACAGACACGGAGTTTCGTGAACGTAGCGAAGACGTTCGTTTCTTCTCATTCGGGATTTCTACCATTCTACCTAAACGTACGTACAAAACGTGTTCCGTTCGTAACAAAAACGAACGTGTGCGGCAGTCAATGTGTATTTTGTATAGATTTGATGCATTCGGATTCCGAAAACGAATGCGAAAAAACGTATTTATGCGGTTACCCTTAAAATGTATTGAGACTTCCGTTTTTGTAACGTGTACGTGCGATATAGTGTTGCTGGCATAGTTCGGTTAGCAAACTCGCCGTGATGACTAACATCCAACACACAAACTTGGAGTTATCGTTAGTTAGTTCACGATCGTTGCATTATCACGGTCTCGAAGGACACTAAACACAGGTAACATCTAACATCGAACATCCAATAGGCCCCGAAGCGGTTCTCAAACTTTTTTGGTGACGGAACCCTTTTGGAATGCGAAATACTTGACGGAACCCTAAAATAAAACAATAGATTTTAAAAGTGTATGCTTTATTAATAAGCATAATAAAAGTACGACCAGAGAGGGTGTTTCTATTTTTTCTAAATTTTGCGGAACCCCTATAGGGGTATTGTGGAGCCCTAGGGTTCCGTGGAACACACTTAGAGCATGGCTGCTCTAGGTACTCTTCAGGGCCTACTTTCATTTAATACCCCTATTGCTGGGTTTGAAAAGCAACTGTTATCTGTCTTTTTTGAGCGGCGGCCATGTTGAATTTACGTCAATGTTGCTACGTTCATAGTGCTCTACTGATCAAGGCCTTTCATTTAATACCCATATTGCTGGGTTTAGAAACGAACTTTTATACGTTTTTTTTGAGCAGCGGCCATATTAAATTTTATGCTATTTTCCTAGGTTCATAGTGCTCTACTCTTCAAGGCCTTACATTTGATACATAGATTGCTAGGTTTGGAAACGAACTTTAATCCACCTTTTTTGAGCGATGGCTATGTCGAATTTACTTCAATATTGCTAGGTCCATAGTGCTCTACTCTTGAAGACCTTTCATTTGATATCTATATTGCTAGATTAGAAAACGAACTTTTATCCACCTTTATTGAGCGGCGGCCATGTTGAATTTATGGCAGTGTTGCTAGGTTCATAGTGCTCTACTCATCATGGCCTTTCATTTGATACCCATATTGCTGGGTTTCAAAACGAACTTTTATCCTGTTTTTTGAGCGGCGGCCATGTTGAATTTAGGTCGATTTTCCTAGGTACCTAATGCTCTACTCTTCAAGGCCTTTCATTTGATACCTATATTGCTAGGTTTGGAAACTAACTTTTATCCACCTTTTTTGAGCGGCGGCAATATTGAATTTATGTCAATATTGCTAGGTTCATAGTACTCTACTCATCAATGCCTTTCATTTGATACCTATATTGCTAGGTTTGGAAACGAACTTTAATCCACCTTTTTTGAGCGATGGCTATCTCGAATTTACGTCAATATTGCTAGGTCCATAGTGCTCTACTCTTGAAGACCTTTCATTTGATACCTATATTGCTAGATTAGAAAACGAACTTTTATCCACCTTTATTGAGCGGCGGCCATGTTGAATTTATGTCAGTGTTGCTAATTTCATAGTGCTCTACTCATCAGGGCCTTTCATTTGATACCCATATTGCTGGGTTTCAAAACGAACTTTTATCCTTTTTTTTGAGCGGCGGCCATGTTGAATTTAGGTCGATTTTCCTAGGTACCTAATGCTCTACTCTTCAAGGCCTTTCATTTGATACCTATATTGCTAGGTTTGGAAACTAACTTTTATCCATCTTTTTTGAGCAGCGGCCATGTTGAATTTATGTCAGTGTTGCTAGGTTCATAGTGCTCTACTCTTCAAAGCCTTTCATTTGATACACATATTGCTAGGTTTGGAAACTAACTTTTATCCACCTTTTTTGAGCGGCGGCCATGTTGAATTTATGTCAATGTTGCTAGGTTCATAGTACTCTACTCATCAAGGCCTTTCATTTGATATGCATATCGCTGGGTTTGGAATCGAACTTTATCGGCAGTCATGTCAAATTAAGTCAACGTGGCTAGGTTCAATGTGTTCTACTCTTTAGGTTCTTCGTTCGATATCCATGTTCCTTGGGTGGATCCAAAAAAATGTGATCTGTCATTTTAGACGTTAGGATCAAGAGTCCCGTCCCGTCCCTCTACGCGTTACCCAGAACATTGCAGTCAGATATTTTTTAATTATCAATATTAATCTATTACTTTTAATAGTTTTAAATGGATGAAAGAGTTTGATTCCTTAGTCCTAATGTAAAAACATAAAACACCTTTCAAAATACCTTGAAATCTTTACTTTTCAACATTTCAAATATTTCAAAAATTGTACCGATTTTGTGAAAATTAGTCAAGAATTAAACCAATCTACAAATGTTATTGCGACTCGATATTATCATAAAAAATGCTTTATACATTGGTTGTATGGCTTGATCCTTTTGCCTCACCACCACGGTACGACATAAGAAAAAGATAATTTGGTTGGCGAAACCCAGTTGGACACAGCCATTAACAGAAAATATTAAATTTTATTTGTACTATGTGAAACACTTCATTCCTGCCTTTCAACTTTCGAAATCCAATTACTTAAGATCAGGCTGTATGGCGTAGTTCCATTGCCTTTCCTTCGTGGAAGAAAATACCTTCTCTATGTACTATGCTCAGTGGGGCTAGCACGCAGGAGAATCGAAAATCGAATCGAAATCCGAATCGAGGAGTTTGTATGGCAATTTTATTAGTTCTGCTACTCACCGCCGTGGCGCTAATAAAATTGCCATACAAACTCCTCGATTCGATTTTCGATTCTCCTGCGTGCTAGCCCCACAGAACATAGATGTAGAATGAAATAGATGGGCTATAAAAGCCGTCAAACATGAGGAAAAGAGATAAACTTATACACATTGCCAAAGGAAAGAAGAAGATGGCATCATTTTTTTTGTCCTTGTCACCGTATATAGGTGAAACTGGTAGTGGGGATTGTTTATCACCAGCGTCTGGTGCTAAACAAATACGTGGAAGAAATTTGTTGTGTGAATTATAGCTTACTGTGTAATTATTTAACACTTTAATTAGTGTAATTGTGAACTATTTGAACATTTAAATCATGGTGCACTGCTCCGTTTTAGGTTGTAATAGTGATAATGCTAGAAAACAGGAAAATATAACCTTTTACAGGTAAGACCTAAATTGTGTCAATAAAAAGCTCCAAAACTATTTTTTAAATTATAAATACAAGTTATATTGCAATATTTTATCATTCTGCTATGGTTCTCAATCATATTATGGGATTAAACATGAAATTTCAAACTAAGTAGTAAGGTTACTGTTAACCTTACAAGCTAGGAATGTCGCCATACAATATGGCCACGTATACAGCCAACGCGTATAACATTTTGCCGGGTTATAATGATACCAGTTACGCTACAACTATTTTTCCTTGATTCGTAGGTAATTTGTTACGTGAAAGGGAACTCACATATTAGTTTCTGTGTTACATTATTATTGACATATTTAAGTATAAAATTTTGAGCATTTTAGATAATAAAGTTAATTCTTTTGAAGTGAGACTTTCCATTTGCATGTTTGTCTGTATTTAACAGATTTCCTTCGGAGATAACTACTCGAAAACAGTTGGGTTAAAGCTACTGGTCGATTGAATTGGCAGCCAACCAAGCATACCCGAATGTGTTCTAAGCATTTTGAACAACAGTGGATTCAGAAAAACAAAAAAGGCACTTTTCTTAGGAGTGGTGCTATTCCTAAACTTTTTTTACAGATCAGTAACTTATACATATTATATCTACAAGGTACACACCCTATCAAGCCAAAACCTAAATTTATTTTTCACAAACCCAACTATTTTTATGGGGGATTTCGAAATTTATTTAACAGTTTTGGATTAACAGGGGTAGGGTAGGTACCAAATCCTTTTCTCTTATTTTGATATGGCCAAACATATTATTAATGGTTTGATTTTGGTCATTTTCTATTAATATAACAAGTCTGACCATTAGTACAGATACAGTTTAAAAATTTATTAATTAATATTTTTAATGTTGTAAAATTAGAACCTGCTTTTATTTTTAACCTGTATACATATTGTTTCAGGACGCATCGGTGTTGGATTTCGGTTCAAATTTGAATACGCCCCGAAAGAGAAAAATGCGGCTTCAAATGCTGGGTTTGAAACAATCAGCGAGGTCATCAAATAAAAAACTACGGCCAGTGCGTCAATCGCTTAGACGATTGGGAAAAAAAGTAGTCACACTTGAAAATGTGTAAAGTGATTTGAAGTGTAAGTTAATGATGCAAAATTAGTAGTTGGACATTTTATATACTGTAGGAGGAACCAATAGTGATTTTCTGAAAAGATTTTTAGGAGTTGACAAAAGAAAGTATTCTGAACCTTTAAGGAAATTCGCGCTGTGCTTACACTTTTTAAGTTCAAAGGCATATGAGTTTGTACGTAAGCAATTTAATACGTGTTTACCACACCCAAAAACAGCTGGTGAGTGGCGAGGAGTACACAGCCTCTAGAAAATGTTTGTGATTTATTAGCAATTTTGTGCCATAGCTAGTAATCTGGCTTAATCCAAATGAAATAAGTCATATCTCTACTTTGTCTGAATATTTAACAAGAATACATAGGATGTAAATATAGCTCTATGCACCGAACAAGTGTTTCTAATTAATTATATAGGTACTTGACAGAACATAATCTTCCTCAGAGATCTACAAATTGGTCTTGTCCTGCGCTATTTCCAAGTTGCCGCCAGCGGGGGCGAGGTTGGGGGTGGCAACACGGGCAACTAAGAATAACCAGCTATCTACATCGGCATCTTGCGTTCTTTGCCAGATCTTTTTTCCACATTGTGAGCAAGCTTACCAACTTTGGGCTTTTAGCACCATATTGAGTGCGGTATCAGTAGTTCAATTCTTGAACTTACCCAGCCCAAGTGAATTTTTACCTGTATTGTAGTGAATTTTATCTCTGTAAGCCGAAGTCCTTTATTCGATGACAATAACGGTGCTATTGAAATATAATTTTAGAAAATGTTTATTTAAAATTTAATATTATACATTTTCTAAATCTTCACAAATATTTAGTAAATGTGTAAATATTGGATTTTCAATAAACTGCAGAGATAAAGAAAAAACAATGATTATTGCCCGCTGTATTCTTAATCGAGCGACGATCTTCGCAAGGTACCTAGCTGGCAAAAGCTAGAAGCGAGTGGTCGCGGATCGTGCTCAGTGGCGAGCTCTTGGAGAGGCTTCTTATATTTGTAAAGATGTTTACATAATAGCTTAAATAAATAATAGTAAAATGTTTTAAAACGAAATATACTCGAGTAAATCCGAAAAGTGTAGTTTTATTTAAAAGTGTAAATAACTTTAGACTGCGGCGAAGGTTGAATGAAGAATTCAATAAAAAAAATCGCAACTTCCTTCCACTTTTATTTTTTGAGACATATTATTGAGCGAGGAGCGCTCATTAAAATGTCTCAAAAAAAATACGTAGATCAATCAACCCTACTTTATGTTTATAGTGGTAAAAGCCACTATAAACATAAAGTAGGGTAAAACTTAAAGCAACACTGGTATACCCATCTACTTTAGGCAGGTATGACGTCATCTATGTCTGTCCCTTACGGGTATACGGTCACGTCCTATCTATTCATTCTTTATCTAAGGCTCAGAATAACAACTAAAGCAGTACTATGTCACAGACTTGTCAAAATAATTTCACGTGCGCCATGTTGTTTTTCTACCTAAAGCATTGTTCGAAAATTTTATATGGTATTTTTTCACAAAAAATAAAAAGTGAATTTAAACAAACGAAATTATGCCTAAATGTTCTTCCGAAAAATTCTAAGCATTGTGGTGTAAGCCATATCAAATTCTGTCCGGTAGTTTCGGAGATCTTTCCGGACAAACAGACAAACAAACAAACAATTTTTTTTAAAACTATTCTATCGTGTTCTGCTAATGATTTTAAGGCGACCTGTGTATTTTTTTTCTTAATATTTCGCAATTACAGATTTTTGTACCCCTACGATTTTATTATATATAGAGATAGAGAACAGATAGATAAGAGATAGAGATACAACATAAAAGTCATTTAATAATACAAGCATTTAAGGACAAACGTATTTAGTTTCTATTAAAAGTGCAATACATGCGTGGCAAAAAGTTAATAGACTGTTTATGAGTATTTATGAGCAATAAATAATGTTTCAAATAAATAGGGATGAAAAAAATCTTCGTTGTTTTACTTATAGTCGATTATTGAAATCAGAATAGTTTTAATCATCATTTACAAATTCTAAATATTGTTTGTAAACGATAAATTAAAAAATGTTTAAAATATCAGAAAAATTTGGATAATCCGGATTTGCAGGTGAACTTCATTTTAAAGTCCGGATTTGAAAACAAAATCCAGATTTTGCAATCCCTAATAGGAAGTAATGAATACTAACTGCTATCGTCGTCGTCGTCGCTGCTGAGTAGCTTCTAGTATGACGTCATGTAATTGGCGCCCATCGTGGGACTCTTATATGTATGCTCAATAGCCACTTTTGTGTTTTCTTAATGTCTTCTAATGTATACCTAGATGAGGAATGAGTGCTTCCTCCGTATTGAAACAATGATCAACGCCTCCATAAAATATAATAAGCCTGTATGTGTCCTACACACTGCCACCAAGGTTCGCAATTCTTCGAGCTATATTGATGACTATGTATTTCTTCTACGGATCTCATAATTTCTGACGTGATAATTTCACGTAGCGAAACCTCAAGATCTCCTCATTGCCCTTAAGTGACGTTCGGTATCGTCATCACTGGCAACATGGCACAAATTGAAGATTCGCCTTGAGACACTGCAGTAGATGGGCCGCGAATATGCTGCGTAGCTTCCCGAACGCTGCCCAGCCGAATTGATTCCGTCGGTTTCTCTCCTTAGAAATTAGACACCGAGCTGGGCTATTACTAATTGTTATTTTTAATCCAAGTAGTTTAATTTGTTTAATTAGTTGAAATAATTGAAAAAAATGTGCGCAAAGCAATATGTTCAACTGGTAGAACAAACAATTGAACTTATTGGAATAGACGTTACCCCAGGTAAACATATTCCTTGTGGGTTGGGCGCCGGCAGGGCAGCCTCACATTTCGCATGGTGCAGGTACTGACCGGGCACGGCTGCTTCGGTCACTACCTGCACCGGGTCGCCCGTCGGGAGAAAACGCCGCAGTGTCATCACTGCGACGCTCCCGACGACACTGCGGAGCACACACTATTGATGTGCCCGGCTTGGCGACGCCAGCGCAGCGAACTCAACGCTGCGCTGGGAGGTGGAAACATCTCGCTGCCGAGCATGGTCGTGGCCATGCTCCGCGGCGAGGCGGAATGGGGAGTACGTCATCTCGCAGAAGGAGGCCGCGGAGAGGGAGCGGGAAGCAGATCCTCAAGCCGCTTCCATCGGTCGCAGACGGATAAGCAGGCGAAGACGGGCATTCGCACAAGCGATGCCCGTCTAGTGACCCTGCTGTGGGGGCCTGCGTGCACAGTGGGCCTCGTGCACGCCGCCGTAAGGCCCTCCGTCTGGGGATTGCCCTGGTGTTCTCGGGCAATCCCCCCTTGGCGATAGCCCGATCAGTTGTCCGGGCGCGTGGGTAGTGGAGTCGCAGTGTGGTACCTAGCGCGCCCAAAAGGGCAGGGAGAACACCGGGGGGTTTTAGTGGGTAGGCCTGGCACTCTGCCGGTAGAGCCCCACACACGCTCGCCGTGTAGCCAACGCATACGGTGCGGTTATGCATTTCCCCCCCAGAAACAAAAAGGTAAATATTATCCTTAACAACTTACAGTGTAGATTGCGTCCAACCATTACAGGAGTGGGTACAACAAGATGAGATTTGGACATAATTTTAGTCGTCTTGTCCATTTTCATTTTAAGACCCAATTGTTTGTTGGGAATTTTATTTTATCCTATATTGGGAGAGCCCTTGCGGGCCCTGTACTTCAACCCCTGAAATTTTTTTGTGCTGATATTGTTGAAAAACTACAGATGTCTTTGAGGATTATGACTAGATCTTCCAGGGTCTCAGCCATGACTACGATATCATCAGTAAAACGAAGGTGTATCATGTACTCGCCGTTTATTGCCGATGCCGAGTCCTCTCCAGTCCAACAACTGAAATACATTCATCCAACAACGCAGCTGTGAACAGTTTCTGCGATACAACGTCGCCTTGTCTTACATCTCGCTGAAGTCGTATTGGTTTCGAGTTTCGGTCCAGAAGGCGGATTGACATAGTGGCATGTACAATGGAGGTTATTACAAAGTATAATTTAAGTGATCACATGATATGGAAATAGACAAATTATTATACGTCATGTACACCTATTTGTGTTTGCAGACATCTTGATTGTGATAAGGATGTATCCACAAGCACATAGGTACTATAAGTTTAAGTAAAGACAGTAAACGCAATTCATATGAATGACCTCTGCGTATTGTTTTTACTGTGCTTTGGAATTTAGATAACAAATTTGTACAGAGGAAGTATAATTAGCTGTTATGCATTATAATCTATACTTTACTAATATTATAAAGCTACAGAGTTTGTTTGGTTAAACGCGCCAATCTTTGGAACTACTGATTCAAATTGAAAAATTATTTTTGTGTTGGATAGACCATTATCAAGGAAGGCTTTAGGCTATATAACATCACGCTACAACTGATAGGAGTTGAGCATCAATGAAAAATAAAATATATATAGCGAAACGTAGCTCGCGGGCACAGCTAGTATATTATAATACTTACGCTTTCAAAGTATTTGACCACAGGCGTTCATAAACGTAGGCCTATTTTCGATGGGGGGTGTCCAAATTTGCCTAGTGTAGAGGTAGCGGTAGGCACTGATACAGAACCTTTTACATGGAGCCCTTGGAGGTAAACTTCACTATACTCTTATGTAGTATACGTTCATTTTACAATGATGGTGTCCGGATCCCAACCCAACCTTTACCTGCGTAGGTAAATGCAATGCAGGTGTCATATTCATCATCAACAGCTCATATACGTCCCCACCGAGGGGCTCGAGCCTACCCTAAACTAGGGCGATTAGTCCTTAGTCAACTACGCTGGCCAAGTGCGGGTTGATCGACTTCACACACAACCTGTAAAGAAATTTTTTCTTCACAGGTGTGTGCAGGTTTCCTTGCTTTCCTTCACCGTAAAAGCGTCGAATAAACGTACATATGAATTCAAAATTTGAAAACACATTGGTACGTGGCGGGGTTCGAACCGCTACCTCCCGATTGGAAGGCGACAGCCTTACGCACTACGGCATCGATGTCATATTAGCCTACTTTATATGGCTCCTAATCATCATTATTTACTGTGAGCCTTCGCCCGTATGGTCCATGAAGATATAGAGCAACTTGGAGAACGGACTCCCTAAACCTATTTGAGGCAAATACCTACGTCACTCAACCCGCTCTTTGATGGTACGGTCGGCCACAAAAGTAGATGAATATTTTAGTACCATGTCACACCAACTATTTATTTTATTTAGTATGGTTACACCTATATTGCAATGTCAATAGTTGTTGTGACATGGTATTAAAATGTTTATCTACTTTTGAGGCCGACTGTACCACGCATTCTATACCAATGTAAATGTTTGTTTGTTTGTATTGAATAGGCTTCGAAACTACTGAACCGATTTTGATTAAAATTGGTATAGGGATAGTTCGAGACCAGGGGAAGGACATGGGGTAATTTTCCTACAAAAAAAATTCCCATGGGAAAACAAAAAAACGCGGGCGAAGTCGCGAGCGGAAAGCTAGTCCTACTATAATATTATAAATGTGAAAGTGTGGATGTTTGGATGTTTGTTACTCAATCACGCAAAAACGGCTGAACGGATTTGGATGAAATTTGGCATGCGTATAGCCTTTGACGTGGAAAAGAACATAGGCTACCTTTTATCCCGATTCCTTAAGTAGTTCCCGAGGGAAAATTGAAAATTGTTTACGAGCTAAGTAGCGGGCAGACAGCTTTGAAATTTGGTTTAGACCCAATTCTGAAGTCCACGTAGACGAAGTCGCGGGCAGAAGCTAGTCTGTAATAAAGAGAACTCGTACCACCATTTCTCTAAGATAGAGCGGGATGAGTGACGTAGGTATTTGCCTCTGGAGTGCGTTCTCCACTTTGCGCTATATCTTCATAGTATAGTCTCGGATATAGATCTGATTTTCTGACATGTAGCTTATGAGTAATTTTCATAATATGGTCACAGTTCCGTAAAAGCCCGCCATTACAATAGGTACCTAATTTTTAACCGACTTCAAAAAAGGAGGAGGTTATTAATTCGGTTGTATTTTTTTTTATGTTTGTTACCTCATAACTCCGTCATTTTTAAACCGATTTCAAAAATTATTTTTGTATTCGATAGAGTATACTGCAAGGGTGGTCTCATGGTCACCAAAGTCAGGATCTGATGATGGGATCCCATAGAAAATAGAGGAAAACACTAATTTAATAGTTTTTTTTTCTTTAACTTTAACTGAAAAAGGGTTTTAACTGAAAAGATTTCATTCACTAAAAAGTTAAAAATAATTTTTTTTTTTACAAAAAATAAAACCGACTTCTAAAACACTAAAAACTTAAAAATAATATAAGAATAGGTACAGACAACATCACACTTCTATATTGAAGTCGGTGACAAATTTTAACACTTTCTAGGAGATCATCGTTTGGCGCCGATTTCAATATAGAAGTGTGATGTTGTCTGTACCTATTCTTATATTATTTTTAAGTTTTTAGTGTTTTTGAAGTCGGTTTTATTTTTTGTAAAAAAAAATTTGTAGGTTACATTGTTACGAATACGTTGAGCATCAAAGGCAGCAGGTTAGATTAGAGGATTAGAATTTGTGTTTTCTGTGGTGTTTTCCATCTCTAGCCTGTTTTCGTGCAAGGGTGACATATTATGTCCAAAGAATACCAATTAGTAATATAACTACCTACCTACGTCTGTCTATTGATAGACATATGAAATTTGATGAAATTGGTTCAGAATCTGAACCCTTCTTGTGCTTGAAAACTGGAAGCGAGTTAATTGGGATCACTGTTGTAAACCGCATTTTACAACCTCACCTTTATGTCTTTACCACATTATTTTCCTCCCTTATTTAGATCAGTAGGCTTACTCTTGAACCAATTCCGATCGGTCGACATTGAGATTGTAATTTTTCGTATGCTTATATTCCCGCATTGGCGCCAAATTGTGGACCCGTTTTGTGCGGATTTCGTGTGCACCAAACTCAATATTTTATAATTTTCTCAAGATACGGAACCAATTTTGCGCTAGTGTTGCTAATCAAGCGTACGAAAAATCACAATCCCAATGTCGATCGATCGGAATTGGTTCGAGAGTAAGCCCACTGATTTTTCAATTGTCGGATAAAAATAGGTAAGTACCAAATATTAATTAAGAATGAAAAAACAACAAAAGGAAAATGTTTTCATTATTTAATCTAACCCTGCTCTATCTGCTATTATATACCTAGAATAAATCGTGCTATGGTTATTATGATCCCACTGGCGATAAAATGTACAACAATTAGGTAACTTCCTTTGAAATTTACGTGGCCTAAATGCAAATAGAAGAAAAATTCCACGAATCCTCGCGAGCACGTGAAACAAACGTTACTATGGCTACGATATCGACCCGTGGATTTTCCGAGGCTTTCGTCTGAAGTTCTCATTCGCGTGTCACGCGCTGAAACAAAAGTCTGAAACATTTCGTGCACTTTACGCTTATTACGCACTATATCAACGTGGCCCCACGTAACATATCTGCTTAGGTGGCTCCGTCAAACATAATTGAAACCGGTATAACGAACAGTAAATTTTGAAAAATGATTGTTATCACGCTGTGGGATATAGGAGGCCGGTCCATCGCCGAGACACAATGAGTGCACGTGCGAAGCGAACCACGACGGACGGCCGGAGCGGTGTGCGGCCGTCCACTTTTAAAAAGCACTCCTGAGCGCTCATTAGCCGGTGCACCGTAAACGTTGCGGTTGGAAGAAACGCAGCGTGTGCAATACGGGACATTAGAAAGTGTAATGTATAGTGTGCGATGCTGTCAGTGAGCAAGCCGACGTCGCTGGTACAACAGAAGAAGGAGCAGTGGGCGCGGGAGAGAGGTGCGTGTTATTGTCGCTGTCGTCTGTTTGTTTGTGTTCGCGCGGCGCTCGCCCGGTGCAGCCCGCAGCTCGGCCAGCTCGGCTGCATATTTTGCAACTGTCCGGCACGCTGCTAGCGTGGTGCAGCCAAATAGTTCGTTAAGCACTCGCGTCGTTGCAATACGCCAGTCCGTATCTACACGGCACGATCCGGGACGTTAAGGGATTAAATCGTAAACAACATTGGTACGTATTACATTATACAGCATATATTTATGTCATAGCTCTTATTATAATAAGGTAAGTTCTGCCTGATCTCAAAATTAATTGCGAATACGTTCAAGTATAGGTACTTAACGTTAAATGCTAAAAAGGTTTGTATGTATACTACTCTTGTTACTAACTATTAAGTATGAGCCAGTTGTTAATACGTTAATGCCATGAATCACTCGAAATAACTATTGAATGCTAAGTACTTCAGCACAATCAATTATTAATAAAACACTAATATAGATTCATTCAGCAAAAACACTAAAATTTATTTAAGAAATAAAGTTACAAAGGAGCAGTCATCACCATCATAGAGCAGAATTAATAACAGTATAATATTTCCGGATGGTTGAGTATAACGTTTTAATGAATTTATAAGCTCAATCTCCACATATTAAAGCTCACTGGATAGCAGTTTTAAAATCATTGGCTGCATCTGTTTTAACAGGTGTGCTGTGCCAGGGTGACTATGATCTTGTAGAGTTACACTTTGTTGTACCTACACCCTTCGAAACTAATCGAAAATATGACAATAAACCTTAATCGAACCATTTTAAAATCACGAATCGAATAATTCAATACTCATAGTCCTACACACATATATCAAAGATAATCAATCACAGTGCTTACCCGTGGTCATACCGTTGGTTCTATAAGGTAGTACCGTATTTAAGGTAGGTACTTTTTTTTCCCCCTCTAAAGACGTACATTTGAATCATTAGAAGCTTTCGAACACGAATACAAATCATCTGCTAAATAATTTCGTACCTACTGTTCCCAATTTTAAAGTTTTTTGAATCACTCGAATTTGGAAATGTTAAAAACAAATTCTATATTGGATTCCGTTTAACACAGAAAAAATAAAAACCGGCAATGAATCGCACTTAAAACGGAACGCATATACGTTGCGTATATAGGTATATTCTACTAGAATATATGCAACGTATATGCGTTCGTTCAAATCTTACGATTAATTCCAATGCAAAATTGAATTCTATAGTTTCTTAAATGCGTCACCTGGTACTATAAACTTATAAAGTGCCGGTTCACTTCAACCTGTTCTTTCTGTGATTTCATCCCATATGCGTAATGTCATTACGTGGGCAAGACAAGTTGATGTAGGGATTTCTTTGAAGCTTCCATCTTTCGCAGAGGTCTAATTGGGGTCACAGGCTCACGGCAATCTCCCAGAGTCGGCTCTTACGAAATCTACAGGAGGAAAGAGAAGAGGCGACACATGTATTCTTTATTCGTCACCGCATAACAAAAAGTGTCGATCAGTAAAAAATTTAGAACGATAGTCATTTATTCTTTTCTACATGGGTTGCGTTGCGCAAGGGCCGCTGTCACGTTAGCAATTTTTCCGTCACTGAACGAATCTGCAAATAAACACCACGTATGTTGAGTAATCATTATATGCATTGTATGATCCTAAATAATGAAAATTCAAGCACATTCGCTTATTATAGGAATCAGATCGATTTTTTTTCTGGTATGGTACATACATTCTGTAGGTCCGTAGTCATTCCATATATAAGGAGTTCTCCATTCTTAACATTTGCACAAAATACCAACAGAGTGTATACTCAAATTATTCAGAAAGAAAGAATAAGAAGTAACGCCCCAACTAATTAAATCAGTCATCTCTCAATTTTTCATAAATTCCATTTCATTACGATCTCGAATCACGCGCAACGCAACGCGCTTGCGTTGCGCGTGATTGATAAGGAGATATAGAAATGAAAGAAACTAAAAGAAATTAATATTGATAGGTCGGTATTTTTTAGGTGATGCGCCACTCACCCTAGATATGAGTAAAGTAGTCGGAGTGAAATAATACCTATAAAAAATATATAATTAATAAGATCAAAAAGAAAACAAGTATAATAAAGGCACGGACTACGAGTCTGTGGTGTATATTATTATTTAAATAAATATATTGACAGGTTTACTTATAGGTACGTAACTTCTATTAAATATATGATAAAAGTATTTTTATATGCATTACTGATCTCTGTCAGTCATTGTTTGCTTTTGCAACTATTAAATAAATAATATATAATTAATAAGATCAAAAAGAAAACAAGTATAATAAAAGCACGGACTACGAGTCTGTGGTGTATATTATTATTTAAATAAATATATTGACAGGTTTACTTATAGGTACGTAACTTCTATTAAATAGGTATATGATAAAAGTATTTTTATAGGCATTACTGATCTCTGTCAGTCATTGTTTGCTTTTGCAACTATTGTAATTTTCAATTTTTAACAATGGTGGCTATCGACGAGCAATTTCCTGTCAAATTACATTTACACAATGGACACTTCCTAACATACAACCAAATTCAAACAAAAGATAAGCCGCGGGGCCTTATTGACCTTCATTGAACTACGTTATTGTATCAAACAAGAAGAGGTAGATAACGTTAGTATCATGAGCTTCGAAATCGTTATCTTTTTATTACTGCTCCATAGTATGATTTTTTGTTTCACGAATTTCATATACATTTATCTGACGCTCCTACGGTGAAGGAAAACATCGTGAGGAAACCTGCATACACCTGCGAAGTAATAAAAAAGTGTATGTGAAGTCAACCAATCCGCACTGGGCCAGCGTGGTTTGACTAAGGCCTAATCGCCCTAACTGGTTAGGGTAGGCTCGTGCCCCTCGGTGGGGACGTATATGAGTTGTGATGATGAGTATGATTTTTATACAACTAAATTAGCAAACAAGCAGTCTGCCGACCTAGGCCTATTCTCTAAATTTGGTTGCTAACTGAAACTGTCATTTTTGAAAGAAACTTTACATCCATTACTGCTATCATGATACTAGGTCCATAACGCCGTCCTTAGATAATACTAGGTCAATGACGCCGTCCTAACACGTAACACATAAGATCACTAAACTAGTAATGGATATAGTTTCTTTCAAAAGTTTCAAAAGTTCTAGTTACCAACCGTAGTTAGCGAATAGGCCTGCTATGATGGTTTGTGGCTATAGTCGCGTATAGAACAAGCACAGTTGACAATATACATTGTTAAGGCGCATAGTAGGGTCAATCATAAAAAAATCACTGCAGAAAAAACCGGTTCCCTTCATAAATATTGAATAAAAAAATCTTTAAAAAAGATATGTTATTATTCAACGCATTCTTTAGAGGATGGTCTTTTAATTTATTTTGATAAATTAATTAAAAGATAGTTAAAATGTGACCCAAACATGCCTAGATTTTAAAACTTTAAACCTAATCGCGTCGTAAATATTAGGTTAAATCATATACTTTCGATTTCAATAAATTAAGTGAACAATATTCTAGCGGATGGTCTTTTTAGATTTTTCTTATTCGTAAAGGTTTGCTTAAATATTCCCCTCACTCTCACTCACTCACTCCTATGTAATCAGTGCGAGACGATCGAGCAAGGTCATTTATTAGGACCACTATGCGCCTTAAACTGTGGTTGTACAAGTGCTTCCTGTAACAATTGCAAATCTACAATCCCGGCAAGGACGCCAATCACGTTGTCAACTTGTGACATATGATGTCAAGTCACAGCCGAGCTGAAATAAGTACATATAGCCTCGCGAATAGCAATCACCCTTCATCTTTCTCCGTAGTCTAGTGATTGAGACCACCGGGTGTTGATCGAGAGGTCCGGGTTCAATTTCCCATGGGGACAGAAGTTTTTCTGCTCGGTTTGGTTGGTGGTAGGGCTTCTGAGCCTAACTGGCTAGCTTCCACCGTCATCTTACCTCAATTTGTCGCCATAGTAACAATGTTAAAGCATTGTTGTGTTCCGACAATTAGAGGTAAGATAGCCAGTTCCTCGGTGGATGAGGAGTCTAGGTGAAGCTCGCTTCGACCTTCGGTCTTATCTTCACTTACCATCAGGTGAGACGAAGGCCAAGAGCTTCCCTGTCGTATGAAAAAAAAACTAAATCAGACAAAGGGGCGGACTTTGAGTAATCATGAGTATGATCATAAGTTACTCCTCTGTATGTTTTAATGTTAATGGTATTATACAGAAACTGCAGTGAGCAGCGGCAAATTATATAATCCTTGATGCCCAGACAGTCGAGAGAAATCAAGTTAAAGCGAAATTTGTACTAGATTCATGTCACGTACTGCATTACTGGCATCCCCGTTGGGAAGTTATACTTATTTCAGTCCGCCACTTTCAATTGTAATTTATTTTCTCATCAATTAATATATTTTCAACACATTTGCTAGTAAAGTAGATCTAATTTTACCGGTGTTAGATACATAAAGCAGCTCATAAAACACGCGTATATTATAGCCGAGACACGTCAGGCACGCATCACAGAGTCCGGCAATGCTACACTAGCCGGCCGCGCCAGTAATGTACTATATTTCTTAGAGGTAATATAAAAGACATCAACGAACTACATGATTTTTCAAACGATTATTTTCATACCATTATTTAGTTTTGTCTACAAATTGACACTGATTTGTGTTATTTATTCCAAAAATTCCGTTTATTAAATATTTTTCGTCACAAGTGTGTTGAAAAAGGTCGTACAGTAAGCTCCTTATCAAGCTATACTGATTGACCTTTGGACCGTTCTAATGTCGCTCGTAATAGTGGCGGTTTTCGTAGTGTAAATGTATAGCTTGAATGGGTGCTTATTGTACGATATACCTACGTGCGTATATTGTTTATACACACTTGGCTCTATTACGCCTCGTGAGTTATACATATCGCACTTATATCATAATGTACTATTACCCAACTATAGTTTACTTCTAGATTTTTGATTACACATACAAAGTGTAACGGAACTCTGAAATAAGATTTAAGGGTACCTATGTATCTGTCAGAACAGGGGATTTTGTAGGAAAAATATTGGGGCTAATCAAAAGCTATTTTTTTCATACAAACTAAATAAATTATGTTTTGATCCTAAGTATTGACAGCTTAATTATACTTACTTCTTCGTTCAGTGTTTAGGAATTTTTTTTTTATATTAATTTCATAGTCAGCCAGACTATTTTTGACTTTTCAGTCAAAAGTCGATTAACTCTGAAAGTGTCGATTAACTCCTTTAACAACTCTCCAGCCGGGAATGCCGGACCTCTCATGGGCATCTACGAATGATCCTGTCTGTATATGGTCCATTTTCTTTGATCCTTTACGATATAAAAGGCAATCAATATGCGAATGGAACCTTTTGCGAATAGGACAATGTGCGAATGGGACTTTCTGCGATTGAGACGTTTTTAAACACTGTGACATTCTGCTAATGGGACGTTCTGCGCGTAAACCCATCTTATACTTGTGTCGAAAGTACTATTGATTTGATCTGACTAGCAGCACATTAGACTTCTGCCTCGAGGTTACATTCAGCCTTTCTAGGCTGTCATCGGCTTGCGTGCTAAGTGACCGAAGAATTGAAAAGTGGGTATAGATGGTATAGATAACTTAAGTTGTACGTATGGATTTGTGGACCAATATTTTTATAAACGCCTTCACGCAAATGAAATGGCTTGGTGCGTATAAAACTGGCGACGCTCATCGAAATCACAATATTTATAATTATAGAAAAGGTATGCAGGAGAAACTACTTCGAAATAAGTTTCTAAGTTAGTATTTCTGCTGCATTTGCTAATCGCCTTTCGACCGTCCTTATGCAACGAATAAGAAAGAATAAATTAAAAACTATTTCACTTTTGTCATTTATTACGTCTCGTCTGCAGACTAACAGACCATTGAAATTCGAAATAAGAATTCTATAGTTTGCGTCCGATAAGAAACGACTCGAAAAAAGTTAATGCTACGAGGAGCTTAAACCCGTTAGCCCCAACCCCCTCACCCCTAGATCCGTTAGTGCAGAATAAGCGACAGAGGTTTTAGTGTCGCATTTCAAAAAGCATGCATGCAAGCACTTTATCAGAATACGGCACGCCTTTCTATTTATTATTAAAATTCAGATCAAAAGTTTAACCTAAAGGTAATTTGTAGTGGTGGTATTATTTCCTAACTCTTGTTCTCATGTTCTAACTTCGGAGGTTTCATCTGAGGAATTCTTCAGAAATAACATTTAACTTTACATATTTGAAGTCAAGTTAGATCTGTCGATCTGTGAGTCGGAAATATCACACAACATGAAGAGCCTTACATTTGAATTTATAGCGAAAACCCTTTTAATATTACCACTGACTTTTACGTTTGCAATGATGCTATATCTATCTTATTAATCAAAATTGCGATTACGGTCGGACATCCACCAGCAATACGCAACGTGGAACTTATCGTAGCGTCAAGCAATAAAACAAAACATTCGCTCGTTAAAATACAGCCGGTGCGCAAGAGAGCGTGGCAGCACAAGCAAAATACGCTATGATACCACCGCAGCCAGATAATTATTTCATTCAAATTGCTTTATTATTGTTCATCGACATCAAAAACCTGTTCACTGCGTAATACTTACCGAGCATGATAGAAGAAATCAAATAAATACTGACGCAAAGCAATTAACTCCCGATAATAAATGTGGATAGTGGGATAATGAAGATGGATTTTAAAAACAATCTTCCCTCATGCAAAGCTTCATTCTCAAAATGAAACATTTATCCCTCTATTTCTCCTATTTCACCCTTCCCTTAGGTACTCGTAATATCTATCTTCTCGTACGCCGTATTTCATCAAAATCCTTTCGGTAACTTTTCGTTCCGCACAATTTTTCGAATTTAGTTAATAACAAGGACTTCCACCTGCATCAGAACAAATCATCCTAACGCTAATTTCCGCAACATAGATTATGCTTCTGCGAGGGAAATAGCTGTTTATAGTGCACAGTTCTGAGCAAAATTGCTATAAGTACTCGCTATTTCTTCACCCACCAACACGAGTGAGATGAGATCTGCAGAGCGCAGGCACGTCCGAAACATGGAGGAGCTATAAAGATGCTTCATGTTTGTATCTTTTAGACCTGACTACGGCGAACTTGCGTAACTTTAGCAAACGCCACCGAGTTCCACAAAATCCAATGTTACTTTAACAAAAGCATGGATACCTTAAACTAGCTTAACCTCACTCTTCAATAACCTTTTATGAAAACCTCGTTTTTTCGTAAAATATGGACCTTAGTTATCTGAGGAACAAAGGAAAAAGGACATGCTCCTTTGTAGCTTTAATTAATTCTCAATCTCGTGCGTTCGACGCATGAACAACCAGCTATAGTTTACGAATTCACGACACTAAAAATCTGACATTATTAGAATCTGGCATTAACGGAATCAAGCATTAATAGAATCTGTCGTTTGTAGAATCTGCTATTTGTAGAATCTGGTGTTTAAAGAATTCGTCATACATAAAATTTGGCGACTCGGTTGTCATTTCCAGAATACGGCATTCATCGACTAACCCACTTTGACACAAACGACTAATTATAGCATATTATTATCAACCGATTCTACTTATGAAATAAAGCATAATGAATTCATAAAATATTCAAATATCGATAGATACGAGCATTATGTGAAGTTAATAACAATATGCAAATACAATAAATAGATAGGTGTCTCTAGCTACCGATGATGCGGTGAAAGCGATCAAACAAAACTTACTTTCGATTTTTTTTATCATCGAAAGACTACATAGGATTTTATACAGCTCTTACCGCTCAGCCATAGCTATGCGAAACACTTTCATTATTTTACAACACTACAGTATACATTCATAATTATAGGATACCCACGAAACAACCATCACAATATTAGAATCCATTGCTATGAATTAAGAAAAATAAAAAATAATACATTGAAGTTGAAGCCCCACAATATACACAGTATTGACTATTGACCACGCAAAGAATTTCCTTACCATGAGATTTGAGCTCCGCAATAGCTAGTAGTAAGGCAGGCTATACTAAACTTTAGACCCTGCGGTCAGCCTGGCGTTAAAAAACTGATAAAATACAATAAAACAGCGATAACTGGAAAGTCTAAAACGAGCATTGGCAGCGTTTAAAATTATCATTTGCAAGTTCATTATAGTTTTGTTCGCGAAATCGCTAAGTGAATGAAATAAGTACTTAAGATGAAATGCATACACTTTCGATTCTCCAAACAATTATTGCTACATAGGATAGTCACGACACGAGCCGCAATAGGGAAATATGTATAATTTTATAATATCTTACCTTTGTTATGTATTGGCCAAAAACTTTCTTTCTTTCTTCTTTTGCAGGAAAATTTCAATAGATAACTTACAATAAATAAATTCAATAGATAACAGACAACTGTTATTGTAAGAGACCGTTAACGCATAATTACGTATTATGATAAATTATTATATCAATAAAATTATAATTCAAATTTTATGCATATTCCCTATTATACTAGGTATACACTATAGTAGCACTACTTTGTGCTACTACTACTAGTGTCAAATTTTCTCACACTCACCCCATAAAACGCCATCACAAACGGGGTCGCCTATGCTACTTACTAACCTAAATACTTGACTTTGAATATTTTCTTAATACATACATTGTTATTGAGTATCACAAACAAGTAGTTACATTTGTTACAAATAAAAATACCTAATTAGACCAAGATCAATGTACTTTTACGTAGTTCAGCAATTGTTCGGTAAATTGTTACTTCCTAATCCCGAAGCACAGATAATATAATACTCCCGAAGTGACCTCCATTTTGAGCGGAGAGGTGAGGGTTCCAGAGAGAGGTTTCGGAGGACTAGTCCTACGGTATACCCAAGGGGGCGGTCTTGTTAACTTAGCCCCTTAGTATCGTAATATTATAAAAAAGTAGTTCAACCACTTCAAAGGACGAACTGAGACGATGAAAGTTGAGGCAAATAAGATGATTTGAAAAAAAACCTTAAACATGTGCTACTACATTTTTACAAAGGTATTTTTAATATTTCGTAAATGTGCCTTATGTAGGTATTATTTATTATGGACAGTCAAAACATTTTTTCTATAAATGGATTGCGGTTATCTTAAGCACAAAGGGTTGAGTATGATAGGTACTAAATTCACCTAACTTACTCAAATAACAAATCGAGCATTGAACGCGGCAATATCGGTCATTAATTATATGTAATGGCCCAAATATAGCGTGCCATCGTGCAGTAGACTTTTGTTTTTATATCTTGCATATGGCAGTAAGTACCTTACTTATCGTTGAACGTAAAAGAACAATATAATGTATAGCCGATTGAAACTTACATAAATGACTGTTCATATTCCTTGCATGGCATGATATCGATAAAACTCGTAGAACCCTTTACGGATTAGGGTGAATTCGTTTACTTTTTAAAGGTATACTTTCAATTCTCATACGACTGTCGTCGCGGGCGGAAATCGATGTCCCCGCTGCCATCGTGATAATAAAAAAAAACAAACAGTTCCAGTACTTCCTTTCTTTTACAGAGGAGATGTCGCACCGTTACCTGCCATGGGATTCCGGAGAACGTTACACGAATCGTATGCAAGTACGAAATCAATTCGCCAGCACTCTGGAACTCCACAAACAGTCATCCTACGAGTACCAAGAGCCGGTCCAACGGCAGAGAAGCCCCAGTTTACCGCCCATCCACCACAGCGATCAAGACAGAACTAGCAAAGAGGACAGACGGTCCAATGTTTTGAATAGGAATATTCCAAGTGCGAAGCGGTTCGCGTTCTATGACGAGGATGGGGAGGGCGACACGTCTGGGTACGGCAGTGAAACTATCAACCATAAAAACAGAAACAACGACGTGCACGATGTCACCAGCAATCGCACTCCTGTATTGGCCTGGGAACGGGATGGCAAAGGCGACAAGTAAGAATTTCGTCCAGTATAAGCAAGCTCAAAAAATTAATCTTTTCCTACTAGTAATATTAGTATTTACGTTTTAGCTTAAAAGTTAGCCCGTTTCCCCCAATGCTAGACAATATTCAAATCATAGTTTATTATCGGTCAATTAAGAAAGTACACATTTGTTATATTGACAGAAAAAAAAAGGAAATTTCTAGCTTTGTGGGAAACGGGTTAGCCAGATAACCGCTAGCTTTAACTCTAATTCTTGACGAAGGATAAGTGTTTAATAAATTAATTAATTATCTCAATTGTGATTTCAATTGTGACGTACTGAATGTAGGTGTACAGCATAGTATAAATATTTATAGTATGTAGGTAAGTAGGTGGTGATGCAAACCATGCAAACGATAGTGAATCTCACAACTCAGTAAAACTTACGAGGTTGCACTGTTCAGTGTATGAAATGTGTGCCTATTAAATTTTATAACATAAAAAATTCAGTGTGATAATTTTGAAACCATTTGGATATTTGAACACCTTGAATACTTACTATTTTTCTTCCTTCTAATTTAGAACCCGATTTGTTTGAGAGTTTATAATTGAGAGGTATTTTATAAAAAATCCTACAGCTCCACTCAAGATTATGTAAAACACTTAACAATAAAAAAAAATCTAACATATCAAAATATCGTTTAAAAACGTTATGTTATTGATTGAACCAAAACCGTAACAAGCCGCAGTTTTATTTCTGCCGCAAAGCAACAATGCTCGCATTGCTGTGTCCGGTTTGAAGGGTAAAGTTATGGCAGTGAAATTACTGGGTACCGTGACTTTACATCTTATGTCACAACTTGGCACCGTACACTATAGTTCTCGTGGGGGTTGCAGATTTGCTGCGAATCTCTCATAAACTACATGTACTTTAATAGATGACTGTTACCACTTACCGTCAGGTAGGCAGTTTGCTTGTTTGCCAACTTAGTTGTATATAAAAAGCATGTAATTTAAAGGCATGCGACTATCAGAAAATATATTTCAACTCAGTATAATTACCTGAACAATCTGATATATTTAGCAATTTTATTCCAAAATTCCCACGAAAAATCCTGGGCGAATTGTGATTATTTTAAGTAAAGGTGCGTCGGTGGCGCTGTGGACTAGGCACTTGCCTGCCAATCGGGAGGAGCCGGGGTTCAAGACCGCCATGTACCAATGTGTTTTTTTTTTCAAATTTCTTATGTACATTTGTCTGACGCTCCTAAGGTGAAGGAGAACATCGTGAGGAAACCTGCGTACATCTCCGAAGAAATTCAAAGGGGTATGTGAAGTCGGCCAATCTACACTGGGCACTAACTTAGGCTCGAGCCCCTCAGTTGGGATGTATATGAGCTATTATAATGATGATGATGATAGTCTAAGTGAAACTCGAGTGTACATCGAACTTATACCGTCAAAAAATCAGACACAATTTACTTTAATCCCGCGAAGAAAAATCAAGTATGCCAAGCACCATTTACCTGTAGGAACTCATTTTTTTTTACTTTACCTACTTCTGTCTTGTTTCTGTGTCTTGCTTGATAACAAAATAAATCCGAATGCGGTGTAAATTAAAAATACCTAACAGAGTAAATCACTGAGGACAGATAAACCACAATTTGTAGGCTGCAGCTGCATTGGAGCGTTTTGTAGTAGTTTGGTGCGAGCGCCATGTACTGACCGGGCATGGCTGCTTCGGTCACTACCTGCACCGGGTCGCCCGTCGGGAGGAAACGCCGTAGTGTCATCACTGCGACGCTCCCGATGACACTGCCGAGCACACACTATTGGTGTGCCCGGCTTGGCGACGCCAGCGCAGCGAACTCAACGCTGCGCTGGGAGGTGCAAACCTCTCGCTGCCGAGCATGGTCGTGGCCATGCTCCGCGGCGAGGCGGAATGGGGGGCTGTCGCCTCCTTCTGCGAGGATGTCATCTCGCAGAAGGAGGCCGCGGAGAGGGAGCGGGAGGCTGATCCTCAAGCCGCTCCCATCCGCCGCAGACGGATAGGCAGGCGAAGGCGGGCATTCGCACAAGCGATGCCCGTCTAGTGACCCTGCCGTGAAGGCCTGCGTGCATGGTTGGCCCCGTGCACGCCGCCGTAAGGCCCTCCGTCTGGGGATTGCCCTGGTGTTCTCGGGCAATCCCCCCTTGGCGATAGCCCGACCAGTTGGTCGGGCTTGCCCGGGCGCGTGGGTAGTGGAGTCGCAGTGTGGACCTTACCTAGCGCGCCCAAGAGGGCAGGGAGAACACCGGGGGGTTTTAGTGGGTAGGCCTGGCACTCTGCCGGGAGAGCCCCACACACGCTCGCCGTCTAGCCAACGGCGGGTACGGTGCGGTTACGCATTTCCCCCCGAGAAAAAAAAAAAAGGTATACATAGCAACGGCGGCCGGCAAGAAAATCTAAATGACTTAAACAATATTAATAAAAAAACTGACGCAAATGCGTCAACGGATGCAAATCCTTATAATTACGCATGTATCTATGGCAACAGATGTAGACCAGGAGAAGACGTGTGGTCTGCCCGAAGTCCTCGGTGTTCCACGGCTGAAGAAGGACGTCTGCGCTGGGGAGACCGCGGCGTCGCCACAGGCAGGCTGTGGGAGCCGACGGCGCCTACCGAACGTCTGCCGCAAGTACGCACTCACTTTATTTATAAAAATTACACCTTCGATCATCTTCAGAATCGTTCTTCCGTGTTTTGTTATATTTTCAATTTTTACACACCCACCTGATGATAAGCGGTGATTAAACCGGAGATGGAACTGAGCTTCATCAGACGGACTCCCCCAAAACTAAGGAACTGACTATCTTACACACAACAAAGTTATTAACATTGATAAACAAACAAACATATAGGTATGACGATGGTAACTAGCCAGACGTCTCAGAAGCTCTGCCATCATAAAAAAAACAGAAAGATGTTTTTAAGGCATGATGGCCAAGGCTGTAGCAAGCTACCAATTTTTATCTTATGTAATGTGTTTAGATGAACTTTCTTCACAAAATAAATCAAAATTAAGTGGATGATGGCAATCTGTGATGATTGTGATCACAAAGAATTTGGTTGGTCATTTCCGTAATCGTACACCGCATTCGTGTATAATCGTAATAATGTATAATCGCACACACACCTTTTATAAATATTTTAACTACTTACAGATGACGAATCAAAAAAAAGGTACTCCTTCCTGGGTAGAACGCGGACTAAACATGATTGAAAACGCCGCAGAAGTTCTAGTCATTGACCAAAGAAGCTCAACTAATTCTGGATTCGATTGTGATAGGTCGTCTTGTAATGGAAGTGATGAGGGCAGGTAAATTAAAAAAATATTTAATTTTTGGTATGAAGAATATGCGACAACAAGCCAGAGGTTACAGTTTGAACCTTTAATCGCCATTATGTTGCATGTAATACCGGTGGTATTTATAGTGCAAATGTAAGATTTGGCGTGTTGTCGACTGTACTTTATGAATTACTTACTATAATTTTGTTAATTTATTATAGGACTTTTTTGAGGGGTCAAAACGTTCCAATAGAACCTGAAATAAAGGCCCAAAGAGAAAATAGGCGCATGAAAGCCTTGGAATTACAATCAGCAATATTAAGTCAGTTAGAAGATCGTGAAAAAAGACGCCAGGAAGAAAAAGAAAGAAAACTAAGGGAAGAAAGACTAGAAGAATTAAGAATAAAACGACAACAAGAAGAAGACAGGCTGAGACTAGAAGAAGAAAGAAAGAAAAATGAAGAAAAACAATTTTTAGAACAAAAAAAATTAGAGACACTAAAAAAAGCTCTAGAAGATGCCGAAAGGATGGCTAAACAGGAAAAGGAAAAACGTTTTCAAAGGCTGAATGCAAGTGCTAACGTTTTTGTTGATAGCAATCGAGTTGCAACAGAAGAAAATGAAAGTACCGAAGCGATAGACGTAACGGAGTCTGCTAGTCCTACTAAAACAAATAGGACTTATGATATACACTCCGCAAAAAGTCAAAAAAAAGAATGTAACTCTCAACACACGACAGAATTTAACTCTCCGAGAAGTTCTGGACCTAGTAATGTCAATTTATTTATACATAGCGTACCTCCTCTTGCTTTAGCTGATAATCAATTTAATATAGTACCCATCGGAATCAACAGTAGTGGAGAAATATTGAGTGGGCAACCAAACAGCTTACAGTTAGCAGTTTTGGTACCTCAGAACTTGTCAAATAGTTACTGTAGTGTATCACTTAACTCACTCAACAATGTAAGTGATTTATCGGATAACGGAAAAGTTCTTACACCCCGTAAATATAGAATAAGTAACATTATTATAAAAACAAAAGAAGCAACAACACAAACTGATTCAAACTACTGGAAAAGTACAACGGAGAAAGATATTGAAACAGGGGGATTAGAAAGAAACATTGATAAAGACTATTCAAATATTGATGAAAACGCACCACAGGAAAGCACACATAATACGCTAAAGAAAGATCGTAGATTTCGGTCAGAAGAGCGTTACAAAAAAGATATCGAAAGTCGCCCTAAGTGGGGAGTGAACAGACCAGCGGCGCAATATAAAAAACAAAGCGAAAAAGACCCATTTTACAGTCAAAAACGAAAAATGAGGCAAAAATATAGATCACAGGCAAGGCAATATTTATCCCAATCGAGCGACGATAGTCGATCTCCAAGTCCTCCATTAAGAACAGATAAGAACTTAGATAATAGCTTAAACAAACGGAATTCTTTAAGTCAATCATATTGGAAAAATAAACGATCGATTAGTCAAGATACGCCAAAGCCAACTGTAAATGAATCACCTAGTAATATAGCTTTAGAATTCACTCACATAGGGCACACAGCTACAGATATAACTGAAAACAAAAAGTCCCCAAAAAGATCTCCATCAAATAGAATAACCCTGTCTCAAAAGTTTATCAATGATAAATACGGAAACAAGAAATTGTGGTTAGATGATGTAAATGAAAGAAATATAATAGATAATAGAAAAAAAATAATTGATCAATTAAATTTTGCAAAAAAAGATTATTTGGACAAAAGTGATGATCATGACATTGTAATCAAAGCGAAATTTTAAAAATCAAAGACTTTTTAATATTACTTGTATAAGTTTTTTTTACTTTTTATGAACACGGTAAACTAGTCGTGCAATATGTTAAGTAGAGAAATTAGGTTTCTAGGCTATTTATCGATTTAACAGTTACTAAGATATTTACAAGACTGTTAAGTCAATAGTACATTTAGTAAGATTCCAAGTAAGACCTGTGGCAGCAGTGATTCGATCGACTGCGGAAACCAAAGAATTGAATAAGTATACCTACTACCTATACAGCAAAATGTCAAAGTTAGAAGATATATTCGACAAAAAAAAGGATGAAGCGCCAATGCTGGATTTATCTAAAACTACTATTAACACTGCTGAAGAATATAGAGCCGTTATGGACAAAGTACCCGATTTCAAAACAAGACCGGAAAAGGTATCGTAAATATAGACATTATTAAAAATAGGTTAACGCATACTGTAGACTTATTATTAACATAATATAGGTTCGTGTCGAAGACATCAGAATAAGAGACAAAGCAGAAGATCATAAAACAAAAACTCCAAAAAAAGAAATTAAAGCATATGAGAAATTAGGTACCAGAGGCTATGAAGAGAAGCACTTCACATTCATGGATCCTATTCCGACAGAAATGCGCGGATTGAAATTCGAAGACCTATACGCTGTTCCAATAGAATGGCGAATGCTAACTTCTATCCGACCGAAATCGAAATTGGACGAAGAATATTTTAATAGGTAAGTCGCTAGTTTACCAACACTTTTGGAAATAGACGAGTTAATACCAATACGAAATATGCATGTTTTTATTGATAACACAACAATACTTACATTAAAATACTATCTAATTACGTTAAAAAAATCTTTCTTATACTTTTTATCACCCCTGAAAAAAGGGACGCTTCAGGACAGATCCAAATTCAAATTCAAAATATTTTATTCAACTTGGATTTTACAATCTCTTTTGAAAGTCAAGGAAACTACGCCAATGGTTCACATTTTCACAAGTCTACGGCGGGAGACCTTGTACTGGAAAGAACCAACAAGAAACCCAGCAAGGGCCATTTTTTCCTCCTTGATTGTTACAGAGTCGTCGATTGGAAGCTGACTTCAAAGCAAAAATTTGAGCTCTACTTCCATAACAAAACATTTGTCAGTTTTCTTCTTACTACGTGTCGTTGCCAATACTACTTAATGAATAGATATACACAACAATACGAATATTTACATTATTATAACTAATGATTTCTTCAAATTAACACCAGGCATTGGCATCATTTAAATAATCGTTGACTTTATAATATATTTTTCAACACACTTCCTCATAAAGTGGCTCTAATCCCATGGCAATTAGGCACATAATGACACCTATAATCAAACTGTGACTTTTTCATTACTATTATTCACGAGTGAGTAATAGTTTTTTTTTAATGTTATTGGTTGAGTTACGCTTACACTTGCGCTAAAATGCTATCCGCGAAAAGCCCAAAAAAAGAAACCTCATTTTTTAGTCTATGGCCGATGCGCGCACATAGGAAAACTGATTAATTTTTCCCGCCATTACGAAATTTATTAGTCTATGGCCGATGCGCGCGCATAGGGCATAGCGCATATAAAAAAAATATAATAATAAACAGAATTGTTTTTACCATAAAGAGGTACACAATATACACCCACTCATGCAAGCATACACACATACTTATACACATCCACATACATACACACACACACCCACACAGTTAAACAAAAATAATTATCATTATAAAATTGTAATATGTATGTATAAAAGTGGTAAATGCACACAGGCACGCATACTAACGCACACATACACACACACACACACACACACACACACGCACACCTACATTAGTTTAGTTTTATTTTGCAAAATGAGCGGATTTTTTTCTTTTCTCTTTTTACAGTCATGTAAGGATAAACAAGACAATAATAAGCAGATGTGTCAACCCTGAGAGTGGAGGCCTGATGTCCTAACATACAGACTTGTCTAGTTTAGGCATCAGTCTCCCACAAAATAAATTGTATTGTATACACTAATATGCCTTCCTTTTATGTACTGTAATTTTGTGGTGAGAAATAAATATACTTTATTATTATTATTATAGGAAAACTGATTAATTTTTCCCGCCATTACGAAACATTTTTCACAACTCGTCTCGTTTTCTCTTTTGAAGTTATTTAGTTAGTTATTAATTAAGATGTCTGCAAATACAATTTATGAAGAAAATGATTTATGTTGTACACCGCCCGATATAAGATGTGAAGCTCAGAACGTTATGGAAAGTTTACTACCAGAAAACTCAAAGGAAAAATATCTATTAGCGTACCAAAATTTCATACAATGGCAGAACAACAAGAATACGCAGTCTTTTTCAGAAAATGTGTTCATGGCGTACTTTAAAGAATTATCTTCTAAGTACAAACCTAGCTCTTTGTGGTGTATTTACTCAATGTTAAAAAGTACAGTCCGAACAAAGAATGGAGTGGACTTAAAAACATACTCGAATTTGTCAGCTTATCTAAAGAGACTATCTGATGGATTTAGAAGCAAAAAATCAAAGGTTTTATCATGTGATGATATTGAAAAATTTATTAAAGATGCTCCAGATAACCAATATTTGGCTACAAAGGTTAGTTAAATTAATTTTAATTAAATATTTAATAGCAGCTTGTGTTGTGTGTTGACCTTAATTATTGTTTCTTTTGTTTCAGGTTGCTTTAATATTTGGTGTAACTGGTGCCTGTAGGATACAAGAATTAACAAATATAACTGTAAAAGATATAGAGAACCATGGCCAGATGCTTTTAGTGAAGATACCTATCACGAAAAATAAAATACCTAGGTCATTCACCATACACGGTCCATTCTATGATATTGTTAAGAAGTGTGAAAGTTTGCGTTCGCCAAAAACAAAAAATGACCGTTTCTTTCTAAATTACCAGAATGGTAAATGTACCTGTCAGCCTATAGGTATAAACAAATTTGGTTCTATGCCTAAAGAAATCGCTAAGTTTTTGGGTTTAGTAGATGCTGAGAGCTACACTGGACATAGTTTCAGAAGAACTTCAGCTACATTGCTGGCAAATTCAGGAGCTGATATAATGACTTTGAAGCGACATGGCGGGTGGCGATCTAGCAATGTAGCAGAATCATACGTAGAAGATTCCATACAAAACAAGAACGAAATTTGTGCAAAAATCACAAAAAGAATTAAACTTGATTCTGAGACGCATCCTACTGGCGAAATACCAAGTACGTCCAATGATTGGATTTCACCTACCTACACGAATAATGAACCATCACAAATAACAATAGAACATGAAAGTATTTCAATAAATAATCTATCTGATGAGACCGCTATGTCATCAAAAATAGTTAATTATAATTTTACTAACTGCACATTTACTAATTGTTTCTCTAAGTAAACTTTTTATCTACTATGTAAAATGGTTTTTTATTTAAGTATTGTTTTATTCAGAAGTGTGTTGAAAAACGTTGTATGATACACGTGTGTATTGATGGTTACCGTCCTCGGCTTCTTAAGACCCTCGCCTGACGGCTCGGGCCTCAATGCGCCTCAGCGGTAATCACCAACATTACACACTTGTACCATAATGTACTATTACTCATCAGAGTCTTTGTTACATGCGTTATAAACTTATTAAAAGGCAAGTCAGTTACACTTACACTTCCATTCATCATCATCATCGCAGCTCATATATATCCCCACCGAGGGGCACGAGCCTACTCTAACTAGTAAAGGCGATTAGGCCTTAGTTCAGATCCATTATTATATAAAAAATAAAAAAACTGCACTAAATTGGTGCAGTATTTTTTGGATTTTTTATTTTTTTATTAATCTTTCAATCATTCTACTACAGTGTCTTGAAGCGTCTCCCTTAAATTTTCTGGGGTGATGAAAAGTGACCATGTATAAGAGATTTTTGTATATTGCCTTATACGTACATTACCTACTAAGGTTTTATAAGCAACTTTAAACTTCACAAAGTTGTGAAAATATTTCGCTTATTAAAATGTGTGCACGTTCACTATTACGAGTACATATTTTTTCAAATTTAAATTCAAAAATCTTTATTCACCATAGGCCTTTACAGACACTTATTGACGTCAAAACAAAGCAAAACAATCTAATTTAATGAAATCATATTAACCTTGTATGTGCGTGCATACATCCTGAATATACTCAAGATGTCTGCAAATACAAGTAGGAATGAAAAAAAAAAAGTTGACTCTACACCTGTTCGGAAATTGGGAGAGCCTTCTCGAGAAGAACAGGCAAGAAAGAAACTCGAAAGGTCAAAATTTTTATTTGCATAACTCGTTATTATTTCTCACATTACGAAAATGTATACTTATTCCGGTGAAATATTCAGAAATAAGTTTTAGGGCTCCGTACCTTAAAGGGAAAAAAACAGAATCCTAAAAGATCGCTTCGTTGTCCGTCTGTCTGTCAAGACGATTCCTCTCAGGAACGCGTAGAAATATCGAACTAAAATTTATATCAAATACTGGGGACTACTACTGTCTCTTTCAGCTGTGAAGAAATCAAACTTGTAAATCAACGCGATCAAAAACATGACCGTTTAGGTCGCATATTTTGTGATTTGACTGAGTAGGTACTTCTCGTTGAGTAAAAATTAAGAAATTGGCAAAAAGCAATGTTTTACGTACAGATGTGCTGTGATTAGGGATGCCAGATGTCCGGTTTTGGCCCGGACAGTCCGGTTTTGGATTTTCTATATGTTTGTCCGGTCAGGAAAATTTTGGTAAACCGGACAAAAGATTGTCCGGTTTGTTTGACAAAATGTTGTGGTTATTATCTCCATGGAGGCACTTCCTCTTCACTTGAAGGAAAATCTCATAATATTTGAGCAATAAAATTGCATCAAATTTATTGTAAGTATTGCAGTATTTGTGTAGCATTCCCATATGTAACACGTTTGTGGCATAAATATTTAGCGTCAAGGCAAATGTATTGGACAGATGGAAGACATTGTCTCGGCTCTCACCGTAAATAGTGTAAAAAGTGAATTGTGCGTTTTTTATACTTAGTATAAATGCTAGTTGCACTGAATTTAATGATGACATCTTAGCCATTAAAACTTAATTTAAAGCTACTGCTTTAAATTAAGTTTTAGCATCGAATACTAAATTTACAATGAAGTAGAATAGGTACTATCTGGTACTATTTCGTTACATCTGCCACACCTTTTTTTTGGGCAGGAGAATCTCTTCTTCTTCTTGCGGCCATGCACCGAAATCGGGTGGCAGCGAGGAGTCGGGGGAATCTTCCCCCGACTCCTCGACATTCCTCCTCCGTGGGATGCCTCGACATCCCACGGAGGCGAACCAGCTAGGACGCAGGCCGTGAGAGACCGTGCGGTAGGCCCGCACGGCCCGGGTAGCAATGACCCTCTGCAGCCTGCGCAGGAGGTTCACCGTTCAACATGCTCCGCCCAAATCAAGGCTCCGTACAGCACCATCGACTTTATCACCATTTTATAAAGCCGACGGCTCGCTGCGCCCGGACCTCCCACGTTGGGGAGGACTCGTCCGAGGGCTGTCGCGGCGGCAGAAAGCCTTGGGGCGAGGAACTTAAAATACTCCTCGCAATCCAATCGGGGATCAAGTACCAGACCGAGATACTTCATCGTGCTCTCGATCTGGACTTGGACCCCCTCTACCCGGACACGGAGCCCCGCTGGGCGACGCGGCGGCCGGAACGTCATGGCCGTCGTCTTGTCAACGGCCACGTCCAGCCCAAAGAGACGGCTGGTCTGGACAACCATCATCGTGCCTACCGACGTCAGGTGAACCGCGTCCTCATAGGTGCGTCCCTTCGCCGCAACAAGGGTGTCGTCGGCTAAGCAGACAACCTCCATGTTCGGCAGGAGGTTGCCCCGCAGTACCCAGTTGTACCCCAGGTTCCAGAGAAAACGCCCAGCACTGAACCCTGAGGTACTCCTGCCACTGTTGGCCACCTGTGGACGCCACCGTCCGCCCCCTCGTACACAATGTCCCTCCTGCGGAGGTAATCGGTAATGAGGGAGCGGAGGTAGAGAGGCAATCCGTGGAAACGAAGCACCTCCCCTTTGCATTCGTGGGGGAGTTGTTGAATGCGTTGCGGATGTCTAGCGATACTGCAACGACAATCTCCCCCGCCGACGTGGCCCCCTCGGTCCACCTCTTGAGGTGGGCCACGGCGTCTACGGTGGACCGGCCGGTGCGGAAACCAAACTGGCACTCGGCCAAGTTCGGCCCCGGGCCCTCCAGATGCTCGACGAGCCGGAAGCGAGAATTTACTCAAAAAACTTCCCGGTCTCGTCGAGCAGCACCACCGTTCTGTACCCCGACGAGGCATCGGCGGGGCGATTCGGCTTCCGAAGAAGGCAGAGTCACCCCACCTTCCAGCACAGGGCGAAAGGGCCTCAGGTGATGCTTGTATTGAGTACCGCCCGGGACCGCTCCTCCAGGGGACGCAGAGCCAGGCACAGGACTCTCGCTGGCACACCACATCTGCCACACCTGCTCTGTCCATTACCCTAAGGTTGGCTGGTAGAGAATGCCTATGGTATTAAGTCCACCTTTGTACACATTGTACATGAAGAATTAATAAATAAATTATTCTCCTAATAAAAAACAATTCGTCCGGTTTTTCTTTCAAACACATCTGGCAACCCTAGCTGTGATAATTATGGTACTAATATACTATATAGTTAGGTACTAATATTACCTATTACTGCATAGATAAGTTCGTACGGAACCCGCGATGCGCGATTCCAACTCGCACAGTTTGTACTTTTACCATTGGCGTACCTAGAGTCATATTTCAGAGGAGGGGGGAGCTGGCCCATGATTTTTGTGTGAAGTTATCAGTGCATTTGCGTCCATCATAGAATATATGGAATCGGTAGGCCAATATCCTAAGGTGGGCATACTGGAGTGGGCACGGCCCACTCGGTATCCCCTCTGTATACCTACGCCTATGACTTTTACAAGGCATAATCATATAACTCAATGCTCAAATTTTATTGAACAAATTCGCCAAAAGAGACTTACCTACCTACCTACTACGTTGATGTAGGTATGCTAACTGTGGATTAATATTTCAGGTTGATAGAGCTTGGTAAAGCGGAACTTAAAACAAAGGCCAGAGACAAAAGGGACCTATTGAAGAATAACATGATCAGAAAAACCAAGAATCGAGCTGGCGTGACCGAAACAAGAATAGTCACATGCGCTGAATGCTGCGAAGAATATTGTAACGGTTAGTAGGTACTCGTATACCCTATATGATCGTAAGTCACTAGACCAGTCGATCTGTTAGGTTTGCTAAGGGTTTGCTAGGTATTACCGAGCGCCTGCGTGGCAGCACACTTCTTAGGAGTTAGCTAAGATAAGGTTGCTGAAATTGGCCATAAGTAACAGATCTATTTTTAGGGTTCCGTACCTCAAAAGGAAAAACGGAACCCTTATAGAATCACTTCGTTGTCCGTCAGTCCGTCTGTCCGTCAACCTTTATGTTTGCCTACATAAAAAGTGTAGGTACTTATGTCAATCATATTTTTAGTAAATTATCTATTTTCCAAATCTCTGCACATCCCTAAAAAGTGCACGTTTTGCGAAGTGCTTTCGAGTACCTAATGGTGCATTCGAGTAAGTGCATATTTTGCGAACATGCACCTTTTGGTATGCAAGTTGCGGAGTGCACCATTTGCGTCAAACCCCCTTTTTCTCAGGAACGCGTGAGTATAGAAATATCGAACTGAAATTTCTATCAAATAAGGTGTCTTTTAGCTGTGAATAAAATCAAACTTATAAGTCAACACGATCAAAAGATGTGACCCTGTCAAAGTCAACAAAAACAATGGCTTTGCAACGCGAAATTGCTTTACTTTTCGACTGCAGCTTACCCCATTATTTGACTTGACTTCGACTTGAAAACGAAATCAGCAGCTAACCACATATCACAGAACCATCAACTGTCAATGTGAGATGGCCGCGAGAAATTCACTCTTGTCAGGCGAAAATTACAAAACATTCAGAAATACGAACACTCAAAAGACCAATTAAACCATAAAAGAAAGAAAGAAAGAAATACGAGCAGAGATCAATTACCCTCGGTTTTACACGGATGGTTCTCGAACACTTTCGGGTGAAATTCACTCTACCCCGAGTAACAATTACTCGTTCTCGAATGAAGGTATAGGTACTGAACTGCGTTGTTCACGTAACGTAACTATCATCTTTTGCAGGCAAAATGTGCGCTATAACAAACAACGATATGTTTGCGCGCTTAAAAGTGGAGGTGGAGACAAAGTCGACAAGAGCGCAGGCAGCGCCCGCGCAAGGCAGCAAAATGCGAAGGTCCAAACGACGTACGCGCAGAAAACCGCGCAGCAAAAGCGCAGCACCGCCGCAGGCGAAATCAGTTGGAAGAAAGTCCGGCGCTAAGAGCGACTCGGAATTGTAATATTAGTCCAGCACAACCAAAAATCAATGTTATCTCGATCTCGAATAAAAATAAATTAGAGTCGTCAGAGTTTGCACCACTTTAGTTGATAAATGTACGATAAAATTTGGTTAATAATCCAGTCGGGTCCCTGAAAATGTCACTCATAATAAAATCCGAATAAAAAATATAAATAAAATAAAACTAATGTTACTTCTTCTAAACATCTTTAGCATTAGTGTACAATTTCTCCTTAACACAAACAGTGGGGCTAGCACGCAGGAGAATCGAAAATCGAATCGAAATCCGAATCGAGGAGTTTGTATGGCAATTTTATTAGTTCTGCTACTCACCGCCGTGGCGCTAATAAAATTGCCAACACCGCTTAATCAAATATAGAAATGTGTTTCTAAGTTTGTCTCCCCCCCGGCCCTCCACAAAGGATCCAGGAACTTCTATAATTTCGACCTCTTAACGGCACAAGGCAAATTAACTGTATTTTGTAAAAATTCAAGATAATAACTTTATTTTTTGTTTACTTGTGATTTTAACCCTCTCAGAACCTTGGTAAAATGAAAAATCCTGTGACAAACGACTACCCTAGTCAGCGAAAATATAATTATAAGCTTATTAAGTATATACCTACAGGTGTAACAGAACATCGAAATAATAGTTAAGGTTATGCATCCATTAGAGAAGTGTAGATTTTACAATAAAAATATTGAGACTAATCAAGCTACCGTTTTTTCATACAAAGTAAAAAAATATTTTTTGAGTTCTTGCTTTCAGTTTAAAATCGAAAAGTATTAGGAAAATATTGACTTTCCAATTCTAAGACAAGCGCCGAGGGTCCATCGATTATATAACCGATTCTAACCTATAGGTACGCTCCTTAAATGTTGTTTCGGCATTCAATTACACCCGGTATAATACTATAATATTAAAATCAATGTACTGTATTGTATTGTTGAATCTCAAGTTTTTATATATTTAATACCTTTGATATATTTAGGATATCTTAAATAAAATGCTATACACGAAATTGTATTTTTAATTACCTACATTATCTTATAACCCTTTATAGTTTTCGTCAATGAGCCTTACTATCATGCGCCGTACGCCGTAAGAGATGGATTTGATCGACTGTGGAGCGGTTAGGTCTGAATCCGCATTGGTATTTCCAAGTATTTCTTAGGCAAATCCACGCAGTTTCTGACAGAGCACCCCTATAGAACTTTATAAGCCGCAGACAGAACTCCGCCTGGGTAGGAAGGTAACTTTCTACACTGCCGATCCCAAGGCTCCCCAGCCCGAATAAAGGAGGGTTCATCGCAGGGTTAACCACCCGGCATGAGAAAAACCCCACGGGTGCGCAGACCTCTACAATCACTATTCACGGTGCGACGATTTTCTAAGGCAACAGTAACCATGTGTCCAGTTTATTAAAAAAAGAAGCAATCATCCGCTTCGAGGCACTTTTCACGCGCGCCACTTTGGTTAGTTTCGGCTCATCTCGAAAGACCCAAACGCTGGATTGCTGATGTGTTTTGGGATCGTACCTATAAATCGATATTTCGTCACCTGTTACTATATGTCCCATACCAAATTTGAAGCCCCTTCATTGTATCTGGCAAGCATAGCATATTAGCATGGTACCAAGTGATGCGGTCCGTTTTTTGAGCATCAGTCAAATTGTGTGGGATCCATCGAGTCTAAAGTTTGTGAAGGATTGACTATATTTGACTCATGCCTATGTCGAAAGATGTTCGGATCTCATGGTAGGTCACATGCCTGTCTGTTTCGATCATATGGCGAATAGCATCAATCTTTCTGTTGTTCACAACGGTGCACAGGCGACCTTCACGAATTTCATCATGGAGATTGACACGACCGCGTTAGAATTTTGCAAACCAGCTATAAATAGTCATCTTGCATGGTGCTTTTTCGCCAAAAGCAGATTGATGTCGAACGAGGGTCTGCTGAGCTGTCAGATTATATTTCAAATCGTTCAATTTTTAAAATGACGCCACATTGTGAAAACAATTGACAGTCTGATGAAGCAACCTGTATTCTACAGCTAAAGTTCCATTTTCAAATGTAGTAATAACTTTTAAATATTGTTTTTGTAAGTGGCCAATTCCGGGAACTTTTAGTGTGACCTATCTATGTAGGTATAGTGCCATCCCGCTCTCAATGCAGTTTTTATATTGTTTTGAGCGATCATGGTTAGGGCGCTGATCAACGTCTAGCGATATAAGTGTCAATAAAAAACAGAGTTTAATTTATCACTCTTTATTGATTTTAAAAAAATATTTATATTATACATTCATTGTATTAGAGCCTATAAAACAATAATCCTTTAGATATACTTCTCCTTGCATTGGCAATCCTCAGCCCAGGTAATATAGGTAGATCTACCTACTCTTAGCTAACACACTAAGTAATAACAATACGAAGCCAAAAATATCGTTTATATCTAGTATATCTAATATTGATATACGAATTTAATTCACATCATCGCACTCACTATATTACCTTTTTACTTCTAAAAACTTTAGGCCCTAAGTACCAAATTTAAATTATTCATAAATAAAGAACACAAACATTACGAGGACCACAAAGTGTGGAAACTAAAAAATAATCTCTCAGGATTTAGTTATAACAAAATAACAAACATTAAAATCCGAGAATAGGAAAAGGTATACATTACGGGAAGAGCGAAAACTTTTCCCTCGACTTTCAAGAGATATCACATACAATTAATATTTAATTAGAGCAAAATTTTTAAAAGAACAATGTAAGTTCCCATATATGTGTCAAAAAATCAAAATAGCACTATCTATCTATTGGCACACATCAGTCAGGTCCAGAATTCCTTAACATCTAAGAATTTAAACATTAATTTCAATATGAATTAATATTTCCCATAATATTTCCCTCAAAACGAATTACATATTTGCGTGAGGTGCAACTGATATGAGCCAATAGCATATCTTAATGTAACTTATATGCGACTGCACGACTGGTATATTTCTATTTATATAAACAAGACACGTAAATGATATTATTGCACAGCCGATGAATAAACAATGAAAGTACTTATATGAAATTTAAAAGTAATACCAATGTATTGACTTCATATTTGGACTTAACTAGTTCAAACTACCAATTGTCCAAGCTCTCAATCTTACTTTTATAATTATATTAACATTTTGCGAGACATTTAGAATTTCAATAATCATTCGAACAAAATGATGTTGGTGCTAACCTAACATTATTCTTAAAACTACACATACTCTACTACAATAGGAATCTGCAATAAAATAGCAATCTAATTATGTTACAAGCAAGAGATATAAGTTTTTGCAATTTTTATTATTACTTCCAGATTGAAGATATGTGTACATAGAAACAATTCGACTGCAATCAAGTTCTCAATTTGTTTTAAATTGATCGGACGGAAAACAAATGGTTTTTTTTTCACCAATATCTCTGAAGATGAAAAGAAAGTATTATTTTTACAACACTATAAAAGTACAATAATTATTAGTACAAATTAATGTGTGAAGTGACTATAAGTGCATTGGTCCAATTTTGGGTATATTCACATGTTGTCATGGGTCAATTTGATTTCTATCATTATAAATACCTAGATATAGTGTTAATAATAAATATGAGCAAACGGAAATGGAATAAACGTTAATGCATAAAGGTGAGTAAAACAATAACAAAATATAAAATGCACACTTGTGGAATGAAAGGAAATACTTACGTCTACAAGCACCAGAACAATAATAGGACAAATGTATCTAGTCACTACATTTTAAAATCAGGTTCCCATATACAGATAATAATAAGACTACCTATGGTGAATTGTACGACTGTTTAATTCTCCCATCAAGCGTACAATAGGTTGTACTGTACATCAAATCAATATTGCAGATTCCCGAAAGGTCAATCAATGTTCTTTGAACATATTAGCTAGTAATGACTCAATATAATGCTTAGAAAAACAAAACATATTATGCTTTTATGTAAACAATAATTAAATTATAAAGAATAACATGTCAACATTAGCTAGATAAAAATAAAATATAAAACTAAAAAACATGGACGTAAATTAACTGAATATGAACAGTTAAGATATTAAAATAGATTATGCACACCCTGTAAAATTACAACCCTGAAATTAAATATGAAATCATCAAAAGGAGAATAAAAAGCGTTTAATTTTGTAAGCACAATATTCGTGGCATCGAGATAGTTCAATAATAATTATTATGATTGAATTGTTTGGTAATTTTATCAGAGGTGTGACTGGCATTGAGCTATCAACAGGGTGTAGCACCCCAGTGGACCCTATTTTGCCACTCACCTATTTCACTGGTCCTTTCGTGCCTTTTTCTTGCTCTTCTTAGATGTCTTAGCATCATTCCAAGTATCTGAAAAAATCAATTATTATTATTATTAAAAGAACCAAATATATAAAAAAATGTTTAAATGAGGAAATTAAAGTAAAATATAATACAAATTTTATTAAATTAAAATTTCGTTACCTCCGAGCTCATCAAACACAGGTACATTTGGCTTTTCTTCAGTTTTCTCTTGATCATCCAAAGCATCAACTTGATCTTTCTTCTGGAAACCGGAAAAAATACATAAATATGCAAAAAAACATAGTAATGGAAATCCACCACAAGCCTATAACAGTCCATTAGTAGGGCTCTTGGCCCTGCTGGCGAGAGTTCAGGGGCCTTATTCTGCTAGCGTTAACGCATTTGTGGCGTGTCTATAACGCTTCAATAACATTGCTTTTTGAGACAGTTATTGTTGGTTAGCCGAGTAAAGCGACAAAAGCAGTTTTATTGAAACGCTATCATGAAGCGACAACGGCGTTAAGATTAGCGAAATTGGGCCCGTGATCGGAAAACAGGAATTGATATTGTAGTATTTTTTTACATACGACAGGGGAGCTCTTGGCCTTCACCTCACCTGATGGTAAGTGACGATAAGACCGAAGGTGGAAGCGAGCCTCACCTGGACTCCTCAACAACTGAGGAACTGGCTATCTTACCTCTAACTGTCTGAACACAACAATGCAAATGCTATTAACATTGTTATTGTGGCGACAAACTTAGGTAAGACGGTGGTAGCTGGCCAGGCGGCAAGCTCTGAAGCCTTACCACCAACCAAACCGAGCAGAAAAACTTTTGCCTCCATGGGGAATTGAACCCCGGACCTCAAAATCAACACCCAGTGGCCTTAACCACTAAACCACGGAGGCGCTCCTGAAATTGTTACAGGGCGCTACAGCCGATAGGAATGTTGGGTACAAGGCACAAGAAGCTTTCAACAAAGATCTTAAATCGTATAGAGAGCAATTCTCAAGAAAACTTAACAAACAGATAACCTTTATGCAAAAATTACCTACCCGATGTGAATCGAAAATCGCTTGATATTAAAGTAAATATATTAAAATATTAAATACACCTTTTAATGTAACTTATTATACTTGTTATTTCATTTGAAGCACTTTTTTAATCGTTACTGAGCAAAACTGAGGTATGAGCATACGTCTCATACAGGCCGCCCCAGTGTGCGGCGGTTGAAAATATGAATAAAACAAAATATATGATTTCAGCAATATGACCGTGTCTAAAAATATTTCTCACGAGAAATCAAATTATTAGAGATAAGTAAATTTTGGCTAACCAACGTTTCGGAAACTCAAATTGATTTGACACTGGTGTTAAGATGACATGGATGTTAGTTGAACAATATTTTAATCAGCCTTTCAGAAACTGGAGGTTAGTGCAGTGGTCAAGCAAGACGGCACGAGTTTGGACATGTGCAGTAAGCTCCCATTCAAGCTTTAAGGTTCAGTCAGACAGCGGGCGTGGCGGGACGGCGACGGGGCGTCGGCGGAGCGGCGACGGGGCGTCGGCGGAGCGGCGACGCGGCGTGGACGTCACATAGCCGGCGGGACGTCGACGCCGACGCCCCGCCGTCAGTGTGAACACGAAAGCGAAAAGTCGCGGGACGGCGACGGGGCATCGGCGCGATATAAGCAGTTGTAATGTATGAGATATTATGAAAGACGTCACACAGCGCCGTCCCGCCCGGCGTGTCACGTCCCGCCGACGCCCCGCCCGGCGTGAATACAACAGGCGGGCGTGAGCGCAGCGTCGGCGTGGCGGCGGCGGCGTATTACGCGTTGTGTTCTATGAGTTTTCGCTTTCATGTTCACACTGACGACGCCAACGCCCCGCCGGCTATGTGACGTCCACGCCGCGTCGCCGCCCCGCCGACGTCCCGTCGCCGTCCCGCCCCGCCCGCTGTCTGACTGAAGCTTTACATTTGCACTACGAAAACCGCCACTAATACGAGTGACATAAGAACGGTCCAAAGGTATAGCTTGACAAGGAGCTTACTGTACGTGGCCTTTACTAAATGAATTTACTAAAGTTATACCAGTTTATGTCATCAATACCTGTGTCGAATGCATCGACTAAAAGGGTTTTCTTTTAAGCAAATGTAACATGGACTGATAGATGTAATAAATTATCAATAGAACATGTGGTAAATTTTCAGTTGTCTTGTGGAGAATTTTATAGATTTGTCCTAAAATAAAAAAATGTTAAAAGCGGCAAAATCAAGCTCAAAATACATTTTCTATAAAAAATAATTTACGTTTTCATTAAATGAAAATAATTAGTGTTGTTGAATTCTTGATACTCGTTTGTTCATTTAAAAAAATATATAAATTCCTAAAAATAACAATATACTTAATATTTGTATCTAAGGTTTGATTGATCTCAGTACAGATTGGCAAAAAAGAGTTGAAAAAATGAGGGAGCCACTAGTACAGTGTCGCCTATGAAACACGAAAATAAAAAAATAAATAAATAAATAAAGACACAATTTCAAAATAGTTAAGTAATTTTTAAATAACATTTTGAAAATTTAGTAACGATAGTCTCATTAATACGCTATCAGTTGTGAAACTAGTTTTACTATGGAAATCGCATTTAATTCCAGCTGTCACCGCTCCTCTCTCTATTTTGCTAAGCTGTAATCTATCGTTTTTTCATAATGGATTTTAACTATAATTTTCATTTTTTTCTACGTCCCGATTATTTCATCCCAGTCCCGCTTTTTTTACGTTTAAGTCCCGATATTTAGAAAAACGGATCTGGGAAGCCTAGTCACGAATGTAGTTCACCGCAGGGCATACGCACGAGTCAAGGCTGGGCCAAACCAACGCGTGCAGCGGTGGCGTGCACGGTGGCGATCAGTTGTTGTGTACGAACTTGTAGCGACGTGTTCACATTGATGAGGACGCAGCAATGTGAACACGTCGATACAAGTTCGGTAAGCGAACAGCCCTATCGTGGGTCACGCACGCACCAAGCGATGCCGAGCGGCCGTAGGTATAAAATTTCAAAGAGGGGACGAGTCGCGGCTTTCGCAACTGCCAAGCAGTGTCTGCAAGATCAGAATGACACTTTTCGTATCCCTATAAAACTTTGGATATGTAAGGCGAATGTGGAACAAATGGAGCAAATGGTTTTACGTGTCAAAATTAAATGACTCATTATACTAGGCGCTACAATAATTCCCAGAGATACCGACTACTCAGCAGATGCCTGGACGAACCACTGAAAATTACTGTAGGGACTTTTCGCGCAATATGCAATTTACGCCAGGGAGCGCTATTTATTATTATAATTATATTTTTTAATTTGTCAACTCTACATACATATTAGCGACAAACGTCACACCCTACGATTTTCTTTCTAAAGCTCGATATTCATTATTTGCTGCAGGCAAAAGCTGATAAGTCGTCGGGAATAAAAAATTAACACAGCGTTTATCTTTCGGCCCGTTCCAGATAAGCATTTCTAGCCATAAATATCAAAATTTTTAGCATATCTGCATTTCATTAGCGGTGATGCTAGTTTTTCTTGCTGGTTGTCATGCGTTTCATTTAAGTTTAGTAGATGGGTCCTCTGATACCAGTTTTTGACAGCTTTCAAATTTGACATTTGGAATCTTTTTTTCATGAATCAAAAAGGATTTTCAGCGGATTTAAAAAATTAATTGAAATATATTTATAGTATTAGCCAATTCTGATTTATATTATTAGAAATTTTAAGTGAATGGACTAAGTAGGTGAGGTCAACATTTCTTAAAAGAAACGCAAAACGCGTCGTCGCGAGCGTCGGTGGCGCTGTGGACTCGGCACTTGCCTTCCAATCGGGAGGTCGTGGTTCGAGACCCGCCACCGTTTCGAATTTCATATGTACATTTGTCTGAGGCTCCTACGGTGAAGGAAAACATCGTGAGGCAACCTGCATACATCTGCGAAGAAATTCAATGGTGTATGTGAAGTCGACCAATCCGCACTGGGCCAGCGTGGTTGACTAAGGCCTAATCACCCTTTTTTTTTTTTTTTTTTTTTTTGAGGCGGGGGAATCTCTTTACGATTCAACAAGGGGCTGAAAGCTGACAAAGCCGCCCCAAGGATATGCCATTGGACTCGGGTTACCTGGGTAACCCCATACCTGGCTAAACCACCCTCCAGAGCAACTTCTACCTCCGTAGAGACACACTCGGGATCGGCGTTAGCCATTCCCCGAGTGCAAGGCCTAATCACCCTAACATAGGGTAGGCTCGAACCCCTCGGTGAGGACGTATATGAGCTGTGACGATGAAACGCAAAACGAGGCTAACATCAGATGTTAACCTCAGAAAGTAGCAAGTGCTTATCTGGAACGCAGGGTTTGATGACAATCTAACTTACTGACAGCAGGATATTAGGAATGCCCATTGGAAACCCAATCAATTACATATTATTATTATGATTGACTGGACTAATACTTAATCGATTGGATAGCCCCACAGAACACAATGTGTTCTGTGGATAGCCCCACTGATATACAGAATATAAGAGTTAATTTATAATGCTTAAAGATAATTTACCTCAAAAACCTTCTTTTTGATTTGTTTCTCTTTATTCTCCTTCTTCTTATTGCTTCTCAGGTCCTTGACTTCAGGGATATCCTCATCTTCTGGCAACACCTCTTCATCATTGGTGCCGCCAAGTGCAGCTTGCTCACGAAGTTCAGCCTTAACATAACAAATAAAATTAATAACAGCATTAATCAATACGTTTGTTTGTACATGGAAACTCACATATACAATCAAAAATACACATTAAGGGCGTTTTCACACTACTCTATACAATAGATCACCAAATGCTGATATGATTTTGGAGCAAGGTAAATGTAAATTAATCAGATCTGCCCCTTGATTGTGTATCAAGAATCTATTTTGTTCGCTTTCAATTTTTACAGTCAAAGTTCATTCAACTCTTTTTTTTATCAGACAGTCGACAGTCTTGTATCGGCACCACAATTACTGGCAAATTCAAAGTGTGATTATTTTCATAGATAGCCCCCCAATATCCTATGATCAAGAAGACTACAGCTATTTCAATTTATATTAATATTGAATATGTATGACCTATTTTGCATTTCAAATATTTTATTTCAATTGAATAATGGATTAGATTAAAACACTTAAAAAACTATTATCCCTCTTCCTCTAGGATTAAATCACATAATCAAAAGACATCTGTAACATCATGACTATAATGTCAAAAGACTTAATATGCAAGCATTAAATATGTGTATGGCAGTTAATATTTAAATTTATGCTATATTTATATTTTTGTCTTCTAGACCATGGTTGTGAAAGTAATAGTTGCCGAGATATTCAAGGTTAAAGTAAAAATTTTTTTTTCGCGATTTTTATACAAAACTATGAAATGTATTTTGATAATTCCTCCAAAGAAACATAATATACGAAAAATAAATATTTATTAACAAAATTTATGACTGAAAAGGAATCTCTTGCATGTACTGATGCAACGTTGCACTGACTCACTAACACCGACGCGATATCCGGACGCGCAAGCCAGGCGCGGGCACGCGTTACATTACATAGTATTTAAATTATTGTCATTGGTTTTTTAAGCCTAAAAATTAATTTCTTTCACATCATTGATTTTTCATTATATTACTTTATCCTACCTAATCATACTAATCGTACACCATACATTGCCTTTGTGTACAAGAATTAGTGAGAAAGCATTAACAGTACAAGTAAGCAAGGTAACAAGCAAACATGCCATCCAGCAAAAAACTAGAGCTGTGGCAAACTGTATTCGTTACTGAGTAAACAGTACCTCGCTGGATTCGAAGTACCAAATCGTTACTATTGAATATATTTTGTTATTCGCATTTTCCATATATGAGAACAATTTCAACCAACACACGAATTATGATGCTAAATGCGACTACAAAACTGTTGACTGTAACTTATATTAAATTGGGAAGGAATTTATGATTATATTTATCAATGTTGATATAATTGGAAGAGTTTGAATCCCTATATTTCTGTATACAAATATTTATTTCAAGACTTAAAATAGGTGAATAATTATAGAATACAAAACAATTATAGATTAAACAGGATTTCAAACATACTCTCTTTGTGACATTACGTAAACCCATCATAAAATTAAATAATAAAATACAAGTAACAATTTAACGAAACTGCTATATGGTACATATAAAAATGAAAAATGTACGGTTCGAGGCCCACTTATTCATCACGATATTTGGTAGTAACAAGTAATGATACTTGTGTAACGAGAACTCAGTTGTTGAGTAACGAATACATACTTACAACTTACAACTATATTTTCGTTACATTTACAGCTCTACAAAAAACATATAACATTTTTGTTGAACATGCAATGCTATTTCATTTTTGGGATAATATCCAAGCAGCAATAACATTAGCAAAATCAATTATGTATTACATACATTCTTTGTGGGTTACATAGTTAAATGAGAAACAAGGACCGAATACACTGTCAAATACTAAGTATAACTGAATAATTAATGATAGTAATATGAAAAATAGGTAATCTTAAAAAATTGTAATAAAGCTCTCTAAAACATAGTAACCACAAAGAAAATAAGTAACTACTGTAATCTATATTGCTCTGCAATTTCAATCTTCTAATTTTACCAATGACACAATCAATATTTGTACCTAATTGCCTCAGTATCAATAGCAGAATAAATCTAAGATGTCTAGTACATCTTGGTACTATTAGTAATTTAGATTCAGTTCAATTATGGTTCAAACCCAATAAAGTACTATTAAGGACAAGACTATGAGTCGCCTCTATAAATCCTGATTGAAATGTAGCCCCACTTTTTATTTATGACATACCTCCTTTAGTACTCGCTGAAACTCTTCAACTTGAGCCTGCAAGGCACGTGCAGATTCTTCATCTAGCTCCGGCCCCACAGCACTCGCAACCTTGACTGTCTCCTCAACTGGGTATTCTTGAGGGTGAGCAGCTTCTACATCATCATCGTTTGCAACCTTTTTTCCTTTCTTGGATGGGCTTTCTTTTTTCTTTTCTTTTTCCTCAGGAGACTTTACTTTTTTCTTTTCGCTTTTTACTTTTTTTGGCACTTCCTCCCACACACCTTCATCAAAATCAGCAGGCTTTTCAACTTCAGCAACAGGTTTGCTTTTTTTCCCCTTTTTAGTTTCACCTATTGGCTCCTTTTTAAGAGGTTTAGACTCTTGTTTTTCCTTGGGTTTGGGTTTATCGACTTCCTTTATTTTCTCTTCTTTCTTCTCCTTAGTAGGAGTTTTCTTCGATTCAGACTTCGCTTTGGATTCATCACTAACAGACCGATTGGGCGATGACTTCTAGAAATACAAAGTATTGTAATTTATGAAATACCATTAATACAGAAACACTCGTTAAAATAAGAACTAGGGTCCCGGTAATAAAGAGCATATGCTTACGGGTTAAAAATAAAATTAGCGCAACCAATTTGACGGGATGCGAATACAATTATTTTCACTGACCTTGTCTTTAGTTTTTCTCTTCTTGTTAGACGATTTCCTATCATCCACAACTAGCGGCAGCTTATCGAATTGTGGCTGCTCTGCTGAATGAAATCCGAATACGAATACTAATGCAGCGCATACTAAGACAACAGCTACTGCTGCGACAGTAAAAAGGAGCTGCGTGTTAGATACTTCCGATAATAGTTCCATTTTGAACCAAGCTTTGTTAATTTTCAAAATTTATTGGTTCACATCTAAAGATACTGACAAGTTTACACAAATTAACTTTTCAGTGATAAAAGCAGACACGGGGACATGATGACGCGGCTGTGACGTGCCAAAAAATTGCGATTTGTTGGTAGATTCTGGGGTGACCAGAATCTTATTTGTTGACAGTATTAAATAAATAAAAAAAATAGCAAAATATTTATACTCAAAATATCGATGAACTAATTTTAAAAAATACTGTTTGTTAGGAAGATTATATAATAATTTATAAACGACAAGAAATACAATTAATTGCCACGGTATAGGCACTGCGCGCACGGGTGACTTGGAGTGACTTTTGTCACGGTACTCACGGACACTCAAAAATATATTGGATAGGTATAATGGCTACCTTAAAATTTTATCGACATTAATATATTAACAATGGTATCGATTCTGGCATGATTCTCTAAACCTAAAACTAAATTTGACAACAGTCTCTCCTTGTCATTTTGTATAGAGTATGACAAGGATAGACTGTTGTCAAATTTAGTTTTAGGTTTAGAGAATCATGCCAGAATCGACACCTATGTCCGAAAAACAATACCAATATTCAAATCATGGTACTCAAAAGTTGAAGATTACTAAAAAAAACAACTTTTTAAGTAGTCTATACAGAATGTCCTAAAAAGTATGATAAAGTTAAAGCCCAGGAGATAGAGCATCCCTACATAGATCCGAATAACCCATATGTATGTTCTACGATTTTTTGTAGTTTTCGAGTTATGATTTTTTAAGGTTTTTTTTTAATAGTTTCTGACTTTCACGACATTTTTGTGTATAATAATGTCAGAAACATAGAATATACAGTCTTGATTTTTGTTTCTCACGTAGCTGGATACATGACTATCCAAACAAAACCGTCACCACCAGTGTTTACCTTACTCTATGCCGTCACTTTTGTTCTCAGTGCAACAAAAAAGTAATCCCGCAAAACAAACAAAAGAAGCATTTCAAAAATTATTAAGTTTTTTTTTAAAACCACGACATTTTTCTTTCAATCCTATAGCTTACGTCAACCTCACGCTATTTTTTCCGCAGCTAACTAATGTCATCTCCACACATTTTTTTACTTAACGCTTATTTTTCCGCAGTCGTTCCGCAGAAATTTACATACATTATATCATTTGCTTCAATACCGTAATAATATTGACAGTGGTGTCAATTCTGTGGCATTAATTGGAATAGTCTAAACTAAATTTAGTTTTAGTGCTGTCAAATCGTGTTTTTTGTTCGAAAATTTTAACTGAAAACACAATTTGACAGCACTAAAACTAAATTTAATTTAGTTTAATCGAATTAGTGCCACAATTGGCTTCAATTGTTTTAACCGTGCGTTTGCACTGAGGAACATAAAACATGTAATGTTTTACAACTTCTTGTATGATACAAATCTCAAAACTTGTTGTGTATGCTTTTGCGTTCGCTCTGCCGAAAATCGTGTTGGGTTCGGAACAAATCCTAGGGGTTCCGAGACGGTCAAGCGGCTTGAAACAAGCATGTAGATTTTTGCTTGAGGCAAGCATGCTTAAACGTTTACAAAGCTTGCTTGATGCTTGAGTCAATCATTAACGTGCTTGCCCGTGCTTGATGTGATTTTATATTTTTTGCTTGACGCGATGGCTTGACACTACGTGTTGATAATGTTCGCGACCGGCATGATCAAGCATAGCTCAGTCGCGCGTTAGCAAACAATCATGGCGGACTCTTTGCCAGGCGACAGCAAAAAAAATAATAATAACGAGCAACAGAACGAAAAATAGTTTCTATTATTATCGATATCATTGTATCAAGACGCGCCAGAACTTTGGAAAGTGAAATTACCATTTTAAAACGTATTTGGTGTCATGATAAAAATAATTGACACCGAATACGTTTCTTTTTCTTCTTTTTGTTTCAATTTAATGCTAATGTAAGAGCTAATAGCGATGCTAATGTAAGAGCTAATAGCGCTTTGTACTGCTCGATCACCTAAGCGTAGCGGACGATCGGTTACGAAATGAATTTAAGTGCCTCTAGCTTGCTCAAGCAACTTGACGCGCACCACGCCACGCTGCTTGATCAAGCAAAACAAGATTAGATAAGTGCTTGTTTCAAAATGCTTGACCGTCTCGGAACCCCTTTAGTAAACGATCAATTTTAACGTCAATCACGTAAATATTGTCATTCGCAACTGATCGTCTCGGGGATCCGCAGGCCTATACGCTAACTACGGTTGGTAATTAGAACTGTCATTTTTGAAAGACACTTTATGGTGTCAATTCTGTTGGCATTAATTGGAATAGAGTAAACTAAATTTAGTTTTAGTGCTATCAAATGGTGTTTTTTGTTCGTAAATTTTAACTGAAAACACCATTTGACAGCACTAAAACTAAATTTAGTTTAGTTTAATCGAATTAGTGCCAACAGAATTGCCACCAATATCCATTAAGTTGTGTGCTTTTAAGTCTATTTTATTGTGATGTTTTGTTTTGTCCTTTTTCAGGTAACCCAATACAATCTGATTATAATAGGTTGGGGAAAAAGTTTCTTCGCATTTTTTAAGAAAATTCAAAACATTTTTTAATATACTTTATTTACATTTAACTAAAGTATGTAGGTACTATTTTGTTCGATAACTTTTTGCCATCTTGTAGGTAGGGACATGATCCCATTGCTATAGAAATTTTGTGACTTCTGGTCAAAATACTGCGACAAGTGGTTTTGGCAGTCCTCTCGTGATGTTAACCTGACACTGCCTAAAGAATTTTGAAGAGACCGAAACAGGTGGAAATCTGAAGGTGCCAAAACTGTTTTGTGGTCAATTCCCAGTTCTTCAGCTACGTCGTAACTACTGACATGCCGATCTTGCTCCACTTTTTCAAAAATGGCATCCATTTTATCTGTAATAGGGCGACCAGAGCGACGTGCATCTTTGACATCAAAATTTCCGGATTGAAAACGCTTAAACCAAATTTGTGCTACTCTCACAGACACTGCACTAGGTCCATAAACATCGCAAATTTTTTTCGCGGCTTGCGTTGCATTTTTACCTTTTTTGTAGTAAAATTTTAAAATGTATCGAATTTCTTCATTAGATTCACTCATCTTGGCGGTACGAAAAACAAATGAAAATCACACATTTTCCTAATTTGAATTTGGAATTATGTTCTTTAAAATTTAAACTTTCAATGATACCAAAACCAGCCAGATACAAATAGTATAGCCAAAGAGATTTTATTACAAGTTTATACATACTATAATGCGAAAAGACTTTTTCCCCAACCTAATATGTTTGGCTACCTTTCAAAAGTAAACTCAAACAACTGTGTTTTATCCATGAGTTTGGCAGTAATGGTTGTTTATGACCGTTGCCATTCAACAAAGAAGTGAAGTGAAGTGACTGGTTTAGTGATCTTATGTTTTACGGCAGCGTTCATGATAACAGTAATGGATATCGAATTCCTATCAAAAATGACAGTTCTAGTGAGCAACCGAAGTTACAGAATAGGCCTGCAGATAAGAATATCGCTCAGACTATGGAAAAAAATTTTCCTTAGTCTGAGGAATATCGTCGAATATTTTCATTCTATATCTATGAATATCGTAGATAACGTAGCATCTCAGATTAGTCTGTGTCACAAACTAATGTGAACAAGTCTAAGTGGTCTGTGTAGATAAACAATCTCTCGTCTGTGGTCTGTTTGTTTTGAACTTTTTGAACGTTTTGAATTTTTCTATTTTGTGTTTTTGATCACGTTTTGATGTTTTTACAGCTGTGATGAGCTGTTTGCAATTTAATTTTTTGGAAGACAATGGTTTTTAATTCCTGAATGTATTACAATTATGGCGAGTGAAGAAACAGTTGCTGATAATATTAAACCCATCAGTACAGACACTGTGCACAAAATATGCTCCGGGCAGGTAAGAAAAAATATAGTATTCGATATTAATTAAAATATATCCTGTGAAATTTTTGAGATAAAAAGTGTATCTTATTTTTTATACCTATGAAAAAGGCCAAAGGTATATTCTAATCGATTTTCTTTTCATAATAAAACCCACGTATGGCCTTTTGTTAGATATTTCCATTTTCCACAATCCTCGAACTGGGTGCAAGCGGGTTACCTATTGAAACGCATAACGTTTTTTGTCATAAACTAAAAATGCATAATGTTAATAGCCATAATCGTCACTTGCTATAAGTCTTAATATCATAACTTCATAATGCATTATAGGTATTATAAGTTCGAAATATGTAAGGCATAACCATGAGAAGGCATAATTTGAATAAGCATAACAAGACTGTCTATCCTGGCACTTGACATGTGCAGGTTGTAAGCACTCAAAACGCCCAATTGCCATAAGCATAAAAGAAAGAAAGAAAGTAACAAAAGGCATAATTTATGTTTGCCATAATATTTCAAAGGCATAATATTCAAACGACATACATTTGAAAAGCATAACTGACAAAATACATAAATCCATAACAAACTCATTCACTATAATTACAAAAAGCAAACACTTATACACACAAGCACAACTAGCGTTGCCAGGCGTCTGGATAAAGCCGGCCAGGGTTAGGCTTTTTGACCTCTTGTCCGGTCAAATTTGACTGCGTCCTGCCCGTCCGGCTTTTGTTAGGCTTTTTACATTTCACAAACGAGCGAGCACCAAGCGTGGCCGAGCCATTGATTTACTACCAAACGTAGATAACGCATGAACGTTCGAAAAGTGGGCCGGTGAAGAACTGCCCAATCGGGCCCCGTGCAGTTCTTTTCCATGCGTTGGAGCGACAATGCGATAAGCAATTTTGAGCATTATGTTTGATAGTATAAAGTTGATATTTTCTGGTAGCAATTACTAAAACAAGCAAGCAATTTAATGTGGCTAGGTATGAAATGATGTAACTGCACACGGTTGTACTTTAAATAATTGCCCTTTAAATAATTGCCGTAATAATAAAGAATAAGGTTGAATTCGATAAATACGGTACTTTCTTTATGTTAATTTTAATTCGGGTGTGCATATTCAACTACCTATTTACCAGCATACAAATGTATAGTCGATTAGGTGACAGATTTCAAGCGCTTTTTTGTATGAAGTGCTCTATCTACGTTTGGTAGTAAATCAATGGGCCGAGCGCAGAGGCGCGTTCAGAGCCTTCGCGCGAAGTACAACTTTTCGCTCTAACCCCGTTCAATGCCTTCGAGCGTCTCGCGCGGGTGAAACAACCGGCCCGTTCAAGACCTTAGAGTGTTGGAGCGAGTTATAACTGAACAACCGTCGAATTTGATGGTTGTAAAACGCTCTGACGTTTATCACAGAAATACTCTTACGTGATTGGATGACATTGGGGGCCATGATCTAAAATGTCATCTGATAAAAAGAGAGAGAGAAATAAAAATTCTTGTGAGATAGGGAGATGTAAGATGTGGTTGTTGCAATGCGTTCAACGCGTCTGGGCGAGTTAAAAAACAACCGGACAACTACACCCAGAGGCTCTGAACGCGCTCCAGGCGACGAGAGTCGACTGTGGGTCACTCACGCAGGCCGAAGCACAGAACATAATTACTCCTAGGGGAGGGCCGAAGTGCCGCCCGTCGCCCGCCCCCTGTGCTCTGTCGGTATTGTTCAATGTTTAAATATCTAGAATTTAATTTTGACTGATGACTATTCGGTGGCGGTGGCTAGCGTCAGTGGCACTGTGGTTTCGGCACTTGCCTTCCAATCGGGGGGTCGGGGTTCAAGACCCGCCATGTACCAATGTGTTTTTCGTTTCGAATTTCATATGTACATTTGTCTGACGCTCGTACGGTGAAGGAAAACATAGTGAGGCAACCTGCATAAATCTGAAGAAATTCAATGATGTATGTGAAGTCGACCAATCCGCACTGGGCCAGCGTGATTGACTAAGGCCTAATCACCCTAACATAGGGTAGGCTTGAACCCCTCGGTGGGGACGTATATGAGCTGTGATGATGATGATGATGACTATTTGACTGTTTAATAATAAAGTACATAGGTACCTAAGACTGATTTGGCATTCGATTTTATTTATTATTTTACTAGAATTTAACAAGATTTATGGTAATAATTAAAAAAGCTTGATTGTAGGTGTAAAATCAAGCTTTTTCAATTCATTCATTTTTTTTGTTGTACCTATCAATACTGAGACAAAATCCCTTAATAATGTAGGGTGTCCGGCCTTTCTACCCAAATGTCCGGCCAAACTGGCTGGTCTGTCCGGCTATTAGGTTTGGCGAGCTGGCAACCCTAAGCACAACACATTAAAATTTATTTTCTTCTTTTGTTTTTGAACCTTATTTAATAAGAAATAGTTTACTAAATAAAAAGCTCCAATTTACGATTAGTGTGGAGAAATAACGTCATATTATTGATATATTACAAAGTGCAATCCCCAAATACCTAACAAAACATTTTATTGACAAACATATAAAAGCAAAAATTTTTTTTATAATCCTCTTGTAAGAATGTGTCGGCTTTATAATGACATATATCTGTCAAGAATTTGTGCTTGGATATTTTTAATCCAAGATACAGGATTTTTACAAAGTCAGTTAAGCAACTTACTCTATCATTATCTTAACACGCGCCTATATCGCTTACTGTACAGGATGGCCCAAAAAAACGTTTACAAAGATTAAAAATTGAAAGTATTAAAAATTAGTATAATTTTTAATACTTTCAATTTATTACGAAATGAAATTTAAAATAAGAACGTCCGTCATTAAACTATAAAAAACACTAACTATCTTCAAAATATTCTCCTTTGGCTTTGATACACAGACGCAAACGTTTGCTAAAATTATCCACATTATGCCGCAGCACCTCCAACATTATTTTTGCACACTCTTTCATAAGGGTTGCTTTCAGAGCGTCAACACTTGTTTATTAGTGGCACAGCCCCTAATCTCTAAAATTGACCACAAACTATAATCCATTGGATTTAAATCAGGCGAATAGGGTGGCCACTCTTTTTAGCTTATGAATCCAGGAAAATTGTCTTTGCATCACTGCTGCACACTAAGAGCCCTGTGAGATGGAGCAGAGTCCTGCTGGATATCCAATGTTGGTTACCAAAATGTTGCTGACTCCAGGGAAGAACCACGGCTTCAATAATGTCTCTTTTTTAGATTTCCTGATTCATTTTGACACCTTTTTCTATAAATATAAGGGGAGTTTTACCAGTAGAGCATATACCACCCCAAACCATCACTGAATCCGGTTTTTGGCGGTGAGGAATAACTGCGGCCTCTCCAGGACGTCTAGAAAAATATATTGTCATTTTGGTGATTATGAGCATGTTCGATACAAAAAAGTTTTTCATCTGAAAAAAGGATGTTTTCCCATTTTTCAGTCGACGCAACCATTTCGGCGTATCGCCGATTATTTTGTTTGGTTGCTGATATCAAGTCCGACTATTTTCTCCCTACAAAACGGAATATACTATCGCTTACCCAAAACTCTGCATGTAGCCGGTGGACTTCCTTTTTTTTTTTTTTTTTTTTGAGAGGGGGGAAAATGCATTGACGCATTCCTCGTGGTTGAGCCAAACCACGAGGATATGTGGGACTCCCCAGACCTTACACGGCCCGGGCCTACCCACTAAAAACCCCCCCAGCAGCTCCTCCGTCCGTCACAAGACAAGGGGAAGGGGACAACAGCCAGGCCTTATTCCCGCTGACCCCCTGCCTGTGACATGTCCGTTGCCGGACTCCCCACCTGGCTCAGCTACTTTGTGGAGCGGCACAGAATTGCGCCGCTCTACACCCCGAAGTTTTTTATTGTGGTTGTCTTCCACGCGGTCCGACGCTCAGTGCGCCGAACCCCCGGCCCGCTCAGTGCGGGTAACGGGTTGCCCGACGGCAGACCCCACTGGATCCACCGCCGCGCGGTGAGCCGAAGCTCAGGGAAAATCCCCAGAAGGTGCAAAGCACCATGGCGATAAGAATCGCCTCACCTCCGCCAGCCGAAATCGACTTCCAGCGAAAGCCACACCTCTTCTTAACATAAGAAGAGGGGACTTCGCCCTTCCCCGCATGAAGCGGGTGGCCACACGAAGTGACCCGCCGGGTTAAGCCCAGCCATCCCACGCCCCCCCTCCATAGGGGTCCTCTCGTCAGACTATTAGCCCGCGGCAGAGAATCTGCCGGGTTGCCCAGGGTGCACCACAAGGAGGTTGTCTGACATCGCACCCCAGCCGGTGGACTTCCTGAGCTAGCTCGAAGGAAGTCGCGTTTTCTTTAGGGCTGCTGTCAATCCACCGACCAAAACTGCACGAACCACAAATAAATTTCCATTTTTATAACTCGACTCGGCTGTCTGTCACACAGCGGCCGGCCACGCCACAGAACCCAAAACTAAGTATGCGAATTACAGACCAACTAGTGCTGCCACTAGCTCTTCCTCGAGCGTGAACATCCTCCCGCTCCGGACAGTCCCGGACTGTCCGCCAAATCAGTCTAAGGGGAGGCGAGAAAGAGTAGCGACCGCACGCTTCAAAACAGAATCCCCAACTAACACTTCGGCAAACCTGGGCACACCATCAGACCCTAGAGTAAGTTGGACAATGCGTCCACGACGCCAACGTAGGGGTGGCAGGTTTGGGTCCTTCACTAACACGAGGTCTCCAACCCTCGGTGGGTTTGTCTTATCTGACCACTTAACGCGCTGCTGCAAAATGTGTAAGTATTCAAGGTGCCAGCGGCGCCAGAATCTCTGGGTAAGCTGCTGGAGCAACTCAAACCGCGAAAGACGTCCTGGATTGATATCTCTATCCTATGAAGAAATGGCCCGGCGCACAGTAGTCCGGATTTTCAAAAAGGTGGACATAGGATCGAAAATGCTTATTTAACTTAACAAAAAATTGTTTCGTATAGGAAATTTAACGCTGATTAATACTTATTTCTACAACTTTTCAAAAAAACTGCTCCTTCACGTCAAAAAAAAATATTGAAAATAAAAATGTATGGGAGAAAATCTATTTAATTTTTTTTCTCCGTTCAGTATCAAAGTATAGCAAGCAAACCTTATATTCTGGTAAGTACTTATTGTCCTTAATACGACGACATATAAATTGCTTGCGTATCCCTGCGGCCTTGGCGCCTACGATGCTATAAAGTTTAAAATTTTTATGTTGAATTATCTTATTATTATTAACGAGTTTTTCTATTAAAATTAATCCAAAATATATTTTTTAATAAAACAAGCCCCCCGCGTGCCCCATCCTTTTATTAGGCTCGCCCCCTATTACTTGGGACTTAAATATAACTGGCGAAATTACAGTGTACTATAGTGTAGTATACACCTTTGCCTTCGGGGAATATAAAGCGTGACGTTATGATAAAATAAGCATTTTTGCTTATTTTTGTTTTAAATAATCTTCTGTTGATTATTCTTTCATCTGTTGATATTTCCTATTGATAAATCATGGTTGATATTGGTGGTTATACTACTAGTGTGACTTATCTTGAAAGAAACAATTAGAAATAGATTTAGCCCTGAAAAGGGCTTTTTCTGAAGTCTTGAAAATGACTATTTTAAGTCATCATCATCATCCGAGCGTTATCCCGGTTGCGACCTTACGGGCCGGGCGGACCCCGGGCCCGTAAGGTCGCAACCGGGATAACTTGTCTTCCAGTCTATCCGGATACGGCTGAATATCACGACCCTTTGACTATTTTAAGTAGTCCTGAAAAGGACCACAACTTAACTACTACTACTAACAAACTCAATTCTAACAATTACAACATCACTAAATCTGTCACGTTTACATTAATGGATCATGTTCAGACTGCAACTCCTGTAGACCCATATTTTCGGTTTCTTCTGTTACTACCTCAGGCAACAACAAAAGCTCTTTAACATCTGGAAAAAAATCGAATTGCTTTGAGTTGCTGTATTTTGGTCGAATATGGGATAAATATGGGTCTGAACTAATTAAAAAATTATGAAGCAAGTCCTCGTTGGTCTTTATCCTGTTAAATTTTCTTGTGTGAGACTCACGAACTCTTCGAAATTCTTTATTTCTTGCTTCTCCAGCTTCTTCGGAAAGAATGCCAATTGGTAGGAGGCCAAAGTGATGACAAATGTCTGCACCGTGTATGTGTAGCTTGTGCACACTTGCGGGCATATAAAACCATGGGTATAGATGAACAAAGATCTCAGCTGTTTCTCTGCAATAAGTCCTGAATTTTTCAATATCTATGGCACATCCTGATGAAATCGTTTGAAGAATAACCGCAAAATGCTTCAGCAGGTCTTTGTCAACATTGGTTATTTCGGCAGATTTCTCATAATCTCTAAAAAGCCTTCTGGCTGTGTTTCCGTCGTTTGTGGTTCCAAAGCCTTGCTTCACAAAATCCACAAGTATTCCCATTTGCTGTTTGAATTCTTCTTGTGTCAAATGTTTCTTCGCAGCTTTTAGTTGCTTGTTAGCACCTCGTGCAGTCCACATCTCAAAGTCCATGTTGTAAGATATGTGTAGAATACACTCCATACAACGAATCCACATATGAAGAGTAGAAAGTCCATATTTATAAACATCTTCTCGAACAGGTCTTGTAAATACTTCTGACAGCTTGTTCATCTCAGTTGGCTTAGCAAGGCAAATATTGCAGGCAGATGCAGACGAAGTATCCGTTATAATAGTGGCCACTTTTCAGTCGATCATTGTCATATGAAGCTTGTGACTAAGCTCTAGCCCTGCCCATTTTGTAGAATCGATGTTTTTTATTTCTTCCTTCAATGCAGCTTCTTCTTGCTTGATGTATTCTGCTGTCTCTTGACAAAACTCGAACTTAATGGGCCTGCAATAATGTGTTGAAGAAGGTGTTGGGTTTTCCCATATGGTGCTATTATTAGAAACTAATTTAAGAGGGACAAGACTTGACATGAAAACCGATGAATCACTGAAGTCTACATCTTCACTCCTTTGCTTGTAGGTACTTTGTGAAGAAGCACCATCAAAACCCCATTTACTAATTAACTTCAATCCTTCAGTTGACGAATCAATCTGGGTACTAGTAATTTGAAGAATCTTCTGGACTGTCAGATCCAATAGGGCTTGAAGCTTCACTCTGGCTCCTCTCTCAGTAATTTCTAAATCATGAGGATAGCATCTATTTTTAGCTTCAAGGAGTTTGTGATACGATGGTAACACTGGAACTTCACAATCTAACAGCGCTTTCCTTAAACACAAGTATTTCCATTTTGACAGGTTCAATGATGTATAAAGACCAAGAGCATAATCTCCATCAAAAGTTTTTTTCGTATTTTTCTTAAACAATGTGGCTTGAACGATAGCAACACTATCAGGGTTCTTCGTTATATGGTCAATAACACAAGCTAAGTCATTCTTCTTGTCTATCCTAAGTCTTTCGACTAATGCAAAAGTAAGTTCTTCCGGCGAATAGTCCAAAAGAGACTCTGAACGTCTTTTCTTCTGTTTGTTGCTGAGGTCAACAAAAGGCTTCCTAATCTGAACTTCGGTAGATGTGCCCACAGTTGTTGTACTAGATGTCGACCACAGCTGTTGTAGTATCGATGTCAAATGAAGTATTGTCTGACGATATGTTTTCGATAACTTCATCTTGGGCTTGAAAAATCTCGGATAAATTAACAGTAGTGCAATTTGGCCAACTAATATTTTATGAACGACCACTAGTCCACCGGTAGGTCAAGTCGTTTGATGGCGCCTAAAGTAGACTCCACCACGTCGGCGATTCGCCGAATTAATATGCTCAATTTAAAAACCGAATGCAAGCTCTTAGAAAATTGGTATCTCTTACCTCTCAGCCGGTTCGGTCTCCTTATGTAGCCAGTGGACTTCCTGAGCTAGCTCGATGGAAGTCGCGTCTCCTGAAGGGCTGCTGTCAATCCACCGAACCGGATGGTACACTTGCCTATTAGGCCACCAGCACTCCCGAACTTAGCAGACAATAAAACTTGGCGGACCCTCGCACCCAAAATTATTTGGTGCGCCGCGCAAAACTAGTTCAATTATATATTTCTCGAAAACGCGCCGCCCGGTAACCTATTTCAATGTGATTACGTATTCGACTCGACTGACATGTCACATGCGGCCGGCCGCCACAGGCTCACACATGGACAGACTATATGCAGTGTTGCCACTCGCTCTTCCTCGAGCGTAAACATCCCCCCGCTCCGAACAGTCCCGGACTGTCCGCCAAATCAGTCTAAGGGGAGGCGAGAAAGAGTAGCGACCGCGCGCTTCAAAACAGAATCCCCAACTAGGACTTCGGCAAACCTGGGCACACCATCAGACCCTAGAGTAAGTTGGACAATGCGTCCGCGACGCCAACGTAGGGGTGGCAGGTTTGGGTCCTTCACTAACACGAGGTCTCCAACCCTCGGTGGGTTTGTCTTATCTGACCACTTAACGCGCTGTCGCAAAATGTGTAAGTATTCAAGGTGCCAGCGGCGCCAGAAGCTCTGCTAAGCTGCTGGAGCAACTCAAACCGCGAAAGGCGTCCTGGATTGATATCTCTATAAGCGGTCTGCCTATCAAGAAATGGCTCGGCGTGAGGGCCTGCAAATCGTTCGTGTCGGTAGACAACGGACATAACGGACGCGAGTTGAGAACCGCCTCAATCTTATGAAACACCGTCGCGAGCTCCTCGAATGTGAGAATAGTCTCCCCAATAACGCGGCGAAGGTGAGTCTTGGCGGTCTTTACAACAGATTCAAAAATCCCTCCCCAGTGAGGGCAAGACGGCGGGGTGTATCGCCATGTTACCCCCCTACGGGAGAGTGTGGATCCGATCTCAATATTATTTTTATCTAAAAATTCACAAACTTCTCTTATATGTCTATCAGTGCCCTTGAAGTTCGTCCCACAATCGGACCGAATTAGAGATGGCAGTCCCCGGCGGGAGACAAATCTGCCTAACGCTGCTAAGAAAGTGCACTCACCACCTCCAAATGAACGGCTTTAGTGGCCAAACAAACAAACACACACAAGTAAGCCTTTTCAGTCTTAGCATTACGGAGTCGCGACGTTTTTATAGTGAATGGTCCCGCGAAATCAGTTCCAACTCCTAAGAAGGTCATCGATTCGTTCACACGATCAGCAGGCAAATCACCCATTTGGGGCTGCATCGTCTCGGGACGTAAGCGATAGCAGGGCAGACATCGAAAGATAACAGATCGGATTATTCTTCGCGCTGACAAAATCCAAAACTCCCGTTGGAGGAGCGCGGTCAATGCATTACATCCGGCATGAGCATTCTGCACATGGCGATCAATGATCAACAATCGCACCAATGGTCCGTCTTTGGGGAGCAACAGGGGATGACGTGATCTATAAGGCAAGTTAGCGTGCCTCAATCGACCTCCTACACGCAACAATCCCTTATCATCCAGAAAGGGAGTCAAACGCACCAAGGGTCCCTTTAATTTGGACGTCCCGGTATGGAAAATCTTTAGTTCCGGTTCAAACGCTCTAGACTGGGTCATACGCACCCAATGCAAAAGAGCATCTTGGCGCTCCTGCGGAGAGAGGACCGGACACAAATCTTTGTCCTGAGGCCGGCGACAATTTCGAATAAATCTTCTTATCCAAGCGGTCACGCAGAGCAACTTGTCCAGAGAACTGTAGCGGTCTAATAAAAATTCCCGCTCTGGAGCCGCCATAGTCTCGACAGCGTGAACACGCAAGCCCGGATTTGGTGCCTTCACCACAGCTGGTGTGGAAGGCCAAGACGGCTGTAACAACCATTCGGGACCCCACCACAGAGTGTGGTCAATAAGTTGAGGGGCTTCGCTGCCACGTGACGCACAGTCAGCAGGGTTTATTTCACCTGGCACGTGGCGCCAAATCAACGGGGCCTTCGAGGCCTGTATTTGGGATACCCGATTGGCCACAAATACTTCCAGGGAGTGGACGGAGTTCTTAATCCAACATAGGACAACCTGACTGTCGGACCAAGCAAAGAGCGACTCAAAGTCCACACTACGTCCCAGGGTGTCAACAACGTGGTTCATCAAACGAACCAGAAGAGCAGCTCCAGACAATTCTAACTTCGGAATCGTTAATCGAGTCCGAAGTGGAGCAACCTTACTCTTAGCAATTAGCAAGTGGAGCTTAACAGCTCCTCTATCATCGATCGTCCGGATATATACGACGGCTGCGTATCCACTCTCAGACGCGTCACAAAAGCCATGAAGGCTGGCCGTAAACCGTTCCTTAGGCAGTATATGTCTAGGGATACTAATACGGTTAATGTCGGGGAGAGACGACATGAAGGACTCCCAATCTCGCAGCAAACGGCCCGAGAGGGGCTCATCCCACGACACTTCGGCTGACCAAAGTTCCTGTAGGAAGCACTTCATCCAAAACACTACGGGACTAATCCAGCCATTTGGGTCAAAGGTACGAGCTACTGTAGACAAAACCAACCGTTTCGTCCAGACCTTGGGGCTTGGCAGCTCCAATCGATAGGTGAACGTGTCCTGGACAGGTCTTTATTGCACTCCCAAAACAAATAGTAAATCTGGAGTGTTGGCATTCTCAAAGATATGAGGCTCCTGCTAGTGGTCGTCTGGCAAGTCACACAAAAGCTGAGGTGAGTTGGACATCCACTTCCTCAGTTCATAACCACCAGCCCCGAGAAGAGCAATTAGTTCATCTCGCAAAATCAAGGCTTCCTCGACACTAGAGGAGCCCGTACAAATATCATCCACAAATGCATCCTCCTTAAGAACCAAGGATGCGCGAGGGTATCGTAACCGCTCACGTTCAGCGAGTTCCACAAGTGAGCGAATTGCCACAAAGGGGCTCGAACGCAAACCGTATGTATTGGTGTTCAGCTCGTAGACTAGCATGGGATCTCTGGGATCCTCCCTCCATAATATGAGCTGATATCGTCTATCGTCCGGGTGAATCACAGTCTGTCGAAACATCATCCGGATATCGGTCACAAAGACGACGGCATGGCGACGGAAGTTGGTCAATACATCACCCACCTGCAACTTCGGTCCAGCATGCAGACTGATTGATTCAGCGAAACTCCGGTAGACGTAGGAGCTGACCCATCAAAAACAACGCGTATCTTCCCGGTGGAAGGTTTCAAAACCGTGTGGTGAGGAAGAAAATTATGTTCCTCGTTTCGCCAGTCTAGTCGCGAGACCGACATGTGCCCCAGTTGCTCATATTCTCGCATGAAGTCGACATACTTCTGTTTGAAGTCGGAGTTCCTACTCATACGACGCTCCATGGACAGCAGCCGCTTCTCGGCCAACGGCAGGGAGCTGCCAAGTGAGGGGCGAACTGACAAAAAGGGCAAAGGAGTGATCAACCGTCCCGAGTGAAGGCGACCTGTATTGTTCTAGTAGAACAACTCACACTCCTCTTCCAAGGGGTTCACTCGCTTCACGGTAGGTGGCTCTTCCACCTCCCAAAACCGTTGAAGGACATCCGATAAGGTGGAGCTAACAGTTATGTAACTGTCCACCGATGGAGATGGTGGGTTATGCCTAACTGGTCCCATCACTACAAACCCAAGCGATGTAGATAAGGCTACCAGCCCACCCTTCTGTAACTCTCTCCTCTTCCCACAAAACACGCGGCCTAGAACATCGGCACCGAGCAATAAGTGAATCGGACCGGTTCGGTGGAAGGAAGGGTCAGCCAAGGTCAATCCTGATGTCGCATCAACAACAGCGCGCGAAACGTGCTGTTGCGGAAGCTGACCAACAACCTTCTCATAAACAATCGCGGTAGCGCCAATTTTGAGCGCTGAAGAGAAGTGGGGGGAGAAGGAGAACAAAACCTGACCGATCGGATCCGCGATCCGCAGGTCTCCGATTCCCCGTACCGATTCAAGGTATGGAGATGTGTTCAAACTCAACTGCCGGACCAGCCAGCTGGAGGCAATGCAACCCTGAGCTCCCGTATCCAAAAGGGCGCGAACTAAAGCAAAGGTGCCCCTCGGGCCCCACACCCGTACGGAGGCTGTTGGTAACAGCACCTGCTCCTGTGGGGGGGTTGCAGCCGACAGTTGTTTTAATGAAAATCCTCCCGCATTCCCCGCAACGGGGGGGAAGGGGAGTCCAAAGAAAAATGCGTGCGGGCGGAGGAGGAAGGCGCTCAAGGCGCTCGAGGGGGTCCCAATCCGGCACGTACTGGCCTCTATCAAAGCGGCATCGGGGGGCCGGGCGGTGCCCATGATGGGCGAAAGTTGGGGGAGCCCGTGACAAACGAGGTCTCTCCATCAGAGGGGGAGAGAAGCGTATCGGCTCCCGGCGTGGCTCCCTAATAACTGCGGCCCAATCCCGCGGTGGCGCATCAGAAGCGGCGCGTCGATCCCCCCCGCCCGTAGGGGGGGTGGGGCGCCCAATCCTCTCACGGGAGGGGGGGCGCCTGTCCATCTCCGCGGAGGGGTGGCACGCCCCTCCGATCTCGGAGATGTGGGTGACCTACGAGGGCCCCCGCCCGTGTGCGAGTCCCTCTCTCTCACCACCTCACGAGTGTCTTTATTATTAAAGCACAAGAGGGGATGATGGGCCCCTCCACAACAGTGGCAATCTCGTGGGTGGGGGCAAGCCGATGCCATATGAGCCCCCAGGCAGCGGTAGCACCAATTCCGCTGCTTGGCCATATTCCTACGCCCCTCAGTGCGTAGGCCAACAAATTTGGGACAGCACGGCAAACGATGGCCATCCCGCTTGCAACACTTGCAAGGCAGCGGCCTCTCCCCATGTGGAGAGTTCTGCCGCACTGCAGTATATTGCTTGTACGGGCGGTGCTCTCTCCGTGGCGCTCCCCGGGTCGCCTCATAGCGGCCTGTACTCGGTCCCGGTATAGGAGCCATATCCAAGTGGTCGGTCATCCGACACTCATCCTCCAAAAATCTGAGGAGATCCGAAAAGGGGGGGAAAGACGAGGCACTATTGCCCCCATACCTTTGTTCAGAGCGCCCTTTCATCTCCATGGGGAGCTTATTGAGGATGAGGTGGAGCAATATGAAGGACCACTGGTCCACCGGTAGGTCAAGTCGTTTGAGCGCGTTAATGGCGCTTAGCAGCGGGTTCAAAATCTCCTTCCTCAATGATGAGACCCGCGATACTCGTGGCAGCCCTAAAATGGCAGCCACATGTGTGTCCGCTAGCAAGCGAACATTCTGATACCGGGCGGTCAACAGCGCCCTTGCAATGTCATAACTGTCATCGTTGACAAGTAGATGCTGGACAAGCACACCAGTCTCTCCACGTAAGGCAGAGAGCAAATAGGCCAATTTCTGGCTAGGGAACAGGTCGTCCCTCGAGTGGACCAGGCTATCAAAGAGGTTAATGAACCCCATCCAAGCAGCCAGATTCCCATCAAAGGTTGGGATGTCCAAGGTGGGCAGTCTGCCCAGCAAGCCGGCCGGGGTAGGCTTGACCTCTCCGGGCGTGCACGACTCACCCCTCCGGGCGAATAGGATAGCCTGAGCCTTGTTTATAATCACATCCGCCTGTTCAAAACATTGATCGTAATCCGCATTAAATTGCTCGACTGCCCGCAACTCAGCGGCACCCTCGGCTGGGTGGTCGAGCAGATATTGTTGATGAGCAACGAAAAGCTGCTCCAATTCCTTTAAGCGAGCAGGTACTCTCTCATGCCGAATTAAGAAGGCCTGTTCTCGGTCTGGTCGGTCTACCAAAGCGACGGCACTAGCAAACCATCTCAGGATCTTTTGTGCACCCGCGCGGGCACCACTAAGCGGGCTGACTGGCGGGACCATTTTGCACCAAAAAATATACTAAAATAATACACGGACAAACAGACCGACAACCAAACAGATCGGGAGGAACTTCAAAAGCAAAACAAAATAAAAAAAAAAAACAAACCAAAATCAAATGTAAATAGTTAAAGCTTTGTGTTGTAATTTTTTGATGGAACTCCATGGTATCTTGTTATTAAAACACTAATTTCACAAGTTCCACTTGAATCTTTATTATACTTCAATTATTGCGACCGGTTTCGATACATCATCGTCAGGCAAGTATACGGTTTCGATACATCAACGTCATTGCCTGACGATGATGTATCGAAACCGGTCGCAATAATTGAAGTATAATAAAGATTCAAGTGGAACTTGTGAAATTAGTGTTTTAATAACAAGATCAAATGTAAATGCTAGAACTTAATACAACAAAATAGTGTATTACAACAACAACAAAAGGCATTTAACAACAGAATTTTTCAAACAAATTAAATTCAAGTATTAAGTCTTAAAACTTAACAAACAAAATATTCAAAGGCAAAACAAACCAAAATCAAATGTAAATGTTAGAACTTAACACAGCAAAATAGTGTATTACTCGTACAACAACAGCAAAGGGCATTTAACAACAAAAGATTTCAAACAAATGAAATTCAAGTATTTAGTCTAGAACTTAACAAACAAAATATTCAAAGGCAAAAAAAGATATGAAAAAACAAACCAACATCAAATGTAGGTAAATGCTAGAACTTAACACAGCAAAATAGTGTATTACAACAACAACAAAAGGTATTTAACCACAATTTTTCATATACAATGACAACTAGTTAGAGAGATCGGTCCACAAATGAGATTATAGTCGGCTTAAATTCAGCAATCAAAACCATTTTATGTACCTATTGCCCGTTTGGGCAATCAACAAGATTACAATACTAATCAAAATGGCCTCTAACCAACGCTCTGCTACCAAAAGATGGTGACGCCTAAAGTCGACGCAACCATTTCGGCGTTTCGCCGATTATTTCGTTTGGTTGCTGATATCAAGTCCGACTATGTTCTCCCTACAAAACGGAATATACTATCGCTTACCCAAAACTCCGCATGTAGCCGGTGGACTTCCTGAGCTAGCTCGAAGGAAGTCGCGTTTTCTTTAAGGCTGCTGTCAATCCACCGACCAAAACCGCACGAACCACAAATAAATTTCCATTTTTATAACTCGACTCGGCTGTCACAACGGCCGGCCACGCCACAGAACCCAAAACTAAGTATGCGAATTACAGACCAACTAGTGCTGCCACTCGCTCTTCCTCGAGCGTAAACAGGCGCGCTTCCTAATCAAACGACATCTTTTAAGGCGAACCTTTTTTATCTTTATCTTCAAGAAGTTGTCTTTTGCGCAGTTTGTACGCTTTTAATTTGAGGTCCTCAACGACAATACATTGCATCGTCGAACGACTCACACCCAGTTCCAGAGCCAGTTTTCGCACTTTGGTCCGTGGATTGCGTCTAAGCCGTTTCTTGATAATGTTGCGGAGCCTGGGAGTCCTAACAGTCCTCTTTCTTCCTCTACTCCTCAGGTTCTGAGTGATGTAACTCATAAATCAGGTGATTTGGTTCGATATCCTGATCCTCATCAATATCACTACATTCACCATCGCCATCAAAGGCAGGGGCATCATCATCTTCTTCTGCAAGCCACTCCTGTATTTGTCGTTCAAAACGATCCATTTTGTTAGGAAAATGTAGACTACACCGAGAAAGGAATTCATTAAGTAAAATCACACAACAGGCCGGGTGCGGTCACTGTGACCGCTGCAAACTTTTAAACAGTAAAAACTCAAAACAAAAGACGCGTGCGACTATTACTAAGCCGCTCCTCGTACTAATCGCCTGAGTTACGAAGGTACCAGGAGAGGCGAGTATCATCGAATATTGGAAGTGTATAAAATTTGTATTGTTGCCACCTACTGCGGTCATGGTGACCGCACCCGGCCTGTTAAGGGTTAATAGTCTTTATACTAGTTGACGGCTAACACTAAGGAATCGAACAATCTCACACTGTCGATTTTCCGTCTTCGTGTATGGAAATTATTGACTTACGTTGCGAAGACATGGCAAATAGCAATAATAATGAACTGCAAAACCTTACCAACATGTATGAAAATATAAGAAAAATCAAAAGAACATCGTGCATCGTGTGTTCCATTTCTAAAATTTTTCCTTTTTAATTTTGTCAAAGTTATTTTGGGCCACGGTGTATATAATAACTAAGAACATGGTTAAATATATTGTTATTAAAACTAAATCTGTTTGTTTTTGAGGAGTAGGTCTTTCTTGTTTTGTACCTTTATAATGATGAGTCAGCAAGGTTAGGGTTACAGTCCAGCACATATCTTTTAATTTTAAGAAGCATTTTTTTACGTATTCATGATTGTAATCTGTTTTGTTGTCCATAGGCATAATAAATAAAATAAAATAAAATATTATGCCATTTTGCATGCATGCCGACATGCAGCATGCTGCATATTTCTGTCTTAGCTGTTTTCTGTTCTTACACAACAACTGTCAACGTGCCGGAATTTAGCTTAGGTAAGTAAAATAATTTCGTCAGCGTCACCATGACCGCATGTAAGTGGTTGTGTGATATACAACTAAGTTGGCAAACAAGCAAACTGCCCACCTGATGGTATCTGGTAACAGTCACCTATACATAATTACATATAGCACATGTGGTTCTTGTGAATTTCGTAGTAAATCTGTAACCCCCACAAGAACCACAGTATACATTGCCAACTTGTAACATACTCGTAGGATGTAAAGTCACGGTACCCAGTAATTTCACTGCCATATCAAACAGGAACACAGCAACGCAAGCACTGCTGCTTTGTGGCAGAAAAAATAAGATGGATGTACCCAAGCAGTCGACCCTGGTACAGAGTCTCCATCCGGTGGAAGGAAATCTGGTAGAACTGTGCTTCAAGAGGTCTGCGAATCTAACTCTAATGATAGCAAGAGTGGATCCTCTTCGGATGAAGAGTTGGTTTCAGAAAGGCAGGAAGAAAAACAGTTCTTTCGGCATACACGAGATAGAGCGGCAGTTATACGTGATATGCTTTGTTTTGTGTGCAAAAAGACAATATATGTTGACTGTTTGCAAAAAATGTGCTAATTGTAGCACATTTTTTGCAAACAGTGCAAACTGCGAAAAATTGTAACTTTTGGGGGCTTGCAATTTTATTTTTATAAGTGCGTTTTTGTTTTTAATTTTTAGATTAAAAACAAAAACGCACTTATAAAATAATACGCACTAATAAAGTAAGTAGATACTCGATTGTTCTGTTTTTTTTATTTATTTATTTAATACAGTGTAAGTTTCACAGCGCAAACCAATTACTAAAACACGATAAATTTTACAATAAAAAAAAAATTTAACAAAATGTGGAACGAAACAGAACAGAATGTCAATTAAAGCATTCTAAGCAACATAGCTATAAAAAGTATTATTTCTAACTTCCTATTGTTATTAAACCTCATTTTTCAAAGATGTTTATTTTTAATAGTAAATAACTATGTTAAGAAAAAATTTTTTTTTTCAAAGAACGGAGGTAATTTTTATGTTACTTTATAATTTCATTACAATCATAGAGTATATTTATGTGTTTTTCTTACATCTTTCTCGTTGGTAACCCAATTAAAGTGAAATATAGCGAGAATTCTGTTGCGGTCACTATGACCACACGTAAGTGGTTAAGTGACAGAAAATAGAGGTAAGTGGTTAAGGGTTAAATAGCACAAGTTTTTTAATAATTAGTAATCCTCGTATGGAAAAAAATACATTCCAGATTATGTCAAAGAAGTTTTATGGATACCTATTTACTGTTAATATTCTTTATAAAACTATGTCTTTAGTGGGTTATGCATAGTTAAATTATGTCAAACAAAATTATGGATATCAACAATTATGCGTAGTAAAATTATGCGTTTCTAAGTATGTTTAATAACCAAATTATGACATTTAATGATTATTATTTTTAATATTATGCCTTTCAACAATTCTGCATTATAATGTTTAGGTATGCCTATTGATATGTTATGCTAAAAATGATTATGCCTTTTGAATTTTATGTCATATGATATATGCCAATCGAAATTATGATAATCAACAGTGTGCGTTTCAAAGGGTCACCGTGCAAGCGACGTCATGCGTCTACAGGCGATCTTCGAATTCAACTTGTTACGAAAGCATATAATAATTGTAGCATGCCCGTGACCTGCAGAGACACATCGCTTGCACGCTGACTGAGCCACGATCTCGAATTGCCATGATCCGGTAAAATAAAAGCAGTTATTAGAATTAATATTTTACACATTCAATTTTACTTGAAATTACCGAATAGGTAGATGTGTGTTTTGATTTCTGAAAAGTTAAGATGTATGACGAAGGTATGGATACATATAAGTCTCAGTAAAAATCTTTATTGCCTTCTAGGTACTTAAATCCAATGATTAAATCAATCTACGGAACCACATGCGTCCCATAAGACCTCATAAACAATTGTAGTATTCTGTTTACTAAGGACTGCTTAGTTTGGCCTACTATTTCTATGGCTTAATGCCAAAACTAAACAGCCTTCTGCTCTTTTAGGTTGTTCTCAGTCTGGCTGTTGCTGTCAAGGAACTAGTAGAAAATGCATTAGATGCTGGAGCTACCAATATTGATGTTCGTCTCAAAAATTATGGAACTGAATTAATTGAAGTTGCTGACAATGGGACTGGAGTTACAGAGAATAACTTTGCTGCATTAAGTATTTAATTAATTCTGTATTCGTATGAATAATTACTCTAATAGTTGTTTCTAAAGCATATCTATTAATAAGTGTAAACTTTTCAGCTTTTAAGTATTACACTTCCAAATTAAAGGAATATTCAGATCTTTTGAGTGTGTCAAGTTTTGGATTCAGAGGTGAAGCACTCAGTTCATTATGTGCACTTTCTAACCTTACAATTACAACAAGACATCAGACCGCACAGTATGGTATGTAAAAAAAGAACAAAAGAGGAATATTCTGTGATATAATAGCTGAAGTATTGCTATAATAATTTATTTGTTTTATTGTAGTGCCGTGCCGGGCTAACACTCTGTTGTTTAGAATTCTCCTCTAATCACTCTCTCTCTTTGCACCTTTTACCTTCATACACCAAGAAGTAGTAGCAAGTAGTTTAAGTCTGAAAACTTCATCCCCTGAGGAGTTTAAACATAATTATGATATAAAGACCTATGACCTAGAAGAATATTACTTAAGTCCGGCAAAGTGCCAGGCCCACCAACTAAAGCCCCCCCTGTGTTCTCCCTGCCCTTATGGGCGCGTATGGTAAGGTTCACACTGCAACACCACTACCAACGCGCCCAAGCAAACCCATACAATCAATCTGACCATCGATTTTTGTTAACGATATACCCAGGATATAGGTCACTAGACAAATACGACAGTGTTTTTATTTTTTTGATATCTTAAAAAGTGACCGAGTTATAAGCGTTCAAAGTTGCCGTGCCGTCCGGATTTATAAAGCGAGTCGCGGAAGGTTGATGACGTCACAAATCGACAGCGGGGAGAGGCACGCGCGGCCTGACGTACTTCGTTAGCTCTGTGCTACTGGTGCGCGCGATTTTACGTGGCTCTAAGATGTGAATCAACATTATGTCATATAATAAATACTATGTAGTACCTATGTGTACAAATTCAACTATTAAAACGCCTACAAAACTATTTTTTGAAGTGCTATTGAATGCCAAAAGGCGTAAAAAGTGGATGAACGTTATGAAACGGGCCCTAAGACCGTTGGATTTTGTTGTGATGACCATTTTGATGTAAGTAAAATAATAATAATAATATTTTTTATTTATATCTTCACAATGGCTTACATTATAGGTACTACATCTTATTCTCTAACAACTATATGTTGTATTTTATTTAAATGACAAGCCTGTGTGACAAAATTCCGGCCCTCCACCCTCTAGGATTAAATTAAACTAAATAAACATATTAAATACTTAGATAATAAACATAATAAAAACATTTTCATAATAAATTTATACATATTACATTATTATTTTTATTTTTATTATAATATGTAATTAGATATTCTAAGCTTCGGGCTACCTATTACCTACTAGAAAATAACCTATAACTAAGTTGTATTACGAGGTTTTTTGGTGTAATGTCTTCTTTTTGTCACTTTTTAAACCACATAGGTATGTATGATTAAAATATGTTGACTTTTGTTGACGGTAAAATGAAGGTCACAAAAGTTTTTACCGTCAACAAAAGTAAACATAGGTACCCAATTTTATAGAAAAACTAGCGGCCGCCCGCGGCTTCGCCCGCTTGGTGTTTGGTTTCTTTATCGCGCCACAGCAACGCCTTCTGGCGACGCGATAAATAGTAGCTGAGCTGCTGAGTGTTTTACGTGAATCCTGATGGAACTATAATTTTTTGCTGGATGAAATCTCTTTTTCTGTAGGTACCTCTGACAACGTGTATATGCAAACTTTCAAGATGATCGGTTAAGCATTTTAGGTGTGAAAAAGTAACTAAAATAAATCAACAAACTAATTCACTTTCGCATTTATAGTATTAGATGGGATTAGGATACGATTCATGTTACCTAAACATGTACACCTACCTATAGACACTAACCCGTTAGTAGGCACCTACTAACTTTTGAATGAGTATCTTAGACCTGCGGGTATTTGATTTGCTTGTTGGTCCTATATAGGTACCTCCATAGTATTTACCATTTCCCAGCTGTTTTTTTTACCAAGCTGAACGCTTTTTAATAACTCTCCCGCCGTTGGGTGCACGACGAGATCTCCTGGGGTTCTCCACCCAAAAGGACTCATCCTAGAGTAAGGCCTACCCGGGTAGAAACCCCTTGGATGTACTCTCTGTCTCCGGAGGTCCAGCGGTAGGTAAACGGTACCGATGGTCCATGGCGATGATTGCGTCGTGGACACCGTTTGCCTACCTACCTAATCCTAAATAGGTGACACCTACGTATTTATTCTGTTGATTAGTTTTTATTGTAACTTCATAAACTTGTTAACTTTCAAACCATTGGCCATTTTTTGCCGAAGCATCGGTAAATATTTGGCCTTGACATTTTTTGTATGAAAGTTGCTAAGCGCAACCTAGGCAATACCACGGAACACAACTGGCAATCTGGTGGCTCCCCTTGGCGTAACCTGGCCGCTAGTCCTTCAGAATTGTCCCCGGTCTGATGGCTCGGAGAAGTGACCTTCCCAATCCCGATTTACCATATGGGGCGTAAATATTCCGGCGGAAATATTGAATTAGTGAATTAGCCACCGGCGAACCGGAGACCGGCATACGGGTACACGGGGCTGGTCACTCTTTGTGCCAGTATCGATAATCGCATTATTCCGCCTCAAAAAAAAAGGCAATACCACAGAAAATACACTTGTTTGTAGGTATGTACACTAAACTGTTTGACTTCATGAGTCGTAGAACATACATTTGTAGGAGCTACAAAAAAAATATTTAACTATGCATGTAACTATTATTTCAGATTGAAAATGACATGGAAAATTAGGTCAAATATAAATTGGTTGGAGGAAGACTAGTACTAAAAAAAAGATGCTTGCCCTCTTAAGTTTTCTTGTCAGCAAAAGACAGTTAAAAAAATTAACGATCTGTAGTGCAAAAATGTAGGCAAAAAGAACTGATTCACAAGATACCTACTCCATGAAGATATACCGAATCCGATCACTTCCTAACATATTGAGGAAATTCGGTTTGAGTCCTCGCATTTCCGCTGCTATATAATCACTATTTTCGGAAAAATATTGAGTCACCATAAAACTGTCTACTTTTGGTAAATTATCTGATTGACCATGTGGAAATCCTTTCTCCATTGTTGTAATTAAAAGGCTAATAAACAATAAAAGTCAAGTTACACGGAGCGCAGTAGGTATGTACGACACAAAACTCAGAGCAACTGCGACTAGCGAGCGAGCGGCTGCCGGCTGTCGATGTGTGACGTCACCTACCTAGAGAGCGCGTACTTGAAAATTTAAATAGCGACCGTAACTTTCGGCGTTAATAACTTTGGAAATACTGCATCGATTTTAATGAAACAAAAACTATTGACATGTACATAACCATAGCTCTTATTTAATGTGTGTTTTATTGTAATTTTCAAACCTATCGGTCACATCAATTGGTCGGGCTATTGCCAAGGGGGGATTGTCCAAGAATACCAGGGCAATCCCCAGACTGAGGCCCTTACGACGGCGTGCATGGAGCCAAACGTCCACGCGGGCCTCCACGGCAAGGTCATTAGACGGGCATTAGATGGGATTCTCTCATTCCGCATGGTGCAGGTATACTGATCTGACATGATTGTTTCGGACACGCCGCAGTGTCTTCACGACGCTCCCGACAACACTGCCGAACACACAGGATAGTCCATACAACGTTCGCAAATCAATTACCTATTACTACTACTCAAGCAAATGACGTTTGCACTCGCGTAAATGTGTGCGTGGAATCTAGTAGGACTGCGGGCGTGGTTATCAATCGAAATAACTCGAGAAGTGCAGCGAATGCCTTCGCTTTTACCCGCATAGCGCTATCTCTGTTATCGGCCGGTGCTCGCGTCTACTCAGTGAACGTGAAGTCCCCACGGCGAACGCGCCCGCCCTTGTTGCCCGCCAGTGTCAATAATGTCTACAATAATAATGGTGTCGATTCAGACACACAACTTAATTTAACTAAACTAGTTTGACAGGATTAAAACTATCGCCATCTTTCTTTTTCTCTAAAGAATTAAAAGTGACGGCTTTATTTTTAGACCTGTCAAATTAGTTTAGTTTAATTAAGTTGTGTGTCTGAATCGACACCATTGTCCTCCTAACCGCTATTCGGTCACGGCGGTTAATCTCCACAGAGACTAGCCATCTGCGCAGGAGATATTATAGTGCATAAGTGACTGCGCAAACGCATGTGCACTTTCTGTTCCTTCACTCGCCTAGTCCGATGGGTCAGTTAACCGACACGACCGGGGCGAGATCAGGCTCAGGACCCACTGTTTAACGTGCCTTCCGAAGCACGGAGGAGCTTGAGATGTTTCTTATTTTGGTCACCCATCCTAGGACTGACCACAGTGAACGTTGCTTAACCTTAGCAATCGTTCGCTGAGCGCACGCGCCACGACAACGAAGTGCGGGGTGAGGTGAGGTGAAGTATTTGAAAGAAGTGCGGGGAGGTGAGTGGCCGTTCTATACAGAGTACTCATAATGGGAGTACTATTATCTTCTATGCTGTTGCTGTACCCGGCCTGGCAACGACAGCACATCGAACTCAACTCTGCGCTGGGAGACGGAGACCTTTCGCTGACGGACGGAGCATGGCCGTGGCAATGCTCCACGGCAAGGCGGAATAGGGGGCTGTCGCCGCAGGAGGCTGCGGAGGGGGGAGCGGTAGGAAGATCCTCAAGCCGCTCCCCTCCGCCGCAGACGGATAGGTAGGCGAGGGTGGGCATTTACTCAAACAATGCCCGTCTAGTGACCCTGTCGTGGAAGCCTGCGTGCACGGTTGGCCCCGTGCACGCCGCCGTAAGGCTTCTCCGTTTGGGGGATTGTCCTAGTGTTCTCAGACAACCCTTGACGATAGCTCGACGATTATGGTCGGAGCTAGCCCGTGCGCGTGGGCAGTGGTATCGCATTGTGGACCCTAGCACGCGCGCCTTTTAGGGCAGGGAGAACACCGGAGGATTTAGTGGGTAAGGTAAGCCCGATACTGTGCCGGGAGTGCCCCACACAAGACGACGAGCGTGCGTGGGGCAAAAAAGGTAGTACATATTTTTGCAAAAGTCTGTCCCTACCACATCTATATCACTACACCGGGTACATGTGATGGAGGACATGTGACGTGCATGCAGGCACTGACTAAGTAACCAAGTTTTTATTTTGCTTTATGTTTTTTTTTTAATCTGTTTAATTATTTTTAACCGACTTCAAAAAAGGCGAATTGAGAATTCGATGCGTATGTTTTTTTTTTGTGTGTATGTTACGCGATTACGCCGCCAATTGTGGACCAATTTCCAAAATTCTTTTTGTCTTCGATAGAGTATACTCCTGGGATGGTTCCAAAGTCACCAAAGTCAGGGTCTGATGATGGGATCACATAAAAATCGAGGAAAAACCTTAAATTTTGATAAATTAATTAAAACTTGGTTAAAATGTGACCCAAACATGCCTCGATTTTAAAACTTTAAACCCAATCGCGTCGTAGATATTAGGTTAAATCATATACTTTCGATTTCAATAAATAAAGTGAACAGTATTCTAGCGGATGGTCTTTTTAGATTTTTCTTATTCGCCTCTATTAATTTTTAATTTAATTGAAATAATTCATCTTACGCTTAAAGGTTTGCTTAAATATTCCCCTCACTCTCAATCACTCACTCCTATGTAATCAGTGCGGGACGATCGACGCAAGGTCATTGGGACCACTATGCGCCTTAAGTATAACTTTCGTACTAAACTGGTTATCTTCTTCTTTCTTCCTAGTCCCACCTACGTGGGGTCGGGTCTCCTTCTTCAGAGTGGGCGATACAATAAAAGTTATGTTGTTTAAAATATACACGGTTACATTTTTATCACCCCGGATAATTTAAGGGTCGCTTCAGGACACGATAGAAAAATTATTTAAAGAAGAATTATTAAGGCGCTCGGCGCCGACGCCGACTATCTCTGTCTTGCGCTATTTTAGTGTCTAGTGCAATAATAACTCTTATTTCAAACGAGTTGTAGATTTATCTTGCTTGAATTAATAATGCGACGTTGCCACATTTTCTTAAGCCCGTAGTAGTATATGCTTTATTCATTCATAATCTTACCTTATCTTGTAGTAAACAAGAACAATGTCTATAATTTAACATTATTGGCGGATAAAATTATAAAATGTAACCACGTGTTTTTTTATTGATATGAGTCGTATACCGTCTACCTAGCTACCCCTCAAATTTTCAGGAGTGACAAAAAATTAACCGAGTAGAATAATTCTTAATTAGCACTAAACAAAACTAATTGCTCTAGAAATGAAAAAGGGGTGGAGGCACTATGTTTAACTAATAGCCTACTAGTGCACATACCTCTGTAAAAGTAACGTGATCCTGACCAGAACACCAACATAACTTGATAGATTATTTTATGTATCTAAACAATACATAAAAAATTGTTCCCTAAATCCTAACTGTTAAGGAGTTATAGATTCCATCACCAGCTCTCAGAAGCAACTTGAAAGAATACAACTAAGAATCAATATATGCCTATTATGTATTTTAAAAGTGATACTAAAAGTCAAAGATCCTTTCATCATCAGCCCAGCATGATACAAGAATCTTTGAGTAGGTACCTAAATAGCTTTAGTAAAAACTTGAAATATGTTAGATGTGTTTATGAAATTTAAGGATTTTCCTGGGATCCCATCACCAAATCCTGACTTGGTGACAATAGGACCATCTCAGGAGTATATTCTTTCGAGTTAAAAATAATTTCGAAAATCGGTTTTAAATTGGTGGGATTATCGGTAAACATGCATAAAAACGATACAGTTGAATAAAAACCTCCTCCTTTTTTGCAATCGGTTAATTAACCACTTGTATTTTTTAAAATTTTAATATCCTTTAGGAGCAGGGGACAAACAGTCAAAAGTCACATAGCCCACATATACCGAGATGCAATGGAAAGCTAGTGTTCATATATGTATATTCCTAAACCGAATGTTTTATATTAACTGGTAACAAATACCTATCTTTTTTTTGTTTAAGCAACAAAAATTGAATATGATCATCAAGGAAACATAATCAAAAGAAGTCCTTGTTCACGTCAAGTAGGAACAACAGTCAGCTTAACAAACTTATTTAGTTCTCTTCCGGTTAGACAAAAGGAATTTCATAAAAATGCTAAGAGAGAATTTAATAAAATGACTCAACTTTTATATGCTTATTGTTTAATATCATTAGGTGTTAAGTAAGTTAATACTTAATACAATTTTGTAGTTTTTGTAAATAAAGTAGAATGTGTAAATAACAATGTCACCTTTCTTTACAGAATAACTTGCACCAACCATATAAGTACCAACAATAAAAACATAGTAGTGACAACTCAAGGTTCAATGTCTTACAAAGATAATATTGCTTGTGTATTCGGTTTAAAACAATTACACAGCATTTTAGAAATTAAGCCTGTAAATGGATGCTCTATTAAAGACAATATTTTCAAAGGTCTATCAGGCAATTTGGAAGAAGGTGAGGAACAAACTTTAGAAGATATTGAAATTGATCTCTCAGAAGATTCCAATGATGCGGATGTACCAGACTTGGATGTAAACAAAATTTCAAATTCTCAAAAATCGCAAGGATACAAAAATGTTATTGAACCTGTAGAGTTTACTGGCTATATATCTTCATGTGCTCATGGCAGTGGTCGTTCCAGCACTGACAGGCAATTTTATTATGTAAATTCGAGGCCTTGTGAACCTACAAAAATAATAAAAGTTGTAAATGAAGTATACAAACAATATAATCCAAACCAATGTCCTTTTGTATTCATAAATGTAAATATTGAAAAAACTGCTGTAGATTTAAATGTAACACCCGATAAGAGAAAAATATTTTTAATTAAAGAAAAAATTATACTAGATGTACTCAAAAATTCATTAATTAAACTGTTTGAAAAGATTCCAAAAACGTTGAAATTGACACCATCAGTAAGTTTCAACAAGTCTATGATAAACAATACTTTAAAAGCAGATGTAGATCAGCCAAAGATATCTAACCCTTTTATGCAAAATACAAAACCCACAGCAGTTAAGGAACAACAGATACATAAACATGATATGAAAAGGAAATGTGGCAGCATGTTTGAATATGTTTTCAACAAAACTATGAAAAAAACGGAAGATAAAGATAATGCTACTCATTATGCTGAAGAGCCTATTTCTTTAAAGGAGATTAAAAATGATACTTTTATTAATGGAAAATGTAATATAATTGATAATGAAATAACTAACACAACACATATTTCTGATTCTCCAGCACAAAATAATAAAGAAGTTATGTATTTGGAAAATAGTGATACATTACCAAATACACAGATTAGAAATATAGATGACATTGTCAAGGTTCAGAAAGCATATACTGTTACATGTAAACCAAAAGAGCATATTTCTAACATCAAAAATTCAGAAAAAAAGACCAATGTAATTACAGATAAAGAGGATTTAGGCAAGTATCACAAACGAATTGTTAATTTAAAAACATCAGTTGAACACGTTAGGCAATTATTTGCTATTTATAAAAATAAAAAATGTAAAAGAACACCATATGAAGTTAAATTCAGAAGTTCAATAAGCGCCATAAATAATAAGGTATGTGAAGAAGAATTGACGCGAGAAATATCAAGGAGTTCCTTTAAAGATATGATAGTTATCGGACAATTTAATCTAGGGTTTATCATAACATGTTTGGGGGACGATCTCTTTATTATTGATCAACATGCAACTGATGAAATTTACAATTTTGAAATGTTACAGAAAGTTACTGAGCTCACTACACAAAAATTAGTATTGTAAGTATTATAAGGTTGTCTAACTAAAAAAAAGCACTACATTTCCTAACTTTCTGATGATGTGTAATTTTGCAGACCCCAGTCTCTAGAACTTACAGGCGTGAATGAACAAATACTAATGGATAATTTAGAAATATTTAAAAGGAATGGTTTTACATTCCAAATAAATGCCGATGCACCACCAACAAAGAGAGTCAGCCTATTAACAATACCAATGTCAAAAAATTGGATATTTGGGAAAGATGACATAGAAGAATTATTGTTTATGCTAAAGGTACGTGACCATTTATCATTTACTATTATATATTTATTTATATTAATAATTTACTTAATACAGTGTGTTTCTGCATCAAGAGCACATACGAGGCAGGGGGCAAAAAGGGGTAATTTTAGTGATAAAAAAATAGAAAAAAACATCCCACATTTTTTGTATTTTTTAGCGGCCATTAAATTATGATTATGAGTTGTTTCATTAAATATAAATCAAGTCTGAATAATACTGAAACGTCTACTCGAGAATAATCTACATCTAACTGGAGTATTATTACTCTAAGGCGGGGTTTGCCAACCAGTGAGGCGCGCCCCACTTGGGGGCGTAGAGTGAACCAAGGGGGGGCGCAGCGAGTGCCTCCAGAATTGAACTGTATAAATAAATTTGTATTAAAACTGTTCATATAAACTCGGGCGACGCGGAAGGTGCCACCTATGCGAAGTCTGCGACACGTTGCAACCATCTTTTGAAAATAAAATTAATTCATTTGTTTGTTGCGCACAGTGCCCAGTGCAAGGTCACTGCATTATCAAATGTTAGGTATTCGTACTATTTCGTACACGCTAGAGGTTTTTCGCCAGTTCTGGGACGAGCAGGGTGATGTTAAGCAGACGCCTTGCAGACGTGCCTAGAAATTTAGGATTTAAAAAGTGGTCGAAATATTTATTTGTGGATTTAAGCAATTTTTTTTAACCCAGACCATTTAAATTACTTTCTTGATGTTATATTCAATTTTGGCAGGAGGTACACAAATACCCTGTATAAAAGGATAAACAATTTTCTAGGAATCTCCAAATGAAGAGTGTCGACCAAGTAGAGTTAGAGCTATGTTTGCTTCAAGAGCCTGTAGGAAGTCTGTTATGATCGGAACTGCACTAAGTAAATCTGATATGAAAAAACTAGTTGATCACATGTCCGAGATAGAAAAACCTTGGGTAAGTTTATTTTTACCTCTACTTAAGCACCACATAAAAGATAATTCTAACTATAAACATTGTTATACTATAAAATAACTAGATACACAATTTTGCAGACCAATTAGCGTCGACCAAAAAGTGTCGGAAACATACTGTAAAAACGCATAGTTAGCAATACAATGTGTTAACGCAAAACCTTTGACACCCTAATTTAATTTTATTATAGTCTTATCTACACACTATTATTATAGAGAAGAAAGATTTGAATGTATATATGTAACGAATAAACTCAAAAACTACTGGACCGATTTTAAAATTCTTTTACTGATTAATATCTATCTAATACTAGTGGGCCCGGCAGACGTTATCCTGCCCGATTCCAGCGCCACCTACCGGGTCCAACTGTACGTTTAAACCTTCCTTGGACCTATGTAAATACACACAGAAAATTTCGTAAGAATCTGTCAAGCCGTTTCAGAGTTTTTGCGAGACAAACACACAGCGTTTCATCTATCTAATATATAAAATTTTCGTGTCACAGTGTTTGTTACCAAACTCCGCCGAAACGGCTTGACTGATCTTTATGAAATTTTTTGTGTACATTCAGTAGGTCTGAGAATAGGTCGTAAACTATTTTTTATAAACTATTATGGCGAAACGTAGTTCGCCGGCACAGCTAGTCTTCTTCTAATATATACAATTCTCGTGTCACAGTGTTTGTTACCAAACTCCTCCGAAACGGCTTGACCGATCTTTATGAATTTTTTTGTGTATATTCAGTAGGTCTGAGAATAGGTCGTAAACTATTTTTTATACAATTATTATGGCGAAACGTAGTTCGCCGGCACAGCTAGTCTAATATATAAAATTCTCGTGTCACAGTGTTTGTTACCGAACTCCTCCGAAACGGCTTGACCGATCTTTATGAAATTTTTTGTGTATGTTCGGTAGGTCTGAGAATAGGTCGTAAACTATTTTTTATTATGGCGAAACGTAGTTCACCGCCACAGCTAGTCTAATATATAAAATTCTCGCGTCACAGTGTTTGTAACCAAACTCCTCCGAAACGGCTTGACCGATCTTTATGAAATTTTTTTGTGTATATTCAGCAGGTCTGAGAATAGGTCGTAAACTATTTTTTATTATGGTAAAACGTAAGTTCGCCGTTATTATGGCGAACCGTAGTTCGCCGGCACAGGTAGTCTTCTTCTAATATATAATATAATAAAATATAAGTAAGTATGTATGTATATGTATGTAATATGTGTGTATCAATATATATGTAGGTATATGTGTTTTAGTTATTTTGTAAAATTGTATTTTTATAAAGGTAGAAAAATTTGTTCCCGCATATACACAACATCTTACACTGCCACTTGGGTTGGCTGGAAGAAATCTCTCCCAGAGATAAGTCCGCTCTTGTATACCTTGTACTCACTGTATATTTAAATGTTTATATGTACAATAAAGAATTATATATATATAAAATTCTCGTGTCACAGTGTTTGTTACCAAACTCCTCTGTAATGGCTCGACCGATCTTTATGAAATTTTTTGTGTATGTTCGGTAGGTCTGAGAATAGGTCGTAAACTATTTTTTATTATGACGGAACGTAGTTCGCCGGCACAGCTAGTCTAATATATAAAATTCTCGTGTCACAGTGTTTGTTACCGAACTCTTCCGAAACGGCTTGACCGATCCTTTTGAATTGTTTTGTGTACGTTCCGTAGGTCTGAGAATAGGTCGTAAACTATTTTTTATATTATTGGCGAAACGTAGTTCGCCGGCACAGCTAGTGGAAATATATAAATTAATTGAATTCTCGCGGATGCGAATACGATGTTTCGCCGCGTCGCGCCGCCGATAACAGGTAAAGACGACAGAGTTAAGTAATAAAAACCAAGTGCGAGACGGACTCGCCCATGAAGGGTTCCGTACGATTTATGACGTATTAAAAAAACTACTTACTAGATCTCGTTCAAACCAATTTTCGGTGGAAGTTTACATGGTAATGTACATCATATATTTTTTTTAGTGAAACCCCCCCAACCCCCCCTGTAACTTCTAAAAGCACACACATTTTACGACTTTGGAAGTGTCTCTCGCGCAAACTATTCGGTTTAGAAAAAAATGATATTAGAAACCTCAATATAATTTTTGAAGACCTATCCATAGATACCCCACACGTATGGGTTGATGAAAAAAAAATTTTGGGTTTCAGTTCTATGTATGGAGAACCCCCAAAATTTATTGCTTTTTTTTCTATTTTTGTGTGAAAATCTTAATGCGGTTCACAGAATACATCTACTTACCAAGTTTCAACAGTGTATAGTTTCGGAGAAAAGTGGCTGTGACATACGGACGGACAGACAGACAGACATGACGAATCTATAAGGGTTCCATTTTTGCCATTTGGCTACGGAACCCATAAAAGCGGCATAGTTGAAAATTTAATTTTGGTTAAAATCTCCTAGATTTCTAGTGAAATCGATTCTACTCTCGATTCTGAACAATATATCCAGGATTTGTCAATTTAATTAATATATTGTATACTAGCTGTGCCCGCGCACTACGTTTCGCCATAATAATGGCCCAAATTGTAATTATGGCGGAATCACTGCAAGACTTACAAACAATGCTGTTCAGTCTGAATGCTACTTCCAGACAAATTGGTCTCGGGATGAACTTAGACAAAACTGAGGTCATGTTCAATAACCTCGTCGCTCCCGAGCCAATCAAAGTTTACGAAACCATCCTCGAGGTTGTTAAAAAGTACACATACCTTGGTCAAATATTACAACTAGGCAAAAACGACCTTGAGCTGGAAATTGACAGGCGGATTCAACTGGGCTGGGCAGCGTTTGAGAAGTTGCGACACTGATACCATCGCTGATACCAAAAAAATTTAAAATGAAGGTTTTTAACCAGTGCATCCTACCCGTTAATGACCTACTGAGCCGAGACGTGGACACTGACAGTAAGATTGTTCCACAAGCCAGTGAGCAATGGCACGACCTATGCTCGGTGTATTTCTTAGGGATAAAATAAGAAATGAAGTGATCCGTAAAAGAACCAAGATGGCTGACATAGTTGAAAGATTTTGCAAGCTGAGTTGCGTTCCGAGGGTCAGAGTAATGCAACCGAGAGTGTTTTTCACACTCGCTCCGAGGTTCAGAACGGCTCGGTTGCTATCTTTTTTTTTAGTTTGTAGCTTGCCGATCAAAATCAAGCAAAGGGCAAAATATACTAATCCTTACTAGGAAATTAACAGTCAATATCTATTTTTCTGCTTAAAAATAATTACAACACATAAAAATCTCTATATTTCCCTTGAATTAGGCTTAAAAGAGTTCAAAGTAGTGTTATTTAATAAAATAATAAGTAATTAGCGTATTTTTGACATCGACTTTGACATAAAAGCTGTCAGAGTGTTTTTCACCCTACGCTCAAGTTGGTTGTTTGGTTGCATCACTCGAAGCTTCTGAACGGGCACAGAGTGTACTAACCGCCTGTCAGAGCGTTTTTTACCCCGAGGCTCTGAACGGGTCGGTTGCTGTCAGAGTGCACTCGGAGTGCACTCGAGTGTAGGTTCTGAACGCAGCTCTGAAGTGGCAGTGGGTTGTTGAAGATCTGACAACCGGTGGGGTGTACGGTTCAACCGTACAAAGTGCATTTCAACATTTTCATTCATATAGCAATTTGAACCAGTTCACGTAAACGCGCGTGCATCACTAGACGTGACTCATTAATATCATATCATTAAAATAAGCAGTTTATATAAATACAGTTATCGTAATCATCAAAATATCTTTCAATCATCTCTAAGGTGTAAAGCCCCTACATCTTTTAATGTCGATAAATTTTCAATGTGGTCATAATATGCAATATATTTTGACAGTTCATATCGAGTTATCGTTTTATCATATCGTGTTTCGTTGTTCATGCTACAGGGGCTGGTGGGTTGCTGTATATAAGGCACATAAAAGTGACATCAATTTTAAAGTGGCTCCTCATGTATGCATGTATGTACAGATGTTTGGATTGAGGAGCCCTAGAGGACTTACAAACTACTTGCTCTATATACATTTTAAAAAATGTATCATTTAATAATTTCGTTTGGTACCTGCTAATAATTTGGTTCCATTACAGCTGAAACTTGCCTTGAAATGCCTTATAGTTTCAATTTAACTCAATGTTATTTAACTCAATGTTAGCTACATTTCTATAATACATATTCTAACATATAAACTTTTACATGGTCCTGCAGTCCAATGTATAAATAATAGGTTACTGACATGTGACACGAGTGTATGGATTGAGGAGTCACACTCAAAGTGTTTCAATTTTCAATTTTCTCGGCCCATCTACCGCAGTGTCTCAAGACGAAAGTCTTCAATTCGTGCGTGTTGCCAGTGATGACATACGGAACTGAGACGTGGCCGCTTACAATGGGTCTCATCAGAAGGCTCAAAGTCACCCAAAGGGCAATGGAGCGGGCTATGCTCGGGGTTTCTCTACGTGATCACATCAGAAATGATGAGATCCGTAGAAGAACTAGAGTTACCGACATAGCCCAAAGAATTGCAAACCTTAAGTGGCAGTGGACAGGACACATCGCTCGTAGGACTGACGGCCGTTGGGGCGGAAAGGTCCTCGAGTGGCGGCCGCGTACCGGGAGACGCAGTGTTGGTAGGCCCCCCACAAGGTGGACCGACGATCTGGTGAAGGTCGCGGGAAGCCGCTGGTTGCGGGAGGCGCAGGACCGATCGGTATGGAGATCCTTGGGGGAGGCCTATGTCCAACAGTGGGCGTCTATTGGCTGATATGATGATGATGATGACTCAAAGTGTATCTTCTCGAGTTTCAGCCGTAATGGCACCAAATACAAAAATACTACTAAACCAAAACATTTTCAAAAGGGTACATATAATAGTTTGCGGTATCTCAGTCGCTCCTCAATCCATACATCTGCAGGCGGAGCACATGCTGCCAAGACTGGACTTCAGTTACGCATTATCTCACAATTTCAGTGACATAATCTCTATGTCTCAAAGAGTAACACGGCGGCGCATATTTAGTGCAACTGACGTGATAAAAATTTCGGAACGCTCGTCAAGGGACACGTGTGACTGAGTTTTATCACAAATTCCTTGGCGTGTCTGTGCTCTGACTGCTGCTACATCTTCCAAAGTATTAAAGCCCTTGCTACAACCACAGCAGTCGGTTCACCACCACCACCACCCGCCCTCCCTCAATCGCATGCGACAAGGCTTATCAGCTCATAATGTCAACTTCTCAAAATCACAACCGGACGCATAATGTTCATTTCTCAAAATGTCAACTTCTTAGAATGTCAATTTCGTACAATGACAACTTCTTAGAATGTCAAATTCGCAAAATGACAACTTTTTATAATGTGAACTTCTCATAATGTTAACTTTTTTAAAGATTTACTTATTCGCATAATGACAACTCTTCGTAATTTCTACTTTAACGATTAAATTAAATAAAAAACAAGATCATTGCATCAGTTTACATAATTTTACCAAATGTTAGAATGTATCTAATTTTGTTTCACCAAAAAGTGTATGCAACATCGTAAAACTTGGCAACAATATTTTTTTACTAATATTTGGTAATGTTGCATGCACTACCTACTAAAAGTAAAAGTGCAGTGTCGATGCACCATAAGATATATTTCTAAATTGGTAGGCATCTAAAGATGGTGAAAAAAAGACATCAATTTTTTTTATTAATCAACTGTAATAAGTGCTATATTATGTCTTATCATATCACATCGTATAACAAATTCAAACATCACACCGTATAAAAATTTCAGGGAATCATAAAATAAACTACTAACTTAGAATTTAATGATTTAGATACTGTTTCTAATTCGTAATTTAAACAAACAAAGCTGCAAAAATATAATCAATCAAATGGTTTTACTAGTTCGGTAATAAGTGCTATATGACATGTGTCATCATCACAATCATAAAAACAATACAAAAATAATGTCGGAAAGCATAAAATTACCTACCAACCTATATAACTTACCTTCTTTTCCCAAAATATAAGTTTTTTTTTTATTTCAACAAAGACTGCCGCAACAATAACAATGATCATGTTTTTCATTTAATTTAAGTAGAAATTACGAAGAATTGTCATTATGCGAACAAATCTTATAAAAAGTTGACATTATGAGAAGTTGACATTATAAGAAGTTGTCATTTTGCGAATTTGACATTGTAAGAAGTTGTCATTGTACGAAGTTGAAATTCTAAGTTGACATTTTGAGAAATGGACATTATGCGTCCGGTTGTCATTTTGAGAAGTTGACATTATGAGCTGATACGCGACAAGGGAATATCACTAATTTAATGTCCATTGTAGCGCAACCTATTGGTGTAGTATAGTACTAATTAGTGATATTCCTTGTCGCATGAGATTTCAGGGAGGGCAGACGGTGCAACATTAGCCTGCATAATTTGTACCAATATAGGTATCTTATGTATGGTATCTTGATCGGAAGTGTTGCTATACAGTGTGTTTCTGCATCAAGTACACATACGAGGGGGTAAAAAAAATTAATGGTAAATGGTAAGTAACATCTCACAATTTTTGTACCTATAAAATACAAAAAAAAGTTTTGTTTTTTCTATTTTTTTATCACTAAAATGACCCCCTTTTGCCCCCTGCCTCGTATGTGCACTTGATGCAGAAACACACTGTATATCTACTTTTTAACAAATAATAATGTTTCATTGTAAACTTACGAAAAATTACAACTTCAAATTAAGTTAGATTTGATTTATTATTAGATCATCTAAGTACCTATAATATACCTAGTAATTGTATTTTTTTTCTTTATTTGCAGAATTGTCCTCACGGTAGACCAACAATTAGACATTTAGTGAATTTGGCAATGGTTCACACAAAGTATTGAGACAGGATCTATGTTATAGAATCATGTTAATATTAAGACCATACCAATAGTATTTATCTTTATTTAACAATTTGATACTATGTACATTTTTTTACTACACACTTATTGTTTTGAAAATATTAAAGCCTGTATGTGCAGTGGTTATTATTACTCCAGGCATTTGCTTATGCCAATGCAATTCTTTTATATCATTTTGTCCTTGATGAATGAATAGTAATTGTGGTGGCAGGTTCTGAAAGAAATAAAAAAAAAATATTATCTCTAACATTGTCTTACAGGGTTACTTTTGAAGTTGCGAGCTAAAGGGGTATGGGTAATTTTGTATGGATAAGTGGCGTCATTTTTGTTTTTAGCGGCCATCGTTAATTTTTATACTAATTTGTAGCCCTATTTTAAGTGAACATATTCAACAAAGAAGTTTTGCCATAAGTAATATCGGAGCTTGGTTATGTTCACTTCATTAGGGATACTGTAAAAGTGAATATGAGTCAATATCAAAATTATTGTACATTTGATAAAATCTCGGTGTCCCCATAACTTATACGAGGAGTAAAAAATCTATAGTGAAAAAATAAACATCATTTTTTAATAAGGCGCTAAAATAATTATGCGTTGGGATGATAAGTACCAAACCAACTGAATTACACTAAAGAAATACAATGAAAACCAAATCTATTGATTTAAAAAAGAGTGTCTGCACGTGCCAATGCTAGATGAAAAATTCATTCCTTTTTTAACCAAAAACTCACACATTTTTTTATTAAGTGTACTTGGGAAACGATCATTATACATGGGCAAACCTTTTATTTTATTAGAAATGTTATAATAATTGAGACATCCGAAGTTAAACTGATGTCTCCATATTTTGTTCCTTTGTGTGACGAAATTACGTGTCTTTCATACACATTCTGAACGTATCCGTATTTTTATTACATCTGGTAACATTTCATTGTACTACCAACCTTACAAAACAAAACATTAGCCCTTTACTTTTGATGTAATAATGTCGAGAACTATGAAACACGTTTTGTAGCTCTAAAAATTTTAAACTTGTGTGACGCTAAATTTCAGATGAGTTTAATTATTTTATTACACAGTTATTATCATAAGATTGCCATAGACAAGAATTGTGATTTTTTTTTAAAATTTTTTGTTGTCCGTGGTTTCGTGTCTTTGTAGATTATATTTTCCTTCCATTGTGTGACATTGGGTGACGTCACACATAAAAGCAGGGTACATACACGTTGGTCATTTTTAAACGGTTTTATTAACTTGCCCTTTTGTTTTTTTGCTTGGATCACATTTAGAAGGAATTGAAATTTTTCCCCCTTCCTGTTGTCAGATTGTCCTTTAGTTCTGATTCCATTCAATTTAATATAATCAGTATCATTGTAAATCCAAGCTGGCCGCCGTTACATAATGACGGATTACATATTTTTTACAACCCTCTCAATATGGATATCAAATAAAAGGTAATTTTTGTCTCGATTAATGACTTAAAATTTAGCACAGACTTTTCAAAATAAAAATTTGATATTGTGTGTATTCTCATATTATTTTTTACTTTTAAGTATTATGTAGTACATTTTTATCTTGTTTATGCATCTAAAGTGCATTTGTGTGTATGTATACAGAGTTACTTTTTTATCACCCCGGAAAATTTAAGGGACGTTTCAGGACATATCCATTATTATATTATAGTATTTTTGGATTTTTTTGAAAATTTATATAAAATTAAATTAATATTTTAAAATTAATATTTTTTATTAATATTTAAATCATTCTACTATCGTGTCCTGAAAAGCGTCCCTTAAATTTTCCGGGGTGATAAAAAAGTAGCCCTGTATATGCACCTTTATATTCTTTTGTGTGAGAAATATTTTTTTGTGTTCAGAAAGAAAATTCCATTGTGTTTCTTTTGTGTGATGTACAATTTTTTTGATATTGAGTCATATACGATATACGTAATTCTGACGGATATAATGAGACAGAAGCCCACACTTGATGAACGTCAAGAAACAACTACAATACGGAATATGCACGTTTGACAAACAACAAAATTATATTTCAAATAACTTTAAAAACTGCAGTCATAAAAACTTTGAAGTTGTCAGTGTCAGTCAGTTGTAGACTGGGATCTCACATAGACTGTGACCTCATCATACACCGCCATATAAAACACTGATGGCCATTTTCACCAACCTCTCCTTAGCTTAGGTGACTCTTAGGTAGCATGCTGTCACAATCTTTTCATTAAAGACAAAAAGTGACAGCATACGTCTTAGGGGCTTCCTAAGCTAAGTTATGGTTGGTGAAATCGGCCATTAATTAGATTTTTCACAATTTGTTAAGGCTATCTATTAACCCATTCAATGCGGCGACCGAAATTGCTCGTACTAGTCAGATGCGGGGCGTTTTAAGCGATGACGCCGATCGGCGTCCGCCGCACCCCGTAAGAGTAAAAAAAGACGCACATCGGCGTTTTCAGCACTGAGTAAGGAATTTGTACATATTATCGCATAATTTATTACAAAACACACAAAAACTGCTATTTGTGTTACACTAGTATACCTCTGTAATATTTAAAAAGTATTGTAGTAAATTGTTTTAAAGTTTTGTGACCTTTTTGGTGTTAAATAATAATTTACGAAATAAGTGAAGTTTTTAAACAATTATGGCCAAAAACAGTAAATTAATTTGCTTTCTATATACAAAATTGCATTATTATCTTCTAATTACTATTGAAAGTACTCAAAAAATTAAAACATAAAGAATTTCATAATTTTCCAGGGGTTGTAAACATTTTAGATGTTTTTAGAAATATATTCGTTAAATTATAGCATTTTAACATAATTATACAGCGCTTAATTTTTGCTTTAAATTCCCTAAATAATGGACTTTTTATCAATAATTACTATTTTTAACCGACTTAAAAAAAAGGAGGAGGTTATCAATTCGGTTGTATTTATTTATGTTTGTTACCTCATAACTCCGTTATTTTTAAACCGATTTCCAAAATTCTTTTTTTATTTGAAAGAGTATACTCCCGAGGTGGTTCCATTGTTACCATGTCATGATCTGATGATGGGGTCTCATGAAAATCGAGGAAAACCCTTGAATTTCATAGGCGCGTCCAACGTGTTTCATGTTTTTGTTGAAGATGTTCAGGTATCTGCATTTGGTAGTCATCAATCATGTTATTGAGCTAATGATGGAAGGTTTCTGGTAGGTTAGGAGTTCGGGAATAATTTTTTCAGTACTGTATAGAGCGAAAGACGTTTTATTTTAAGTTGTTCTGATGTTTGCCATGGCTCAAATCCTAAAACGCATGTATTATAAACTAAAAAGATTGAAAAAAATTTTTTTCCAAAAAAATTAAACTGACTTAAAAACACCAAAAAGTCATAAATAATTTTAGAACACAACATCACAGTTTTATATTGAAGTCGGTGCGGTCGGTATATACGTCAATGGTTAGGACTGTGCACGGGATACGGTGCGAGCCGCCGTCTAGTGACTTCGCGTGATTGTGTTGATATTAAAGTTCAGGCAGAGTGCGATCTCATATTTCAGCCATTCTCTCTTATAATAAATAAATATGCTTCTCATCAGCAGGCCTATTCTCTAACTTCGGTTACTAACTAGAACTATCATTTTTGAAAGGAACTTAACATCAATTACTGCTATCATGAACGCTGCCGTAACACATAAGATCACTAAACCAGTAATGGATATTGTGTTTAAAAAATAAGTTCTAGTTACCAACCGTAGTTAGCGAAAAGGCTTGCTGGTCAGCCAGAATCGAGGGTGTAAAGGCGGATGGATGGCTATTACTGGCTAGGTTACACCGACCACCTCTGGCAGCCGAAGAGCACAGAGAAACAGGGAGAAGCAACATTCAAGCTAGGTCCTCCATACTCCGACACTGGCTCCTCCGGCGAATTTCCCGAAGAGGGCTAGGGAAATTAAAAAGAAAAGGCCATTAAAAAAGAGTGCACGAGGAAAAAAACCCGATGCGGCTTCTATAAGCCGTAGAAGCTACTAAGGTCAGTGGAGATCTGTTCTCTCTACAATGTTGTTTCTGTTACACATTAATGATATGTTAAAACCATTTTTGGGAACGCGGATGACAGCACCGTTATTGAGAGATACTTATCCAGCGTAAGAGCTACCACACAGGATATTGACCACCAGAGAGTGGCAAATTGGGTAAATAAAAATCTAGTTGAGTTCAATTTCTCAAAGACGCAGGCGTGTCTCTTCACCGCAAAAATGAGCCTCTTCAACTTTGCTCCCACTTTACGGAATGCACCTGTTGATATAGCCGACCACCTCGAACTCCTTGGTATGCAACTTTCATCCAAACTGAACTTCGGAGGATATACACAAGCTCTAAGTAATTAGGTACACAAAGTTCTTAAGTTACATTATTAACTAGATTAAAATTTAAACACCACGTGGCACATTGTTGGGTCGCCACAATACTCCAAGGCTAAGACCGCTTCCAAAAATGGGGTATCCTTGCAAAAGTCCGCAATTTTTTTATCTCACGGCATTTACTGAGCCTCTATACGGCTCAGGTTCGCTCCTGTATGGAGTACTGCTCCCAACTGTGGGATGACTCAGCTCGATGCCAGCTCGATGCTTTGGACTCCATAGGCAAGCGTGCTAGAAAATTGATCGGTGATGAATCGCTTGTATCCAAAAAGCTTCAGAGCCTCGAACAGCGCCGTCTAGTCGCAAGTCTCACTGTATTCTACAGGTTTGCATTTCGGCGAGTGTGCTGAGGAATTGCATAGCTTAATACCACCAGCACCATTCCACTGTAGGACGATAAGACGTGGTGAGGGAGACCATCTGTAGTCGACATTCCACCCACTCACACCAAACGATTTGCTTCCTCCTTTATCATACGAAAGCTGTGGAATGATCTTCCTGCGTCTGTGTTTCCAATTAAGTATAACTTGGGGGTTTTCAAAGCAAGAGTTAACAGGCACTATTTGAGTTTGCGTGCTTCACCTTAGACCACATCTTCGCTTTCCGTCAGGCAAGATTGTGGTCAAACGCGCTCAAATTTATCTTTAAAAAAAGGTGTAGCCAGAGGAGGGGCCATCTCGTCTCAGCACCTTACCAGTACTAGGTAGATGGTCCTCGGTGGTAAAATAGAGCGGAAGAAACAGGCTGCTACTGTGGCTGTGCCTGTTACAGCCGTTACCGCCAAGCCAAAGATGCCAAAGGCACCTCAGACTTGGTAGTTGTCATCGCGCTGAAGTCAGATGTGGTGGCAAATGGTACGTCATATAAGGGCATTGTAGCTAAGGCTTAAGCGTCCATTCGGCTGGACGATTTTGGCATCGTTGCAACATTCCGTGTAGGGGTTACGGGAGCTGCAATCATGGAGCTCCCTAAAGAAACCTCTAGCAGACCAGTTGGCTGCTCGGATCGGAGAGATACTTGGTGATGACGCCTTGGTGGTGACCAGGACCATCAAATGACGGATATTAAAGTCACTGGTCTGGATGGCTCCGGGTCTGCAGAGAAGCTAAGAGACGCCTTAGCGTCCATCACAAGCAGCCCTCAGGCCCACGTAAGAGTAGAGAAAGTTCATACTGGAGCCAGGGGGCAGTGACAACCTTTGCAGCAGGTTCAGTGGAAGTCGCCAAAAAGGTGGAAGAGGTTAGCCGAGTGACAGGTTCAGTGGAAGTGGCCAAAAAGGTGGAAGAGGTTACCCGAGTGAGAGTGCGTTGCAGCTATATATGCTTCGATTTAACTACTAGACTAACGGCCAATGCGTTGCTTCCGTTGCATGGAGACTGTAAACCCTGTGTCATGCTGTGCTGTTATTCGGCTAAAGAATGCAGCAAACTATGTTTCCACTACGGTTTGCAAGGATATGCTTTCATCAGTGTGATGTGCCGTGTCTTCTGAGATCGGCCACCTATCAAACCACAGGCAACCCTGTGAGAGGCATGTTATTGCCAGTAAGAGTGGTGACTTCATAGATGCCACCACACCCCCTCAGGGAGGAGACATCCATGGACACAGCCAAGGGCCAGAAGATCCGCGGGTAATCTTCTCCAAGCGGATAGACTTCGCAGTCGTAGTCGAGCCGTACATGGTACCCTGATCTGCTAGGTGGGCCGGGTCTACGGATGGCTTGGCGGCTGCTGTGGTAGCGGCTGGAAATTTAGCCCTCTCTTTTTCTCTAATGGAGGGCCAGGTTATTTATGGCCATCAAGTAGGGTGGCGGTTTCCACATACTTTTCCCTTAGCCGTGGTAGAGGGAGTGGTTAGGAGGACGGCGTCCTACAAAGTGCTGGTGGAGGGTGACCTCAACGCAAAGTCGCGTGTCTGGGGTTATTCCACTACCGACGCTAGGGGTAGGCTACAAAGTCTTGGGCCTTGAGCTTGGGATTTGAAGCTCTCAACAGAGGAGCCACCCCGGCATGTGTGCGGCAAGAGACGTCGATAATCCATGTGACCATAGCCACCACATCCTTCGCCTCCAGGATGAGAGACTGGAAAGTGGAGACCGAGAAGTAGAGCATGTCGGATCACTGGTATATCCGATATGCAATCTTTTCCTCATCGATGTTTCCGAGGGCGGCGGGAGCTGCTGGTGCATCCGCCTTCCCTAGATGGGCGATCACTCAACTCCAGCCGGGGGTGGCGTTGGAGGCAGCATGGTGCGGTAGTGTTCTAATCTGCCCTCGCATATCGCTGGCGCTGCCAACGCAATTGTGACGCACTTCGTGGAAGACCTCACAGCTGTCTGCGATGCTGCCATGCTGAAGGAAGAACCTCACGAACGAGGGCCCCAAGTATTCTGATGTTCGCAGACAATCATAGATCTACGCACCACCACCCTAAGAGCCAGGCATGCCTTCTTACGATGCAGGCGGCACGACGTTCAACGAAGAGAAAACGCTTCGTCAAGCATACAAGGAGGCGCATCGCATCGCGCTTAGCTTTCACGAAGTTCCACTCTATTTCTGGTCCCTCATACACGATTACTTTCGCAGGAGAGAGATTGTGTATGAGGAAGCGAATAGCAGCGTTCACAGATGGGCGGTGTCGGCGGAAGTAGCCCAGGGGTCAGTTCTACGTCCAATTGGGTGCTGAGAGACAACTTCCTACCGAAAATATAGTTCGTGTGCTTCGCCGACGATACGCTGGTCGTGCTGAAAGCACCGACGTATGAAGAGGCGGCCCACTTTGCGTCGGTCGTCACGACAATGGTCTTCCGACGCATTCGCCTTTTAGGCCTGTTAGTGGCAGTTGATAAGACGCGGGTATAATTTTTAGGTCCTGCCGAAGACCCCCAACGGGGTTCTGTATCCGAGTGGTGGATGTCCAGGTTCTCTCCAACTAACCTAGGCAACTGGGAAAGGGTTACCCCAGTCAGACTGACAACCTAGTGACCCCTCCCTTGCCGAAGCCCCACCTTGTTGGCTGCTGGGCCTGTTCCCAGGTTCTTTGCTTTTCGTTCCGTGAATTGGCTTTCTGAGCCCGAACGTACCTCCACCGGAAGCGGAGAGGTTTCGGAGGGTAGTTAAGCCGGGTAGGGGAACACTAGTGGCAGTTGATAAGACGCGGGTATAATTTTTAGGTCCTGCCGAAGACCCCCAACGGGGTTCTGTATCCGAGTGGTGGATGTCCAGGTTCTCTCCAACTAACCTAGGCAACTGGGAAAGGGTTACCCCAGTCAGACTGACAACCTAGTGACCCCTCCCTTGCCGAAGCCCCACCTTGTTGGCTGCTGGGCCTGTTCCCAGGTTCTTTGCTTTTCGTTCCGTGAATTGGCTTTCTGAGCCCGAACGTACCTCCACCGGAAGCGGAGAGGTTTCGGAGGGTAGTTAAGCCGGGTAGGGGAACACATAACTGTAATAGCCGCTGGTGTGCCCAAGTCCTACGGCATATTCATGTGGGCGACCTAGTCAGCTGAACCCCTTGTCGAAGCCGCAAAAGATTCCCCTGCCTCAAAAAAAGGACTGTGCAGAAAAGGAACAGTACGATGATGGCTTGACTCAAATGAAATGATAGTCCGCTTCCAACAAAACGCCATATTATAGGTTATTAATCACATAATAATAAAATAATTGAAAATTTATTGATCATTTTTTATCATATTTTTATTGAAGTCGGTGCCAAATTAGTAACCACCTATATTAATTGTTCTTATATTTTTAAGACTTTGAAGGTGATCATTGCTTAGCACCGACTTCAATATAAAACTGTGATGTTGTATGTATTCTTACAATTTATGACTTTTTGGTGCTTTGAAGTCAGTTTTATTTCTCGTATTTTTTTTTCAATCTTTTCAGTTAAGTTAATACATGAATATTAGAATTTGAGCCAAGGCAAACACCGGAATAACTTAAAATAAAACGCCGTTCGCTCTTAAAAGTTTTTAAATAATTATTCTCAAACTCCTAATGTACCAGAAATCAATCATCAGCTCCCTAACATGATATGATGACTACCAGAGGCAAATACCTGAATATAATCAGCAAAAACATGAAACAAGCTGGACGTGCCTATGAAATTCAAGGGTTTCCCTCGATTTCCATTGGATCCCATCATCAGATGCTCCTTCGATTACAAAAAGAATTTTGGAAATCGGCCCACAAATGGCAGAGTAATCGATAAACATAATATAAAAAATAGATACAGCCGAGCATAGAACCTAATCCTTTTTCGAAGTCGGTTAGAAACAGGTAAAAGTTGTCGCACGTAATCAGAAATCAGAATATTAATTTGCACAATATTATGTGCAATACATTCGGGTGGGCGACAATGTGTCTTATGACTAGTTTCAACAATATTCTGCCTTGTGTCTGTAGGCATGCAAATGTAGTAAATTCTATTTTAATTCAAAATAAAATATATTTTTACATATTTTAAATGTCAACAATACATAATATGTCTAATCAAAATATTTTTTCCATATATTATTATATTCCTTGATCAAGTAGGAGCCAATGAAACAACTTATTTTTGAATATATTTTTTTCCATCGGTTGACTCAAAATGTCAGGCGGAAGCTTATTAAATATTTTGATTGCCATATAGTAGGTGAGAATACCTATCAACTATTTCATTACTAAAGTAATGAAAAAAATAACCAATTCGTATTTGGGAAACCCAAACACAAAAATTTATTCATGCTTTTGTTTTTTTTATGGACGATAATTTAAAGCAAATAATAAAATCATATTTTCGTAACGTTATTTATAACCATTACCACAAAATAGTCAAAAAAACTAATTTACTATACACAGAGATTTTATAGTTGTCAACCTCTGGAAAACGCCGATCGGCGTCACCCGCACCAGTGACGGAAAACGCATTTTTTTTTGAAAGTGGAATATCCAGAAACTATTAACATGGGCGATTATCTGACATAATTGATTTATATTTATCGATATTTCATAAACGTAGTATTAAAATTGAATTTTTTCTTGAACAATTTAAGTTTACGCCGATCGGCGTCATCCGCACCTGGCAAGGAACGCAATTGACGCCGATCGGCGTCCGCCGCACTGAATGGGTTAATGTATAATGATGATTTGTCGAAAATTAATAATATCAATTTCATATTATTTACGGACGACACGATTAGCGCAGAGGTCGAGTGATCGCCTACTGCGCAACGGGTCGCGGGTTCGATTCCCGTACGGGACAAATATTTTGTATGACCTACAGAAATTTGTTTCGGTCTGGGCGTATGTGCATGTGATATTCTATGTTTGTAACTGCACCCACGACACAGGAGAAAACCCTAGTGTGGGGCGACGTTTTTTTAAAAAAAATATTTCCTATTACAAAATCAACTTGAAATTTTCAAGGTGATTGAATTTGTATACATGCAAGATTTCGCTGTGACTAAGCTTCAAACAGTTTTGAATTTTATACAATATCATATATGACATTAGAAACAATACAATAATCTTCTAGATTTTTATAATATGTATCTATATACAAGGTAGTTTTTAAACCATCAACAACCTCCCAGGGGCTGATTCTAGTGCTCAGATGCAAAAAAAAATTTACTTTCCCATACTAAAGTCTCGATCAGCTAACCTAGTTTATGGAGAAGTGTTTTTTTTTTTGCGATTTCGATGTTGGTCCCATACAAAAAGTTGTTGCATCTGAGCACTAGAATCAGCCCCTGGGAGGTTGTTGATGGTTTAAAAATTACCCTGTATACATATATAAAAATCTCGTGTCACGGTGTTTGTCCGGGATAAACTCTGAAACCATTTAACAAAGGACATGTCCACTTTTTGTATGGAACGTGGAATTTTATTCTGAACCTTTTATAACCAGTTTAAAAATTTATGACGGAAATAGAACTTTATGAGAAGCATGTTTATCCATGAATATTAAAAATATTAAGGCCTGCATTTAGGAGAAAAAAATTAAAAATGTTTTTTTTTTATTGTTTCTTTAGCAGGGCTACATTTAGTTTTTTTTACTGGCAATTAAAAGGATGTCATTATCAATGCCACTGTAGCTGTCGTTTTGACTTTTGTTTATTGTTTGTGTGTATGTGTGTAACCTTCCTTCCTTTCACAAAATAGTATCTTTTATTTTCTACAGCTATGCTCAGGTTCTTGATTTTACATGTGATTTAAATATTGGCTTGCTAACTGGACTAAGTTTTCTCGTAATTTGAACGTACGAAGTAACCAGACCCAAGAATTGAACAACAAAATGTTATACTTCCAGGTTACAGTCGCACTCCTGATACAACTTCTCATTTTTTTTGTACCAGAGTGCTATAATTTGGAATTTGCAGGCCTAAAAAAACCTAAATTTTATTCCAAACCCTAGATTTTTGAGTACTCTTTACAAAAATACCTGAAACATGTTGCTTAATTAATGATGAAATTTTTAGCCCCAAAGGGGACATGTCCTTTTGATGAAATTTATGATAATGTATGTAATTTGGTCCAACTTAAAAGATATGATAGTTTTTATCTCGATTATAACCTCAATATTTATTATTGCGAGGGTTTGTTATTATTTGTATGTTCCATAAGTTTATTATAGATGGCGGTGCGAGTTAATTTATCGACACAACAGTTTATTTAGGTTGGGTAACTGTCCAATAGATGGCGTTATGTCCTACTATAATTACTGAGCCACAGCAGCATGTAGCCGGGTCAGCTAATATCATATAAAAATACTAATCAAAGCAAACCCAGTTGTTTTAAGCTATGATATAAATAACATACGATTTTTAATTACCCTTAATTCTTCATCAACAATTTCTTCATCATCTCTTTCCACAGCTAAATCCCACAATGCAACTTGATTGTCTTCACCAGCAGAAGCAAGGACGCTTGGCTCTGTTTGATGCCATTCTACTGAGGTTATAGGTGCCGTATGATGCTTGAATGTACCAACTGAAGCATTTGAAGTGAATTGTCTTAAGTCCCATATATGCAGAAAACCATCATCTCCTCCTGTGATATTTATTTATTATAAATTAGACAGTATAATTAAAACATTTTTATTAATTGATAATAAAATGAGTGTTTGAAATTAGGTTAGGTTAATTTTATATCAATCAATAATAAAATAACAGAATCGAAATCTAAAGTTTTGTTTCAAACAGCTCATTTTCTAAATAACATTTTACCACTAGCTATAAATGGTTCCTTCTCATTCCATGAGATGACATTAATATCACTTTGGTGAGCATTTTCACAGGTCAACATACATGCTTTTTGCGGAGCTGCTCGTGTATCCCATATTCGAATAGTCTTATCAACAGAACAAGAAGCTAAAACATTCCTACAATAAAAAAACTGATTTAATTATCTATTTGTTTCAATGGTAGCATTTTATTTAAAGCCTAGAAATGAACCTTTCGTTAGGGGACCATTGTATATCTTCTACTGAATTAGAATGACCAACCAATGGCCTTTGATCAATGTCCCAAGTCCCTGCTTCATTTGGTTTCCATATATGTATGTCTCTTCTACAATCTCCAGTGGCTAAAACCTATAATAATTCTTTTTATTAATCATAATAATATAAGTTGAGGGAAGTTGTTAAATGTTTATAAAAAAAGAACACTGACACCTGCTTCTGTTGGACACCAATCTATTCCAAAGCCTTCCTGTTGATGACCATTAAATGAAAATAGTGGTTTGACTGGATTTCCAACTGCATCTAAATTGTATCTCTCTAAAACAATGGGATCATCAACTGCATGTAGTTGCTGAGTTATATCCCATATATCCACTCTTCCTAACTCTGACCAACTTGCAGCCAGGATAGAATTTTTTAAATTTGTGGCCTAGAAGGAAAGTTGAGTTATAATTACTTTTAAAATCATTAATGTTATCAAGTTATTACAGCAATTAATTACTTGAATCAAGATCTCTTTAGCATTCTCTCATGGGCGAAGTCTTTTGATCTTATCATCAATCCATTAAAGTCACAAGCTATTATAATTGGTAGCAGCAGAATCAGGGGTAAAGTTTATGTACAACTCGTGCGGTTAAAGAATGGGATTATAAATGGCGGCGCTTACATCTACCTACCACATTTTTCTGGTACAGCACACACACTATGGGTTGACTGGAAGAAATCTCTATTAGAGATAAGTCCGCCCTTGCAAACTACATTTGTAACTTATAAAAATGTATCTTGTTAAGCAATAAAGTGTATAATATAGTAATGTTTATAGATATGACCATTCACATAAAAAAGTTAGCCTCTTAGTTCCACATAGTGCTTGTCAAATTCATGGAGGTTTCAGGTTGCACCTTAAAAAATTGCCTTCTTGCATTGTGAAAACCTGCACTACAAATTCAAGGACTCAAAAGACTCACTCAGGGAGGCTGTGGTCTCATTTCATTTGTAATTTACCAGCGCTATGGTATGGCGCTATTTTCAGTACATTAATTTTAGATTCATCATTTCAATAATACCAGAGGCGCGTTCAGGGCCTTCGCGCGAAGTACAACTTTTCGCTCTAACCCCGTTCAATGCCTTCGAGCGTGACAACCGGGTGAAACAACCGGCCCGTTCAAGACCTTTGAGTGTCGGCGCGAGTTACAACCGAACAACCATCGAATTTGATGGTTGTAAAACGCTCTGACGTTTATGACTTAAATACTCTTACGTGATTGGATGATATTGGCGGCCATATTCTATAATGTCATCTACTAGAAAGAGAGAGAAATAAAAAATCATGTGAAAGAGGGAGATAAAAGATTTGATTGCTGCAATCCGTTCAACGCCTTTGAGCGAGTTAAAAAACAACCGGACAACTACACCCAGAGGCGCTGAACGCGCCTCAGTGTTGATTATGGAAACCAGAAAAAAACTTAGTTGAATGAATGATATTTTATTGTTAGGATTAAAATATACACAAAAAAGAAGTTGGTGGGAAAAAATCAAACAGCAGCCTTATTTCCAAAACAGCAATCTCTAATAGGCAGGAATGGGTAAAGTTTGGACTGTAGAAAGTACAGGGTGTAACTGAACACCCCAATAATATTTAAGGGTATGAATCTATCAGAAGTAAAGATTCTCTAGGAAAAATATTAGGGCTAACAAACTTACTTTTTTTTCCCATACAAACTAAATAAATTATTTTTTGGTATTAAGTGCCAACAGCCCTACGTAAGCGTACGAGGAATACTACGCTAACGTCATACAAACTAAATAAATACTTTTTTGGTATTAAGTGCCGACAGCCCTACGTAAGCTTACGAGGAATACTACGCTCACGTCTGTCACGTGCCATTTTGTTTTTAAATTTCTTTTGTGTTAAGAGCTGATTATGGTTGCCACTTGAAAGTTTTTGCTTTTAGTTTAAAATCAAATAACTCTGAAAGTATTGGGCTTCCAGGTCTCAGACAAGCGCCGAAGGTCCATTTAGTATCTAACTTATATGCCCCTTAAATGTTATTGGGGTGTTCAGTTACACCCGGTATAATGACAAGTAAGATATCAAAGTATTTACTGAAACCTGTATAAAATTTAAGCTAAATATACACGGTGTTTACCAGTAAATAATCAATGCGTTATCTAAAACGAATTATTAAATTGTGTTCACGCACAGTGTTCCGCGCGTCAACGCTCTGCGTGCGGATGTGCTGCTTGTACTAACTTTTAATAAAACATAGTTACGTATCTGAGAGTATCTTAGTATTATTTTAGATTCCGCCATGACGCAATGTAAAAAGTGTAAATTGTTTGTATCCTTTAAAAAGGATGAAATAATAAGGTGTAAAGGACGGTGTGACGGTGTCTTCCATAAAAAGTGTGTACAAAACCTGAGTCAGTTCTTAACGAATGAAATCTGTGATGTCTGTGCTCGAGGTGAGAATAGTACAAAACTCCAACCCCCCAAGATAACCATCGACATAAACAAGGCAACCGTGGAAAATATCCTTAACGAGGTAAACAACAAACTGGAAATTATTTTCGACTTAAAAAACCAGCTAGAGGAACTGCGAGAGACAGTTGATTTTTACTCAGAGCAATACCAAGAAATGTCCGAATTTAAGGAGAGTGCCCAAAAGAAAATATTAGCACTGGAAAACAAAAATCTGCACCTGCAAAAAGTGAACGAAAGCTTAGAAGAGAGAATTACACAATTAGAGATAAAAGAAGTTGAGAAAGAAATCGAGATCATCGGCCTTTATCAACTCGAAAAAGAAGATACTAAAGAAACTATTTTCAAAATTGCAGAAAAAATGAATTTAAATCCTACAGACATAGTAAGTGCAAAGAGGGTACTACTTTCGATTGAAAATGAACAATATGTAATTGTTCAATTTATATGTACGCTGACGACACATGTATAATATACGCGGATAAAGATATTAAAACTGTGGAAAGAAATATACAAGCCGATTTCATCAATATAATCAAGTGGTCCCATGATAATGGCATAATTCTTAACATGGAAAAAACGAAGTGCATGTTAATTAAGTCACCTTATCTGAGAGAGCCAAATGAAAGAATAAATATTATAGGCCACACGTTTGACTGCTTACATAAACAAAGAAAAGTTTGTACATGCTCAAAAATTCAATTTGTAGAACAATATAGATATCTGGGTTTAACAATAGATACTAAATTTAGTTGGAATGCACATATAAATATAGTTTGTAATAAACTTCGAGCAATCATGGCTAAGTTGACAAGCTTAAAAGATGTGGTAAGTAAAAAAATATTGTACACCTTATATCACTGCTTAGTTGAATCAGTAATAAGTTATGGTATAAATGCGTACGGGCGTACCTTTAAAACATATCTTGATAAAATTTAAAATATCCAGACTAGAATAATTAAAAACATCTTAGTGGACAAAAAAACTAAAATGAGTTGCAATAAAAACTATAAATTGTTGTATAAAAAATTAAAAATATTACCCGTACATGAAAAAGTTCAATATTCTATGTGTATTGACGAATTTGGCAATGACAAATTTAAAAAAGATAAAATTTACTTACGTCATTTTAGAGAAAAAACACAAAAATTATTTTGGCCAACGTACTCGTAAATATATGAATCCAAAATTTTTCAATCGGTTAAATCCAGATATTTGTAGCAATAAAAATAAAATCATTTTTAAAAAACGATTAAAAGCTATACTTTTGGAAGAAATTGATATTACCTAATTACATTTTTGTTTAAAATTATTATTTAACATTATATTATTTAACATTATTCTAGATTCCTCTTGGTACACAGATGGATCAAAGATGAAATCTGGTACGGGAGCAGGAATATACTGCAATAAAACTGAGATCTCAATTGGCATGGGCAAGCTGGCTACTGTGTTTCAAGCTGAAACATACACCATCCTTGTCTGTGCACAGGAGAATCTAGATAAAGGTCGCAAAGGCCTTAACATCTACATTCTCAGCGACAGCCAAGCGACTCTCAAAGCGCTTCTGTCACATAAGGTGGAATCCAAACTAGTAATGAACACAATTGAAGCACTAAACAAACTAGGTAAAGACAACACCATACGTCTAGTATGGATTCCAGGCCATAAGGGTTTCGATGGTAACGAAAAGGCTGACTGTCTGGCAAGAAAGGGATCGGAAACACAATTTGTTGGGCCGGAACCGTTTGTCGGAATTACCGCAAAAACAGTTAGTACAGGCCTAAGAGCTCAATCACAAAGGAGGCACCAGGAAGAATGGGCCAAACAAAATGGAATGAAGCACGCAAAGCTCTTTATGGGCATGGACAACTGGCTCAAATTTACATTGAGCTCTAGCAGATCCCAGACCCGCCTAATGCTCGGTGCACTCACCGGACATTTTAGCACTAGGATCATGCTAACCAGGATGGGACTAGCCAGGTCCAAAATCTGCAGGGCCTGCAAGGATAAAGAGGAAAGCATGGAACACTTGCTGTGCCATTGCGATGCTCTTGCCTGCAGGAGGCTAATGCTGACGGGAGTTGGTTATCCAAAACCGGAAGATTACAGGGCCATGCCACCAAAGGACATCATCAAGGTCATGGACATGGTGAACTGGACCGAAGGTGGTGATGGCTTTAGGGACTAACACCTGGGGATGCACAATAGATCCAGAGTGGGTCGAAGTGCAAAGGCTCACTACTTGGGCCACCCCACTTCTAAGATAAGATAAGATAAGATAGATTCCTCTGGAATCTAGAATATTAATTTTTGTTTAAGAGCGTCATATTCGCCAATAAACTGTACTCAGTTTGGCGATACTGCATGAATTCTGTAATGTGCTAAAAAAGGTTGAGAATTTAAAAAAAAAATGTGTTTACGCGTAATGTTATTCAACCCAAAATTTTCATGTAAATCATAGACATGATGATGATACTGTGATATACATGAAAATTTTGGATGGAATGACATTACGTGTAAACACATTTAATAATTAGTTTTAGATAATGCATTGATTATTTATTGGTTATTAAGAAACACCGTGAATACTTTAATTTATGGACTAAGTGTCCAGCTACAAGAGACTGCTCTTTCCACTTTCTCTACCCTATGATCCATCTTATTTAATTGGCCACCTTTGGAAAAAATATTTTTATTGGAGACCTCATATTATCAGTTTCGAACTGTGATCAGTCTTGTAAGCAATATTTGTATATAATCTAGAAAAATTGATGTATAAAATTGGTATTTCATGGTAAAAGTTCAGAATAGCTAGGCACAAAGTTAAAGAGGGAAGGGGATGACTACCCTTCAGTGGTACTACCATAATAACAAGAGATACTTATGGATTTTTTTTTAATTACTCACCCTCACTCTATTAACACATCCCTGATGTTTAATGAAGGAAAATGTCATTTGCGGCTTCTTCTCTTCATCTTCTTCTTCCTCATCATCACTATCAGACTCTTCATCCTCAGATTTTGATGTAGGATGTAAATTTGTCATCTTAATAACTAATAGGCTGAAAAATTTATCAATATTAAGCTAATATTCTCTACATTTTTACGACAACGGGCGTTAATTGTACATACTTGTTTAAATGTGCACTAGATGCTTGAGTGCCTGCTATCAAGTATGCTGTCATCGGAAACAGAACTCTATCACTGCCAAGATTATCCGATATAATGTCAAAACTGAGGCAAGGGGCTCCTGTCTGAGCTTGGTGCAACATTACATAGGCAGACTGATCACAAACCAACTGCTCATCCTCTTTTAGAGGTTGACCAGGCAAGTAGGTCTTTGGTTCATGGTCTTCGTCATTACCCCCATCATCAACACCTTCCATATCCTCATTGTCGCTAGAACTCGAACTGCCATTCATCAATTCTTCTTTTGCATTTGACATTATTACTACGAGTCAAATTATAATGCAGATAACAAACCCAACTTCGAATTGCTCAGGTTGTTCTTGAAAATTGTGCACAAATATATGTTTTATTGATTAAACGGGAATAGTTATATACGATATCATTAAATGGCAAATGTTTTTATTATAAAATCATTTTACCAGCCTATTAACGCAAAATAGCCGCTTGGAACACGTGTTTTCACGTGGTTTTTTATTCGCATTTCTTTCTTTTGTTTACATTTTTTTACTTCTTAATTTATTCTAAACCTTTAAAGTCAAAGGGATCTCATTTTCTCCATGTAAGTTTATGGAGTGGCTATTCGGACCCGGGTCCCAAAAGAAGTCGATTGCTATTCGGACCCGATATAAGCGTAATCAAAAATAACAGAATAGGATAAAACCATTGATTTACTAGAGCCCTTCATACAAAAACGCGCTTGACATCGGTCACCTAATCGACTATACATTTGTACCACAGATTACAATATAGTAGCTACTTGTACTCGCTGATATATACTTGAATAAATATGCACGCCCGAATGATAATTACCATAAAGAAAGTAGCGTTTTTATCGAATTCAACCTTATTCTGCATTATTACGGCAACTATTTTAAGTAAACCGTGGGAAGTTACATCATTTCATACCTAGCCACAGATCAAACGACGTTTTAGTAATTGCTACAAGAAAATATCAACTTTATACTTTTGTAACGTACTATTAGTGTAGTTGTAAAAAGATTGTTATTTTATTTGTAATTGTAAATAGCTTTTAAGTTTTGCATTATTTTATTACTTTAAGTAGGTTAGGCATCTCTAGATTGTAAATTGTAAAAATTTCTTATCTTACATTATACATGGTTATTTTTTTATCACCCTGGTTATTTTAAGGGTGGCTTCAGGACACGGTAGAAGAATTATTTAACCATTAATAATAAAATTTACTCACCTGTTTTATTAGATATTTATTATCTAAAATATCCAAAAAATACTGCACTGGTATGGACACTGAGTGAAGTTGTAGGAAAAACATTGAATGAACGCGAACTGGGAACAACGTCGCCGATTCAAAGTCATCACTGAGTTGATCACAATTTCACCTTCCTACTTTACGGGCTTAGGACCGGCAAAACAAAGTTTTTAAAGAAAACAAACAGTACTAAGTAAGTATTACGGTTATGGTAGGTTGTTTTGGCGTAGTTAAAAAATTGGAATCAACTTTAAATACTTACCTACCTAGGAAACAATTTAAATCAACTTTAGTTCTAATAACAAAAGAGTTCTAAATTTAAAAGAAGTCCTCTAACTCATACATAGTCGTGCACGTTTAAAACTATACATGACCACAAACAACATATCACTTTGGTTAGTGTTTAACGTCTCGAAATGCAGTTTTCGCTTCCAAGTCTTACGTTTGTGGGTTCACTTTCTTACACCAAACACTTAATTTCACTTCACAAGTAAAAGTCTACGGTCTACCGGAGTAAGGTCTGTGTATTCGCTAGATGTGTTAACTTGAAACTAAAATTCCGAATGCGCCCGATTCCCGCGCGTCAGGCGCGGGCGCGACATCGCGATACGTTCACACGCGCCGGAGTCAAAGGCGAACTAAAGCCGGCCGGCTCGTGCCGACAAGCGACAGCAAACAACAAAACGCCGCCGCCGGCGCTCGGCGCCGGCGCCGACTGTCTCTGTCTTTCACTATTGTAGTGTCTAGTGCAATAATAACTCTTATTTCAAACGAGTTGTAGATTGATCTTGCTTGAATTAATAATGCGACGTTGCCGCATTTTCCTAAGCCCGTAGTAGTAAATGCTTTATTCATTCATAATCTTACCTTATCTTGTAGTAAACAAGAACAATGTCTATAATTTAATATTATTGGCGGATAAAATTTAAAAAATATAACCACATGTTTTTTTTATTGATATGAGTCGTCTAGCGTCTACCGAGCTGCCTCTAAAATTTTCCAGTATGATAAAAAAATAACCGTGTATATGAATTTAATTAATAAACAGACAAACGATGTCACAAACTATTTAAAATATATATAGCGCGAAACGCATCGCGCATGCGCGACAGCGTTAGAACATGGCGTCGTTCCCGCCCGCGGCAAAGACGATCGCGCCAATTTTTGTGTCAGATAGTTGGGTGATTGAACAAGTCTATCTCCACCTGCTGTTTACAAGAAGGATCAAGTAAATTGACTTCGCCTTTTTTGTTACCTGAATTAAAAGGAATATTGCAGGATATCAAGGACTCTGCGCCAGGTGAAGATAGTATAACGTATTCGCTTTTAAGTAACTCTGGTGATGAGACTCTAATTTATTATTTGGCTTTATTAAACACCATTACGATTTCGGGAGAAATTCCTCAAGCATGGAAAAGTCAAACAGTGCTGCCATTTCTTAAGCCAAATAAATTACCATCTAATACTACCTCCTACCGTCCCATTGCATTGTCTTCGGTCCTAATGAAAATAATGGAACATTTAATAAAAAATCGGTTAGAATGGTTCATGGAGAGCAAAGGGCTGTTATCTAAAACCCAATTTGATTTTCGAAAAGGCAAATCTACGCTCGATAATATAGCAATACTTACTTCAGACATACGTTTATCCTTTTCAAAAAATACGTCCACAATAGCCGTATTTTTAGACGTTAATGCTGCATACGACAATGTGCTTTTAGATGTATTACAAAAGAAACTTGAAGTCTTATCTGTACCTCCTATATTAATCAATTTAATTATGAAAATATTATCAAATCGTATCATTAATCTTTCCCTAACAAATTGTAGTTTCAGTAGAATTGTTTCTAAAGGCTTACCGCAAGGATCGGTACTTAGTCCTATTTTATATAATATATACACTTACGATTTGCAGTCTGAGGTATGCAATAACATTGATGTTAAAATGTTACAATACGCTGACGATCTTTTATTATACACCTGTGTTGAGCCACTTAACAACGCAATTTTAGTCCTATCACAGTCATTACTTAAACTAAAAATATGGATGGATAGCAATGGATTAGACTTATCACCATCAAAAAGTGTAGTTGTTATTTTTACACGTAAGCGCATACACCCTCATATCGAGTTATACTACAATAACATTATCATACCAGTAAAAGATCACATTAAATTCCTGGGAGTTATACTAGATAGTAAGCTATCTGGAGCTATGTATTGCGACTACATTGTAAATAAATGTGAAAGATTATTAAATATGTTAAGATGTTTATCTGGCGTATGGTGGGGTGCACATCCATATTCATTAAAACTTATTTATAACGCTTTAATAAGAAGTGTTTTAGACTATGGTACATTTCTTTTAGAGCCTGGTAATACCACAGCTTTTAAGAAACTTGATAAAATGCAATACAAAGCCCTAAGAATAATAACAGGGGCAATGAAGTCCAGTCCAACTAACGCTTTGCAAATTGAATGTTCAGAACCTCCTTTGCAATTAAGACGGCAATTACTTAGTGATCGATATTTATTCCGTATTTTACAATTTTCTAATCACCCACTTCTTAAAATCTTGTATAAAGTGAACGAGCAATTATCAACTTCGAGTTATTGGAGTAATAAGTCACCTCCATGTCTACTTATTAGCTATAGAAAATACCTGGATATTACCTCTCCTATACATCAATCCACTTTTCTCCCCATGTTTCATGTTAACTATGATTGCTTAGTGCTAAATCCAGTGGTTCACTTAGATTTATTGAAAAAAGACAGTAATAAAAGTAATGTACTTGTCAACTTTACACATATTTTAGAATCAAAATTTTTTGACTACCAATACATATTCTGTGATGCCTCTAAACAGTCTTCTGAGCAGTGTGTGGGTGTCGGAGTATATCACTCTCAATATAATATAGTTCAAAAAATAAAACTCCCACCCGAGTCATCGGTACATTCTGGTGAAAATCTAGGTCTATTAAAAGCTGTAGAATACATTAATTTATTAAAACTTAAAAAATCTGTAATTTTCTCTGATTCTAAAAGTTCTCTTCAGTCATTGTTGAAATTTCCTTTTAAACTAAAGCCATATTCTCCTTTAATTTTTAATATAAGAAGTGAAATACATAAATGTAACTTGAGAGGTTGCATAGTCGAATTTGTTTGGATTCCAAGTCATTCAGGCATCAAAGGTAATGTAACTGCGGATAGATTAGCTAGTGAGGCGGTCTCCAGTGGTGATGTTTATCCATTTTTAAATTATAGTCAAGATTTATTAGCCCTTCCCAAATTATCCTTACAAACAGCTTGGAATGAAGTATGGCATACTGAACAGCAAACTAGGGGTAGATTCTACTCTTTAATACAAACTGATATTCCGATAAAACCTTGGTTTTGGTCTCTAAGGCCAGGTAAAAAAGAAACAACTATAATTACTAGGTTAAGATTAGGTCATACATGTTCACCTGTTCACCTTGCAAAGCTAGGCATAATTGATAGTCCAATGTGTGGATGCGGACTGGATACGGGAAATATTAATCATATTTTCTTTTCTTGCCCTAAATACCAAAGAGATACATTCCTTAACGACCTTTTATCCTTAAAAATTCCGTTCCCGATCAGTATAGTTTCTCTATTACACGGCAAAAATACCAGCGTTTATAAATGTATTTCTTCATTTATTCTTTTAAATGATATAAAATTATAATAAAATAGTATATATTACATAAATAATATTATCATTTAATATCAACAAATATCAGTTATTTGTTCATTTTATATATATCAATAAAAACAGAATACTTTACTGATCTCCTCAACACATTTCCTATTCCGAAATCCGAAGTAAATTCCTAAATTCTCGTTTCCCAAATTTTTACCGTTTCCTACCAAATGTATAAATATTCGAACTCGACATTGGCTAAAATGCACAAACCGTGCGAAGCCAGAAGGAAGAAAAAAAAAAAAAAAAAACTGCATTCTTATCGTTTTGTATTGTGATTATGAATATTCTTCTGGTCAATATCTCATCCTAACCTTCTTTTTATTAACGTAGCGATAAAGTGACTTATTGTGAATATATGTATGTGCGTACATAATTAAAAACAATTTGTATATATTGTGTAAATATTTATTCCTGAACTCACAACCCGCTACATTTGGTGACCCCGCGAACAACGCAAGATGAGTGAGACCAACGAAAGTGAAAAGCCCTGTGATAATCCCTAACCAAGCCCATCGCAAGACATACATCGTGTCGGCATACGGATTCCACCATTTTACCCGGAGAAACCTGCATTGTGGTTCGCGCAATTGGAAAGTCAGTTCTTCTTAGCCAACATCAAGACGGACGTCACTAAGTTTCACTACGCCATCAGCCAACTCGATCCTATCTACGCATCGGAGGTTGAGGATATCATATCGGCACCACCATCACCAAACAAGTACGAGCGCCTGAAGACTGAGTTGGTGAAGCGACTTTCGGCATCCCGCGAGAAAAAAGTGAAGCAGCTCTTGACCCACGAAGAACTTGGTGACCGAAAACCATCGCAGTTCTTGCGGCACTTGCAGCATCTCGCCGGACCAGGTATTCCTGAAGAGTTCCTGAGAACAATATGGACCAGCCGCCTGCCAAGTAGTACACAGACCATCATTGCTTCGCAAAGTAAGGTATCGTTAGAAGAACTCGCCGAGCTAGCGGATAGAATTCACGACGTCGTACCGCCGTGCATACAGGTAACAGCAGTGTCATCGACCTCGCCGAGCACCGTGGATATGTCTTTACAAATCGCTGAACTCACGCGGCAAGTGCATTCTTTGACAACAAAGTTGGACAGAATGTCGCGTTCGAAATCCCGCTCCAGCTCCAACCATCACTCCCGGAACAGGGGGACTACCGCCTAACTCATAGCGATCACTCGCTATCGCCTTCGTGACATTCGAACAATAGCTCAAATGCATGGAACTAATAATACAACGTAGAGGCGCGTTCAGCGCCTTCGCGCGAAGTACAACTTTTCGCTCTAACCCCGTTCAATGCCTTCGAGCGTGACAACCGGGTGAAACAACCGGCCCGTTCAAGACCTTTGAGTGTCGGCGCGAGTTACAACCGAACAACCATCGAATTTGATGGTTGTAAAACGCTCTGACGTTTATGACTGAAATACTCTTACGCGATTGGATGATATTGGCGGCCATATTCTATAATGTCATCTACTAGAAAGAGAGAGAAATAAAAAAATCATGTGAAAGAGGGAGATAAAAGATTTGGTTGCTGCAATCCGTTCAACGCCTTTGAGCGAGTTAAAAAACAACCGGACAACTACACCCAGAGGCGCTGAACGCGCCTCAGTACTTATTAGTTCCATGCTCAAATGTCACTTGTGACGTTAAAACTATTGTTCTAATGTCACGACTGCGATAGCGAGTGATCGCTATGAGTTAGGCGGTACGGCCGCGGGTCAGCACAATCCCGATCCCAGTCGAACTATAAAAAATTTCCATTGTGTTGGTATCATTCCAAATATGGTGATAAAGCTAGGCAATGTGTAAAACCTTGTGACTATAAGGAAAAAGTGTAGGGAAATATGTTATGGCGACCGACAATTGTCGCTTGTTTGTTACGGACCAACGTACTAAAACTCAATTTTTAGTAGATACAGGCAGTGACATTTGTGTTTTTCTTAGATCATTTCTTAAAGACCGTAGACAAAAACAAATTACGAATTATGCGCTGCCAATGGTTCTGTAATAAACACCTACGGCTGCATTCATTTAGTTTTAAATATAGGCTTGCGCCGCGACTTTGCTTGGCAATTTATTATAGCCGATGTTACTAGGGCGATAATAGGCGTCGATTTTTTATCCTTCTATAACTTAATGGTAGATGTAAGAAATCAACGGTTAGTAGATAATAATACTACACTTAGTACCGTGGCTTCGCTTGTAAATATGTATGATATTTTTTCTGTTAAAATAATGTCTGGCAACACATCTTACCATAACATACTGTCGCAATATCCAGAAATTACTCGTCCATCTGGGATACACTCTACACCTAAACACCAAATTGTACACCACATTCGAACTACACCGGTATCTAGCAGACCGCGTCGGCTGGCACCGGATAGGCTTAAAATTGCGAAAGCAGAATTTGATGCTATGTTGCAGATTGGTACCTGTCGTCCTTCACAGTCAGCGTGGTCATCCCCAATACACCTGGCGCCAAAGAAAGACAACGGCTGGCGTCCATGTGGAGATTACCGCATGCTGAATGCACGGACAGTGCCTGACAAGTATTCCATCCGCAATATACAAGACTTTTCGCACAGTCTGAATGGTTGTACAGTTTTTTCCACAATAGACCTGGTAAAGGCTTATAACCAAGTCCCGGTTAACGCCAGTGACATAGAGAAGACTGCCATCACAACACCGTTTGGCTTGTACGAAATTCCTTACATGACGTTTGGACTTCGTAATGCAAGCCAAACTTTTCAACGCTTCTTCGATGAAGTTCTACGTGGCCTTGACTTTACTTACGCCTATATTGATGATATTTTGGTATTTTCGAAAGACCAGAGGTCTCATGAGGAGCACCTCCACCAGGTATTTACACGGCTAAAAAAATACGGCATGGTTGTCAACACCGGGAAGTGCGTCTTTGGTGCACCTAAGGTCACATTTCTCGGATATGAAGTCTCTGCTAATGGCACAAAGCCACTGCCAGAAAAAGCCGAAGCCGTGAAAAATTTTGGTGTACCCAAAACAGTACGAGAGCTGCGTAGGTTTTTGGGTATGGTAAATTTTTACCGCCGATTTTTACCACATGCTGCTCAACATTAATCTCCTTTAAATGAGCTTCTAGTAGGTTCAGTTAAGGGCTCACACGCGGTTAATTTAAATGACAGACAGCTAGCTGCCTTCGAGGCCTGCAAACAAGGTCTGTGCCAAGCTGCGATGCTTGCACATCCTGATTGCAGCGCGAAGCTAGCACTTGTTACAGATGCTTCAGACTCTGCCATCGAAGCTGTTCTACAGCAAATGAAGAATGATACATGGGAGCCACTTGCTTTCTTTTCACGGAAGCTATCACCGTCAGAAACCAAGTACTCCCCTTATGATCGCGAACTCCTGGCAATTTATGAAGCGATCAAGAACTTTCCGTACATGATCGAAGCCAGGGATTTTGTAATATACACAGATCATAAACCGCTTACATTCCCTTTTCACTCTAGAAAAGAGAATTGTTCTCCTAGACAATTTCGACATTTAGATTTTATATCCCAGTTTTCCACCGACATTCGATATATTGCAGGGAAGGACAATGTAGTAGCTGATACGTTGTCACGAGTTGAAGACATCACTCAACCTATCGACCTTAACAAGTTGGCTGCTGCGCAAGAGTCCGACCTGCTGTAACTGTAACTTCGGTTGCTAACCATGCTTGAAACCAATAATTTGTGAGAGATGTTTAAATAAATCTGATTCGAATTGTCTTCCACGATCGGTTACAATTTTAGTAGGACATCCGAATCGAGATATCCACCCCGATAGCAAGGCTTTAGCAACCGATTCAGCTGTTATATCATACAAGGGTATTGCCTCTGGCCATCGTGTAAACCGATCGACAGCTGTGAGACAATAGCGGATCGGGATTGTGCTGACCTGCGGCCGTACCGCCTAACTCATAGCGATCACTCGCTATCGCTGTCGTGACATTAGAACAATAGTTTTAACGTCACAAGTGACATTTGAGCATGGAACTAAAAAGTACTGAGGCGCGTTCAGCGCCTCTGGGTGTAGTTGTCCGGTTGTTTTTTAACTCGCTCAAAGGCGTTGAACGGATTGCAGCAACCAAATCTTTTATCTCCCTCTTTCACATGATTTTTTATTTCTCTCTCTTTCTAGTAGATGACATTATAGAATATGACCGCCAATATCATCCAATCGCGTAAGAGTATTTCAGTCATAAACGTCAGAGCGTTTTACAACCATCAAATTCGATGGTTGTTCGGTTGTAACTCGCGCCGACACTCAAAGGTCTTGAACGGGCCGGTTGTTTCACCCGGTTGTCACGCTCGAAGGCATTGAACGGGGTTAGAGCGAAAAGTCGCGCGAAGGCGCTGAACGCGCCTCTACGTTGTATTATTAGTTCCATGCATTTGAGCTATTGTTCGAATGTCACGAAGGCGATAGCGAGTGATCGCTATGAGTTAGGCGGTAGTCCCCCTGTTCCGGGAGTGATGGTTGGAGCTGGAGCGGGATTTCGAACGCGACATTCTGTCCAACTTTGTTGTCAAAGAATGCACTTGCCGCGTGAGTTCAGCGATTTGTAAAGACATATCCACGGTGCTCGGCGAGGTCGATGACACTGCTGTTACCTGTATGCACGGCGGTACGACGTCGTGAATTCTATCCGCTAGCTCGGCGAGTTCTTCTAACGATACCTTACTTTGCGAAGCAATGATGGTCTGTGTACTACTTGGCAGGCGGCTGGTCCATATTGTTCTCAGGAACTCTTCAGGAATACCTGGTCCGGCGAGATGCTGCAAGTGCCGCAAGAACTGCGATGGTTTTCGGTCACCAAGTTCTTCGTGGGTCAAGAGCTGCTTCACTTTTTTCTCGCGGGATGCCGAAAGTCGCTTCACCAACTCAGTCTTCAGGCGCTCGTACTTGTTTGGTGATGGTGGTGCCGATATGATATCCTCAACCTCCGATGCGTAGATAGGATCGAGTTGGCTGATGGCGTAGTGAAACTTAGTGACGTCCGTCTTGATGTTGGCTAAGAAGAACTGACTTTCCAATTGCGCGAACCACAATGCAGGTTTCTCCGGGTAAAATGGTGGAATCCGTATGCCGACACGATGTATGTCTTGCGATGGGCTTGGTTAGGGATTATCACAGGGCTTTTCACTTTCGTTGGTCTCACTCATCTTGCGTTGTTCGCGGGGTCACCAAATGTAGCGGGTTGTGAGTTCAGGAATAAATATTTACACAATATATACAAATTGTTTTTAATTATGTACGCACATACATATATTCACAATAAGTCACTTTATCGCTACGTTAATAAAAAGAAGGTTAGGATGAGATATTGACCAGAAGAATATTCATAATCACAATACAAAACGATAAGAATGCAGAGAGTTCAATCACCCAACTATCTGACACAAAAATTGGCGCGATCGTCTTTGCCGCGGGCGGGAACGACGCCATGTTCTAACGCTGTCGCGCATGCGCGATGCGTTTCGCGCTATCTATATTTTAAATAGTTTGTGACATCGTTTGTCTGTTTATTAATTAAATTCATATATAATGTAAGATAAGAAATTTTTACAATTTACAATCTAGAGATGCCTAACCTACTTAAAGTAATAAAATAATGCAAAACTTAAAAGCTATTTACAATTACAAATAAAATAACAATCTTTTTACAACTACACTAATAGTACGTTACAAGAGTATAAAGTTGATATTTTCTTGTAGCAATTACTAAAACGTCGTTTGATCTGTGGCTAGGTATGAAATGATGTAACTTCCCACGGTTTACTTAAAATAGTTGCCGTAATAATGCAGAATAAGGTTGAATTCGATAAAAACGGTACTTTCTTTATGGTAATTATCATTCGGGCGTGCATATTTATTCAAGTATATATCAGCGAGTACAAATAGAACTGTCACAGTTTCTATTGACAGACTGAAGCCTGCATATATTTTACAGGAATCACATTCCCATACACCCACAACACTACCACAATCACACAACACACTCCATAAGAACTTACCGGATTCTTCGGATGTCCCATTTTACCCTTCGGCTTGAACGAGTTGTTTTAGGTGGGAGTCCCACCTAAAACAACTCGTTCAGGCCGAAGGGTAAAATTTCCACACTATTATCGCCCGTAGGACGGTCTCTGGAGGGGGGTGGTGTAACGTACTATTAGTGTAGTTGTAAAAAGATTGTTGTTTTATTTGTAATTGTAAATAGCTTTTAAGTTTAGCATTATTTTTATTACTTTAAGTAGGTTAGGTATCTTTAGATTGTAAAAATTTCTTATCTTACATTATATATGAATTTAATTAATAAACAGACAAACGATGTCACAAACTATTTAAAATATAGATAGCGCGAAACGCATCGCGCATGCGCGACAGCGTTAGAACATGGCATCGGTCCCGCCCGCGGCAGAGACGATCGCGCCAATTTTTGTGTCAGATAGTTGGTTGATTGAACTCTCTGCATTCTTATCGTTTTGTATTGTGATCATAGATATAGAATTCCATTCTTTATCTAAGATTGTGATTATGAATATTCTTCTGGTCAATATCTCATCTTAACCTTCTTTTTATTAACGTAGCGATAAAGTGACTTATTGTGAACATATGTATGTGCGTACATAATTAAAAACAATTTGTATATTATTATATTGTGTAAATATTTATTCCATCCCCCCTAGCACGTCCACCAAAACACGATATGATAAAGCGGTTTATCGCGGCGAACTCTCAAAATACAATAAGGTTTCGTCGTATTTTGACAGTACACAGCGATAAATCGCTTTATCATATCGTGTTTTGATGGACGTGCTACGGGCGCTGAACTAACAACCCGCTACACTCTCAAACATAATGCTTGAAATTGCTTATCGCGTTGTAGCTCCAACGCAAGAATGAGATAACACAGAGTCCGGTTCTGGTAGCTGTCGGAAGTGGTTGTCTGCACACTAGTTATCGCAAACAATTATAATCTTTTAAAAACGATTTAGACTAAAGTGAGCGTTACGAGTTGGTGAAAGTGAACAATCTACGAAGCACTAATCACGCGCACAAACAACATTACGATTGTGTCTCACCAGGCTCAGTCACCGGCACACGCGAAGACAGTACGCATACAATATCTATTTCATCTTTTGTTCCGCTCGCTCTTGTTATCAGTCGCCGCAATAATGAGTGTGCAAAGAACTCCGCCTGGTACCGCATTCATAAGCGGAAGCGAGATCGCGGGCGGGTCGGTGCCGAACTTAACGACTTTCGATAATGAAGACTCATATATAAACTTTAATTCAAGAAAACGCAAGCAACGCCCGGAAATAGTGTATTATAATGAAGATTTCTCGAATTTTCGCATAGAGATAATGAAATTTTTTGAAGAATTTGGCAAATCCCAAAACGAAAATCTGAATCAAATTAGATGTGAAATGTCCGAGATAAAAAACGAAATTAAAACTCAACTACCGAACATCTAACCCAAAAACTAAATCAATTGAACAATAAAATAGAAAACATACAAAAAAACGACAAAACAACCCAAGAAAAGATTGAACATATTCAAAGGGAGATTGTTAGCATAAAAAATCAAAAATGTATTGAAGACTCATCCATAATAAAAACGCCATTTCTCGATTACGAAAACCTCATCCTGGAAATGAAAGACCGCTACGAACGAGAAAAAAACATCATAATAGTGGGTATATTGGAAAAAAAAGACAAATGTCCCAATGTAAGACGAACTTACGATGATGAAGAAGTTATGAAATTGCTGACATTGTTTCATACGGATTGTCCTAAGCCGTTAAAAACAATACGATTGGGAAAATACGATGCTAACAAAGACCGCCCCATAAAGTTATTTTTAATAATTCTGAAACTCCCAGATTTATATTACGAAATAAAACGAACTTACCAGATACAAAAAAAATATACTCTGACCAAACACCTGCACAAAAGCAGTATTTACAAAATCTAAAAGAAGAACTAACTAAACGACTTGAAAGTGGTGAAAAAAATCTTATTATAAAATACATTAAAGGGAAGCCGAAAATAACTACCGATATAAATAATCAAAAAAACCTATAACTACAACTATACAGAATGGAAATAACATAGAACATTTTAGTAGATTTAGTTACCATATAGCCGAAAAATATGAAAACATACCTACCCGACCATCGTGCCTGAGATTCTTCTATACAAATATACGCAGTATACGCAAAGCTGGTAAATTAGATAAAATTAAATGCATTTTGAGATCGATTTCTGCTATTACACATATCTTGATATTTACTGAGACATGGATTAATTCGGAAAATGATGCAAATATATACAAATTACCTAACTATAATCATGCATACAACTATAGAAAAGATCGCAGGGGCGGCGGCGTTTCTATATACATACTATTAGGAAGTGTGAAATAAGAGAAACTAGACACGTGGTTTCACTGAATTTATTATTACTGTTCACAACCGTACACTTGGAGAGCACCAACTCGAATGCCAGTGCCTCAGACACCGGCGCCTTTTATATCCAACGCCCAGACTAAGTAGAGATACTGAACCAACGTTCGGACACATTCGCTTGCCTTCACAGACTAAATAGAAGTACACAGGTTAAGGAGAGCCTTCAACAGACGGCCAATAGCGTGGCCATATCTTAGAGCATTCATACGGGAGACGGCAAGGCTGGGCGAACCCCTCTGCCAATTTACGCTGACCATATGACCATACACGTTATATAAAACTAGTTGACGCGCGGCCGCTGCCATTTGGTGTCGTTTTCGTGTCGCACTAAGAGCTCCAAAAAAATGGTTAATTGTGCAGTTTCCTCTTGCAAAAGGCGATCCAGCTACTCAAATCTTCGAGATCATGGCGTTTCCTATCACATGTAAGTATAAAATATACATTAACGTGTTTTATTTGTTTACAATTTGGAAGTAATTTTTATACCGTTACGATAGAAAAATACAATGGTACGATGGTAGCTCAACACAATACACGGGCGTTATATTATCTGTGACACGGGCATTTGCTTAGTGCTGGGACAACGTGAGTGAATGATGCTTATTCTTATTTTTATTTATCATTCACTCTGAAGTTTGTTTATTGTTTAACCAGATAATGTTAATATCGGTGCATGGATTATATAGGTAGTATAAGATTAAAATAGAAATTCAAGTGGAATTTAATTGAACAAAAAAATATCAAGAAAATATTACTTATTATTTTGCTTCAACTTTGCGTTGTAGTTTTAAACAACTTTTCCTATACAATTACTTACTCTAAAACCAATTTTTCGACTGCGTCTCAGTTGATTATAAGCCTATTAAATAAATCTATATTGGTATTTTACAAAATGCAATGTAAGTTAATACTCCAGTTAGAAAAATGTCATGTAATGTCCTCTAAATTTTATGTTGTAGTTAAGGTCATAAGTACAAATAATAAAAATACTTCAGTTCAGTATCACAACTAACATTTATTCTACAAAATACAAGTACAGTGTTAACTTTTCTGCCGTCGGTCGCGTCAAGGAACGGAATGAACAACAATGGCCGACTCAGGGGCCGTACTCTTAAAATCGAACTTACGATATATCGGCGCTTCATCGTGTCGTTTGCTCCTCTAACTCGCATGTTTTGTTTCGCTTCTGTCGCTCGACGGAACGACCGAACGAACGATTGACATAAGCGAGCGTCATAACCCTACTCTTAAAATCGAAGGTTCGTCTATCTAGTGACAACGTTGATACATTTGACAGACGAACATTCGTAAAATTTACGAACATTTCAACGACACCTATTGAGGTATCGTTGAAATTATCGTAAAGCGAAAAGGGCAGCGTAATTTATTCAATGTTGAATTTCACTCCTATCATTAAAATTTCTCTGTCTCTATTGGAATTTTTGCAATTATTGTTCATAATATTTTACGGTAATAATAAAGTAAGTACTCAAATAGCACTAATTATTTAATAATTTCTAATTAATTATTGTTTTTTTTTTAATTTTATTGATTTAAATTCTTTAAAATAAGAAAATGAAGAGATTACTGCTAGTACAGTCCGAAGTTTTTTCTAATATTTTTAAATATAATGCGTAATTTCTCGAAAGTATCTTTAAATGTTATCTTTTATAAAGAAAAAAAGCTTGTGTTTATGAAAAGCGTTGGAGCCATTTTAATGGTATGTATTTTGCTTTCAGACATTCGTTATATAATTAAACTAGCTGTTGCCCGCGGCTTTGTTCGCATGGAAGGTGATTATATTTACAGATTTAAAAACTGTATAAATATGTATGAATAATTTATTCATGTTTTTAAACGTATTTATTTATTATTAATCAATAGTCCATTAAATAAGGACTTTCATACAAACTTTCAACACTTATTTTACCCCCTTAGGAGTAACATTTACATAAATGCTGATATACGCTGATATAAATAATAAATAAAAGTTGTATATAAATACAAAATTCACAGCTTTTTTGTCATTAGACAATCTATATACTTATATATAAAAGGAGATGTTCCCATCTATAGACGCACCATTAGTATTTGCTTCATGAGACGCACGCACAGCCGTAACCGCTAATGGTAGAAACGTGAAATTTGGACAGTGGTTTTAATTTAAAATGCGGACGCACACTAAGAAGGCATTTAAAAAAAATTAACCCTGAAGGGATGAAAAAGGGGTTGCATGTTTGTATGGAAACATATTTAAATTAGCAACGATTTTGATAAAACTTGAGATTCATGCTCTTAAAAATATTTCATTGAACACGTGTTTCATGGTTTATTGGAGTTACCCCTATTTTGCAAAATAGGGATAAAAGAAATAAAATAGGGGTTGAAAGTTTCTATGAAAAATATTTAAAATCTGCTCCAATTTCTATGAAATTTATTATTCGGGCTTATATAGGCTACAAAATTATTTTTCCTACGAGAAAATTTAAATTCCCACGGGAAAACAATAATATCGCGGGCGAAGCCGCGAGTGGAAAGCTAGTACTTTATAGGCACGCGCCGCCCGCCGGACCCCGGCCGGTACCGCCGAAACCGCATTGTCCGCAACGTCCCTCGAAAATATTCATTTATATTACATGCTGTAAAGGGCCAAATTGATCTATATTAAATGCACATTGTATTTAAGGTACTTAATTGGATAAGGATTAATACTGTATTGCTTAAAATCGCTTCGCAAATAAGCCATTATTTCTCGTAAAAAGTAAAGGATAAAAAAGGGTTATTGTGGGTTATCCCTAAGAGATAGATATATACCATCGCGGACTTTTTTGTAGACCTTTTTAAGGTGTACAATACTGTAGTAAATTATTTTGATGTATCTCGTAGAGTTCAGCCAGCGTTTGCAATCTAAGCGCAAAAAAAAGTGTTTATTTACGACATCACATTAGAAACCTCTAAAATTATCAGGGTTTCTCTACTAGACTATGCATGTATTATACATATAAGCCTTTCTCGTGAATCACTCTATCTATTAAAACAAACCGTATCAAAATCCGTTGCGTAGTTTTAAAGATCTAAGCATTTATATTATGTAGTGATGGATCCGACGACGACAACGATAACGCTAACGATAGCGTGTTTAGAGTAGGGCTAATCCGATATTATCGTTGTCGATTTTAAGAGTACGGCCCCTGACTCGAAAGTCGTACGATACCGATCTATTACAATGTTGAATTTATTATTGTCTTATAGAATAATCTTATACAAAAACTAATGGAAGTATAATAATGTATAATGAATTATGATTTGAGTAACAATTTATTTTGCGCTTATATCAATTTGCTAACAATCGACCATCCTGACGAATGCCTGTCCTCAGGCATTTAAATATTAGTACGGACAACGTCTCGTCAGACTCTCATAAGACAACAAGTTTCTCCATTTTATTTTATTCTTAATGTCGCATATTCTAATAATATATATGAGATTAGAGAATCCTGACAACCCGTTGACTGTACTTGTGTAATGAATAATACAACTGTAATGAGAGGTCGTGTTAATTTAGTTAGACTTAAGATTTTACGACATAGATCCATATAAAAATTAAAGAAAATTCTGCGTATGTATTTGCACTAATAGTAAACATTATATTTAAATAATTTCGTGATATATAATTATGCCTTATTGTCGAAACAAACATGGAAATAAAAATATTATGGAGACATAAAACACCAATGATAATTAATGGTTAAACAAACTTACCTTTGTGATGTTTGACCATAATTATACGAGACGTTGCATCCGAAGAGATTTATATATTAACCAGGGGCCCGATTCTCAGTTTTTTAGACATATCTCTAATTCGACATATCTCTAATACTTTGCATCTCTACTAAAAATCTCTATGATATGGAAAAAAATGTCGATTGCTATCTACCACTAGGCATAGACATTTCTCTATCGTGACATTTTGAGAATACGGAAACTGTGAAATATTCGACATCCGCCATTTAATTTCGACATATGTCGAATTCGACATTATGTCTATGGCTTGAGAATCGGGGGCCAGGGACCCGATTCTCAAGCCATAGAGATAATGTCGAATTCGACATATGTCTAAATTAAATGGCGGATGTCGCAATTTCTCAGTTTCCGTATTCTCAAAATGTCACGTTAGAGATATGTCTATGCCTAGCGTTCGACATGTCACGAGTGGTAGATAGCAATCGACATTTGAAAAGTCGAGTACGAGCTACAGTAATTGGTTATTTCTGTGTCTGTTTTACATAATTTGTTGGAACTTTTTTTACGATTTTAGTTTATGTATGTATTTTAATTGCTAACACATTTAATTAATATGAATAATCGATGATTATTATAACAACTGTTGTTAATGTATAGTAGAAGAAGCTCGGTTTTTAGTGGAATTACCATTACATATATGCATTTAAGAACTTTCGCTTATCTAAAGAATTAGTTAACATTGTAATATATTTAGTTAATCCAAGTCTTATTGACGTCTCCCAAACAATTTAATTCCTCTGCTATACATTTCCACTTTTGTTCGGATTATTTTAGTAAAAGTCCCCGAAAATTTGGCTTTACAAAGTTCTTCAACCTTTAACTGACAAATAATAATAATAATAATAATTTTATTAACCAAACAGTTACATTACCATCACTTAAGCCTATAAATTAATGCTATTCTACATACTTAACAGCGTAGCATCTGTTGCTAAACTAGGTAAGAACCTGTATTTCAGCATACAGCGCCTCTTGCCTCGGGATAGTTAAGTTACATTAATTATTATAAGCTACAATTTTTATGATTATCGAAATGTATACATAAAAAGGAGTTCTACTATCGATATTCTCTAGTTATTGCATAACACTCATTAACTGTAGTAACTATTACTTTAATATTGTTAAAACTATTTTTTTTTAATGATTCTTATAATTGAGGTGAACCTCTCGGTGTGTAAAATGTGAGTGTGTGTTTGTATGTGAGAGGGTGTGTAATGTGTATTTTAATTTAAATGGATTCCATAAAATATGCTATAATTATTCTAATTAGAAAAGTATATAATAAAAGTATATATAAGATTAATTTTAATTCGTTTAGCTTTGTACAGTAATATAATTCTCTGTTTCGTCATATGACTTTATCACAAGGAAGTCTGTCACGGATTTTTTAACTAAAGTTTTATTCATGGAATATATATTGATTATTTTATTAATTTTATTGTAAACGAAGGGACCTAAAAAGTGAAAAAATCGCTGTACCGATTTCGTTTTTGTACCAAAAGATCGGTTACACACAGAAAACCATCTACGTTAGCTCATTATAACAGGGGAGTACTCTAATGAGGCGTGCTGTTTCAGAATAATCCGAAGTAAGAACAGTTGGCGCACTGTCAAAACCTCGCAGTATTCATAGAGAAGTTTAGTTGGATATAGGAAAGGTTTGAAAGTGGATATTTTAAGAATTGTTCTTTGTGCAATCTCAAGTTTCTTAAGTGTGGTTTTGGGAGCACCTCCCCATGATGTTATACAATATGTAAGCAAGGACTGGCATAAGGCATAATAGATCCTCTTTAGAGTAACTGGTACTACAACATGTCTTAATGTCTTAAATACGTAAATCAATTTGCGTATTCTCTTTGCCAAAGTTTCAATATGTTGTTTGAAAGTGAAATGGGCATCAATGATGACACCCAGGTATTTTATTTGGCTTACACGTTCTAGAGGCAAACACTGACATTGCGCAACATTATCGATATTAGAACAACTATGAACAAGGAGGCTTAGGGATGGGGAAAGAGAACATTTTCGCCAAGAAAAAGCTACATATTTAGTCTTTTCACTATTTAAAGTTAAAACGTTGTCCTCCAACCATTTTTTAACCATATTGAAACCACATTGAGCAGAAACATATGTATCTTCCCAAGTTTTAGCAACAAAAATCAAGGCAGTATCATCAGCATATGAAATGATTCTTCCCTGAAATGTGTCCAAACATAACAGGTCATTTAAATATATGAGAAAAAGGGTTGGCCCTAAGATGCTGCCTTGCGGAACACCATGGGTAATTGGAAGATTAAAACTGCTATAGGAACCTATTTTTACATACTGGAACCTATCTGAGAGATAATCTGTAAAAAGATCAAGTTGATTTCCCCTAACGCCAATGTTTTCCAGCTTCAGAACAAAGCCACGAATTCTGTTCTGAAGTGGGGTATTGTTTTTTATAGTCTATTATAGATTTATTACTGATTCTCTAATAATTCTGTTTTCTAAAAATATTCAAAAGTGTTACAAATACAAAACACGACGTTTTGAAACATTTCAACGTTTCGAAGGATGTGAAAAAGGTTCACAATACGCTTCGTAAAGCCGCGTTGACATGCTCAAAGTCTGCTTTGAGAAAGTAACTTTGATGACAACTTGGACGCTACTTTTGTTTTTTTTTGATCGTATAAATCAACAAAACGTAACCATTCATTTTTATGGGTGTGGTTGCGTGCATGCAAACAAAAAAACCCATTCAAATCGTTTGCACTGCTCACGGACGTAAGCATTAAGATCAATTTTTGACCGAGCTTTTGATCTTTGAGTCTGTCAAATGTCAATTTGATCAATCAATGTTATTTGAAAAGAAAAATTGAAGGGCGACGTGTATTGTCCCTCCAGTATCTTTACAGAGCACTTCTGTATCTATTGTAGATATTATACCTAATGAAAAAAATAATTCGAAGAAATTAAATTCCGCGGGAAACTAACGTTAACTTTGTCATTGACAGTTCTAGAGACAGTGCACTCCTCTTTTAAGTCATACCGCTTACAAATGCGCATATTATGAGCAATTTTGAACCGACTTTTTACACGCAAAACGCGCACACGAGCGCTGATATCAAATTTCGGACCGCACCCTCATAGTCATTCGACCATCATTCGACATACATCTCTATTGCCAGCGAGAATACGATTTTTTCATATCATAGACATTTTTGAGAGATTATTAGTAGAGATGCAATGTAATAGAGATATGTCGAATTAGAGATATCTCTAAAAAACTGAGAATCGGCCCCCAGGCCTCCACGGCAAAAAACTGAGAATCGGGCCCCAGGGGGCCGATTCTCAGTTTTTTAGAGATATCTCTAATTCGACATATCTCTATTACATTGCATCTCTACTAATAATCTCTCAAAAATGTCTATGATATGAAAAAATCGTATTCTCGCTGGCAATAGAGATGTATGTCGAATGATGGTCGAATGACTATGAGGGTGCGGTCCGAAATTTGATATCAGCGCTCGTGTGCGCGTTTCGCGTGCAAAAAGTCTGTTCAAAATTGCTCATAATATGCGCATTTGTGAGCGGTATGACAGAAAAGAGGAGTGCACTGTCTCTAGAACTGTCAATTACAAAGTTAACGTTAGTTTCCCGCGGAATTTAATTTCTTCGAATTATTTTTTTCATTAGGTATATCTACAATAGATACAGAAGTGCTCTGTAAAGATACTGGAGGGACAATACACGTCGCCCTTCAATTTTTCTTTTCAAATAACATTGATTGATCCAATTGACATTTGACAGACTCAAAGATCGAAAGCTCGGTCAAAAATTGATCTTAATGCTTACGTCCGTGAGCAGTGCAAACGATTTGAATGGGTTTTTTTGTTTGCATGCACGCAACCACACCCATAAAAATGAATGGTTACGTTTTGTTGATTTATACGATCAAAAAAAAAAACAAAAAAAGTAACGTCCAAGTTGTCATCAAAGTGACTTTCTCAAAGCAGACTTTGAGCATGTCAACGCGGCTTTACGAAGCGTATTGTGAACCTTTTTCACATCCTTCGAAACGTTGAAATGTTTCAAAACGTCGTGTTTTGTATTTGTAACATTTTTGAATATTTTTAGAAAACAGAATTATTAGAGATGCAGTAATAAATCTATAATGGACTATAAAAAACAATACCACACTTCAGCACAGAATTCGTGGCTATGTCAGTTAAAGGTTGAAGAACTTTGTAAAGCCAAATTTTCGGGGACTTTTACTAAAAAAAATCCGAACAAAAGTGGAAATGTATAGCAGAGGAACATTGATATACTACCAAACGTAGATAGAGCGCTTCATACAAAAACGCGCTTGAAATCTGTCACCTAATCGACTATACATTTGTACTCGCTGATATATACTTGAATATGCACGCCCGAATGAAAATTACCATAAAGAAAGTACCGTATATTCAACCTTATTCTGCATTATTACGGCAACTATTTTAAATACAACCGTGGGAAGTTACATCATTTCATACCTAGCCACAGAGCAAACGACGTTTTAGTAATTGCTACAAGAAAATATCAACTTTATACTTTCAAACATAATGCTTGAAATTGCTTATCGCGTTGTCGCTCCAACGCATGAATGAGATAGCACATCATAATACGATGCCCGTGCGAGTGAGACGATTGTGATGTACTGACACTGACGCGAAGCGACATGTTTATGATTAAAATAATTGTTTTTTAATGGTTTTTACGTATAAATCGAATATTTGAATACATGATAAGATGTGTAATGAGTTTACTCACGCAAAATATGAAATTCCGTCTTTTTTCTGCCGTTTCTGGCTATTGTTACCACAACTTTTGAATGCGCACTTCGGCATGTTCACGTGCCGACAGCTAATGAAAGGAACTGCACGAGTCGCGATTGAGCAGTTCTTCACCGGCCTACTTTTCGATCGTTCATGCGTTATCTACGTTTGGTAGTAAATCAATGCAGAGGAATTAAATTGTTTGGGAGAAGTCAATAAGACTTGGATTGACTAAATATATTACAATGTTAACTAATTCTTTAGATAAGCGAATGTTCTTAAATGCATATATGTAATGGTAATTCCACTAAAAACCGAGCTTCTTCTACTATACATTAACAACAGTTGTTATAATAATCATCGATTATTCATATTAATTAAATGTGTTAGCAATTAAAATACATACATAAACTAAAATCGTAAAAAAAGTTCCAATAAATTATGTAAAACAGACACAGAAATAACCAATTACTGTAGCTCGTACTCGACTTTTCAAATGTCGATTGCTATCTACCACTCGTGACATGTCGAACGCTAGGCATAGACATATCTCTAACGTGACATTTTGAGAATACGGAAACTGAGAAATATTCGACATCCGCCATTTAATTTAGACATATGTCGAATTCGACATTATCTCTATGGCTTGAGAATCGGGTCCCAGGTAGGATGTTTAGAGTATTTTGAGAAATTTTCAATTAGAAGAAAAAAAAAAGAAAGTTTGTCGTTAATTCGGTATAAGTTGACTTTTTTTTTTATAATTTATAACAAAATCTAAATCAGAAAACTAAAGAGTTTTATTATGCATGATAGACTCTTGATAGAATCTTGATAAGAATTTCCAAGTCACAGAAAATGATCTAAATAATTTATAATAGTAAAATAAGACTTCTAAGATGAAAAATATGGGTTTAAAAGGCTTAGTGAAAATGTATGAAGCTGAAGCAATTGCAAAGGGAAGACATTAAAAATCATAAGTTATTTGCTTAAATTTAAATCTACGATAATGTTTCGACGATTGATGCGTATAGTGACTAAAAAACAGACATCTTATATATCGATGAACGCGATATAACAGAATTTAGACATCAGCTTAATAGCCGTTCGAATGTCTTCCATTTTAAAAGGCAACTCTGAACAAATTCATTAAAAGGTTTGACATTGAGAATAAATCTATTCTAACCATCAGTTTTACGAATTGTAACACCGTTTGTTCTTAAAATTTAATTAAACACAAATTTTGAAAAAAAAAACTTTTTCGTTTCACTGTTGTTTTTACATAAAAATCACAACTTTTTTTTTTTTTTTTTTACTACAATAATTCTTTGTCAAATAGTTTCACAATATCCATTTCAACGTCATTTTTGCACGTGACAATTGCAAGTACCTTTGATCATTGTGCAATTTGTGCATAGACAATATTAAAGAAAATAAATTTCGGGTTTATCTTGGCATAGTCTACATAGTGTTTTTCAATCTGTGGGTCGCGACCCCTAGGGGGGTCGCGAAGCCTTACTCGGGGGGTCGCTGGCTGAAAGAAAAAGGCAAGGTTCTTACACTACAATAAAAACACAATTTTAGTGAGAAGGATGGGCTTGTTTATTTTTTAAAAGTTTGTCAAATCGTGGTGCTATTTTTGAAACGTTAATAATCAAATCATTTTCCAATTGCAGTCTATTTCTCTTTTTAGTTTTAATGTCTACCATTGCAGAAAATGTCAGTTCACACAAGTATGAAGTGGCGAATGGCATTAATAATTTTAGAGCTTCCCTTGCCAGCTCTGGATATTCGTGTTTTCTTTTCATCCAAAATACGTCGACACTTTGCGAATAAAATTCCATTTTAAGCATGCCATCAGCAGCTAAATCGAGAAGACATTCTTTTATATTTGTAGTGACATCAGCCAGATCTATAGACTTGTCCAAAAAAGGGTTTAGAATCCATCTACGTCCATTGTCAGCTTCAGAGTGCAAGTCTGGAAAGTATGTCAAAAGTTTTTCTTGTAAATTATGCAAGCTCTGTATCATGCAAGGAATGTGATCCCTTACTACAAGACTTTGCTCTGATGCGTTATCCTTAACAATCTCCTGAACACATGGAAAAGACTCAAATATTTGGTTTTGCAAAGAGGTTGACCACAAATGAAGTTTTGCGTGAAATGCTTTGACTTTATCTTTAGCTGTTAAAATATTTTCTTCTCTACCTTGGAGGTTCTTGTTCAAATTATTAAGATGGCTAAAAAGATCAGTCAAAAACGCTAATTTCAAGAGCCAAATAGGGTCAAAGAAACGATTAGCATATTCAGATTTTGCATCTTGTAAGAACATTAACAATTCAGCTCTCAGTTCTAGAACTCTTGTCAATACCTTTCCTTTGGATAGCCACCTGACCTCTGTGTGATAAAGGAGATTTTGATGAAGTGAGCCCATATCTTCACAAACGATTCTGAATAGCCGGGTTTGCAAGGCTTTACCTTTGATATAATTCACAATCTTTATTACCTCCTTGAGCACGTCATTTAAATCAGAAGGTACTACCTTAGCAGCTAGAGCCTGTCGATGAAGAAAACAGTGTGTCCAGGATATGTTTGGCATTATCAATTTTAATTTCGCAACGAGTCCGCTATTTTTGCCAGTCAAAACTTTAGCGCCATCGCTACAAATAGCGATACATTTTTTCCAATCAATATCGTAGTCGCAAGTGCTTTCTAAAAACATATCGTACAAACATTGGCCAGAAGTGTTTGCAGGAAGTGCTTTGCAAAATAAGATTTCTTCCATGATACTGTCATCTGCTTCAAAGCGCACAAATACTACAAACTGAGCACAATCGGAAACATCTGTAGATTCGTCAAACTGCAAAGCAAAATATTGGCTGTTCTTTAATTTTTCGACTACTTGTTCTTGAATATCATTGGCCATATCGTTTATTCTGCGTGAAATAGTATTGTCAGAAAGTGGTATGTTTTTTAACTTGTTTGCCTCCTGCTTACTGACCATAATTTCAACCATATCAACAGCTGCTGGCAAAATAAGATTTTCGGCAATTGTATGTGGTTTCCCTGCTTTAGCAACTCGATATGCGACTTTGTAGCTAGCTAATAATGCTGACTCGTTGACACTGGATGCCTGGAAATAAAGCAAACAATATAAAAGTGAACTGTAAATAAAAATTAAGCACGCGGAACCTTTGTGCACCAAAATTTTGTATAATAAAAAGTTTTATGCAAACAACAAAGAAATAAACATCAACAGTAACAACAGCAATAATTAGAATAGACTCGACTTGAGCTTATCTCTTAACAACACTTTGTGGAGACTAGGAAAACACTATTTATTATTACCTGAATCATAGTATTTTGCTGCTGACTAAGAACTTTCAACTTTCGTTCAAAGAAATCCAACGGCTTATCAGCTTCTTTTTGATGCTTGGTTGTGAGATGCCGCATAAGCTTTGACGGTTTCATACTCTCACGTGATAAAACATCGCCGCAAATTACACATTGAGGTTTATTATTTATGACTGTGAACCCATATTTCAAATAAATGTCATCGTAATGTCTATTTTTTTTTCGGGTTTGATTCACCACCACCGCTATTGACACTCGTACCAGATGTTGAAGGCTGCGATCTTTTGAGAAACTTATCCATTTTACAAACGCGCGGAGCAAGCGAAAAAACAAAAGAATGACGTCCGTACTCATCGGTGACTGCGCTTAACTGTGTGAGATGAGAGTTGAAACAAAAGAACATTGCGGGCGGCGGAGGGTGGCGCGCGCGGTGCACTTCCTGTCGTCGGAACGACAATGCGGTGTGGCAACGTCTCCGTCGCCGACAGTTTGGCTCGCGCGAGTTGGCGTCAAAGTTGAATTTGCGCGTAGCCTTACCAATCTACCTCGTACCATAAGAATAAACAAGTATAGAAGCGAATCTCCTTTGTGGGTGCACCAAATGCCGCTATTTGCATACCTACAGCGCCCTTCCTCCTGTAACGCCCCGCAGTAGTCTGCGGGCGCCGCTAGGGTCACCACATGGACGTATGGTGACCACTACAATATTTTTTATATAGGTACCTCCATATTTTACATTAAATGAGAAACTGAGTATACACCGAGTCTTATTGATTTTGTACTTCAAGTGTAGCGAGCGAGCGACTATCTTTAGCAATAGTACCCACATTTTTAGTTTTTTTGATTCCGTAGTTATAAGAACCTGCCTATTTTTGATTAATTGAGCTTAATCCCTACAACTTAGAGAACAAAATCATTAAAATGTTTCGAATTTCGATGTACAAAAATGGTTTGTAATTTAGGTATCGTACCTACGTTTATAGTCCAAGAGCTGAAGTTATGAATGTACTAATGGATAAAACCTAAGCTCACTTTTTACTATCAGACCAACATTTTCACTTGAAAAAAAATCTGTTGTTTCATAATTTTAATCAAATATTGATTGTATTTAAATTTTATATGGAACAGTAACAAAGGTCGATAAAAATATACCTATATAGCAGTACCAAAGTTTCTCATAATTCAAATTATTCCCGACTTGACAAAAAAAAATCCCATACTTACAGAGTTTCAAAATTGCACTACAATGACAGCTTTAGAAACTCGATACATTATATTGTATTAGCTTTGACATGTAATGAATATTACGAATAAAACTGTATCTGTATCTAGGGTAGGTATAATAAAAATAATTTTAAAATATTCAATCATTTTTATTTAAAAGGTTTCAATTCAACAGAAATATTTACAAATGTCTGATATTTATAAAAGATGGCGTTTTTGTAGATGATTTGAAGTTTCGGTTATTAAACTTCAGCGCGTAGTAAATACGCATTCTTATAAAAAGCTTAATCAGGTAATCAATAGGAAAATATTCACAAGGTACCTGAAACACAATTTTTTTCATTGTATCTAGCAAGATCGCACCAGCACCATCGGTAAAAATAAAATTTTTGAAGCTATTTACGAATATATTCTCGAGTTTCTCAATATAGTTTACAAAATGTGCCGGAGGAAGAGTTAAACTTCCGAAAATTTTTGTCCGATTGAATGCTTTAAAATGAATAAATAGTTGAGAATTTTCTGTATTTTCTCCCTTGTAATCTCTGTATTTATTGAATGCTGGGCATTCATGTTTAAGCGAGCATTTTTTGAGTAGATACCCACAAACGTAGGAAAGTGCGTTTTGTGTAGGCAAATCTGAGGGCCAATTATGGATCTTTCATCGTATGACATGGTATAAATTTGAAAAAAAGAAGTCATGAAATACTGCATTTCGTATTACTGATCTCCAATGATATCATCACTATGGCATAATTTCAATGATGTCATCATTAAATAATAAACAAATGATTAAAAATCTGACCGGAAATCGTATTTTTCGTTTTGCACTATGATATCATATGATATCATTTGCAAAACCATGAGATCGGTAATAGGCCCTCAGACCTGTAATCGCATGTCGGAACAGCAAGCGGCGAAATCTCCGATGTCATATGGTTTGCAAAAAAAGGTTCTGTGCCGTCGTCTTTGCTCAAAAGAAATATATCCAAGTCATCTTCGCAGTTGCTTAGAGAGGATTGAATAAAACAAGTAGATATACCTTTGTACTTACCTTTCTGTATCTTCGGGCAAATTGTAAAACTTTAAATTTGGGGTTATTATGGCATTATTTTTGCACCCATAAACGCAACAATAAGTCGGCATCGCGGCGACTAGGTAGATAGCGGCGCGCGGGAAGGAGTCACGTACGTGCGGGATGCGGTATGCGGTGCGCGCCTTGACTGGCGATTCCGTTCAACGGAAATCAAACGGTAGGTGAATAACGTGGCCTTGAGCGCTCGACGGCCGGGAGTTTCGCTTCTATACTTGTTTATTCTTATGCTCGTACTTCCTTTCAAAACTCTCGCGGCTTCTTGCAGAGTGTAGATCTGAATCATAGATAAATGTACCAAAATAGAAAAAATCATTAACATAGTCTTTTTATTAAATTATTTCTGTCTTCGATAACACAAGGGGGTCGCCAGAATTTTTCAACTTGTAAACTTGTAAAGTTTTCGAATGATTCATCAATTTGTTATAATAATTTAAGTACTTACGCTAATTACCAAGGTACCTTAGGTATTTCTAAATCACTTGAATTTTCTTTTTGATTTAAACAGATAAATTTAATAACTTTTTTGTTAGGTAGGGTTTTTTCAAACACATTATATTCCCAAAATCCGTCTTTTACATCCCCTATTTCATTAAAATAAACCTGATAGTAAGCGGCATCTTGGTGGATTAATGAACAATATTTACACATTTCAGGTTATAAATATTGTAGATTTTCACCATAGAAAGTTTCAGATCACTCCTTGGCAAATAACTCACAAAGGCTATTTTCTTTGAATTAATGGTAGTAGTTGTACACAAAATAGGTGCTCTCTCCTCCATATGTTATTTTTATAATCCAACAAATAACAAAATTTTACAATTTAATAAAAATTATGTTTGTAAAACCCAGTGTGAGAGCCCCTGACCATATGATCATAGGCATGTTACTATATACTTATTAACCCAACACTGTACTATGAATCTCCAGGGCTTGGCTGTCTGGTTTTTCAGTGGAGGAACTAAGAAACAACTAGTATAACAAGGAAGAATTCTGTGGAATTACATATCTAAAACATAAAATCTAAGAAATTGGAGTACAGTATCATTGACCCGTGATCGCAAGAATTTAAAGTCGAAGGTACGATCCACTAACCATCGTTATGGGGCAGGCTAATCTTAAAAAAAAAGAAACAAAACATTTTCATTTGGTGTATTCCATTACCCAGCTGTGTACCCAATTTTTAGCTTTATTAGTTTAATACCGTGATTGATAAAAAAATCCGAACCATTCTGCCCTTTGTATAGATTTCTGTATCTATTAAAATATATGTACCTGATTCTCTTTAATTTAACTTACAAATCTAAGGATATGGTTGTATCTGACTATTATTATGATGGCTGGCTTGATTGTATTGTTCTCTTATGCTTATGCATAAGAGAACTGTATAAAGCTTATTATTTGAATAAGTCAAGGATTAAATTTGTTTTCTTTTCCCAAATTTGAATTTACAACCAAATTTTGACAATTAGCAAGAAAAGAGCATTACAGGTAGGAAATATTATGTTAGATATAAATTGATCTAATTCGTCATTGCATCATCTTACTGCTCTTATTTGGTATAACTTCTTAATTTCATAACATAATGTCACAATATTTGACTGTGAAAAACGTGAACTTATAGGTAAACATCTTTGAGATTCGGTTTCTTAAAAAGAAATTTGTAATCCGTTTTACCCGTTACAACTCATAAGAGAACTGGATCGATTTAATTTTTTTTCAGGTGTGAATAAAATATTTTCATTTACCAGAATAATTATTAAATTTTTCCTCTATTATGTTTTGATCTGCGCCTTTGGTTGAGACTTCGTTGTCTGATATCGATCTACTACAGGTGCTTTCCTCGCAGACTAATGGTACGAGTGACTCCTCGCCCAACCACGACTCTGCGTGCGTGGCATTTGATGCGGTGCTTTCCAGTTTCCCTGCTGGCTGACTGAAGGCCTATTAGAAGAAGAAGTACTCGCGCAGCTGGAACTTTCTTGATTTGGAGTCCCGATATTTTACCGACTTCGATGCTCTAATTTTTTTACTGAGATTCTCGCCAAAGAGAAATGCAGCACTTCGTACACGTGCAATATCTTTTTAAACTTTTAATCTAATGAATACATTTATTAATTTCCTTCATTTAAGTGTGTTTTCATAATGAAGGTCCAATATAAGCTGATTTCTTTGAGTAACACAGCAATGATTTCGGGATTCGATTTGGGTGTTTTAACCAATTGAAAGTTTTCAGGTATAAAGATCTTGCCCTCTAACTCTTTCTTTTAATCCTTACTTAAGCCTCCGCACAATATATGACCCCAACGTTTAGAGATTTCATGCTGGATTTTTGTTCCGAAAAGCTCGTGTTTCCCTTTTCAGGTCCCTAAGACCTCTAAAATATTCTCATGTAAATTGATTGCTGGAGGGTTAACATCATTTAAAAGTACCTGAGAGCTAGTGAATGGTATGGGACACTCGGCTGGTGCTTCTGATGTCATCACCTGTACATTACTAGGTTGTCCCTCATTACAAGTTTCAGTCACATGAACCACTGACTGAACATATGGGATGTATGTGAACACATTGAAGCCGATTCATCCTCTCCATAGATTTTTTTTTATTTTATTTTATTTAACAAAATGTACCATTATAAACATAAACACCAAACTACGAAGTAGTTTCTCGGCGAGTAACATTAGTAATATTATGCGAAGCGAGTCATATTCTGCGAGGCTATCCACAGCCTGTGTACCAATATATGACCAAAAAACATGACTACAATCGCATCGTAGTACTGTGCGCGACTATGATCGCATCGAAGTACAAAGGCACACTTTTCTATAAAAAATAAACAAATAATAACATTCTGTTGAAAAAAAATAAGCTAGGTCATGATCACACCATGACAAGAAGTGCTGTGATCGAGACCGTAATCGCGTAACGGTACTAATAAATATGACCAAAAAACATGACTACAATCGCATCGTAGTACTGTGCGTGACTATAATCGCATCATAGTTCCAAGGCACACTGTTCTATAAAATATAAAGAAATAATGATATTCTGTTCATAAAATAAGCTAGGTCATGATCGCATCATGACAGGAAGTGCTGTGATCGAGACCGTAATCGCGTCACGGTACAATAAATATGTCCAAAAAACATGACTAAAATCGCATTGTAGTACTGTGTGTGACTATAATCGCATCATAGTTCCAAGGCACACTGTTCTATAAAACATTCTGTTGAAAAAAAAAGCTAGGTCATTATCGCATCATGACACGAAGTGCTGGGATCGAGACCGTAATCGCGTCACGGTACCAATAAATCTGTCCAAAAAACATGACTACAATCGCATCGTAGTACTGTGCGTGACTATAATCGCATCATAGTTCCAAGGCACACTGTTCTATAAATATAAAGAAATAATAACACTTAAACACGTGTACAAGGCGTGTTTCAAAGTGCCGATTCACGGTTCTTTAGTAATTATGAATTATTTCTTGAATAGACGTTTATTTGGTACAAAAAATACAACACACAATGTAACAAAAAAATATAAATGTATATTCAGATAGATTTTAGGCCAAATAGGCCCCGCATGCAGAGCCACAGAGTGCTTTGACGCTGGTATTCTGCGGATACCATTTTATTTAACACTGTATACAGAATATTCTCTAATTAAACAGTAACGTTAGGCAATGCGCAAACAGCAAGGCTCTTTTTATTGCTCAATAAATTTCAAAATGAAATTAATTAGTGAGCTAAATATACTTTAAACGAACGAAATGCAAAGATTTCTCATCTTAATAATATGTAATATATCTATGTCGATAAATAGTACAATATAATACACAATAAACACTTATAATTTAAACTTACATACTTCCAGCACCATCAAAATGCTTGCAGTGGCGGCGGCGGTGACGTAAACGTTTCTCTAGTTTACGAATCTTTTCCTTAAATATTGCTTAGAATACTTACGTTTTCATTTACCTATATTGATATCTATAACAACTACGTAACACACTAAAAATAAAGTTATAAAATAATAAAACTTTGATCTTTAATATTTCGATGCTGTGATGCCCGCACAAAGAAAGCGAAAGAGTCAAACGGCGTAACATCGCGCAAGCCCGAATTCTAAAAACGGCGGAATCCGTGAGTGGAACTTGGATCTCCGAACCATGGGGTAAACTGGCAATCAGATGGGTTGACGGTGTGCCGGGTTGCGGGAAGACCACGTGGCTCCTCAATAACTTCCAAATGAAGGAAGATATGATCATCACTAGCACACTCGAGACGGCAAAAGAACTGTTGGACAAAGTGACGACTCGATTCGGGGCGGTCGTGAAGGGGAAAATAAGAACCATTGCCTCAGTTCTCATCAATGGTGTGGAAGCATCAAAACGCCTTTTGGTGGACGAAGCTCTCCTAGTCCATTTTGGAGCTATCATCATGGCAACAAGGCTGACCGGGGCAAGAGAATTGGTACTAATGACCGATACAAATCAGATCCCCTTCATAGACAGAGACAACCTGTTCGAGATGCGTTACGGAAGCCCCGCCGCCATCACGTCGGTAACAGAAAAGCTCCTCTGCACACACCGAAGTCCGATGGATGTGGTGTATGCCCTCCAAAATATCTACAAGGGTATTTACACATCACGGCAAGTGCTGAGGTCCATGACATGCAGAATGGCATCGGAGGCGATGTTACGAAGGGGTAACCCAAATACTCTCTTCCTTACCTTTACTCAAGACGAGAAAGAAGCGTATGGGAGGGAAGGGTTCGGCACCGGAGAACAATCTAGACTGCTGACGATCCACGAAGCACAGGGACTAACGTACGATCACGTGGTTGTGCTCAGAGGAGCAGAAAGGCGGAACCCTGTCCACGATAGTGTTCCTCACGCGGTGGTTGCCATTACCAGACACACGGTATCCTGCACCTACTTCTACCGGGAGTTGAAGGAGGACGACGCAATTAGACGTCTCATTGCCCTTCCCAGCATAGCAACAGATGAAGTGGTCATGGAATACAATAAAAAAATGGTACTCAGGGCCCTATCAGGCGGAGCGACCTTGGTGTAACTAAAATAAAAAAAAAAAAAAAAAAAACACGCAACATATATTATGCCAAATACGAGTATATTAACTGACCAAATCTTGTTAGCATAAGTTACCCAGGAATACTGGCATAATAATTATAATGATCCAAAAATTGTGAAATAGTCCATACATAAATTATTAACATATAGTATAATATTATTAAGATATATATTTGAGTATAATTAAGTATATATAAGTATAAATAGATATTATTAAGATATATATTTAAATTTTTAAATTGATTGAGTTGCGCAACTCACCTTAGATTAGGAGTAAAAAGTAGTCGTAAGTCTTAATATAATAATTATAATAAAATAGATCACAATGAGAAGATTCCATGAAAAGAGCACGGACCACGAGTCTGTGGAGTGTTAAATTAGTAATAAAAAAAAAAAAAAAAAAAAAAAACATCGCGCAAGCGGGTGAATAATACTAAAACTACCCACCTATCTTTTTATTTTTATGTCTTCGCTCTAAAATTGTGCTTGGTGCCCGGTACATTGGAAAGTGGACTACCTGGTTAATATATAAATCTCGAGGATGCAACGTCGTAGTATAATTAATGATAAACTAGAGTTTGAGTTGTTCATGCAAAAGAAAAACCCACTAGGTTGATTATAACAATCACTACATTATCATTTTCAATGATTTAGGTAATTAACATCATTTTGGCCATCCTTTGAGATTGAATGACCCCATTCAATACTTATTACGGTCTGATTACTCAAAAGAAGTAAAGTAAGGTACAATCTATTTCTTTATTATTCTATTAATTTATTAGATTAGGATAACTTTCAATACAGTTAGGTATTAAATGTAAAAAATTAAATGTAATTAAATATATATTATTACATACAATCTTTATTTTCTTAATATTAGGTATTATTCATTTCTTTTTATAATTATTGTCTAATCTCCGCTTATCACTTACTATATTATATTTAGGAGTCATTTCCCACTTTCACTAAACTGACATTTTCACAAAGCACTTCATTAATTAATTTAACACTTCTTTGAATATTTGATTTTGGGCAACGATAGGTACGCTGTAGCAAGTGGCAGGCGTTATTCAGTCTCTCTCGTACACGTTCCATAACTGTAGCTCTACCATGAGTTTGCATTCGTTTGGAGTCGATATCGACGGCGTAAATTTTTGTATGGAACTTTGTACAGCGCCCCTAGCGGTAACGCGGTGAACTAAAATCGGTACCATGAGTGCAATAGTTTACGATACGTCGCGAACCTATCGAAAACGCGCTCGCTATCGACAATCGTTTTGTGCATATTGTATGGAAATCGGTACCATGAGTTCATGATTTGACAGCTACTCGATAGACGCTAACGTACAAAACGATAACTACACTAGTTACGTTACTCACTTACATTTTCAAGCGTGAGACTCGATTCGATAGATAATCTAAGCAAGTTTGGAATAATATTATTGAGTTAAATTAGTTAATAAGTTGTGATTTTTTTTGCATGGAATATGCCAACCACGGCTGAGTTCAAGAATAATAACACATACATAATATATACGTCAATGACACGAAAACAATTAAAATACGGGAGCAGTCGTGAGAAAAAGTTCAAAAGAGTGATTACTATTTGTGCCAATTATAGTATTATAAATAAGCATTTCAGCATTGGTGTTTAAAAGCAAATACAGACTTGAAACTGAAAGCTATACAGAGTTTATGTAAGTAACCTCAAAATCAAATTATCATTTTTAAAAAGTTACTTACAATTTTGTTTTGATCTTAGCTTTATGATCATAGAGGTATCTTAAGTGTATAATACTGTTTTATGACAACTGAAGTGAATATATGGGTAATAATTCAGATTGTCTTCGTATGACCCCTTCAGTAGGTAAATGCAAAACTTGGATTTTTGGAAATAACAAAACAAAATGTCATCCTTATGTATGGCAGAATAACACATTCAATAAACTACAAGGCATCCCTAGAAGTTAAGGAATTGTTTGACAAGCTGATAACAAATTAAAAATAGTCTATATCAAAGTGTTAAAATACCTATTCTATAACATTTTATTTACAAAACATTTCTTGCAGATTATCCATAAATGGGACTGTTGATGCCACATCCATACTTGCGTGCAACAAGTGTCGCGAAGGTCGCGAATAGACAATAATAAAATAGCAACACTAGTGACGCACGCTTCAACCAATCATAGTTAAGATAAGGCTAATAGCGATTCTTTAGTCTATGGCAAAATAAGTTTGTAAATAGAATAAAGTTTTCGATGTAAAAGTGAAATATAAAGTATGCTGTGGCTGAAGCTGAGTCCTGAAGTGCCGTCGATATAATTCTAAGTATCTTACATATCTTGTAGTTAGAAGATCAGTAATGTGTGTGATTCATTGTTATAAGTGTAACTTGGTTTCCCCCTAAGTTCACGGTTAGGCGAGGTTGCCGGGACGTGAGGTCCTGGCAACAAGCCAAGCCCGGGCCTCTAGAATAAATGGCCCGGGATCCAAGAAGGTGATCGGGTAGGCGAGGTTCCGGGACGTAAGGTCCTGGCAACAAGCCGAGCCCCGGGCCTCCAGAATAAATGGCCCGGGATCCGCCAAGAAAGACCTGGTGTAATTAGTGTTCTAGGCCCAGTCGACTGGAGACGTCCAGAGAAGAAGCTCTGGGTCTAATAAGGTTGGTAGAGCCGCGGTGATGGTTGTTGGTCACCGGGTCTGCAGTACCTCCAAGGTGTTTAGTAGTACATGATGGGAAATCAAGTGTGTTTGTGTTGTGCAGCGTAGGCTGCTAGCGTTGAATACCAACGATAAGAAGTTGAAACTACTTGATGATGTAAGGTATTTAGTTAATAGTTAAATTTAACCCACAGGAGGTGAACGGTACAATCCAGTGGAAATTAGATATACATGGGATGCTCATATCTCAGGTGCAGATGTATCTAAATGCGAAGCAGATATAAATGAGACAAAGATAGAAGATAACTCAGGTATGAGATTTGTATTGTAACTTAATTAAACCTGCCATACATAGAATACTTTCGTCCCGTCCGCCCGTCATGCCGGATGATGGTAATGCATATACCTAGCTATCTAACTACTCTCTCATCCTTCTCTCTGTGTATGATGTGTCTCTGGGTATATGTGTTACTTACACCCCCCATTCGGACGTCGTCGGTAGCGGGCGGGGCGACATGGTGGAGGTGCTGGGATCACCTCATGAGATCTGTACCTGAGATATGAAGAGCATAATTATATGTGGCATTTAGATTTCTGAATTAGTAAAAATTGGTATTAACATAAAGCAAAAACTGAGCTATAATTTCCATAGAAGAAAATGGAACTGAATATGTGAAGTTGTGAATAATAAAATGAATCATGTTCTGAGATAAATACCCTTTCCTTCCATAAAATTGTTTGTTCCAAAAAAGGAAAAAACATTGTTTGTTTGTTTGCTGGTTACGGCCTCTACATAGAAAAGTTGGAGATAAAGGATTATAAAACTTACATGTATACATCTCAACAGATGGCACACAATAAGTCACTCATGAAGAAAACTTATGAGAAATGAAATGCAAAATATTTAATAAAATTGGGATGTAATTACTCTTGGTTATGCCTAGCTGATTAGAAATTCTTATTTTGTTTCATTCATTACCTGTAACTATTAAAGAATTTATGTTTATTTCTTAAAACAATTGAAACTCAAAATGCCCGCTAATGGAAACATCAATTTGTGGTGTGTTGGCTGACAACAGTTTGTTTATGTGTGCGAAGCTTTGTTATTTTAATAGGTATGTGTACATGTGGAGCGACGCTATATTAAAGTTCCATCCATTCCATGAACTCTGGCGCCATCCTGCATTTTATGCTAAAAGCTTTAAATAAAAAAGTAGAAAGAAACGACAAAAGGAGTTTTGTGATTTTGCAATTTGTATAACAATTTGTTAAGAAAATGCCAAGTAATTTATGTGGATAAGAAAATCTGAAGACCTAACAAGGTATGGGTATGGTGTGATTGTATCATACTTAATACAAACTTCATCACTTGCCAGAATTGCTGAAAACAAGTGAGAATGAGGATGAGGAGGCACACAAATACGCTAGAGCATGCACGGCCATACCGATAGCAATATTATTGGTTGTACATTTTTTACTAAAAACAAAAACTAACTTACTAAATAATAAAGCCACATTGTTTGACAATGTTGCAACAAGGCATGATTCCTATTGACCCTAAACTGGCGTCACTTTGTATGTTTTGCATGTTCTTGTTCTCTTTTGTAAAAAGGGGAATTTGGCTAAAGTTATAAATAACACTGGTGAAGAGTAAATGTTGTACATTTATTAAAATATGACATATTTGGTAAGATATGTGTTTATTTAACATGAGTGAAAGAAGATAAATACCAGCTAATTTATAAGCCTTTTCTCAGTGTTTTAAAGAATAAATAAAGTGAAAATAAATAGTGTGTGAATACACTGAGCGTGTCATAGTGTATTTTATTTTTAAAACTTACTTGAGCTAGCAGAGTTGTTTTTTTAATATTTACTTAGGTACTGTAATTTATTAAAGAATATAAGAAACTAAGGTTATTAGAACAGAACATTTATAATTTTAGATAAAGAAACTGCATATTTGCACAGGCTTGTCTAACTGGTTACCCATTTTCTAGACAGTATATCTACAGCAACATGTACAGCTACATGTACTGTCAGTGTTAGATAGAATAGAATAGAAGAATTGAAAGAAAACACTACCTTACTTTGTGAGAATATTATTGGTTCACTGATTGGTAAGGGAAGCCTGCGACTATCATGTAAATAACAAATTTTATTCAGTAAATGTAAGTACATGTTATCCCATGTGAAGTGAAACTGATTTATTAGTGGTTGTATTCCCACATATTTAATGAAACTTTAATCTTTAAGAGGCCTAAGCTATATAAAAAAAAAATTAATTACTTAATAAACTAAAAATCACGAAGAAAAGTTTACATCTAGGTACTCTCTTTTGAAGTTGTTTAAATAGTGGTAACAAGTTTATGATTTTCATTTAAACAATTATTGTTCCCTTGTTGGTAAATTCTAACAAAAGGAATTGAATGAAGAACAAAGTACCACTCATTTTATTCTTTTGAATTAGACTACTGAAAATAATATTCTTGACTTAACTGGTTCAATTTATTATAACTTAACTATGGATGGATGATGATCTTGGAAAGTACTGTGATCAGTCAAATAAATATATTTATTAATAATATTGGTATTTAAATACTTATAGTGCTTGTTATACACAGATGAAAACCAAGTATATGTAAGTATGTGTTCTTGATATTTGCAAGTGATTGATTAATAATAAGTTAAGTTTCTAATTTGTATTAGTAATAACTTATTACTAGTTAAACTAGTTAACCAGCTGAATAAAAATTTAATAAAGTCTAAATAACAATAAAATAAATAATAATAAAAAAATATTTGACAAAGGGATACTTAAGTCATAAGTCTTACCTATAGATGTGAGAAATATATTCACTTACAAGATTCAATATGAAAGAAATTCGGAAAAAGAGACTTCAATTAAGTAGTATATGAACATATTGATAAAAATCTTTTAAGAATCAAAGACCTTCCAAATACCCTTACCTCAAATGAGATTTGAGGCGCACAAATATTATATAATAAATTAAACTCAAATATAAAAGTTTCAAAGAAAAATTGACTGAATATTTAAAAATAAATGAAGATGCTCCTATAGAAGAGATATCGGTCATGTCAGAAAAACAACTTCTCGCTGAAGAAGTGTTAGTTGAGCTGAAGACTAACATAAGTTAATTCTGCAAAAATGGAATTGAGTAATAAAGAAAGGTCATATGATGCCGGTAAACTCCCAAAGGTAGCATTACCTACCTTTAATGGGGATATTCTCAACTGGCACTCATTCTTTGATAGGTTCAAATCGAGTGTACATAGTAAAAACATCTCAGATGTAAATAAACTTCTTTATTTAAAAGCTTCACTAATTGGAGAACCTAAGAATGCAATAGATGGGTTACAAATAACCGATAAAAACCATCTTATTGCCCTAAACACCCTTTGGGAAAGATATGGCAAGGTGAAACATCTCATTGATGCACACTACTCAGCATTATAATATAAAATAGAATCCGCTGATAATAACATAACCAATTGTAGGAAAGTCTTCGACGATTTGGAAAGACATCTTCGGATATTGGAAACTTTAGGAGAAGATATTAATCACAATCACCTTAGATTTCTCATTATGGAAAAGTTCCCTTCAGATTTGATTTATGAGATTAAAATTAGAACAAGTACTGATGCTATAGAAGAAATAAGAAAACAGTTGGATACAATGATTACAGCTAAAGAAGATGCTGATAGAATTGGGATGATGACTGAATTCTAATTTTTACGTCTCGTCATTAAATATTAAAATACCGTGGAAAAAGATGCAGTCCTGTGAAATCAGAATTAAAATCGGCTTAGAAATACATTAGATACAAGCATTTTAAGTTGTTAATTTGAAAGCGATTAGAAAGAGAGATCCGACATCAACCGTGACGTCATAGTTGAGTACGGCCATATAAACTCCTTGTAAATTGCCGTTTTGCTAGAAAGAGATGGAGAAAAATCTTTAATACCTTATATCTTGGTTGTTTTTATAGTTATTCGAAAACCGATTTTTTCTTTCTGTTTATTATATGAATGAGCTTCTATTAAAGCAAGAAAATTTTTTTAGTCATCTAGCCTATTGCATTCAGAAAATGTTCTGAGCTTTCAGAACCATGCACTGTGGAAACACTTCATGTGCGTGACCTTCAACAAACCAAATCAAGCCAAGGAAGATTTAAAACTAGAATTAGAAATGGAAATCAATCAAGAATAGAATAGAATAGAATAGAATAATTTTATTTGCTAGAATATGGTACAATAATAGTTGGTAGTACATTTTGTTGCTCCGACATATCCTATTGACAACAATGTGCAAATATTTCGTCAACTATTTTTAGGTATTATAATTATTTCGTTGCACTAACATTCTGAAAGACGTTATACATTTATCAATAAGTAATACTTAAATTTTCTATTCACTACAATAAAAAAATCCTTATGTCAATAATAAAAAAAATACAATTCAACTATGTCAATATCTAAGTATAATACATTATTTAAAATAGTAATTTCTGTCACAATTTTTATTTAAAAAGAAACAAGAAACAAAATTAAAGAGTACAGACTTGAGAAAAACGACAATAACACAGGAAGAAAAATCATAAACCAGCGGAAGCGACGATATGAAAGTCAGGAAAATTTTTGAATAAAGAAAAGAGATTAAAAGGCATACCTGCAATGAAGAGAATAAAAAACCTACATGCATATTTTGTGACGGAGGCCACAATAACGATGAATGTAACAAATTTAAAACCATACTTGAAAGAAAAGCTAGACTACGAGGCCGCTGTTACAACTGTCTTTGACGAAGACATGTTTTTCAGAGTTGTGACACTAAGAAGAAATGCCGCCATTGTGAAAATGGATATCATAATAGAGCACTGTGCCCTACGAGAATTAACGAAACGGTTAGTATACAGAAACCGGAGACCACAACACAACTGATGTAAATGCTAAAGAAATCACTATACTCCAGACGACTATAAACACAAAAATATGTATATTGAAAGTGATAGCGTCAGTGTATGATCCATGTTGATTCATTCATAGTACCTTTCTAAATAGTAAAAAAAAAAGTCTGAAAGATGGAAAGAAATTAAAAACAAAGATTAAAAAGAAAGAATGATATAAGAAATATACAAATTGATAGATATTTCCTAAAAGGGAATTTTGATTGTCCTGTATTCCATGTTTTTACAGTTCCTTATTGGAAAATTCAGATTAGTTCCATTGAAAGACCAGAACAATATAAAGATTCCTCGATTGAGCTGATGGCAGTCCTAAATATTACATGTTTGATAAATTTTACACTAAAATATTTTATGGGTACTATGAGTAGACAAATTCTTTGGATTGATAGTGAGACTGTATTTGAATGGTGGTAGAAGACCACTTGTTTCTAGAAGTGTTGAAGAAATTAAAAGGAATAAAGAATTAGAAATAACATATGTTCCCTCTGCGCTTAATCCAGCAGATGTTTTTAGCTACAAGAGAATAATGAGTTCAATCGAAGAAAAGCAAAGATGGTTAATAGGGCCAGACTTTCTTAATGAAGACCCAGCGTTATGGCCACCCAATATTGCTTCATCTGCTTCTTCCTTTTTGTCGGGGAAGGTTCTGACCGAACATGCTCAGAATGATACAACCCCGAAAAATAATTTAGGTGCTATTTCTGAAATCCAACATGATAAGGACAAAGATAAGGAAGAAACTATGTGTGAAGGACAACACAATAGAAATTTAGAAACAGAGACAGAAAATAAGATTCAAATGGAATACTTTCGAGTACTAATTAATAATGGAGAACAGACATTGTAAGAGAGGGATTTCCCTATTTACGTGTTTGCCGTAAGGGCGATTCATCATGAGGTTGTTCAAAATCTGACGGCAAAAGATGGCTTGCTAGCATTAAGAAGATTCATGGCATGCAGAAGAACCTTAATCACATAGATAATCTTAATCACATCAGATAATGCACAACACTTAACCTAATGTCCGAAATACTAGATAAGTGGAAATTCATTCCTCAGTTGGCCCCCTGGTTTGGAGGATTTTATGAACGTCTGATTGGAATCGTAAAAACGGTATTAAAAGAACCTTTCAGAAACATCTACTAAGATACAATCAGTTAGTTACTATGATCAAGGAAATAGAAGCAGTTATAAACATGAGACCACTTACCAGTGTGGATACAGAAATAGAACACGTACTGAAGCCTTCCGATTTCCTTACGAAAATGCATTTGTGTAAATTGTCAGAGGCTGGAAACGAGCACTCACAATATTAGAAGAGTTTAAACAAATGTTCTCAAACAGATATTTACCAAGCCTACGTAAAAGATATTGGCACTCACCCAGAGAACCAACAGTGACATCAAAGTTACTACCAGCCATAGGACAGATCGTTCAAATTAAAGATGACAACAAAAATAGAACAATATGGAAGGTACGCAAAATAGTCCTCATTAATCAGAGCAACTGATGGATTCTGTCGTATTGCTAAACTTCAAGTGGATAATAATGTGTTTACCAGATCTATTGCTCATCTCTATCCACTAGAGATAGAAGAAGGTGAAGAAAATTGCCGTGATGTGCAGAAGGAAGCTTCAAAGATTGATGATTCCAGTAATACATTTCAATTGCCACCTCCAAATCAAGGCATAAATCTAATTGATAAAACTATGGATGCTGTTAATAATGTGAATGAATACATAGAGGCTATTAATGGAAGGGAAGGAAAGGGTGGAAAAAGAAAAGGTGGAAATTCAGATGATAATGATAAACTAGAAGGTTCAGACAATGATCCTGATTATGAAGGTCAAACAATTGGACCGGTAGATTGTTCTGATGATAGAACTCCTCGTCGAGATGCTGCTGTAAGAGCTCTCGACAAAAGAATGCACAAGTAACCTGGTTGCTATTCTTCTTCCTTGCGTCGGGAGTGTCGCGAAGGTCGCGAATAGACAATAATAAAATAGCAACACTAGTGACGCACGCTTCAACCAATCATAGTTAAGATAAGGCTAATAGCGATTCTTTAGTCTATGGCAAAATAAGTTTGTAAATAGAATAAAGTTTTCGATGTAAAAGTGAAATATAAAGTATGCTGTGGCTGAAGCTGAGTCCTGAAGTGCCGTCGATATAATTCTAAGTATCTTACATATCTTGTAGTTAGAAGATCAGTAATGTGTGTGATTCATTGTTATAAGTGTAACTTGGTTTCCCCCTAAGTTCACGGTTAGGCGAGGTTGCCGGGACGTGAGGTCCTGGCAACAAGCCAAGCCCGGGCCTCTAGAATAAATGGCCCGGGATCCAAGAAGGTGATCGGGTAGGCGAGGTTCCGGGACGTAAGGTCCTGGCAACAAGCCGAGCCCCGGGCCTCCAGAATAAATGGCCCGGGATCCGCCAAGAAAGACCTGGTGTAATTAGTGTTCTAGGCCCAGTCGACTGGAGACGTCCAGAGAAGAAGCTCTGGGTCTAATAAGGTTGGTAGAGCCGCGGTGATGGTTGTTGGTCACCGGGTCTGCAGTACCTCCAAGGTGTTTAGTAGTACATGATGGGAAATCAAGTGTGTTTGTGTTGTGCAGCGTAGGCTGCTAGCGTTGAATACCAACGATAAGAAGTTGAAACTACTTGATGATGTAAGGTATTTAGTTAATAGTTAAATTTAACCCACAGGAGGTGAACGGTACAATCCAGTGGAAATTAGATATACATGGGATGCTCATATCTCAGGTGCAGATGTATCTAAATGCGAAGCAGATATAAATGAGACAAAGATAGAAGATAACTCAGGTATGAGATTTGTATTGTAACTTAATTAAACCTGCCATACATAGAATACTTTCGTCCCGTCCGCCCGTCATGCCGGATGATGGTAATGCATATACCTAGCTATCTAACTACTCTCTCATCCTTCTCTCTGTGTATGATGTGTCTCTGGGTATATGTGTTACTTACACCCCCCATTCGGACGTAGTCGGTGGCGGGCGGGGCGACAACAAGTCCAATGAAGAAGCAAAGAATTAGCTGGATATAACAGCCAGTCAAATGGAAAAAGAATTGTGGTTAAAAATCATTGTCACTGTGTAGAGGTAAAACATTCTTACACCCTCAAATGTAAAGAATTGCATTTTATTTTCTATATTATAAACCTTAATAACTTTTTTAAATAACTTCTTAGAGTTGTTTCTCTAATAAAAAGCTATTGGTAATAGGTATACCTAATTTTTTACAAAGAATAAAACTGACTTCAAAAACACCAAAAAATCATAAATAATATAAGAATACATACAATATCACATTTTTATATTGAAGTCGGTGCCAAGCAATATCACCTGAAAAGTTTGGCACCAACTTCAATATAAAAATGAGATAATTATTGTATATATTTTTGTATTTAGGACTTTTGGTGTTTTGGAGCCTATTTAATTTTTTTTTGAACAAAAAAATATTTCAATATTTTTAGTAAAATTCCCAAACTCGTCACCTACCAGAAACCTTCCATCATCATCAGCTCAGTAACATGATATGATGACTATCAGATGCAAATAGGTACCTTACCTACTTACCTAAATATCGTCAGAAAAAAATGAAATATGTTGGATGTGCCTCTGTAATTTAAGTATTTCCTTCCATTATCCCTGGATCCCTCTATCGATAAAAAGAAAGAATTTTGAAAATCGGTCCACAATTGGCGGAGTAATCAGTGAACATAATATTTTTTAAAAATGATTCAGTCAACACATTTCCTTTTTTGAAGTCAGTTAAAACTTAAAAAGGTGCATATATTATTATAAGATTTTATTTTTTACAGCTACATTTATTTTGGATGAGTAGCGGAGGTTGATTTGATTGAGTGGCATTGATGATAATACAGAATGGTGCAGCCAAGACCTTCGGTTTTAGCATTTCATTTTTTGGACTGATTTATTGCCACAGCTGCAGTTGGATTTTACAGTGTCACAATAGTTTGGATTGCATTAAAAAGGAAAAATTGGTTGATGATTTTTTTTATTGGTAGATTAATAAAAAGATGTTGTTAACACATTTTTTACACCAAAAATAAATAAATTACATGAGCCCACTCTTTAATTTATTTACCTAAGTAGGATTTCCTTGTTTTGTTTGACAAAGCAAAAAATATTAATTTTCAATAAAATTCTAGGTCTATAGGTATTTCATACTGAATCTAATATAAAGAACAACAGAATTGTTGTATTTGTGCATATTTTACACAAGAATGTTGGCAAACAAGCAAATAGTCTACTACTTAGATGATCATAGTCACCTATAGTCTTCTAATGACCAAAGTGTACAAGGTGTAGGTTATTATCTTATGAATGTAGTTACAGTACCCTGAAATTTCGTATCCTTCAATATAAAACAGAAAAGCATTGCTGCTTTGCAATAACACAGAAGACCTAGTACCTCTGGCATAAGAATAAACAAGTATAGAAGCGAATCTCCTTTGTGGGTGCACCAAATGCCGCTATTTGCATACCTACAGCGCCCTTCCTCCTGTAACGCCCCGCAGTAGTCTGCGGGCGCCGCTAGGGTCACCACATGGACGTATGGTGACCACTACAATATTTTTTATATAGGTACCTCCATATTTTACATTAAATGAGAAACTGAGTATACACCGAGTCTTATTGATTTTGTACTTCAAGTGTAGCGAGCGAGCGACTATCTTTAGCAATAGTACCCACATTTTTAGTTTTTTTGATTCCGTAGTTATAAGAACCTGCCTATTTTTGATTAATTGAGCTTAATCCCTACAACTTAAGAGAACAAAATCATTAAAATGTTTCGAATTTCGATGTACAAAAATGGTTTGTAATTTAGGTATCGTACCTACGTTTATAGTCCAAGAGCTGAAGTTATGAATGTACTAATGGATAAAACCTAAGCTCACTTTTTACTATCAGACCAACATTTTCACTTGAAAAAAAATCTGTTGTTTCATAATTTTAATCAAGTATTGATTGTATTTAAATTTTATATGGAACAGTAACAAAGGTCGATAAAAATATACCTATATAGCAGTACCAAAGTTTCTCATAATTCAAATTATTCCCGACTTGACAAAAAAAAATCCCATACTTACAGAGTTTCAAAATTGCACTACAATGACAGCTTTAGAAACTCGATACACTATATTGTATTAGCTTTGACATGTAATGAATATTACGAATAAAACTGTATCTGTATCTAGGGTAGGTATAATAAAAATAATTTTAAAATATTCAATTATTTTTATTTAAAAGGTTTCAATTCAACAGAAATATTTACAAATGTCTGATATTTATAAAAGATGGCGTTTTTGTAGATGATTTGAAGTTTCGGTTATTAAACTTCAGCGCGTAGTAAATACGCATTCTTATAAAAAGCTTAATCAGGTAATCAATAGGAAAATATTCACAAGGTACCTGAAACACAATTTTTTTCATTGTATCTAGCAAGATCGCACCAGCACCATCGGTAAAAATAAAATTTTTGAAGCTATTTACGAATATATTCTCGAGTTTCTCAATATAGTTTACAAAATGTGCCGGAGGAACAGTTAAACTTCCGAAAATTTTTGTCCGATTGAATGCTTTAAAATGAATAAATAGTTGAGAATTTTCTGTATTTTCTCCCTTGTAATCTCTGTATTTATTGAAAGCTGGGCATTCATGTTTAAGCGAGCATTTTTTGAGTAGATACCCACAAACGTAGGAAAGTGCGTTTTGTGTAGGCAAATCTGAGGGCCAATTATGGATCTTTCATCGTATGACATGGTATAAATTTGAGAAAAAGAAGTCATGAAATACTGCATTTCGTATTACTGATCTCCAATGATATCATCACTATGGCATAATTTCAATGATGTCATCATTAAATAATAAACAAATGATTAAAAATCTGACCGGAAATCGTATTTTTCGTCTTGCACTATGATATCATATGATATCATGAGATCGGTAATAGGCCCTCAGACCTGTAATCGCATGTCGGAACAGCAAGCGGCGAAATCTCCGATGTCATATGGTTTGCAGAAAAAGGTTCTGTGCCGTCGTCTTTGCTCAAAAGAAATATATCCAAGTCATCTTCGCAGTTGCTTAGAGAGGATTGAATAAAACAAGTAGATATACCTTTGTACTTACCTTTCTTTATCTTCGGGCAAATTGTAAAACTTTAAATTTGGGGTTATTATGGCATTATTTTTGCACCCATAAACGCAACAATAAGTCGGCATCGCGGCGACTAGGTAGATAGCGGCGCGCGGGAAGGAGTCACGTACGTGCGGGATGCGGTGCGCGCCTTGACTGGCGATTCCGTTCAACGGAAATCAAACGGTAGGTGAATAACGTGGCCTTGAGCGCTCGACGGCCGGGAGTTTCGCTTCTATACTTGTTTATTCTTATGCCTCTGGTTATTTAACATAAACATTAAGAATTTGCATCAAAAACATTATCTTTCAATGGAGATTGTCCATTTTTTATGAGACTGGTCAGTCATGAACATTCCTATAAAACTATATTTTTACTTTTACATCTTATGTAAAAGAAGTTATTACCTTACGTAAAAGAATATGGGCATGATTCAGTATCAAAGTGCTTAATAAATATAACTTCCTGTGAGTTGTTCATTGAATATAAACAATATGAAATAAAACAAACAATCTTCTGTATATTTGAATTTATTCTGATTCATATGTCAAATAGGTGGATGGTATGAAAAAACAGGTTTGTTGGTGATATACACGGTTATTTTTTTATCACACTGGAAAATTTTAGAGGTAGCTCGGTAGACGCTAGACGACTCATATCAATAAAAAAAACATGTGGTTATATTTTTTAAATTTTATCCGCCAATAATATTAAATTATAGACATTGTTCTTGTTTACTACAAGATAAGGTAAGATTATGAATGAATAATGCATTTACTACTACGGGCTTAGGAAAATGCGGCAACGTCGCATTATTAATTCAAGCAAGATCAATCTACAACTCGTTCGAAATAAGAGTTATTATTGCACTAGACACTACAATAGTGAAAGACAGAGACAGTCGGCGCCGGCGCCGAGCGCCGGCGGCGGCGTTTTGTTGTTTGCTGTCGCTTCGCTTGTCGGCACGAGCCGGCCGGCTTTAGTTCGCCTTTGAACCCGGCGCACGTGAACGTATCGCGATGTCGCGCCCGCGCCTGACGCGCGGCAATCGGGCGCATTCGGAATTTTAGTTTCAAGTTAACACATCTCGCGAATACACAGACCTTACTCCGGTAGACCGTAGACTTTTACTTGTGAAGTGAAATTAAGTGTTTGGTGTAAGAAAGTGAACCCACAAACGTAAGACTTGGAAGCGAAAACTGCATTTCGAGACGTTAAACACTAACCAAAGTGCTATGTTGTTGTGGTCATGTATAGTTTTAAATGCACGACTATGTATGAGTTAGAGGACTTCCTTTAAATTTAGAACTCTTTTGTTATTAGAACTAAAGTTGATTTAAATTGTTTCTTAGGTAGGTAAGTATTTAAAGTTGATTCCAATTTTTCAACTACGCCAAAACAACCTACCTAGTACTGTTTGTTTTCTTTAAAAACTTTGTTTTGCCTGTCCTAAGCCCGTAAAGTAGGAAGGTGAAATTGTGATCAACTCAGTGATGACTTTGAATCGGCGACGTTGTTGCCAGTTCGCGTTCATTCAATGTTTTGCCTACAACTTCACTCAGTGTCCATATCAGTGCAGTATTTTTTGGATATTTTAGATAATAAATATCTAATTAAACAGGTGAGTAAATTTTATTATTAATGGTTAAATAATTCTTCTACCGTGTCCTGAAGCCACCCTTAAAATAACCAGGGTGATAAAAAAATAACCGTGTATATTGCCCAACCCAAAAACCATGTAAGAGTCGTAATGTGAACACAATAATTCACTGTTTTTCAGTCAACAATGCATTTATAGTAATATTCTTTAATTGCTTCCCTACCATTGCTGTTATTATGATAAAATAATAATACAAACAAAATGTATTTTTCAGACTAACTTCCCACTGTATTTTACCCTTAGATCATTTAGCATAATTTTACCTCATAATAATGTGCAGTTTGCTAAAGTATCCAGTGAGTTTGTAGCTGTGACTCTGCATACTTTCATACTGTCATTAAGATTTTGGCAGCAATATAATTTTACTGACTTGTAATCATACAAAATAAGTAAAATACCAATAGAATATATTTTAATAATATAATAGTGTCGATTAAACAAATTTCTTCATCTATTAAGTTTGCTAAAATATGATAATTATTGAATGATAATAAATAACAGTAGTACCGGTTCTTTCTTGTGCAGTAATTTCTATGGTTGGACATTTGACTCTAATTCCAGGTAAATTTTGGAACTTAAACTTCTGTAACAACAGACATATCATTAAACATCACATAAAGCCATAATAGATAATCATAATATGTATTGTAAAATAAAAGTATTTTATATGAATATTGGCAGACGTCAGACGTCATCAGCTTTATTTTAAGTTTTATATAAATTGCTTCATCATAATTACTCATACTGTAAAGGAGTAACATTTTTAGTTTTCAAAGTTTTTAGACTTCCGCGATTTGTACACATTTTAAATACAATTTTGAATACAATTGAATTGACAGTAAGTCAATATAGTTATTGTTAACCGCGAAATAGACCCGAGTCAATTGTATTTTTAGTTTTATTCATTCACTCACTCACTTATGCAGTTGTAGGTATATATCTCCTGTAATACTACATTTGGCAGGTATCAATTTTCAGCATATTTGTCAACTCTATTGAATTAAACAAATATTATACATATTTTCCTGTGGGCCCTCGGGAACAATTGAGATAATGGTGATCTAAAGCCTGAAAGAAAAAATTAATTGGTTAAATTATTTAGCTATAATGGAAAATCCTTCAATTATAACGGATTGCACTATTTACATTTAAATTATCAATCCAATAGGTCTCTTTGTGTAGCCACGTCTTTAAATAGATGGGTACTAAAAAACAAACCCATAGAAGCATAGAAAATGATTATTTTAAATGGAAAAATTGTTACAATGTTTACCACAACAATGTTAATACTTACAATTAAACTATAATTACTATATATTCCTATGAATTGCGCCATTAACTGGAACCATGGAGCGCTTGTCTATATCATTATTAAATCAATACATGGCCTACATTTAATAAAAACTTATTCTTTAACATAAAACTAAATAAGTTTTCGTGAATGTAATCAAACAATGATTAAAAATATAACCTATGAAATAATTTGAAGTTGACGTATAAGCCGACTAAATTAAATCTTTCATAACAATATGGTAAGAAACCGAATTGAGCTACCTTTTTGCGAGGACGGATTATAGCGTATTACCAACATGACGACAACAAATAATTACCTGTAAGTAGTCTGTATCCTTTGTATCGTTTACTATACTATCGAGTTAACGTTACGAAGTCAGGTAAATGCAAAAGTAACTCATGGTACGGTCACTATCGAAAACGATATCGTCTGCGTTAACACGTTAGCGACTGTAGTTAACTACAGTGTGCAATCGATGGCAACTCATGGTAGAGGTACTGGTCGATCGCGTACGCGCACAGGTTGCATCGGCATAGACCAGCTGCATAACAACTACTGCATACACGCACGCACAGGGTGCATAGGCAATAGGCATAAACCAGCAGTATGACATTAGCTACCGCGTACACGCACAGGGTGTATCGGCCTAAACGCTTATACCAATATGACTGCCGCGTACACGCACAGGGTGTATCGGCCTTAATTATTCCAGTAGCATATAGTTCCGCGTGCACACACAGGATGCATCGGTCTCAAATATTTGAATCATATTACCGTGTACACACACAGGGTGTAACGGACTCATGAGAAATTAACGTGCATACGCACTGGGTGTGTCGGTCTTACTCGTTCGAGGTTAAATGGACTTCCGCGTACACACACAAGATGTATCGGCCAGCCATCAATCAGCTCTCATCGGTTCATTTCATAGGATTTGTATGGATATGGACTTATATAGGAGAGTTTATATTAAAGGTTTATTACAAGTGTAATCAACATTTTATGAATTATTCCGTATCAGATACAGCATCACTTTGATCTGTATCGGAGCTTACTTTAGTACCAATTTGTATCCAGCGTTTCATTTTGTCGGCTGAGTAAACGTTTTTATATTTTCTATTTGAGTAACCCTCTATACTACAAACTTCGTAACGATCATTGCCTAACACATTAGACACTCTATAAGGTCCACTGTATGGGGGCAACAATTTATTACTGTCACCTGTATTACGATTATGTTTTTGAATCATGACTAAATCTCCTATCTTATAGCGAATAGCGGTGCATCTCCTCTTATCAAACCTAGTCTTCATAGCTATTTGTTGTTTTTCGATATTGGCAGATACTTCCTTACGAACATCGTTAATATTACCGGTAGCTATCAAGTTCTCAGAAATTTCGTGTAGATGACTTTCCGATAAGTTACTAGTTTCTTTTCCGAAAACTACTTGTACGGGGGTTTTTCCTATAGCCTTGTTTAATGTATTATTTAGACTCCACTGCACTTTATTTAGATCATAATCCCAATTCCTATCATCTTTATCTATGCTTAAAGCGATTAATGAGCCGAGAACTGAGCGATTATACCTCTCTATTTGGCCGTTCGCGCGAGGTGTTGCTACTGCGTTCTTTACATGCTTCAATTTAGAGGCGTCAATAAACTTAGCAAACTCGGTGGAGGTGAAACTAGTTCCACGATCTGAAATTATTATTTTAGGTGAACCAAATAGAGCAATATAATCGCGCAAGACCTGAATTGTGGTTCTACTTTTGGTGTTACGTACCGCACGTAACACGATAAATTTAGTAAACGCATCGATTATACCCAAGATATAAGTATTACCATTTTTACTCCGTACAAATGGCCCTAGATGGTCAATATGAATACATTCGAAAGGTGACATTGGCTTAGGAATAGGATGGAGAAGCCCTTGCTTCTTTCCTGCTGGCTCTTTCGCATACGCACATGGAAGGCAAGCACGAACGTATTTTCTTACGAATCGCGTCATTCCCGGAAACCAATAGTCTCTACGCATTTTCTCTATCGTTTTGTCGAATGAAAAGTGGCCACTTTCGTCATGACAAATTTGACAAATCTTCCATCGTGCATCTCGAGGTACGGCGAATTTGAAGTCTAAACCTACTTTCCTAAAAATCTTGCCATCTTTGAGTTGGTAGTTATTAACTACGTCCTTCGCTTCAGCACAGTTCCTATCTAGTACGCTTCGAATTAGTTTAAGCTTAGGATCACCCAACTGTACTTTTAGCAACGAATTCTCATCCTGAATCAGCATAATGGTAATTTCTGTAGACTCACTACTATTCTGAGGTAAAGGATTGCTTAAACAATCAGCGTGCAGTAACCGAGTTCCAGGACGATACTCAACGGAGAAGTCATAATCTTGCACCAGCAGCCACCATCGAGCTATACGTGGTACAAGATCACGCTTCGTCAGAGTTGTCCTGAGGGCATTACAGTCTGTAACAACTTTAAATGAGATTCCTAATAAATAGACTCTGAACCTACTCAACGACATAACGACAGCTAATGCCTCCAGTTCGAAGGAATGGAAGTGTTGTTCTTCCGCACTTGTTTGCCTACTGAAATAGGCAACCGCTTTTAATGGCGCTGTTTCATCTTCACGTTGTAATAGTACGCCACCTATACCCAACTTACTTGCGTCGGTATGAAGTTCCGTGAGATTTTTGGGGTTGTATATGGTTAATACTGGTCTGGTAGTTAATATCTCTTTTATTTTAGTAAAAGCTTGAATCTGATCGTTACCCCAATTCCAAGCTACGTTTGACTTTGTTAGCAAAGTCAACGGCCTTGCGATAGTAGCAAAATTATTAACAAATTTTCTAAAGAAGCTAGCCAACCCAACGAATTGTCTCACTTCGTGAACGTTCCGAGGGGTTGGAAAAGCTGCAACTGCATCCGTTTTCCTCGAACCGGGGCGAATCCCATTGGCTGATACTTCAAAACCAAGATATTCTATTTTGGTTTTAAAGAAGTGGCATTTTCCAATATTTAATGTTAGGTTTGCCTCGCGTAACATGTCCAATACTTGCCCTAGTTTGTCAATGCCCTCGAACATGGTTTTCGACCCTATCACTATGTCATCCATATAGGCAACGACTCCTGGCACCTTATGTTTATTTAATAGAGAATGTATCATTTTCTGAAATACAGCAGGAGCGTTTGTCAATCCGAATGGCATCCGATTATATTCGTAATGCCCATCCGGTGTGACAAACGCAGTGAGGTGTTTGGAGTCCTCGGCCATTGGTATCTGGTGATACCCTTGCGTGAGGTCCAAGGTGGTAAAGTATATTTGACCTTCAAGGCTATCTAGTTGGTCGTCAACGATAGGCATTGGGTACTTGTCTTTAATGGTTTTTCGGTTCAATGCTCTATAATCGATGCAGAGACGTCGTTCCCCATTTTTCTTCGCTACCAATATAATAGGACTTGAGAATTCAGAATCAGATTCACGAATAATATTATTTGACAAAAGTTCGTTAATAATTACTTTCACGTTCTCCCTCTCGGATAGAGAAAGTCGGTAAGGTCGATAAGTTACGGGGGAATTATCATTAAGCCTTATCCGCATTTCGGCTACCTCGGTTTTCCCTAGTTCACTGGAAGATAATGCAAAACAGTCCCTATAATAATAATAATAATAATAATGTTTTATTATTTTCTCATCACAAAGGTAAGTAAAAAATAACAAGGTACATTATAAAAGATGATTAAATTACAATACCCTTGTGAGAGACTGGTGTCCATACTAGGGTAATCCCTGTGTGACGGATCGCCAGGCCCTCACCCTCGGACTAATGATCTTACTTATTTACTATGGTTCAGTGTCTCGTACCTATACTATTTAAAATATTTGTAAGAATTATTATTAGGTAGTTTTTTTTTTTTGCTCTAAATATTATAAACAAATTTAATAATGAAAACATTATAACAAATAAAAACTATACATCTGCATGCAAGAATGAATATGTGTATGTGCGTGCGTGCATGCGTGTGTGTGTGTGTGTGTGTGTGTGTGTGTGGGTGCGTGTTAGTATGTGTGCGTGTGTTAGTGCGTGTTTGTATGTATGAGCGTGTGCTTATGCTTACTCGTATGTGCTGTATTATAGATCAAAACATTTTTTTATGATATCACTGTTAATAGATTCTCTGTACTTTTATAGTCTAAATTTAGAAGCCACTGTTGTAAGCGCTGTTTGCATTCTCGTAACGGAGATGAGTAATAGGACAGAATTGCATTTAATTTATTATATAGGTACCCTCCCAGAAAGCAATAGAACTTGCGTGAGAATCGTGTTTTGAAGTTCTCAGTAGTGCAAATGTTGTTTCGTCGTCTCCTGTTTTCTAAGGTTGGATCATATTGTACTGTAGAATGTTTGTAGAGAATTGTATGTAATATGAACAACTTACGAACGGAAAGAACCTCACATTGCTTATAAAGGTCGTTTGTAGGATAAATGAAAGGTAGGGATTTACTTACTTTCAAGACCGCCCTTTGAGCTCTTTCGAGCTGTATCATTGTTGTTTTAGGCACTCCACCCCAAACGGTGATGCAATATGTAAGTAGTGTCTGACAGAGCGCTACATATACCATTTTAATGATTTTGTAACTAGTTACATGGCGTAGATTTTTAAAAACAAAAATTAATTTACGAATCCTAGATGAAAGTAGATCAATATGATGATGAAAACTTAAGTTAGCATCTATCATCACCCCCAAATATTTAATCGTATCAGTTTTAATCAAATCGGGACATGAACAAGATTTACTAATTTGAGGGCAGCAATGGGCTTTAATAGAAAGTGACTCTAGTTCTGGTATAAAATGTTTTCTCATAGAAAATGTAATGTACTTAGTTTTAGAAAGATTAAGTGTAAGTTTATTTTCCTTAAGCCATTTGATTACCTTGTTAAAGCCCATTTGTGCAAATTTAAATACTTCAGACCAAGTGTTAGCTCGGAATAAAAGCGCTGTGTCATCGGCAAAAGTAATGATCTTTCCATTAGATATATTAAGATCACAAAGACCATTTATGTATGTTAAAAATAGGGTGGGCCCAAGTACACTACCCTGTGGTACACCGTATTTTATAGGAAGATCATTACTACATAATTCGTCAACCTTAACTCTCTGATAGCGATCTGACAGGTAGTCCGCAAAAAGCTGTAATTGAACACCACGTATGCCCAGTTTTTCTAACTTGTTAAGTAAGAGTGGAATAGAGACCGTGTCGAAAGCTTTGGCTAGATCAAGAAATATTACAATTACTTTTTGTTTAGAGTCTAGATTTGTAGCAATGTAGTTAGTAAGTTCTTGAACAGCGTCATTAGTCGAGCGTTTAGATCTAAAACCGAATTGTGAAGGTGATAGTAGTTTATTATTCTCTAGATAATTGGTCAAACGTTTGTTTAGAACCTTTTCTATTATTTTTGATAAAGTTGGTAATATAGATATTGGTCTATAGTTGTCGACACAGTCCCTAGCACCACTCTTAAAGATAGGATGAACTTCAGCTAATTTTAAATCTTTTGGAAATTTACCCGTTTTAAGGGCTAGGTTACAAATATACGTAATAGGAGGGATAAGACGTGTTCCAAACTGTTTCAAAAAACTGCCTATAATGATTAAGAAGTTCGGTTAGTTTTACCTTTACATCAGTTGCCATGTCTGAATCGACGTTTAAATCTTCGGTTTTTATAGGTGTAGGAATCGAAGATAAATGTCGAACATTCATGACATAATTTAATTCTGAATCCTTATTATATGACAATGTTGATTGTGGCACTCCGATGCCTCGAGCTAAGATTTTATCTTTTGATAACCGAACTTCTTTATCACCTAACGTAACGACAAGGATGCGCCCGGACCCATTATTAAGAAAGTAAAACCCTGGTAGAATGACATACTCTATGTTGTTTTCGCGCCTGATATCCGATACTATTCTTACGAAACCAGTATATCTAGGCGTGCTTTCTACTTCAATTATAGTGTCTTTTCTGATTACCGAACATTTAAGGGGTTTCAATGTCAACGTATTGGTTTTATTGGCAGTTACTTGATACAAAGTAAGTTCTTTATCAGTCTTGTAAGCCCTAACAGTAGGAATTTCTGTGAGTGACTGACCAATCAGAATGTCAGCGGGTAACAGAGTTGAAGAGACGGCATATGCCGCTAATTCAACATCAACTAAATCAACGACTATGCGAATTAATACTTCACCGGTTGGAACGATCGAACTATTGCCAAACCCTCGTAAGGAGGGTAAGCTCAAACTCAAACTCAAACTCAAAAATCTTTATTCAATATAGACCTTTACAGGCACTTATTGACGTCAAAATAAAAACATAAAAATCTTCAACCAAGAATCTAATTAACTAAATTATTTAATCCTTGTATGTACACACACCCCAACCATTATTAAGATGTGTGCAAATACAAGTAAAATGAAAAAAAAAAAAAAAATTGACTCTACACCTGTTCGGAAATTGGGAGAGCCTTCTCAAGAAGAACAGGCAAGAAACTCGGAAGGTCTTGTATTTTTTTGGAAGCTTTGTAAAGACAAGCTTAAACCTAACTTATGGCACAGCTCCTCACTAATAAGCGTGCACTCACTTCCGAAATCTACATATCCTGTCAACTCTACGTCGTTAACTCGAACGTGCTTGAAATATTTCTGATTGCTGTCTTTGCATTCGCCAATGCTCAAGACCGTTTTATTTATTGTAGATTGATCCGTTTTATTGACACCACGTGTATCATTATTTTTATTATAAGAATTAACATTACAATTAGTTTCTAAGTGACCGTGGCGGCGACACTTATTACACTTAATTATTTCCTTACTACACCTAGCTATAGTATGCCCAACTTCGCCACAGTTATAACAGGTAATCGTATTATTATTCCGTTTTGTTGTGAGCGTGTCAAGTTGACTCTTATTACGACTATCGTGTGACCAGTGACTGAACCTTCTTGATGAATGGTCAATGTTGCGATTGTCTAACGGCTGTCTCCTATTAGCTAATGATTCGTTGGTTGATTTTGAGGGAATATTGCGAAAATAGTTAAGAACTTGCTCTGGTTTTTCATAACGAGCTCCCTGTACATTCATTTTAATATTGTAATCGTAGATACCGTGAGTAATGCAGTCGACCGCCTGTTTATCTTGCAGCTTACAGCGATTGATCAACATTATTTTGTCGTAGTAGTATTCGACTAACGTTTCGTTCTTTCTACTTTTACGGTTCAACATTTCCGATAAAATATCCCCGTAGTTTTCGTCGCAGGGAAAAGCTTCTAGCAGCTTCTCTTGCCATTCTAGCCAACTAAATTTCACACTAGTTAATCCTTCATACCACTTTTTTGCGAGACCAATTAATTTTGGTAAGGCGTAGAATATGGTTTGTCTTTCAGACCATCCGTAGACTGCAGCAGATTCATTTATTTTAACTAACCAGTCTTTCATAGTTTGAGATTTAGAGCTTGGGTCAAATTCCGAAATAACGTTCTGTGCCCCTTGCATATGTACACCAGGGTTTACGGGTGTGTTATCTTTATTTTGGGCAGTCACTAGCGTTTGTAATAACTTCTCGTTTAATAATGAATTATCATGTAGTTTTTGGTGTTGTGCAGCGGGCGTTGCTTGCGAGTGCCTACTATATCGACTTGGCGACTTAGAACCTCTATCGGGTTCGGGTGACGTGAGTGGTGACGATAATGACGCCGTTTCTGGGTATGCGAGCGCGATTTAGTGTGCTTTCGTTTGGACTGATACTTATTTCGACGACGGTAACGTGGTTCACTAGAAGAGGAGCTTAAACTTGTTTCCGAATTGCTTGTTGAATAGTGGCGACGTCGCTGGCGGCGCCGGCGCCGTGAACTGTACTCCGATTGATGCGTACTAGATGAACGCGAGCGATCACGAGAATCATCATTAACACGTTTGCGCTTTGCTACCCGATCCGGACTTCTAGACCTACGTTTTCTTATTTCACGCGTTCTACTTTCTCTCTGGGATAAAGGTGGTGTAATGCTACGCTCGGCCATAATAACTTTGTTACAAATTTGTTATAGTAAATCACGATGTGTGGTTTGATACAAGTTAAAGCACCGCCAATCACTAGTTAAGTAGCTAATAGCTAATCTCAATCGTTTTAAAATAAGTGTAAAATAGTGATTAATCTTGTTTAATAAATGTTGACTACAAAAGCAATATAGGATAGTTAGGAAAAGGATAAAAGACAACAAAAGGATAAACCGAATTATGCTATGATCTGTAAATATTTTCATTGTTATTTTCATGTCTTTATTATAGTAATAATAATAAAAAAATAAGTACGATGTTTCATACTTGTGATTAAATAACAGAAAGTTATATTAAGCAAATGATTTATAAAGATAAAGTTCACTTGTGAGTTACCTTGCAGAAAACACAAAACAGCTTAATATAACGGTAAAATTTAAGTACACTTCAATTCAGATAATGATTTGCAATAGCACCTAAATAAGTAGGTACCTAAATGTTTCAGAATGAGCTTCCCTATGGTAGGGTGATTAGGCCCCAGTTAACCACGCTGGCCCAGTGCGGATTGGTCAACTTCACATACACCATTGAATTAATTTGCAGATGTATGCAGGCTACCTTACGATGCTTTCCCTCACCGCAGGAGCGTCAGACAAATGTACATACATATGAGATCCGAAAAACGAAAAACAGATTGGTACATGACGGTCTCGATCCCCGGACCCTCCGACTGGAAGGCAAGTGCCGAGCCCATAGCGTCACCAACGCTCCTTTGGTATGGTAGGCAACGTTAAGTTCATTTCTTGGAAGAAAAAATTCACTCTAAAGGTACTTGAATGCATTGCATCATGCATACAATAGGTTACATTTGAATTTTATCTATAAGTCAAACACGTGTGCAACTCACCGATATGCTACCTTTTCTCAAGCCTGTGTGGGCTTTTATAGTATAATCCCACTTCTGAAGTAATAAAAATACTTCAGTTCAGTATCACAACTAACATTTATTCTACAAAATACAAGTACAGTGTTAACTTTTCTGCCGTCGGTCGCGTCAAGGAACGGAATGAACAACAATGGCCGACTCTGACTCGAAAGTCGTACGATACCGATCTATTACAATGTTGAATTTATTATTGTCTTATAGAATAATCTTATACAAAAACTAATGGAAGTATAATAATGTATAATGAATTATGATTTGAGTAACAATTTATTTTGCGCTTATATCAATTTGCTAACACAAAAAATGAGCTACTTTTTGTACTTTTAGTTATTATTTTACATTAGTAAAGAGCACAAAGCAAGTGATTGTCGTGCAATATACAATATACAAATAAATTGTAATCATGCAACATCATTATTAAAATCACACAATAAGGCTTTTTCTTCTTATTTTAGTGGCTTTGAAGTTTGTACGGCCAATGTATAAACAAAAACACTTTCAACGTCACGTTATGGATGACAAATGAATAACATGTCTTACTGCGTGTAAATAAAAACTTTAATAGTAGTAAATATCTACTAAGCTAAAATGTTAGAATTAACGTTATATACGAATTAACTTTGACTCACATTTTTGGTGCAACATAAAGGAAAATGCCCGCTATCGTCCCAAGCGTTATAACACGTTGGGCCCTATCGCAAATGAAAGGTTTTCTAAAATACTAATTTTGTTTGTATGGCAGTAAGTTGCTATCTCGTGCTTTTTACTTGCACGATATAGCAAATTGCTGCCATATGAGCAAAGCTAAACGAAAAAGTACCTACCTATTAAACAGGTTTATAACTATGTAGATATATAATAAAATCAGAAATCAGTTCTTGGTATAGTAAAAATACTCACGTAAAACATCTAATACATTCCCGGTATCCCCCCGCTCTCCCACTGCACTCCGCGCTAGCTTGTTTCGACGTGTTCAGGCAGGTATAAGTGTAGAATAGTATTTGACACAATAAATGTCTGACTGATTAGTATTTATTATTAACCTTACTTTATTACATTACCCTTAAGAGATACCCCTTTATTCATTATCCTTGTGGGATTGTCGGATAAAATTTTCAAAATCATTGAAAACTTAGCGGGCAAAGCCGCTGGTGGGTCGGAATCTAGTCTCTATACTACATCACTACATATTATAACAAATAAAACCGATTTCAAAAACACCAAAAAGCTATAAATAATAATAAAACAAGACTACATTATGACATCACAGTTTTATATTGAAGTTGGTGCCAAAAAGTAACTGTTGTTCTTATATTTTTGAAGAGTTTCAAGGTGATCATTGCTTGGTATCGACTTCAATAGAAAACTGTGACGTCGTAAGTAGTCTTATATTACTATTATATATTATTTATGACTTTTTTGTCAACATTTAGGATAAAATGTAGAGAGTTAGAGCTCTAGAGTAGAGAGCTAGTCTGTTCCCCGAGAGCTGATAAAAATTATGATTACGCATAGGAGCGCTTACTGTTTCGTTAACTGAAAATATAAATTCGTCGCCCCCCCCCCCCCCCCCCATCGAAACATTATACCTAAGCCTATGACTGAAAATATTGTAACCTTTTTCGGTGAGCATGAGAGAAAATTGTAACTACCATCAGGTCGTGGGTTGATATTTCATAATATTGACAAGAGCCTACCTGGAGAAGTGTATGGATATATTTTTAAAGGGCGCCTCCATACAGATGCAAGCAGACTTCAGACGTGGGAAGGATCCAATAAAGTATACACAATTTAATTAGTTCATGCAATTTATTATTATTGTTCTTTTTCCTTTTTTTTTTTTACATCCTCATAAGTAGGTACTTAAGTGTAAGAAAAATATCTTAAGGCTTATTTAAATATGAGTTAGATACAATTAGGTGGGGGCTTTACTCCTCACGACACACTATCATAAACTAAATATAGGTAAAGATAGAAGCGGGTTGATATAACATTACAAGCGAACCATCTTCCTTGCTCACGCTGGGTGGAAATTAGAGAGCTGGTGACTGCTCCTTCCCTCGGGGATTATGTAAATGGTAAGAAAAATCAGGGCACGTTACCTAGACACGTCAGTGAGTAAGTTCTTCGCGATAGTGGGGTTCACTCCAACCCAAGTTCTGGATAAGTACAAGCAGGTTCCTTGAATTGCATCAGTACCCCGTTTGTTTATTATTAGAGTAAAATATCAAATGGTACGAAAAAGAATGTCTAAGGCAAAAACCTAAAACCCTAAAACAAAATAACACAATGGTTAGAACACGGTCAGGTAATGGCGGATCTACGCCATGGCAAAATTACATTGAAAACCACAACTTACCATGTTCTCCGTGGGTTTTATAAAAGAAAATTAAGAGTTAAAGTAGTCCATCCCATGATGGGTTTGGATAAAAATATTCAGGTCAGCTCATATCGAGCGACTGCTCTTCCACGCTTCCAAACGGGAAAGGGCCGGATTTAATCGACCTCATCCTGACATTGACAAGTGACAACGTCAAAGCGAATCAACCAAGGAATCGGGCCGCAATTCATGCACCGTTAATACTATCGATACACAGAACAAAAATACTACTACCTCATCCGATCCGAATAACAGATATCAAATCAGTATGATCTCCTGCTTCTGAGGAGAATTTTGAAGGTACTAAAATAATTTGAAATTTAAACCATTCCAAAACAAGCATAGGTAACTCGAGTTAATTAAGTAAAATGAAAGAGATTAATAAATTAACATTATTAAGTATAAGAATGCGGTATCGATATACACCTACTCGATAAGACGATATTTCTTCTAAATCAATACCGCTAACTAACTCCACAGATGAACAGAACACAACAATATCCTATCCATAGACTCAACATTAGCCAAAGCAGAAGTTCACTCAAAGAAATCAAATTGGATGTTTTGTCCGTTTGAGAATATAATTATTATTAACTAAGTAAGTAAGTAAATATTCACATAAAATCGGATATAATTCAGTTGCAATTATCTTAGTTCCTAAAATGTTCATATCAAGACGAAACAAGGGGAAGGCTGTATGGAGCTCCCTTTGCACGCTCATAGAATTAAAAAGTTTCTAGAAAAAGATACATCAGAGGTTAGATCTGTCATAACAATGATGAATGCCATTTGAGTATGTAATTAAATGTTTTTATTTCAGAATTATAGAAAATTATTAAAGTGAAATTAAGAATTTGTGCTTTCTAGCTAGTATTAAAAAAAAAGTGTTACAGTATCGCTTTAGTTGGGAAAGAATTATTTTATTTCAAAATTGAAGATTTTGAAATAAAATAATTCGTAAAGAAAAATCGAACTATGTTGAATGTAATAGATTATCACAATAAGTGGGGATGCATCCATTCGTCAATCTTGTTAAGACAAGATGAACAAGAAAACAAACCCCTTGAGTTCACAAAAGTCAAGGTCAAGAAACTTAAAGAATGCATTAGGTTATCTAATGAGTAACTGACTGGTTAAAACATTTTCTTGTCTAACAATATTCAACTAGAACAATAACACTCATCAGCTAAAGAAGGCTCAGATACTACAACTTGAAATAAGTGATTCAATAGGTCATTGAACTCAACAAAGTAAATGACAGAACATCAACACAAGAACCAATGAATTACACAAGTTATTATCTATATTTTAAATTCCATTATTGGTTATTCAAGTGAAAACTCATATAAAGTAATGCTGAGTGTGTACCCAGGTTAAGTCTTCTACAAGTACTGTGATGAAGAGTTTATCAAGATATGAAATTGAACTAGAGATTAAAGTGAATGTCAACTCAAGAAATATTAGCTAACAGAGATAAACATTATGTCAACTGTTTAGTGAAATAAATAAGTATTAGTTATGCGTTTAGTTTTATTTTATTTGTACATCTAGTGAAAAACTCCTCGCAGGCAGCGCCAAGCATTTATATAAGTATGTGAAGTTTCCACTGGCAGTGAGATAATTACTTGTTATGCAAAATGTGCTTAACCATTAAAGAAATGTTATAGTTAACTAAGGGTATAACATTCTTGACCAAGGTGTGTTGTTATGCAATATGAAATTTATGCAAAGACAAACTGTTAGCACATTCGATACTCCTGGCATAACAAAGTGTCTTTTAATTTCACTAATTATTTATTAAGAGAATCACCTGGTCTGACTATATCTTTTATATGCCAGCGACCTAGGGGTTTACCATCTAAAGATTTCAAGGAAAACAGTAAAGGTGAATGTTTTTCAGAAATGACACACTTTTCAAGTTTGCGGTCTAACTTATTAGATAATGAAAAACATCTTTTAAAGACAAATTGCCCTACTTTAAGTTCAACATGACGCTTACACTTATTGTAATGATAAGCTTTCTTGTCATGTGAGTTTTTTAAGGTTAAGTTTTACTTTTTCAAAGGTCAATTTTAAATCTTTTGATGATTTAAAAGAGGAGTGAGTAACATTTGCAGGAGAAGGTTTTATTTTAAGAGACTTATTCCTGTTACATACGTCACACTCACTGATGTACTTTTTGACATCAGAATAAATTCCTGGCCAATAATAAGAATTATAAATATTTTGGTGAGTTTTTGCTACACCAATATGACCAGCATGACAATTAATTAAGATTTCAGAACGAAGTTCAAAAGGAACTACTAGATTCCAATTAAATTGAGAAACTGATTTGTATTTATTTTTAGTTAAGCGAAAGAGTTTATTATTTTCTATCTTATAATTTTGGTATAAGGTAGGTTTCTTAAGACAATTTTGAAAAAGATTTTTATACCATTTATCATGTGTAAAGCATAAATTATTAAGCAAATTAAGTTTCTTTTGAGATGAAATTAAGGGATTTTCAAATGAATTATTATTACTAGGTGAAATGTTTATACTACTAATGTTTTCGAATTTAGATTTATTATTAAATATTTCAGGTAACAAATTAAAAGATTTCCAAAAATTTATGCCAAAATGCAGTGGTACTTGAATATTAGGTTGTATGAAAAATTGCAAAAATTTTAATTTATTTTTGTAAGTGATGGGCAACATCATATATTCTGTGCAAAGAAACTCATGACCACTAGCTACACCTAAACATTTTGGTTTTCTGAGTCTAAAAGTAGGAATGCCCAAATTTTGAAACAACATGTGACAATTATTGCCCAGTACCGAACAAGAAGCGCCACAGTCAAGTAAACCTTTCACCCTTAGTCCCTTAATGTTCACAGTTAAGTAAGGCCTAACATCTTTTGATGAAGGTTCAAAGTAAGTATTTTTAGTATTGATGAGTGATGACAAGGTAGTCTTGTCAAGTTTAAGAGAGAGTGAGTCAACCAGTTTTGGTGACTTAGTACAAGTAGAACAGTCAGATCTACGGACACCTTTATTTCCACATTTATAACAAACAATGTCCCTAGACTTACGACAGTAACGAGTATGGTGATTATTCATACCACATCTATAACAATTTTTTAAGTAAGTTGTATTAGAATTAATTTTATCATTATTAATAATTGAACATTTTGGATTAGGACTTATAGAAGCTACTTGTTGAGAGTGAGAATTTACTACAGGTTTACTAAATTTCAAAGGTTTGTTCTCTTTAGGATAGGCAAAGTCAGGTGCATGTGAATTGTTATTTAATTTAGGTTCACAAAATTGATCTGCTTTTACTTTAGCTAATTCAATTTTCTTGCATAAAGATTTAAGTTCAGTTATTGAGGTGATATCAGAGATTTAAATCGTTAGATGCGCCCTTCCCATACATGAGGCGCTCGAAAATGTGTCAACATTGGGAAGAGTGAGCTCACTCATCCCGTCGTAGTCTGTGGCAGAAAGCACCGAGCGTTGGACGTCAAATGCATTTTTTCTTTTCCCTAATTTCAAGTGTAAAATCATAAAATATGCCTTCCTGTGCCTTTAGAAAGTGTTTTAATAACTCGAGGAATACCAACAAATCTAAGGGAATTACATTTTATGCGTAACTATCTATTTATTCATTATTTTCGTCATTTTCCAAATAAATCGCTAACTTAATTTGGCGACCGGTACGTGTTTGTACGAGCGAGACCGAACAATACGTGCGTGAGCGAGATCGATATACATGTCATTGTTTTGTCGTTTAAACCAAATTAGTTTGACCCCTTACATAATACACCGTTAGAGATTTTAGGTGTCAAAGTTTTATGGCGCGTGCGTTGTTGTGTGAATTTGTCATGTAACGCACACAGACATAAAATGTAGTCACTTTTTGGAGCGCAGGGCGCATCTAACGATTTAAATCTCTGGGTGATATTATATAAAGCTAATTTTGGGCTATATTCAGGTCTGATATTTCTCAAAATGATGTCTAATTGCTCTTCATTAGAAACCTGTTTATTCAAGCGTGAAAACATACCTAAGATTGTTGACAAGAACACTATAATAGTTTCAGATTTCGCCTGAGTTCTTTGGCGAATCTCTTGCAATAATAAGTGGTCCAAATCAGGAATGTCAAAATCATCACTAAGAGATTTAATTACATCAGAGTAAGTTTTAAAATTGAGTTTATTGGCCCTATACCAATATAAAGCAGGTCCCTCTAAAATATCAGGAAAACCATCAAAAATAATCTCCTTCGGTATTTTCCTAGCTACACGAAGTTCTTCCAAGCGAGTGATAAAAACTCTAACACAAGAATCACCAGTAAACTTTAAATTCAAGGAGTTGAGGTTATATGTTTTTGGAATATGGAGAAGTGTGCCGATGTTTCCTTTTGGTTCATCAGCGGACTCCTTAGATGCAGCCTCCTCAAACACATCCTCCTGTTCGCCTTCAAGTCGCATCAACAGCGAAATCAAAGTAGACTTAAGTGCAACAATACCTGAGTTAGGGTCAGATATTCTTGAGAGACGACATAACAAATAATTACTGCGAGACACTAACCTCTTTAATAGACATTTGTTAGAAAATATATCCTCCTGAATACCTTGTTCGATGTCGGTTACTTTCGGGGTACATATTGACAACTCTGCTGGCTGGTCACAGTCACCAAACCTATCGATGGTCTTTAAACTGCCACGACGAGCTAATTTTATTGTATGCCTGAGCAGTTTCCTCAGTTCGTCGGTTGAAGAAGATGGTTCAGCTGGCAAATGTCTTATGTCAAGTTCATGTAACAATTCATCTTTCAACAAGTATTCAACAGAACAACCTGCAGTAACAAAATCCATATTAGTAAATTATACAGTACAAGTATGATATAAAACAAGTAGTAAGTCCTATTTAATTTGACTTCAAGAGTACAATTAGGTAAGCTAGATATTGCTTATTGATTAAGTAGTTTAGTTATGTAAACATACATTTAAGTTTTATTAAGTATAAGTAAATCAGATTTTTTTTTTGTTATCTTAATTTACAATTGCAAGATATGTATATTTTAAAGCGAAATTAAGTTAAATTAATAGTAAGATAACAGCAAAATATAAATGCTTTTTATGGCAAAATTAACATTAAGTAAAATAAAATGCCTTTAAAGACAAAAGTGACAACAAATGTAAAGACACAAATTGACATTTGGCTTCAAGTATTATGCTAAATTAACAGATGAAATTATTAAATCATTCCCACTGAAGTCTTCCAGGCCCCACGTTGGGCGCCACTGTAACCTTTTTCGGTGAGCATGAGAGAAAATTGTAACTACCATCAGGTCGTGGGTTGATATTTCATAATATTGACAAGAGCCTACCTGGAGAAGTGTATGGATATATTTTTAAAGGGCGCCTCCATACAGATGCAAGCAGACTTCAGACGTGGGAAGGATCCAATAAAGTATACACAATTTAATTAGTTCATGCAATTTATTATTATTGTTCTTTTTCCTTTTTTTTTTTTACATCCTCATAAGTAGGTACTTAAGTGTAAGAAAAATATCTTAAGGCTTATTTAAATATGAGTTAGATACAATTAGGTGGGGGCTTTACTCCTCACGACACACTATCATAAACTAAATATAGGTAAAGATAGAAGCGGGTTGATATAACATTACAAGCGAACCATCTTCCTTGCTCACGCTGGGTGGAAATTAGAGAGCTGGTGACTGCTCCTTCCCTCGGGGATTATGTAAATGGTAAGAAAAATCAGGGCACGTTACCTAGACACGTCAGTGAGTAAGTTCTTCGCGATAGTGGGGTTCACTCCAACCCAAGTTCTGGATAAGTACAAGCAGGTTCCTTGAATTGCATCAGTACCCCGTTTGTTTATTATTAGAGTAAAATATCAAATGGTACGAAAAAGAATGTCTAAGGCAAAAACCTAAAACCCTAAAACAAAATAACACAATGGTTAGAACACGGTCAGGTAATGGCGGATCTACGCCATGGCAAAATTACATTGAAAACCACAACTTACCATGTTCTCCATGGGTTTTATAAAAGAAAATTAAGAGTTAAAGTAGTCCATCCCATGATGGGTTTGGATAAAAATATTCAGGTCAGCTCATATCGAGCGACTGCTCTTCCACGCTTCCAAACGGGAAAGGGCCGGATTTAATCGACCTCATCCTGACATTGACAAGTGACAACGTCAAAGCGAATCAACCAAGGAATCGGGCCGCAATTCATGCACCGTTAATACTATCGATACACAGAACAAAAATACTACTACCTCATCCGATCCGAATAACAGATATCAAATCAGTATGATCTCCTGCTTCTGAGGAGAATTTTGAAGGTACTAAAATAATTTGAAATTTAAACCATTCCAAAACAAGCATAGGTAACTCGAGTTAATTAAGTAAAATGAAAGAGATTAATAAATTAACATTATTAAGTATAAGAATGCGGTATCGATATACACCTACTCGATAAGACGATATTTCTTCTAAATCAATCCCTGCGTTCCAGATAAAGCACTGCTACTTTCTGAGGCTAACATCTGATGTTAGCCTCGTTTTGCGTTTCTTTTAAGAAATGTTGACATTTTTAGCGGCGCTAATTGTTACAAATGAAACGCAAGGTACTGATTTTTCGTGCTGAATTTTGACACCTCACTTAATTAGTCCAGCCACTTAAAATTTTTTTATAATATTAATCAGAATTGGCTAATACTACAAATATCTTTCAATAAATTTTTTAAATCCGCTGAAAATTCTTTTTGATTCATGAAAAAAAGATTCCAAATGTCAAATTTGAAAGCTGTCAAAAAGTGGTATCAGAGGACCCATCTATTAGCATGGGTATTTGATGCTAGCATTTCGTGTTAAAAATGCTTAAATGAAACGCATGACAACCAGCAAGAAAAACTAGCATCACCGGCTAATGGAACGCAGAGTTGCTAAAAATGTTGGTATTTATGGCTAAAAATGCTTATCTGGAACGGGCCGAATACCGCTAACTAACTCCACAGATGAACAGAACACAACAATATCCTATCCATAGACTCAACATTAGCCAAAGCAGAAGTTCACTCAAAGAAATCAAATTGGATGTTTTGTCCGTTTGAGAATATAATTATTATTAACTAAGTAAGTAAGTAAATATTCACATAAAATCGGATATAATTCAGTTGCAATTATCTTAGTTCCTAAAATGTTCATATCAAGACGAAACAAGGGGAAGGCTGTATGGAGCTCCCTTTGCACGCTCATAGAATTAAAAAGTTTCTAGAAAAAGATACATCAGAGGTTAGATCTGTCATAACAATGATGAATGCCATTTGAGTATGTAATTAAATGTTTTTATTTCAGAATTATAGAAAATTATTAAAGTGAAATTAAGAATTTGTGCTTTCTAGCTAGTATTAAAAAAAAAGTGTTACAATATATATTTATTTCAGTTGATCAGCTAAACAGCAAGTAAAACTGCTGTATTTGACACAAAAAACTTATTGAAGCATTTCAATAATAATTAGCGGGTCTCGCTTTGCACTAATTTAAGAAACCCTGTCTTCATTGTATTTTTATCAACTCTAGCCGAACAGGGTATAGTTATATAACATACAATTTATTGTAACCGTGCGTTTGCACTGACGGAACATCTACATAAAGACATGTTTTCTTAACATGTTTCTGTCAATGTTTATGAATGCGTTTCCATTGTCAACACCCCAACATGTTGCAAAACATGTATGAAGTCTTTACCGAAAGTGCGAACGCAATCGTTGACAAATTCATAAAAAACGTTGACAGACAACAAGTTTTGAGGCGATCCTAACGCAATCTGCAACAAATCTTATTATTTGTTCCGAATCTAACACGATTTTCGGCAGTGCGAATGCAAAGGCATACACAACAAATTTTGAGATTTGTATCATACAACAAGTTGTAAAACATTCCATGTTTTATGTTTCTCAGTGCAAACGCACGGTTACATTTCAATCATTCACTCACGACGACCCAAATAGTTACTCATTCTTTGTGTCACATCACTAGGGACATTCATTCTTTGTGGTGGGGCGATTGCGTAGATACACGTTAATTTGTCGATGTGTGTGTGTTTCTTCATTGTAGGGCTTAGATAAAGAATGAATAGATAGGACGTGACCGTATACCCGTAAGGGACAGACATAGATGACGTCATACCTGCCTAAAGTAGATGGGTATACCAGTGTTGCTTTAAGTTTTACCCTACTTTATGTTTATAGTGGCTTTTACCACTATAAACATAAAGTAGGGTTGATTGATCTACGTATTTTTTTTGAGACATTTTAATGAGCGCTCCTCGCTCAATAATATGTCTCAAAAAATAAAAGTGGAAGGAAGTTGCGATTTTTTTTATTGAATTCTTCATTCAACCTTCGCCGCAGTCTAAAGTTATTTACACTTTTAAATAAAACTACACTTTTCGGATTTACTCGAGTATATTTCGTTTTAAAACATTTACTATTATTTATTTAAGCTATTATGTAAACATCTTTACAAATATAAGAAGCCTCTCCAAGTGCTCGCCACTGAGCACGATCCGCGACCACTCGCTTCTAGCTTTTGCCAGCTAGGTACCTTGCGAAGATCGTCGCTCGATTAAGAATACAGCGGGCAATAATCATTGTTTTTTCTTTATCTCTGCAGTTTATTGAAAATCCAATATTTACACATTTACTAAATATTTGTGAAGATTTAGAAAATGTATAATATTAAATTTTAAATAAACATTTTCTAAAATTATAGTTCAATAGCACCGTTATTGTCATCGAATAAAGGACTTCGGCTTACAGAGATAAAATTCACTACAATACAGGTAAAAATTCACTTGGGCTGGGTAAGTTCAAGAATTGAACTACTGATACCGCACTCAATATGGTGCTAAAAGCCCAAAGTTGGTAAGCTTGCTCACAATGTGGAAAAAAGATCTGGCAAAGAACGCAAGATGCCGATGTAGATAGCTGGTTATTCTTAGTTGCCCGTGTTGCCACCCCCAACCTCGCCCCCGCTGGCGGCAACTTGGAAATAGCGCAGGACAAGACCAATTTGTAGATCTCTGAGGAAGATTATGTTCTGTCAAGTACCTATATAATTAATTAGAAACACTTGTTCGGTGCATAGAGCTATATCTACATCCTATGTGTTCTTGTTAAATATTCAGACAAAGTAGAGATATGACTTATTTCATTTGGATTAAGCCAGATTACTAGCTATGGCACAAAATTGCTAATAAATCACAAACATTTTCTAGAGGCTGTGTACTCCTCGCCACTCACCAGCTGTTTTTGGGTGTAGTAAACACGTATTAAATTGCTTACGTACAAACTCATATGCCTTTGAACTTAAAAAGTGTAAGCACAGCGCGAATTTCCTTAAAGGTTCAGAATACTTTCTTTTGTCAACTCCTAAAAATCTTTTCAGAAAATCACTATTGGTTCCTCCTACAGTATATAGAATGTCCAACTACTAATTTTGCATCATTAACTTACACATCAAATCACTTTACACATTTTCAAGTGTGACTACTTTTTTTCCCAATCGTCTAAGCGATTGACGCACTGGCCGTAGTTTTTTATTTGATGACCTCGCTGATTGTTTCAAACCCAGCATTTGAAGCCGCATTTTTCTCTTTCGGGGCGTATTCAAATTTGAACCGAAATCCAACACCGATGCGTCCTGAAACAATATGTATACAGGTTAAAAATAAAAGCAGGTTCTAATTTTACAACATTAAAAATATTAATTAATAAATTTTTAAACTGTATCTGTACTAATGGTCAGACTTGTTATATTAATAGAAAATGACCAAAATCAAACCATTAATAATATGTTTGGCCATATCAAAATAAGAGAAAAGGATTTGGTACCTACCCTACCCCTGTTAATCCAAAACTGTTAAATAAATTTCGAAATCCCCCATAAAAATAGTTGGGTTTGTGAAAAATAAATTTAGGTTTTGGCTTGATAGGGTGTGTACCTTGTAGATATAATATGTATAAGTTACTGATCTGTAAAAAAAGTTTAGGAATAGCACCACTCCTAAGAAAAGTGCCTTTTTTGTTTTTCTGAATCCACTGTTGTTCAAAATGCTTAGAACACATTCGGGTATGCTTGGTTGGCTGCCAATTCAATCGACCAGTAGCTTTAACCCAACTGTTTTCGAGTAGTTATCTCCGAAGGAAATCTGTTAAATACAGACAAACAAGCAAATGGAAAGTCTCACTTCAAAAGAATTAACTTTATTATCTAAAATGCTCAAAATTTTATACTTAAATATGTCAATATTAATGTAACACAGAAACTAATATGTGAGTTCCCTTTCACGTAACAAATTACCTACGAATCAAGGATAAATAGTCGTAGCGTAACTGGTATCATTATAACCCGGCAAAATGTTATACGCGTTGGCTGTATACGTGGCCATATTGTATGGCGACATTCCTAGCTTGTAAGGTTAACAGTAACCTTACTACTTAGTTTGAAATTTCATGTTTAATCCCATAATATGATTGAGAACCATAGCAGAATGATAAAATATTGCAATATAACTTGTATTTATAATTTAAAAAATAGTTTTGGAGCTTTTTATTGACACAATTTAGGTCTTACCTGTAAAAGGTTATATTTTCCTGTTTTCTAGCATTATCACTATTACAACCTAAAACGGAGCAGTGCACCATGATTTAAATGTTCAAATAGTTCACAATTACACTAATTAAAGTGTTAAATAATTACACAGTAAGCTATAATTCACACAACAAATTTCTTCCACGTATTTGTTTAGCACCAGACGCTGGTGATAAACAATCCCCACTACCAGTTTCACCTATATACGGTGACAAGGACAAAAAAAAATGATGCCATCTTCTTCTTTCCTTTGGCAATGTGTATAAGTTTATCTCTTTTCCTCATGTTTGACGGCTTTTATAGCCCATCTATTTCATTCTACATCTATGTTGTAGGGTAATATTTTCATAGTGTGTGTTCGTAAACATAAGAACAACGTCTCTGTAAGTGTATTCTACATTTTCGTAGTGTGCGTGCGTGCTTAGATAAAGAATGAATAGATAGGACGTGACCGTATACCCGTAAGGGACAGACATAGATGACGTCATACCTGCCTAAAGTAGATGGGTATACCAGTGTTGCTTTAAGTTTTACCCTACTTTATGTTTATAGTGGTAAAAAGGTTGGTTGATCTACGTATTTTTATTGAGACATTTTAATGAGCGCCCTTCGCTCAACAATATGTCTCAAAAAATAAAAGTGGGAGGAAGTTGCGAATTTTTTTTATTGTATTCGTCATTCAACTTTCGCAGTCTAAAGTAATTTACACTTTTAAATAAAACTACACTTTTCGGATTTACTCGAGTATATTTTGTTTTAAAACATTTTACTATTATTTATTTAAGCTTTTATGTAAACATCTTTACAAATATAAGAAAAAATATTAGGAATCATCATCATCATCCACACGCGTCCACTGCTGGACATAGGCCTCTATAAGTGCTCGCCACTGAGTACGATCCGCGACCACTCACTTCCAGCTTTTGCCAGCTAGGTACCTTGCGAAGATCGTCGCTCGATTAAGAATACAGCGGGCAATATCATTGTTTTTTCTTTATCTCTGCAATTTATTTAAAATCCAATATTTATACATTTACTAAATATTTGTAAAGATTTAGAAAATGTATAAATATTAAATGTTAAATAAACATTTTCTAAAATTAGATTTCAGTAACTCCGTTATTGTCATCGAATAAAGCGTATTAGCAATGAATTCGCGTATTTAAATATTTTTTACAAATACATTTCATCAAAAGCGGGTAGTGATTATGCGTAAACTCTTCAGTAAAAAAAATGATTTAACAATTTTTCTAAGCATTGGTGCAAAAGGGAATGCATAGTAATTTTCTTTCCAAAAAGTTTTATTTCTATGATATGTTTTTTCAGCAACTTCGCACGTGGTAACTACCTCTTTGACTGCAGACTATTATATGTATATGGTTCAGAGGCAATCAGTGATTCCACACATTTGTGACATTTTATTTCTCGCTGCATTTTATGTATGTACTTAATAATATTTTCAGAAAATCTCTATTGGTTTCTCCTACAGTATCTAAAATGTCCAACCGCTCATTTTGCATCATTAACTTACACTTCAAATCACTTAACACATTTTAAAGTTTGGCTACTTTTTTTCCCAATCGTCTAAGCGATTCACGCACTGCCCGTAGTTTTTTACTTGATGACCTCTCTGATTGTTTCAAACGCAGCATTTGAAGCCGCATTTTTCTCTTTAGGGGCGTATTCAAATTTGAACCGAAATCCAACACCGATGCGTCCTGAAACAATATGTATACAGGTTAAAAATAAAATCAGGTGCTAATTTTACAACATTAAAAATAATAATTAAGAAATTTGTAAACTGTATCTGTACTAATGGTCAGACTTGTTACATAAATAGGAAATGTCCAAAATCAAACCATTAATAATATTTTTGACCATTTCAAAATAGTAAAAAAGAATTTGGTACCTACCCATGTTAACATACTCTTATAAAAATTTTGGTGTCATTAATCCAAAACTGTAAAATTAATTTTGAAATCCCTTATACAAATAGTTGGGTCTGTGAAAAATAAATATAGGTTTCGGCTTCATAGGGATTTACTTTGTAGATATAATATGTATAAGTTACTGACCTGTAAAAAAAGTCAGGAATAGCACCACTCCCAAGAAAAGTGCCTTTTTTGTTTTTCTAAATCCACTGTTGTTCAAAATGCTTAGAACACATTCGAGTATGCTTGGTTGGCTGCCAATTCAATCGACCAGTAGCTTTAACCCAACTGTTTCTAGTAATTATCTCCGAAGGAAATCTGTTAAGTACAGACAAACAAGTAAATAGAAAGTTTCACTTCAAAAGAATTACCTTTGTTATCTAAAATGCTCAAAATTTTATACTTAAATATGTCAATATTAATGTAACACAGAAACTAATATGTGAGTTCCCTTTAACGTAACAAATTACCTACGAATCAAGGAAAAATAGTAGTAGCGCAACTGGTATCACTATAACCCGGCAAAATGTTATACGCGTTGGTTGTATACGTGACCATATTGAATGGCGACATTCTTAACTTATTAGGTTAATAGTAACCTTATAATTAGTTTGAAATTTCATGTTTAATCCCATAATATGATTGAGAACCATAGTAGAAGGATAAAATATTGCAATATAACTTGTATTTATAATTTAAAAAATAGTTTTGGCGCTTAATATTGACACAATTTAGGTCTTACCTGTAAAGGTTATATTTTCCTGTTTTCTAGCACTATCACTATTACAACCTAAAGTGGAGCAGTGCACCATGATTTAAATGTTCAAATAGTTCACAATTACACTAATTAAACTGTTAAATAATAGCACAGTGAGCTATACTTCACACAACAAATTTCATCCACGTATTTGTTTAGCACCAGACGCTGGTGATAAACAATCCCCACTACCAGTTTCACCTATATACGGTGACAAAGACAAACAAAATTATGCCGTCTTCTTCTTTCCTTTGGCAATGTGTATAAGTTTATCTCTTTTCCTCATGTTTGACGGCTTTTATAGCCCATCTATTCCATTCTATATCTATGGCGTGCGTGTTTACCTCGCCTCCCGCGAAAAGTGGCAGAAAAATTTACACTGCGATTTGTTGCGTACCGCATCCATAGGTTAAATGATCTAAGGGCCATATAGTGTAGCAAGCTCTGTCGTCGGAACGTCGGACAGCAAGACTAAGTAGAAATGTATCACAGAGTAATGTAATTCCTAAGGTTTCACGTGTTCACTTTTAAAAGTCAGGTAGTGAATGGCAGCCTTTATCAACTACGTTACATTTATTTGGTATGGTAACACTGAAAATAGATGAGTATTGAAGGTAGATGTAATATTTTGTCTGTGTTATAGTTAGTAATGCCTTCGTAATAATAATTTCAAATTCAAATTAATAAGCAATGTGTACTTTTGGTAATCAACATAACACAAAACGAACATGAATTTATAGTGTAACTAACAGTCGGCCTTTCCTGACATATATTTTACGCCCTCGTAACCTATTGTTTTTATTCATACAATAATTATTGTAATAATAATACACACTGAGAAAAGAGAGGAAAAAGAAAAAAATATATATTACTCAAATCATTAGAAGCGTAGGTGATTCAAAATTATAATCAGTTTCGGCCTTCCTGGCAATGATTACGACCTCGTAATTTTACAAAATAACATAATATTATATTTAGAATACATTTAACATTTGTGTTATACTTATTCATTACAAAATAGAAGTTTTAATTACATTCATTATAATTGTACCAAAGTCAAAGAATATCTTATGTTTCTGAGACTCTCGATCAGAACTTTTTTTTATTGATAACAAAATATTATATGACCTGATGTTCAGGTGCCGCGTCTAGTGATGTGCAATATTTATTAAAATAGCCAATTATTGATTCTATTAGGATTGATTATTTTTATTATTATACAAAGCCGGGTAAAATAGTAATAATCATCTAAAAATGTTAAGATTAAAGAAAGTATGCCAATAGTTGTGTGATTCGGACCGCATACTTGTGACGAGCTGTCAATATTGTTTTGATTGACAAGATGACAAGTTGCAAATTGCAATCGCTAAATTGCTTTGCTTGCTCTCGTGTGAACTGTGCGATTTTCTATATCTAACTTGTAACAAAAACCATTACCATCAATAAATTAACTTACTTATATCTAACTTCATAACTAACTTCTGCATTCCCCTCGGACCCTGATACCCACAAATTGCGATTACCGATTACTTTGGCTTATGTTATACGGACACTAATTGCATTTCGATTGGATTTTGGAACTGATATACACTCGCTCTCTTGGACGGATAGAATCATGGATCGTACTACAGAACTACGTAAATGCATATAAGCCTTTCCTTGATTTTACAAGTCGGGAATCAGTTGAAATAATTGATGACCATTTGTTTGGGTACTGGATGGGGATAACAAAACTTCTTTTTATTATTGGAAGATATTCCCCGTATACTACAACAACACAGAGGCTTATTAGGTTTGACTGCAACTTTAGTTAAGATGCGAACAGGTGATTCTGTTTAAAGAATTTCCACCTTACTAGAAGTACCTCGCAGTACATTGGAAAGACTTCATGATTTTGTTCCACAAAACCTTGGAATAACTCATTTATCTAGAGAACAAATAATTCAACATAACATGATGATACCAACTGGAATTTATAATGCAAATAACATTCAAGCAATTGTAATGTGTGATGGAACATATATTTATTTAAATAAAAGTGGTAACTATATGTTTCAAAAAGATTCCTATTCTTTGCATAAATATAGGAATCTTTTGAAGCTTTTTTTAATAGTTGCATGTGATGGATATATTGTAGATTGCTTTGGCCCATATAAAGCTACCACATCTGACGCAGAAATAATGTCATCTTTGTTCAGTAATGAAAATTCCCCATTGCGACAATGCTTTCAAAGAAATGATATATTCATTTTAGATAGGGGTTTCAGAGACAGCATCAGCTTATTGGAAACTTGTAATTACATGGCATACATGCCAGAGTCACTTTTAGAAGGCGAACATCAATTGACCACCCAAGCAAATAGAAGCAGATGTGTAACTATTTGCAGATGGGTGGTGGAAGTTGTTAATGGCTACTTTAAAAGAGATTATAGGCTATTAAGATTTCATCATTTCAATAAAACTGTACCCAATATGATGACATATTTTCAAATTGCAGCTAGTTTAGATAATAAGTTTAGTGTTCGCCTTCATAACAGAGCTGATGCTGCACAAATCCTTAGCATAATATATGAAAGGATGCCCTTGGAAAATAATGTATCCAACATAGTTACAGAACATAATCTTCATCGTCGGGCATCCTTTTTCAGAAGCATTACAGCTAATACAAGCAATATTTTAGTCCCCCTGTCTAGAATTTAATGAGTTAATTTTATTCTCTTTGGGAACATACCAAATCCGCCAAGCACGGTCATATTATGGTGAACATGTGCATTTCCACGGTGGATACAGGATAGAAGTCTGTGTAGACAGCAATCTCATACCTGAACTAAGCAGTGGGGCACTTCATTGATAAAAGGAAAGATAAAATCCAGACATGTTTCCAGAAAACAATACTATGTATACATTTTAATTGAAAATAATATAGACGGACGACGGGGTCTCAAAGAGTACTGTTGCAAATGCCTTGTTGGACGTCGCACTGTGGGTTGTTGTGCGCATGTTATGACACTGGTGTGGTACTTAGGTTGGGCCAGGCATCAAAATAATATTGAGCCTCTAGCGGCATTTTTAGATGAAGTTGTTGTGAGGGAAGATTTTGATTAAATAAAAAATATCAGAAATTAATTGTTTTTATTTAATTCTTATCAGTCCTAATCTTAATACTTACATATAAAATATTATTATCTTTGGTCCTTCAAGTGAGATTTTCGTGTTGTTCATATAAAAGTCAAAAGAGTACCTATAACAAAGATACCTAAAACGTTAATTTTTAAATTGTTAAGTATGTATTGTGTAACATTTCAAAAATAAGGTTCTATTTAAGACTAGCTGTGCCCGCGGTTTCGTCCGCGTGGAATAGTAACGGCTGGACCGATCTTGATAAAAAGTAGCCTATTTTATACCTTATTTAATTAGCTATCTATTAGTGAAAGTCCCGTCGAAATCGGTCCAGCCGTTCCGGAGATTAGCGGGAACAAACAGACAGACAGACAAAAACATAAATAAATTGTGTTTTTGTTGTTGTTACCCGATATACATTCATACCCATTTAGTAAAAACTTGTTATTTTGACATTACAAACAGACACTTCAATTTTATTTATTTGTATAGAATAGATTTGATATGACCATATGAAATGTTTAATGTGGTAAATAGCATAAATAAATACAAAGATTGTAGGTCATTCCTTATGTCATATAATATGTGTCTGATTAGGTAAAACATTCACCCGAAGAAGGATTATTTTCTAGCTTTATTAACATAATATTAAGGTTTATTTGATTAACTGAGTCATTGTAACTGACATAGATATAGATTTTTTTGTTATACTAAATAGAAGTATGTCTACTATAGGCGCGTTCCATTTGAGCGCAGATTTCCAGCATTTTCAACATTTTGACGATAGCAGGGCTAGCATCGTATGTTAACGTTATTATATTCCATTTAAACAATATCTTGATTTTTAGGTTAGGTTCCCTTTGTGAAAAATAGCGCGGCTAAAAATGTTAAGATTTCTTAGTAGAAACGCAAATTATGGTTAACATTTGATGTTAGCGTGACAAAATGGTGACGCTTAAATGGAAAACGGGGTACATTGACTGACAATTGACATGCCTATTTCATAACCTCAAAAATGTAAAAGGCTAATAACATTTTTTCCTGGCTTTGGTATTGAAAGTTGAATTTATATTTTGCTATCATAAATGGTTTTCATTTTGTTACAGCACTAGTGGTCAGTAGACGTTGTCAAATTTAAAAACACTGTGACAGGTCAATGAATGTATGGGGAGTGGGCATTGTTCTTTGTGTTTAATCTATTTACATTTAACTATATTTATTATAATCGTATCAAGTATTGCCGGACACACCATTTTCTGAGACTCTCGATCAGAATTTGTTTATTGATAAGTTTGTTCTTACAGGTCACGACTACCGGACACACCTATGTAGCCGTAATATTTATGCCGGACACACCAAGGCTTTATATTGAAATAGTTCCGAGACTCTCAATCAGAACTTTTACATAAATAATAATAATACATTTAGATACATTTCAAATATACTATACCGCAATTATGTTGCTTTTTTATACATACATGTCAAATTTAACAATTTGAAAGCAAAATATTTAATTAATAATCATCATCGTCATCATCATCAGTTATTGATTGTACAATGAATTTTTTCAATTTATCCGCAGCTACTACATTATTATATTTTCTACCTTTTGTGTTCAAAGAACTAACTCTATATCTATCATTATCATACACGTGTGTAACTTTATATGGACCAGCATATCTATCAACTAGCTTTCCACTAGTAAGACCCTTTTTTATTATTTTTCTTTGAATTTGTACTAAGTCACCTACTTTGTAATTTATATTAGGTAATCTATTTTTATCATATCTACTTTTACTTTTGATAGCAGATTCAATTGTATTGCATTGGGCTTGGGCACGTAATTCAGGCAAATCTATAATATTTTGTGAATTTGTTGGTATGTCAATGTCAAATCTTGGCTTATAACCATATACTAATTCAAAAGGACATTTTTTTGTAGTGCTATTGATTGTTGAATTAATACCTCTTTCGACTAGTGGTACCATTTCTTCCCAGTCTTTGTCATTATCCCCTGTATATGCGATTAGTGATTGCAAAATTGTACGGTTAGCTCTTTCTACCTGACCATTAGCGCGTGGACAAGCAACAGCATTAAGAATATGTTTGATTTGTTTAGTGTTACAATATTTTTGAAAAACTTTACTAGTGAAAGCTTTTCCACGATCAGTAATTATTCGATTTGGTAGCCCGAAAACACGAATTAGAAAATTCATTGTTGATATTACATGTAAAGTGCAGGTGTTAGGCACAGGTTGTAACCATGTAAATTTACTAAAAGCATCTATTACAACTAGTAAATAGGAGTTAGAATTCTTTGATATACAAAAAGGGCCTAGATGATCTAAATGCCACGCATCCCAAGGTAAGTTACCCTTATCTATAGAATGTAAATATCCGCGTTGCGTGCCTGTTGGTTTCTTTGCAAATTGACAAGATATACACCCTTTAACATACTTAGTTACAAATCTTCTCAGTTTTTCGAACCAATATTGACGTTGAATCAATTCTATAACTTTATTTTCGTTCATATGACCATTATCATCATGAAACATTTTAACAATTCTCCAGCGCGTTGATTTTGGAATTAAAATTTTAAAATCACTATTAATTTTTTTATATAGTATATTATCTTCTATTTTATAAAAATCTTTAAAATCTACACTATCAATGTTTTTAATTATATTTTGTATTTTTGGATCGTCTGATTGTACTGCTGTGATCCAGTTTTGTTGTGTAATGTGTTGCACAGGTAAGGCATTGCGACTTAAAGCATCTACATGCTGCATTCGAACACCAGGTCGATACTGAACAGTGAAATCATAACTTTGTAATTCCAACCACCAACGACCGACTCTGGGAAGTATATCTTTTTTTGTCCATGTTGCACTAAGAGCTTGACAGTCAGATACAACAACGAAAGGCCTGCCATATAAGTAAACACGAAATTTTCTAATGCTAAATACTACTGCCATTGCTTCTAACTCATATGAATGATATTTTTGCTCAGCTAATGTAGTCTGTTTACTAAAGTAAGCTACTGGCTTTAAATCGATAGTGGGCTGTTTTTGGAATAAAATTCCACCTATGCCATGTGTGGAAGCATCTGTGTGAAGCTCAGTTTCAAAATCTGAGTTAAATATAGCAAGAACTGGCTCCGAAGTCAAAGCAGATTTAATGTCGACAAAACACTTTTCTTGTGCATCACCCCAATGCCACGTTTGATTTTTCTTAAGCAACGTTGATAACGGTCGTATTCTATTTGCAAAGGACTTAACAAATTTTCTAAAATAGCTTGCTAATCCAATAAAGCGTCTAAGTTCATGTACATTAGTTGGTTCTTTAAAATCGTTTAAGGCTCGGACTTTATCTGGTGATGGTCTTATTTCCCTAAAAGATATGACATGACCTAAATATTCTAACTGAGACTTCAAAAAGCTACACTTATCTCTACGCAAAATTAGTACAGATTTAGTTATAAGTTCAAGAACTTTTTCAAGATGTTCTAAACCACAAGATATATTTTTAGAAAATAGTAAAATATCATCAATATAAGCTGTTGCAAATTCAAATCTAATTTTATCAAGCAAAGCATTCATAGTCCGTTGAAAGACAGCGGGTGCGTTTGCTAAGCCAAAAGGCGTTCTTTTATATTGAAATTGACCAAAAGGGGTAACAAAGGCAGTGTACTTTCTACTATCGGGGTGCATTTTTATTTGTTGAAATCCTGCTGCTAAATCCAATTTAGTGAACCACTTTTCATTATTAAGTTTGTTTAATTGATCTTGTATAATAGGAAGAGGATAACGATCCTTCTTAGTTATTTTATTAAGTTTTCTATAATCGACGCACATTCTATATTCTCCGGATTTTTTAGGAACAAGAATCACTGGACTAGCATAGGGCGAATTACTGGGTTCAATAATATCGTTATCAAGAAGGTTTTGTATGATTTCTCGAACTATCTCTTGTTCTTTCAAAGACATGCGGTAAGGACGATAATAAAAAGGTATTTCTGTTGTTAATTCGATTTTCATTTCGATATCACACTCCCCAATACTAGTATTAATATTATCATCAAAGCAACGACTATATTTATTTAATAAATGAGTAAGCTTATTTAAATCATCACCTTTAAGATCAGTTTCGATATTAGTTTGATGTTGTTCATTTGGGTGACCTCGTGCTACACAACGAGTTGAATAGATTGTAAGAGGATCAGGTTGTAGATTGTAAACATTGATATAACTTAAGTTGTTTTACATAAATGTAGTTTGTTGAGGAATATCTATCTCTTTACCAAAAGACCTATGCTCAGAACGGTTAACAGAAATGTAGTTAGTTTCAATATTTTCGTCGGTGTATACTACAATTTTATTCAATCCCTGAGATAAACAAGTATCGTAAGGTACTTTGAGCTGGATTTTTAACGTTGATGTTTCTGTATTATTAGTTTTAGCAAATGGGAGTTCATCGCTTATATTACTGGGTATTTTTTTAGAAAATGTTAACGTACTCGGTGTTTTAATTAGATATATCCCAGGCAGTTCACTAAAAGCACGCCCTACTATCATATCAGTTTCCTGGAGATCGCCCCGAACTACCAAAACTGGGGTCGTAGCACTAATACCACCAATAGATAGTTTGAGAACAGATTCACCGTCTGGTGTAATAACTTGGCCCCCAAAGCCTTTAATGCTTGTCCTAGAATGAGTGTTATATTTTAAATTAATTTTATTGGCTGCCGAAATTGTAATTGTGTTACAAGCACTACCCAAATCAACATATGCCGTCAACTGAAACCCGTTAGCGATAGCAATTTTATGAAATTTACGATCGCCTTCATCTATCGGGTGTATGTTAAATAATTTAGATTTTTTATTACTACCTTCATCTGGTGTTAGAACTTTTAAATTGGGAGCAGAATTGGTTTTTGGATTTTTTTTAAGACTGTAACATTCGTCACGGTCATGGCCTAACTTACCACAATGAGAGCATTTCTTAGAGAATCTACAGTTTTCAGTTTTGTGACCTAATTTATGGCAAACTTGACATTGTAAGTTATCCTGACAATAGGATGCAGCATGTCCTCTACGACCACATTTAAAACATTTAAATTTATTCTCGAAATGATAACTGGTATTTATGGCTGGAATATCAACTGCTGCGTCATTCAGGTAACTTAATAAGCTACGAGTATCCCTACAGCCTGTACCACGAGCCCCTGCCTTCAGTAAAGGATCATTTAGTGTAAATATAATAACATCACAAATCAAACTATCATTAAGTTCACAAGCTTTGCCCTGAGCTAACTTTTTATAATAAAAATCGATTACCCGTTCATCACGACGCTTGTAAGTGGTGACGAAATCGTGGAGCTTAGCAGCAAGTCCTCGGCCAGCCGGAAAGTAATCAGCAAGACGAGTCTTCCATTCTTCCCAAGAAACGTCGATATCTTGTTGGTGTCCGAACCACAGCAGTGCATTGCCTTCCAAGTTGCCAGTCATGTGGTAGATTAAGGTTTTTTCATCCCAGCCGTAGATTCTTCCAAGTGATTCCAAGCGGTGTAACCATGCGTGAACAGACATAGAATTAGTGTTGCCATCAAATTTAGGGACATTTTCAGGCTTGGTAAAGAAACGAACTTGATTTCCAGAAACGTTTGATGATCCATGTGTGTTTTTGTCAAAAAGGTTATTACTATTGGAAACTGAATTTAAATATGTATTGCTAGTACTGCATGATGCGATAGGAGTGGGCATAGCTAATTGTTTTTCGTTTTCAAAATTCGATGGAGGTAATATACTCACATTGTTGGCTTCTTTAGATATAGCGGAAGTTGTTTGCGAAGTAGTTTCTTGCAGAACAGTTGTAGTAGACAAAGTTGTTGGGTTGTTAACTACCTCTGTTAAGTTAGCCGGAGTTTCTTGAGATATTGCGGGTACCATATTATTAACTCCTTGCTCGTTCCTTTGATTTAAAAGTTGTTCCAACATTTTTTCAAGTCGTTCTATGCGTTCGTTGTTATTGGGTCGTCGTGAGATTCTTCTAGTTTTCTGTCTCTTGGGAGCAGGTTCCTCTTCATCGCTTGATATTACAGGACGCCGTACACTCATTGTGGCACGTGGTGATAAACGAACACTTCTGAACTATTGGGAAGTGTGAAATAAGAGAAACTAGACACGTGGTTTCACTGAATTTATTATTACTGTTCACAACCGTACACTTGGAGAGCACCAACTCGAATGCCAGTGCCTCAGACACCGGCGCCTTTTATATCCAACGCCCAGACTAAGTAGAGATACTGAACCAACGTTCGGACACATTCGCTTGCCTTCACAGACTAAATAGAAATACACAGATTAAGGAGAGCCTTCAACAGACGGCCAATAGCGTGGCCATAGTGTAGCAAGCTCTGTCGTCGGAACGTCGGACAGCAAGACTAAGTAGAAATGTATCACAGAGTAATGAAATTCAATACTAATCTAAGGTTTCACGTGTTCACTTTTAAAAGTCAGGTAGTGAATGGCAGCCTTTATCAACTACGTTACATTTATTTGGTATGGTAACACTGAAAATAGATGAGTATTGAAGGTAGATGTAATATTTTGTAGTTAGTAATGCCTTCGTAATAATAATTTCAAATTCAAATTAATAAGCAATGTGTACTTTTGGTAATCAACATAACACAAAACGAACATGAATTTATAGTGTAACTTTTTGATATTTATGTAGAGAATAATAAGATGACTTTTCCTTGATAATTTATTTATTATTCATTTATTTATAATTGCTCTATAACACTTACATCTTAATCGTAAAACACCATTTTTGGAAGAGAGCTTTTTTCTTATTTTACATAGATTAGATAGACAATGACAGTCGGTGGCGCTGTGGACTCGGCACTTGCCTTCCAATCGGGAGGTCCGGGTTCGAGACCGCCATGTACCACTGTGTTTTTCGTTTTCGAATTTCATATGTACATTTGTCTGACGCTCCTACGGTGAAGGAAAACATCGTGAGGAAACCTGCAATACATCTGAGAAGAAATTCAATGGTGTATGTGAAGTCGACCAATCCGCATTGGGCCAGCGTGGTTGACTAAGGCCTAATCACCCTAACATAGGGTAGGCTTGAGCCCCTCGGTGGGGACGTATATGAGCTGTGATGATGATGATGAGATAGACAATGCTATATGGACAGGGCAGACTATATTTCTCCACAGATACAATTTAACATCCCCCTTCAATGTTAAAATGCTAATTGAAAACATTGCTAAAACAAAAAAAAGAAACAAAAAAAAATGTATTGCATTTTACAAAATGTTCAACTTTGATAAAAAATACTTGTGTTTATTCTCACATAAAAGTTTCGTAAATATGTCTGATACATTATGTTCAGTTGGTACATAAGTAATTTTAATTCTATTATTCTTAACTGCATCTTTAATGAAATGGTATTTGATGTCAATGTGTTTAGTTCTTTTTCCATTCTCTTTATTACATATTATTTTTATTGCACTCTGATTGTCTACCATAAGTAAAGTTTGAAATTGATAACTGTAAAAATCATTAAGTATACCTTTAAGATAGATGAGCTCTGTTGTAGCTGAAGTGGCTGCTATGTATTCTGCTTCTGCAGATGACAGTGAGACAGTACACTGCTTCTTTGATGACCAAGAGATTAAATTCTTACCTAAATAGTTTGCTGATCCACTAATACTTTTTCGGTCAGTCTTATCACTTCCCCAGTCAGCATCTGTATATGTTATTAGCTGCATCGGTTCATCTGTCTTAAAGTAAGTAAGTCCTTTATTAATAGTGTATTTTAAGTACCTTATGATCCTTTTAGCTGCCTTCCAATGCTGTGATGTTGGCTTGTCCAGAAATCTACTCAAAAAAGAAGTGGCGTAAGTGATGTCAGGTCTACTTGTAACCGATAGGTAAGTAAGGCTTCCTATTATTTCCCTGTAGGGTACATTTACTATCTTTTCCTCTTCTGTAGTTATAGGTTCTTTCTCCATGGGTGTTTTTACTGGTTTGCTATCTTCCATTCCAAATTTCTTTATTATAAGTTTTTCTTGTTTTATGCATACAGTATCTTTGCTTTTGTGTATTTCCATTCCTAAATATTCTTTTATTTCTCCTAAATCCTTCGCTTTAAATTTTTTCTGTAGTTTTTCTTTTATATCTTTAAAATTACCCATTAACAAAAAATCATCTACAAAAATCAGTACCCATATGCCTGGTTTAAAATAGAGACAAATATCATGCTTTGATTGATTAAAATTATTTGCAATAAAAAACTTGTGTACTCTTTCATTCCAACAACGAGGAGCTTCTTTCAATCCATACAATGGTTTTTTTAATTTCAAAACTTTCCCTTCTTCCTTTTGAATTCCCTCCGGATATTTTATATATATGTCTTTTTCCAAGTTTCCATTAAGAAAAGCCGTTGGTATATCCATCTGTCTTAATGGTTTATTTTCTTGAAGTGAAATACTTATTAATAGTCTCACAGTCGACATTCTAGCAACTGGTGCATATACATCATAGGTATTCTTTTCCTGAAAGCCTTTAGCCACCAGTCTGGCCTTTTTATTCCATCACTCTTCTTCTTAAAAATCCATTTTGTGTCAATAGCTTTATGTCCAACTGGTAATATTGATATTTCCCAAGTATTTAATTTTTTGTGTGCTTCAAGTTCTTTTTCTATTGCCTCTTTCCATTCTAAATTTTTGATAGCTTCATTATAGGTAATTGGTTCAGTATCAATAAGGGTATTTAAGCAGTATGCTATGTTAGACTCTATATTTTCATCGTCGATATCATTATTAATATCATATTCTGTTTCATAGTCGTTTAAATAGTGTGGTCTTTTGGTTTCTCTTTGTGGTCTCGATTGTGAATTTCTTTCATTATTGTCCATTTGTTTATAATTATCATGTCTGATACTATCTGTTTGTCTACTTGTGTCACATCCAGTATTAGGGTCATTTCCTTTTGTTTCATTGGTGTTACATTGTGTATTTGTGTTACTCTCATCTTTTTCATCATAAATATATCTATGTTCTTTCTGTTTTTCTTCATTTATGGGTGTATACTTTATATCTTCCTCATCAAATTTCACATCTCTTGATGTAACTATTTTGCCCTCTTTTGGATTCCATAAGCGATAGCCGTTTGGTGCGTATCCTACCATTCTCATTTCGTGTGCTCTCTCATCAAATTTATTTCTTTTAGGTATCTGTACTGCCCATGCCTTGCTCCCAAAAACACGTAGTCTATTCAGGTCCAAAGAACCATACATAATCTCGGCTGGAATCTGAAAATTAATAGCTGACGAGGGACATCTATTTAGTTGGTATGCTGAGGCTAAAATGGCTTCTCCCCATAAATACTTTGGAAGACTTGTTTCTAATATCTGAGTTCTAGCTTTATTATACAAAGTCCTGTTCATCCTCTCTGAAACTCCATTTTGTTGGGGTGAATAGGGATGAGTGTACTCTATATTTATTCCTTTGTCCATACAAAATGACTCTAAAATGTTATTTTTAAATTCCCCACCATTATCACATCTAATTCGCTTCACCCTTGTATTTTGTTGGTTTTCAATCTTTTTTATAAAATTTATTAAATTCTTTGTTGCTTCATTTTTAGTTTTTAGTAAGTGTACTACTACAAAGTGTGAAAAATCATCAACAATTACCTGATAGTATGACTCTCCATTAATCCCTTTTATGTTTGCAGGTCCGGCTACATCAGTATGAAGAAGTTGACCAATGTAAGATGACCTCGGCCTTGGTGTGTGCGGGAATGGTTGACGAGTAGACTTACCAATCATGCAAGGACCACATTTCTTCTCAGAGACTGGAAGCTGCATAAGTTTTAGACTGTGCCTGTTAACATGTCCTAATCGGTTGTGCCATAAAAAATCTGAACTTACTCCACAAAAATTTTGTTGTGCTAATAAAGATGCTTTTAAGATATACAATTTTCCTTTACAATACCCAGTAATACAATCATTAGAGTTATTTTTGCAAATTTTTACTTTTTGGTTATCAAACTGAACATTACAATTATTTTGTACAATCTTTTTGACTGATATAAGGTTAAATGACAAATTATTTATTATAAGTGCACTCATAGTTAACTTACTACCATCACATATCAATGTTATTTTTCCCTTTTTCTTGGCTGTAACAAAGTCTCCATTTGCAATATATATTTTTATTTCTTGCGGTAGTGTACTAATATCACTCATATATTGTTCATATTTATTTTGAATAAGGTGTTCCGTGCATCCAGAATCTATAATCCATTCGATATTCTGGTTACTTTCTTCAACAATATTACAACATCTTTCGGTTCTTGACAAAAAAGAAAATTCCTTTGCACTGGGAGTCATCTCCGGAGTAGCAGCATGACTATGGTTCTGTTGGTACACTCTGCCTCGACTGTGTCCTCTATAGCCCCTCACTCTGTAATTTACACGCATTCCTCTTTTTGAACGGCATTCATAGCTTTTATGGCCCTCCTTTTTACATTTAAAACATATAATAGTACTTGATTTGAATGCAATTCCTTCAGTATGCTCAATGTGTTTTGGGTTTTTTAACTCTTCATCCAACAACCTCGCTTTCACAAAATCTAATGACAATTTTTCATTCATTGTTTCCAATGCAGTTACTACAGTACTATAGTTTTCAGTTAATCCTAATAGAAGGTATGTTATCTTTTCATCTTCATCTAGTTTTCTTTCTGCATTTTCTAGCTCTCTTATAATTGACTCAAATTTCAAATAATATTCCTCTAATTTCTCGTTGTTTTGCAATTTCATAGTTATCAATTTTTTTCTTAGGTGTAAACGACTAACTATTGATTTTCGCTCGAATATTGTAGTTAGCGTGGTGAACATATCTTTTGCTGTGGCGGCATCTTTGACTAAATCCAAATGTTTGTCTGTGATACATTGCACGATGAGGGATTTTGCTCGCGAGTCACTTCTTTTGTCTACTTTTGTAGCGTCCTCATCCAAAGTGTCCAGCAACTGCTTTTCCTCTAGTAAGCATCTTACTCGGAATTTCCAATGATTAAAATTCTCCGCAGAGAGTTGCGGCAAATGCAAACTTGTGCTGCCCATAACCTTTTGATATTTATGTAGAGAATAATAAGATGACTTTTCCTTGATAATTTATTTATTATTCATTTATTTATAATTGCTCTATAACACTTACATCTTAATCGTAAAACACCATTTTTGGAAGAGAGCTTTTTTCTTATTTTACATAGATTAGATAGACAATGCTATATGGACAGGGCAGACTATATTTCTCCACAGATACAATTTAACATAACTAACAATACATAACAGTATAAAGTACGAAATAACGGAGGAATCCACTGTCTGTGGATAAAAATAGATAAGCTGTCAATAAGTATTGGTGCAATTTATAAACCAGGAGACACAAACCTATGCAACTTTTTAGAAAAATATTCTTCACAATTAGAACGGCGTCAAAGATCAGTAGTGTTTGGAGATTTTAATATCGATTTACTAAGCGAGGGCTGCCACGTCACGAAATATTTACAAGAAATACGAGGAGCAGGTTATGAAGTAATAAATAAAATTGATAGTAAATACAGTACCCGCGAAACAAGTGCTACCAATACCATTTTAGACCATGTATGTACAAATATAAAAAATCACTCCTTTAGCACTACAATGATAGAATCATCTATATCTGATCACAAACAGATATTTATGGAAATTGGTCAACTGCCTATACAATTAAATAAAAAAATAAATTATAAAGCCCTGGATTACGACAAACTCCTCAATAACGCCTCGAAAATAAATTATAACAACAGCTCAAATAACTATATTTACTTCGAGAGATTTATTGCAGAACAGGTACAAAGCAGTAAAATTGACAAAATAAAATACACAAACCCTCCTCAAAATGACTGGATAACCAAAAATATAACTGAACTTATAAATGAGCGAAATAACTTATGGCAGCAAACAAAAAAAAAACCCACAGATGAAAAACTGAAAAATAAGTTTATCCAACAACGAAATAAAGTAAAATATCTTATTAGATCACGAAAGGAAGCATACTATAACGATTTATTCACCACTCATCAAACACAACCAAAAAAAATGTGGGAGCTAATAAACAACTTAGCTAAGAACAAGGTGAAGGACGGTGGCACAGGCAGCGGCGCCCCCTCAAAACTACTATCGGAATCAGGACATTTCGTCACGGAAGGTAATGCAATTTGTGATGTATTTAATTCTTTTTTCGCGACAGTTGGTTCAAATCTAGCAAATAAAATACCCAAGATTTACCATGAGGACACCTCAAATACTCTTATGTATAACACACATTATATACATACATTAACACTAAGTGAGTTCATACCATGTTCTGAAACTGAAATTGCGAAAATTATAGACAGCCTAGACAGCAATACAAGCACAGGGTTGGATGGGATTAGTACTAAAGCTATTAAATGTATAAAAAACGTAATTAGTGTTAGATTAACCGCCTGTATCAATGAATGTTTATCCTGCGGTATTGTTCCCGATAGCTTGAAGACTGCAAAGGTAAGCCCAATACACAAATCTGGGAGCAAATTTGATCCTAGTAATTACAGACCGGTATCGGTTTTACCGGTAATTTCTAAAATATTTTAACGTGTTTTATATGATCGCCTATATACATACGTTACAGAAAAAAAAATACTCATAGAGCAACAATACGGTTTCCGTCCTAGATAGGGAACTCTCAACGCTGCTGTAGATCTAATAACAAAAATAAAAACCAACATTGATGATAAGAACTTAGCATTAGGTATTTTTATTGATTTAAAAAAATGTTTTGATACTGTCAGTCACAAAAAATTATTACAAAAACTAAAAAACATAGGTATTACGGGCAAAGCTTTGGACATTTTTACATCCTACCTACAAAATAGGCATCAGATAGTAAAAATCGATAATTACACAAGTCAATCTCGTCACGTGACCTATGGCATCCCTCAAGGATCCATAATAGGGCCATTGTTATTTCTTATTTACACAAACAACATATCTAATTTACAACTGGAAGGACACATTACATTATATGCCGACGATACAACCTTGTTCTATTTCGGAAAATCTATAACGGATATAATAAACGCCGCTCAAAAGGACCTCAATAAACTCAGTGAATCGTTCAAATGTAATCTTCTGACTGTAAATACGTCTAAAACATCATTCATGATTTTAAGCGCCAAAAATAAGCACATACCTACTTTCGCGCCACTCACTATAAATAACGATATAATTCAACGTTCTTTCTGTGAAAGGTACCTCGGATTATGCATTGATGACAAGTTGACATGGAAGTGGCACATGGAACATATCAAAACAAAACTGACGCAATTGTTAGGAGCATTACGTAAGACAGGACATTGCATTCCAAGCAAAATTGGTAAAATTGTTTATAACTCATTAGTAAAATCGCATTTAGAGTACTTGATACAAATATGGGGATCTGCCGCAGCAATGCACATGAAACCGTTACAAAGACTACAAAATAAACTTATTAAAATACCACTATCTAACTCCAACAACACAATTATACGAAAAAAGTAAACTACTTAATATAAAACAACTATATAAATATTGGACGGAGTGGTGGCCTTGGCAAGGTAAGCGAAGAGTCGGTCGACCGAATGCAAGATGGGTCGATGATATCAAAGTAATCGCTGGTCTGACTTGGACAAGATTGGCACAGGGCCGAGGAAGATGGCAGACGAAGAGAGAGGCCTACACCCAGCAGTGGGATAAAGAAGGCTGTGGATGATGATGATGATATAAATATTATACATGCATACTTATTAAGAATATATCTTCAAATTCCACCCAATCCAATTTAGTGTTCCAAAAAAAAGTATACACACACAGTCTAAGAGATACAAAAACTATACTATTTGAGGGAGCGCTGCTGTACAATAAGTTGCCTAGTGAACTTAGAAGCTGTGACAACAAACATGAATTTAAAAGGAAGCTCAAATTAGTTCTGTGCAACGAAACTAGTGCGTGAAAATTTGAAAATGAAACGAAAAGCCGCTGCTCCAGAAACGGAAGAAAACATTGTTTTTATGAAATTTGTATATCTCATTATAAATGAACCTAGTGTTTTTATGAGAAATAAAAATTCTATAAACCTAATATTGTGATACGACGCCCGCGCGAGCGAGACGATTGTGATGTACTGACACTGACGCGAAGCGACATGTTTATGATTAAAATAATTGTTTTTGATTGGTTTTTACGTATAAATCCTATATTTGAAATTTGAATACATGATAAGATGTGTAATGAGTTTACTCACGCAAAATATGAAATCCCGTCTTTTTTCTGCCGTTTCTGGCTATTGTTACCACAACTTTTGAATGCGCACTTCATAGCTAATCACTTCCTATGGAAAGGAACTGCACGAGTCGCGATTGAGCAGTTCTTCACCGGCCCACTTTTCGATCGGTCATGCGCTATCTACGTTTGGTAGTAAATCAATGGATAAAACTGAAAGGGGAATGCCCATTTTTCATAGTAACCACGGCCCGAAGTGCCCACCTTCAAATTAGTATGCAAATAATAGTATAAAATCGTATTAATAAGTAGGATTAATACTGATTCATAAAAAGTTGCACTTTTAAATAAAACAAGAATTTCATATGTAGGTATTTATTGATATTTCTCATCAATTCTAGATTTCTAGTCATCAAGCTCATTGAATTCTATTGAAACTTCATCCAGGAACTATGCCGGTGGATAGATATTACCCTGATGACGTGCCCACCCTTTTTTTTTCGGGGGTAAATGCGTGATCGCACCGTACCCGCCGTTGGCTAGACGGCGGGTGTGTGTGGGGCTAGCCCGGCATAGTGTCAGGCCGACCCACTTAAGCCCCCCGGTGTTCTCCCTGCCCTTGTGGGCGTGCATGGTAGGGTCCACACTGCGACTACCACTACCAGCGCGTCCGGGCAAGCCCGACCAGGTCGGTCGGGCTATCGCCAAGGGGGGATTGCCCGAGAACACCAGGGCAATCCCCAGACGGAGGGCTTTACGGCGGCGTGCACGGGGCCAACCGTGCACGCAGGCCTCCACGGCAGGGTCACTAGACGGGCATTGCTTGTGCGAATGCCCGCCTTCGCCTGCCTATCCGTCTGCGGCGGAGGGGAGCGGCTTGTAGATCTTCCTCCCGCTCCCTCTCCGCAGCCTCCTTCTGCGAGATGACGTCCTCGCAGAAGGAGGCGACTGCCCTCCATTCCGCCTCGCCGCGGAGCATGGCCACGACCATGCTCGGCAGCGAGAGGTCTCCGTCTCCCAGCGCAGCGTTAAGCTCGCTGCGCTGGAGTCGCCAGGCCGGGTACACCAATAGGGTGTGCTCGGCAGTGTCATCGGGAGCGTCGCAGTGGTGACACCGCGGCGTTTCCTCCCGACGGGCGACCCGGTGCAGGTAGTGACCGAAGCAGCCATGCCCGGTCAGTACCTGCACCATGCGGAACGTGAGGCTGCCCTGCCGGTGCCCTACCCACTCCTCCAACACCGGACGAATCGCGTCGATTGTCCAGTGGCCGGCAGCTGGGGAGGCGAGTGCCTCACCCCACTGACGCAAAGCGTCCCTTTGCGCCAGGGTACGAATCCGCTCCACCTCCTGTGGAGCAGATCGTTCCCCCCGTTCACGGGTAGCAACCCGATGTCAATACACCTCCGCGAGAACGCGTGCATCGACATGCCACGGCGTTTGGCCCGCAAGAACGCAGGCCGCGCCGTGGCTAACCGTGCGATAAGCTCGCACGGCCCGGGTCGCAATGGCCCTCTGCGTACGTCGCAAGAGGGCCACCGTTCGGGGGGAGAGGCACTCCGCCCATACCGGGGCTCCATAAAGTGCCATCGACCGTATCACCGCGTGATACAGTCGACGTCACGCCGATCCTGGAACTCCTACGTTAGGGAGGACCCGCCCGAGTGCGGCTGCAGCGGCGCACAGCCTGAAATGCTCCTCGAAACTCCATCGGGGGTCCAGAACCAGGCCGAGGTACTTAAAGTGCGCCTCGAAATCGCTCCTCGAGGTGTTCCAGGGCGAGGGCTAACCCTGCTAGGGACACCATCCGGTCCCGGCGCCTTGTTTTTGCGCCGGAACCGGTCTCTCACCGTGTCGAATTCCACGTTCGACACGGGAGGGATCGCGGTAGCCACCTCCACCGGAGGAGTGTCCGGGGGGACCATTCTGGGGGGCTGGAACGGACCGGGATCGGGGAACAGAGTCCCTAGCACCCGATCCAGCAGTCCCCTGTCCATAGCGGAAGCTTTGAATTTCCCCCTACACCATCCGGTACGGACGCCCCCACGGATCGTCATCCAGGAGCCGTATAAACGACTCCCTGGACTCCTCCTTGGCCCTGCAGATTTGATTCCGTAGGGCCTTCTTGGCTGCCGCATACACCCGACGAAGCTCAGCTTCCTCGTCAGGTGTAGTTCTGGCGCGCCTACGACAACGCACGTAGGCGCGCCTGGCCCTCATGCTGGTGGTACGCAGGTCCGCAATCGCCTGCGTCCACCACTAAACCTGCCCCCTTTCGGGGCAGGCCTGCGCCCTTGGCATGGCGGCTTGCCGGACGACCTTCATGTCTTCTGCGAAGAGATCCGCCATGCCGTCGACATCCCCGGCGAGGTGGGGCGGCACTTCAGCTCACGCCCGCACCATCGCCGCCTCCTCCGCCACGTCCAGGCGGAGCTTGGTGAGCGCCCATCGCGGAAAGGCGCTCACCGCTGAGCCCCTGCGGTTCGGGGCGCCTGGGGATGCCGTGGAGACCTCGTATCGGACATACAGGTGGTCCGATAGAAAGAAAGAAAGAAAGAAAGAAAGAAAGAAAGAAAGAAAAGATATTTATTGGACAATAACCACAAAAAACAATTCATGAAATACAACCATCTTCTATATTAGGGCACCATACTTTAACACAAGGAATGAATTACCTATCCAGTTTCATGGTTGCGTCCAAAAGGTAAATCGTTCAGCGTTATGCCAAACATTCGTCTGGCGCTGGTTTTCAACGACCACCTTTAATTCTGACCTCCAGCTGCCAGCAGTCATATTCAGTAAAAAAAATATATAACAGAACTATACTACCTACTTAAATACAACACATAATATTTAATAATTTCATAAAACACATGAATTGGATAAATTAAATACATTAAACACCTAAATAAAAACAATAAAAACCACCAAACTACGTGCGCGCGAAGTGCGGGGTACCTAGTAAGGATTTCCCAGTTAAAAGTTTATATTTTTTACGAATTAAAAAAAAACTAAATATAAGACATATTTTGCTGAATGTTTCCTAGTTTCTGTTGTTTGTTAATTAAATAAGCTTTTAGCTTATTCCTAAAAGAGTTCAACGATGCAGCTTGCCTAATGGGTGGAGGAATATGTTCCATATTTTCGAAGCAGCATAACGGAAGGTACCCTTATAACAAGCGGATGCATGCGACTGAATGGCCAACTGCAACGAGCACTGCCTTCGCTCACTTCGTCTATTGTTACCAACCCAGTTTAGTTTGTTGTAAAGGTAAGAGGGTTCCTTCAATGCAATAACTCCAAAAAGCAAACATGATAAATGTAGCTTGCATCTGGATTTCATTTTAAGAATACCCTTTTCATTAAGAAACGGCGTAACGTGACATCTGGGAGAAATGTCATAGCAGAAACGAGCACAGGCATTCTGCACTCTTTGAATAAGTCGATCAGTTCTTGCCATTAGTCGCGGGCCAAACACAGTGTCTGCATAGACTAGCTTAGAAAGTACTAAACACTCAAGCTGCACATGATGTAATAAGCTCGCTTCATGATTAACGATCATTAATTTCCATAAATAATGAAAATAAAATTTATTTCGTTAAAACTTATTCAATCGTGTCAAAAATTTTACGTTTAGTAAACGTCAAAAATCTTAAATGTCAAAAACTGCCACTTTTGACCCTCTTCAGGCGCGTTCGGATAGCATCGAGGTGGCAAAAATAACTGTTAAAAATGACAAAATTGACACAATGAGCGTTCGGTTAGAAGAAATGTGAACAAAAGTTGCATTTTTATCTGTTTACGTCTTAGATAAAGAATGAATAGATAGGACGTGACCGTATACCCGTAAGGGACAGACATAGATGACGTCATACCTGCCTAAAGTAGATGGGTATACCAGTGTTGCTTTAAGTTTTACCCTACTTTATGTTTATAGTGGTAAAAAGGTTGGTTGATCTACGTATTTTTATTGAGACATTTTAATGAGCGCCCTTCGCTCAACAATATGTTTCAAAAAATAAAAGTGGGAGGAAGTTGCGAATTTTTTTATTGTATTCTTCATTCAACCTTCGCAGTCTAAAGTTATTTACACTTTTAAATAAAACTACACTTTTCGGATTTACTCGAGTATATTTAGTTTTAAAACATTTTACTTAATTATTTAAGCTATTATGTAAACATCTTTACAAATATAAGAAAGAATATTAGGAATCATCATCAGCCCACACGCGTCCACTGCTGGACATAGGCCTCTCCAAGTGCTCGCCACTGAGTACGATCCGCGACCACTCACTTCCAGCTTTTGCCAGCTAGGTACCTTGCGAAGATCGACGCTTGATTAAGAATACAGCGGGCAATATCATTGTTTTTTCTTTATCTCTGCAATTTATTTAAAATCCAATATTTATACATTTACTAAATATATGACGACACGTTTAGCGCAGAGGTCGAGTGCTCACCTACTGCGCAACGGGTCGCGGGTTCGATTCCCGTACGGGACAAATGTTTTGTATGGCCTACAGAAATTTGTTCCGGTCTGGGCGTATGTGCATGTGATATTCTATGTTTGTAACTGCACCCACGACACAGGAGAAAATCCTAGTGTGGGGCGACGTTTTAAAAAAAAAAGAAAAAAAAATATGTGAAGATTTAGAAAATGTATAAATATAAAATTTTAAATAAACATTTTCTAAAATTAGATTTCAATAACTCCGTTATTGTCATCGAATACAGCGTATTAGCAATGAATTCGCGTATTTAAATATTTTTTACAAATACATTTCATCAAAAGCGGGTAGTGATTATGCGTAAACTCTTCAGTAAAAAATTTTTTTTAACAATTTTTCTAAGCATTGGTGCAAAAGGGAATGTATGTACTTAATAATATTTTCAGAAAATCTCTATTGGTTTCTCCTACAGTATCTAAAATGTCCAACCGCTCATTTTGCATCATTAACTTACACTTCAAATCACTTAACACATTTTCAAGTTTGGCTACTTTTTTTCCCAATCGTCTAAGCGATTCACGCACTGCCCGTAGTTTTTTACTTGATGTCCTCGATGATTGTTTCAAACGCAGCATTTGAAGCCGCATTTTTCTCTTTCGGGGCGTATTCAAATTTGAACCGAAACCCAACAACGATGCGTCCTGAAACAATATGTATACAGGTTAAAAATAAAAGCAGGTGCTAATTTTACAACATTAAAAATAATAATTAAGAAATTTGTAAACTGTATCTGTACTAATGGTCAGACTTGTTATGTAAATAGGAAATGTCCAAAATCAAACCATTAATAATATTTTTGGCCATTTCAAAATAGTAGAAAAGAATTTGGTACCTACCCATGTTAACATACTCTTATAAAAAATTTGGTGTCATTAATCCAAAACTGTAAAATTAATTTTGAAATCACTTATACAAATAGTTGGGTCTGTGAAAAATAAATATAGGTTTCGGCTTGATAGGGTATTTACTTTGTAGATATAATATGTATAAGTTACTGACCTGTAAAAAAAGTTAGGAATAGCACCACTCCCAAGAAAAGTGCCTTTTTTGTTTTTCTGAATCCACTGTTGTTCAAAATGCTTAGAACACATTCGGGTATGCTTGGTTGGCTGCCAATTCAATCGACCAGTAGCTTTAACCCAACTGTTTCGAGTAATTATCTCCGAAGGAAATCTGTTAAATACAGACAAACAAGCAAATAGAAGAATTACCTTTGTTATCTAAAATGCTCAAAATTTTATACTTAAATGTCAATATTAATGTAACACAGAAACTAATATGTGAGTTCCCTTTAACGTAACAAATTACCTACGAATCAAGGAAAAATTGTCGTAGCGACTGGTATCATTATAACCCGGCAAAATGTTATACGCGTTGGTTGTATAGGTGACCTTATTGAATGGCGACATTCTTAACTTATTAGGTTAATAGTAACCTTATAATTAGTTTGAAATTTCATGTTTAATCCCATAATATGATTGAGAACCATAGTAGAAGGATAAAATATTGCAATATAACTTGTATTTATAATTTAAAAAATAGTTTTGGCGCTTAATATTGACACAATTTAGGTCTTACATGTAAAGGTTATATTTTCCTGTTTTCTAGCACTATAACTATTACAACCTAAAGCGGAGCAGTGCACCAAGATTTAAATGTTCAAATAGTTCACAATTACACTAATTAAACTGTTAAATAATTGCACAGTGAGCTATACTTCACACAACAAATTTCATCCACGTATTTGTTTAGCACCAGACGCTGGTGATAAACAATCCCCACTACCAGTTTCACCTATATACGGTGACAAAGACAAAAAAAAATGATGCCGTCTTCTTCTTTCCTTTGGCAATGTGTATAAGTTTATCTCTTTTCCTCATGTTTGACGGCTTTTATAGCCCATCTATTCCATTCTATATCTATGGTTTACGTCAATAGTTCGGATAGCTGAAAAAATGTCAAAAATGGCATTGTGAACTGCCAATTTCGCCCCAGCTATCGAAGAGGGTCAAAAGTGGCAGTTTTTGACATTTAAGATTTTTGACGTTTACAACGTAAAAATTTTGACACGATTGAATAAGTTTTAACGAAATAAATTTTATTTTCATTATTTATGGAAATTAATGATCGTTAATCATGAAGCGAGCTTATTACATCATAATACATCCAGAATCTGGAAACTGAAAATAAATTTAGGTTATAATAGCTCATGACTTTGACATATTGATAATGTAGCGTTCGGTTAGGGTGTGGAGCAAAAATGGCAAAAATTTCATAACCTTCTAACCGAACGCTTTACATCAACAGGCGCGTTCGGATAGCATCGAGGTGGCAAAAATAACTGTTAAAAATGACAAAATTGACACAATGAGCGTTCGGTTAGAAGAAATGTGAACAAAAGTTGCATTTTTATCTGTTTACGTCAATAGTTCGGATAGCTGAAAAAATGTCAAAAATGGCATTGTGAACTGCCAATTTCGCCCCAGCTATCGAAGAGGGTCAAAAGTGGCAGTTTTTGACATTTAAGATTTTTGACGTTTACAACGTAAAAATTTTGACACGATTGAATAAGTTTTAACGAAATAAATTTTATTTTCATTATTTATGGAAATTAATGATCGTTAATCATGAAGCGAGCTTATTACATCATAATACATCCAGAATCTGGAAACTGAAAATAAATTTAGGTTATAATAGCTCATGACTTTGACATATTGATAATGTAGCGTTCGGTTAGGGTGTGGAGCAAAAATGGCAAAAATTTCATAACCTTCTAACCGAACGCTTTACATCAACAGGCGCGTTCGGATAGCATCGAGGTGGCAAAAATAACTGTTAAAAATTACAAAATTGACACAATGAGCGTTCGGTTAGAAGAAATGTGAACAAAAGTTGCATTTTTATCTGTTTACGTCAATCGTTCGGATAGCTGAAAAAATTTCAAAAATGGCATTGTGAACTGCCAATTTCGCCCCAGCTATCGAAGAGGGTCAAAAGTGGCAGTTTTTGACATTTAAGATTTTTGACGTTTACAACGTAAAAATTTTGACACGATTGAATAAGTTTTAACGAAATAAATTTTATTTTCATTATTTATGGAAATTAATGATCGTTAATCATGAAGCGAGCTTATTACATCATAATACATCCAGAATCTGGAAACTGAAAATAAATTTAGGTTATAATAGCAAAAAAATGGCAAAAATTTCATAACCTTTCTAACCGAACGCTTTACATCAACGCCAATTTTGATAATGCTAAAAACGCCACCACAGGCTACCCGAACACGCCTAACGCCAATTTTGATAATGCTAAAAACGCCACCACAGGCTACCCGAACACGCCTTTCGATAGCTGGGGCGAAATTGGCAGTTCACAATGCCATTTTTGACATTTTTTCAGCTATCCGAACGGTTGACGTAAACAGATAAAAATGCAAATTTTGTTCACATTTCTTCTAACCGAACGCTCATTGTGTCAATTTTGTCATTTTTAACAGTTATTTTTGCCACCTTGATGCTATCCGAACGCGCCTTATGTATACCTGAAAATCAGAATCATTAGTCATCATTGGTGAACAATTCTTTCAAGATTTTTCGTAATTTTTGTTTCGTATCTATCTTTCACTTGACGCTGGCATAATTAACAAATTGCCCTACAAGGGGATCAAAAAAAAAACAATAAATTATTTTAGTTTGTGGTGTGGATTTGGTGATTGTTCTGTGATGGTGATTAAATGTTGTTTCCAGCCCTGCGTTCCGTAAAACGATAAATAAAAGTGATATTGGTGGCAATTCTGTTGCACTAATTCGATTAAACTAAACTAAATATAGTTTTAGTGCTGTCAAATTGTGGTTTCAGTTAAAATTTTCGAACAAAAAACACGATTTGACAGCACTAAAACTAAATTTAGTTTAGTCTATTCCAACAAATGCCAACACCAATATCGCGAATCCGACCAAAGTCACAACATAACCTACTGATTCAATAGCCCATAAATATTTTGTTACGATTTAATTTGGTCGGATTCGCGATATTATCGCTTTTAACGCAATTCGGAACACCAATGATTATCTCTTGTAATAATTACCTAATCTTAAATAAGTAAATATTGTAATTGGTATGTTCTAAAATTGTATATAAGTTTAACAATATTTTTCCTTTGTTTCAGGTTTGGATTGCCCAATTGAGCGCTTTGTAGATTTTTTGATTTTTCCGTATGAAATTTACCGTATATTAACAGCTGATGTGACGCTGGCAAAATGTTTTTTTAATTAATAAACCTTTGCTTTTATAAAAATACTTACTTAGGTACATACTTAATATAATAGTAAAAAAGTTATCTCATATAACCAATATGTTTCGTCGTTCCCATCTTATTCTAACAATTTTGAAGAATTCTAATATTGCACTAAATGGAAATCGTAGCCTTCAATCAGCCGCACCTACTATACCTAATACAATATACAAGAATGATCAATTCAAAACTGAGGAAAGTTTTGTTTGCCCAGAAGATCCAAATGTGTTTGGTACACTCTCAAAGAAAATGAGAAGTACAGAAGACTCATTTACAGACCAGGGTGACATTGAAGAGCACAAATTAATCTCTGAGATTCCACTTAAGATGCAAAAGCTTACTACAAAACAATATGCTGACTTAATTAAACAATATATATCACACAAAAGGTTAAAGGAAGCAATTGATGTATTGGAAATTAGAATGCTAAAAATAGACAGAGTCAAACCAGAGAATTATATCTATAATATATTAATTGGTGCATGTGCAGATTTTGGTTACACCAAGAAAGCATTTAGTTTGTACAATGAAATGAAAAGACGAGCTCTGAAACCTACTGGGGACACATACACTTGTTTATTTGAAGCTTGTGTTAACAGTCCATGGGCTCAATATGGTTTGAAAAATGCACAACACTTGAGGGCATTGATGCTGGAAAAACAAATAGAGCCTAATCTGACTAATTATAATTCTATGATCAAAGCTTTTGGGAGATGTGGGGATTTGGTTACAGCTTTTCAAATTGTTGATGAGATGATTGAAAAAAAAATAAAAATTAGGGTTCACACCTTCAATCACTTGCTTCAAGCATGTATTACAGATAAAACCATGGGGCTAAGACATGCGCTTATAGTCTGGAGGAAAATGTTGAGAATGCGTGAAAAACCTAATTTATATTCATTCAATTTAATGTTAAAATGTGTGAAAGATTGTAATTTAGGCACCAAGGCAGACATTGAGGAGTTGGTGTGTATTTTACAGGAACATAATATATTATTTTATCAAAATGAGTCCAGAATTTCAATGATTGAAAATAATAATACATCTTACAAGAAATTGGATGAGCAAATGAATTCCTTAGTTAAGTCAAACCTTCCCCAGGATCACACTATTAAACCAAGTGAAATGACAATTGAAAATAATGAAAAAGATATTGTAATATTTGATAATTGTGCAGCTACAGTACATGCTAAACAGAGTCCTTTTCCAAATTTACTTTCAAAAGAGATACACTTGGAAAGAGTACTGACTTTGAAAGAAGTTCATACCATGCAAGATAAATTTGCTGTTATTGGTGGCCAAGATGCCTTCTTAAAAGAAATGGAACTGTATAATGTAAAACCAGACATTAAAATTTTCACACAGATATTACCATTACTAAGTGACTCTAAAGAAGAAAATAATGTATTAGACATTATGAAATCATTTGAAATTAAAGCTGATATTGACTTTTACAATATGCTTATTAAAAATAGATGCTTTAGGTCTGATTACAATGGTGCTTTAGTAAGTAGTTTGAATTTATTTTAATGTGTGTGCGAATATTTATAACTTTGTTGTAATACGACTGTACTATCTTTTTAGGATGTAAAAGGTATCATTAAGAAGGAGAGTGAGTTTCGCAAAAAAAGATACCCATACAATAAAAAATTAAGATTAAAATTTAATATAATGACATTTGGTGTACTGGCCTTAGCTTGTAACACAAAGGAGAGTGCTGGTCAACTCCTTAATGAAATGAGAGATAAATCTTTAAAGTAAGTATTGATTTAATAAAGACGCAACAATCATCAGAAAGCTTAGAATGCAACTTAAATGCATAAGTCTTATAAAATATTGTTTAGCAAATAAGGCTTCTCAGTGTTTAAGCAACTAGCAACTATTATAATGTCTAACTCAATATGCTAATATTAGATACTCATTATGTTGTCATTCACTGTGTTTCTGAGAATATGCATTAACTTAGGTCTATTATTGAAACTATCAAACTGAACAACTGTCACTATGGGACCAATTTACGTAGTAACTATTATCTCATCTGTGCCAATGCCACATAATAAAAATACTCCATACAGAAAAGCCACTCACCTCCCTGCACTCATTTCAACTATCGCACCCCACCCCACACTATGTTGTAGACATCACTAACACTTGTAAGGCGGCGACTGCTTTATTAGGAAATAATAATTAAGGAATAATTGCATAGCTTTTAATGTCGCTTATGAGCTGTGACCGAATAGAACATTAATTTTGACAGGTTTTAAGAGATTTTTGGAAAACGAGTACAAAATAAAATATGTATTTTTGCAATTATATTTTTGCAAAGATGAGCATTTTTATCTTTTGATAAAACTTTTATGTCATTTATTCTCTGCGTGTAAAAGAGAAGGCAGTTGTCACAATTTCTGTGCTATTTCGATTGACATCTACACATGCAATCCAACTAAATTTCATGCACACAAACATCATTTGCAAAATTTAATATAATGTTGGCATAATAGGTATTGATTCGTAACACTAAAATTCGTGCAAAAAAAAATCTGCTTTTTCATACAAAAGTTCAAGACCGTTCTACCAAAATATATGGTACAGTTGATTTTCTTTAAGAGTTAAGTAGGTATTTGTTAGTTCCAACAACTTGATGGTATGATGAACAAGCCAAAGTTAGTTACTTCTCTGTTCCTGAGGATGTTTTAATTTTGGCTGGTTGCCAAAGTTAAAACATATCCTCAGGAACATGGTGTATTAGATATTTTGAGTTTTTTGCTTATTTTGTTAAATTACTTTATAAATATAAAATATGCTTCTAACTGTTTACGTACCTACCTAATGTACCTACACATTTAAATAGTATTGTCCTTTTAATTCCAGAATCAACATAGAAATTTTAGGTACACTTCTGAAACATGGTGTTGTACAGACAAATTTTGACTATATTATTTATATACTCGAAGTAGCCAAAGAAGAAAAACTAAAAATAAATCAACAATTCCTTGAACATCTGCAGAAACTTAACAAAATATGTGCTGATAAAAATATATGCAAGGTCAGTAGAATCACATATTTTTAATTGAGTATAATTATACATATTATTGCACTTTTTAATTAAACTAGCTTTCTGTGAACAGCTTCACTCGCATGGACTTACTTGATTTTGGTGGTTTTAGATTTTCTGGTCCTCGATTAGAATTAGAATTATGTACATTTAAAATTTTGCTTGGGTTGTTAAGTTGGTAGTTATAAATGCATAGTTGGTAGTTATTAGCAGTAAGTATGGTTTGCTTTGAGTTATAAAAGTGAAAAGGCATACATACAGTTGAAGTTTTGTTCGAGTTGAATAAGTCCTCGGTGACCTATGATGTGGTTATGGCGTTAACACGGTATGTTGAATATGCAGGTTCAAAACCTACCCGAGGAGAAATTTTTCTTGGATTGACAATTGTTTGAGAGGTTACATTTTTATACTTCCAAATAAAAAAAGATGAATTTCTCATGAAAAATTTCTATCTACTGTTTTACTCCCTTCAGGATATGGCTCAATTTCTATGACCCTTAGGTGGGGCAGAGGACGTCTACAGTACTCCTGCAGCCCTAGCACAGCACATGAGGAATATAGAAGAGAAAGTCACTAACCCTCGTCCCATCTCGCTTCATTGTTATAGGACAAAGCAAGAAGAAACATGTTATTTGTCTCTTCTCCTGTTTTCTCCACTATGGAGAAAATTTTCGGACCATGTTATCCCGATAGTCTTCAGCTCCGCTCCCACGGAGCGCTTCCATGTTCCTAGGGCCTTAGACCAATATCCCCTTACGGAGTCCATTCTAGATCTTGCTTGGGGATGTGACCGATCTGCAGACCGATCGGTGTTTACAAAGATCCCATAGGCTAACATTAGAGATTTTTTCGGGCCCGAAAATTCCGAGTAACTTCTGTCTTAAAGATTTATGAAGACTTGCACATGTATATCAAATGATATACATGTGCAATGTATATAATACGATACCTTCAGGATGTAGTAGACGACAAAAACATTTCCACATTTTATTTTTCAGAAGCCTAATTACCAATCAACCCCATTTTACCACCAAGAGGTGTAGTATCAAAAATGTTTTTGAATGTTATAATAGCAGCATAATAGCAAACACCAATTTTTCATAGCCATCACTCATTGTTATGTGAACGTATATACTTGTATTTGCAATTGTTTTGTGGTCAATAAATGCTTTCTATTCTATTCTTAAGGTCTTGCTTGAAGGAACCGGATGTTTTACCGGAGCATCACGTTCTAAAGTATTGAACGCGGTTAGAGCAAAAAGTTCTACTTCGCGCGAAGGCTTTGAACGCGCCTCTGTAATGTCCTCAGTGCCACTCGCAGGATCGAGACGAATCGATTGACTTAATTTATTTATTGGGAGTTATGGGATTTAGTAACGTTACATTAATTTTTACACAAATGATATATTTAATATTATCAAAATTGGCAAACATATTTGGCCTCTAGAATGCCATAAAAGAACAAATACATACATAGGGTGATATTGATAAACACATTACCACTCTTGAGTCACAGTCGGATAAAAAGGGGATTTCTTCTCGTGTCTTTTCTGAGATCTGTACTTTATTACCCTTAAATTTCAGCTATATCAATTCATAGCTGCGTTTGTGCATTAGTTAGGTTTAGTTGACTAGAATGAAATAAGAAAGATTACTGATCTGAAGATATTTTTGTTGCAGGGTCACAAAGATACCAAGTCTTATATAAAATACCGCAATTATTACAATAATTGGTTGAAGGAGGTGGATATTACCAATGTGGTTGAATCAGAACATCCATGGCAGCAGTTCAAAGATCCTTATCCAGACACAATGCAAAGGCCAAACATTATTATTAAGGAACCGAAGAAGTTTTATAAACCTAAGCGTTTTGTTTCATACGTACCAAAATTGTAAGAAAATAAAAGAGTTATTTTAAATATATGTTATTTTTTATTGCAAAACTTCGCAGTTCTTTACATTAGTAACTAACCATTCATTATATTTTGATGTGGTGAAGCTTACGGTTCAACTCTTCAAATTTTAATAGTTTCCTTATGAAGAAATCTCCATAACGATGCGCCACCTTTGTGTCAGCGATATGGATCATGTCATTGTCAATGTAGAAATCCAGCTAAAACAAAAAAAAAGGAAAACGTTCATATTTCGTACAGACAATGATTAATACAAATCAATTTAAGGATTTTTATAACCAAAGAGCATGATATTGGACTCAATTCTGTGTGCCCGCCGTCTAAATAACCTAAAACTAAAATTTCTAAATTTAAACTTAATTTAAATGGCCGGTTAAGCAAGTGCTATTCTACGGTGACAGGGCAACTAAATTTAGGCAGAGCTTAAGCGTCACACCTTAGCGGTGTGCCACGCTTTCTCTTCAGAGCGCCGTGAGCTGACCGCCGTTATCGGCGATAACCTCTCCCTCCAGAACGTGGTCTGTGCCATGCTGGTGGGAGAGAGGACGTGGGACGCGGTAAACTCCTGCGTGGACGTGATGACGCAGAAGGAGTCCGCGGAGAGAGCCAGGGAGGAGGATCCCATGGCCGATCCGTGCCGCCGTAGAAGGACGGGGCGGAGGAGGCGGAATTACGCCCGCCTTCTTCCTCCTGATGGTAACCAGCGGGGCCCTGGGTCGGGAAGCCCGGGCCCTGCATTGCATCGGTTGCCGCCAGTCGCTGATCCCCTGGATGCCCCGGGGGATCACCGGCCTCCCCCTTTTGGGGGGGTGAGAGGGGCTCGCCCAAGGCGAGCAGACGCCGACGAGGTCGTGGATGTGTTCACCCGAGTTCCCATGACCTTGTCCGACAGCGACATGGCTCTCCTCGGCGTGTCCTCTTCGTCCGATGACGAGGAGGATGCGGCGATGATGGCCGTGCTCGCATCAAAGCGTATGTGAGGGGCATCGGTGGGTTTTAGTCGGTAGGCCGCGGTTCCTGGCGGCACTCTGCCCCCAGGGGCCGGGGAGAGTCCGACATAACCCCGCGCCTTCCCAAGCGCGGGGTATGCGTAATGCATTTCCCACCGTAAAAAAAAAAAAAAAAAAAGGCAGAGCTTAAGCTTAATTCTAAAATGTCTAAGATTAGTTTTAATTGTGTTTGTGTTGCTGTCGTAAAAATATTAAAGTAAATTAATGGATGGATCTTGTTGTTAAAGAAACTAAAACGGGTTTATGTTTATATCAGTTAATACATTTAATGTACATTTTTATCCTATTTTTAACAATATAATTGTAATTACTAAAAAAATATTTTTATTTTCCTGTTCATTTAAGGTGAAAATAATCAATATGGGCAAAATTAAAATTTCTACCTCATTTGTTATTTGGATTTGTATTTTTCATTACCAAAATGGCGGATTTTAGCAAGGTTCTAATTTTAATCGGGATGATTTTAGTCGCCGCTAAAATTAATCAGTTTAGGAAGTTTACGCGTAAAAATCTCACGTTTAGAATAGCGTTTGAACGGCTAAACCTAAGTTGAATTTACCGTCTAAAATTAGAAACGTCAGATTCAAATTAGCAATGTCAGTTGAATTTGACAGATACCGTAGAATAGGAAAATGGTTTAGCGACACCTAAATAAAATTAGGAAATTTAGCGGCCGCTTCAGAATTGAGTCCACTATCTATTTTGCTTCTTAATATGAAAGGTAGTTTTTGTCCACAGTTCCTTCGGCGTGTAAGTATTTAGGGTTCCCCATCCCATAAACAATTATAGGATGGCTTTCCAAAAAATATGGTAGTTTACTATTTTAAGGATAAATTCGGCTCGATTCCCGAATCAAGCAGTTTTTTCAAAAATGCAGTTTTAATTATTTTTGAAAATAAAGAAATGTTTCCTTTCAGTAAAATTTGCCATCATCAATATTAAGGGTACTTTTCCTCCAACCATGGTCTTTTTTTTCCATCCTGTATATAGACTAGCTTTCCTCCCGCGGCTTCGCCCGCGTTATTTTTGTTTTCCCGTGGGAATTTTATATTTTCCCGTAAAATAATTTTGTAGCCTATTATATAGAAGACTGTTATTTATATTTAGGAGCTCGAATAATAAATTTCATAGAAATTGGAGTAGATTTGAAATATTTTCCATAGAAAAATTCAACCCCTATTTTGCACCCTAAGGGGGTGAATTCCAATAAACCATGAAACGCGTCTTCAATGAAATGTTTTTAAGAGCATGAATCTCAAGTTTTATCAAAATCGTTGCCAATTAAAAAAAAATCAATACAAACTTGCAACCCCTATTTCATCCCTTCAGGGTTCAATTTTTTTTAAATCTCTTAGTGTGCGTCCGCATTTAAAATTAAACGACTGTCCAAATTTCACGTTTCTACCAATAGCGGTTACGGCTGTGCGTGCGTCTATAGATGGGAACTTCTCCTTTTATATAGATAGTGGAACATTCTATCCAATAGGCTAGATGACAAAAATTTTTTTTTTGCCTTAATAGAAGCTCATTCATATAATAAACAGAAAGAAAAAAATCGGTTTTCGAATAACTATAAAAACAACCAAGATATAAGGTATTAAAGATTTTTCTCCATCTCTTTCTAGCAAAACGGCAATTTGCAAGGAGTTCATATGGCCGTGCTCAACAATGACGTCACGGTTAATCTCTCTGTCTAATCGCCTTCAAATTAACAACTTAAAATGCTTGTATCTAATGTATTTTTGAGCTGATTTTAATTCTAATTTCACAGGACTGCATCTTTTTCCACGGTATTTTAATATTTAATGACAAGACGTAAAAATTTGAATTCAGTCATCATCCCAATTGTCTGGATCCATAGATCCACACGGCTCCCTTCATCTTGTGTCCGTACAAGAGTGGAGGTAATTGATTATGCACACAGAAATATTTGAGGACTAATGTCAAATAAGGTTAAGGTGATTGGTGAACGATTGTAGAATGACATATGACAGATTAACTGATTACTCATCAATTACGTCATGATTATCCATCTCTTTCAATCACTTAGTATAGCAATAAACCTTTTGAAAATTATAAGGGGTCACTGGGAATGTAAATGAATAATGGTAAACCACTTGGCCGACCGTACCTATTAGTACGGTACTATTCATTGTACCGTACTAATAGGTATAATGAATGTAATAATTATTTTTAGGTTTTCAAAATATTTCAAATATTAAAATTGCCGTCAATATTTTATATCGATAACTATTCATCGATGTCAATCACTAAAATTATTGTAATTTGTACACGCTACATACCACGGCAGTATGCGCTTGTGTGAGTGAGCGTTTTGATTGGTTCAGTTCGATTTCGTGCGTAGCATAGCTCTCTTGATTGGCTTTCGTTGAACTTGCACGGGCAGCGCAAGCTTACGTTTATTGGTTTCAGAAAAACTAGAAAAAGAAGTGGGAGCAAAACTTGCGACAGCGGTTCCCGTACCAACGGTGCATGATTGCCTTTCTAACCTCTTTCTGTGTTCTGTGACTGCCACTATCGGGCTCCGAACTCTCTATTTCAGACTCCCGAACTTACTGTTACTGAGAATTCCGTAATCAGAAATATGTCAAACTTCTGGAACGACCCGAGAAGAAAACCCAAGTCCTCGTGATTAGCAGGACCGGATTTACAATTTTACGCCTATGATGGGTCCAAAATGCCGCTCCGCTCCCCCTTACTTCTTACAAAAAAGTGTTAATACTATTTTCTTGTTGTTTTACCCTTAGTTCTGGCCTTCCTTTTAAAATTTTTCAGCCTTCGCCACTACAATTGAACTATTGAACTTTCCATTAAATCGATTAGGGCCCCCGGGTCCACACCACATTCTTTATCCTGTGGCTCGCAGCAGACGATGATTGTGGAGAAGGTGAGATATATCGCGGTGTACACATTACCTCAGAGCCGCTCTGGAACTTGCCATCGAGTCCGCTGGGCCCCTGGGTCCACACGACGTTCTTCATCTTGTGCTTGAAGCAGAGCAGGTGGATGGCGAGCGCCGCGTGCTCCCGGGCCGCGTCCCGCTCGCCCCCGCGCGCGGCCGACATGAACGCCGCCAGTTTGGCCAGCGGCAGCGTCGTGTACAACTTGAGGTACGACCGGATGGTGGGCAGCATTTTCTGCTGACGAACCTATTGGACAATAGAACCACGCTTAATATTAAATGTTGACGGATTGATAATATACTTTTTCATCCCCCCATCTCGGAAAGAGTATTTTTGCTATTCGATATCTGACCGCCAACGCCGTTTTTATCCGCTTGAGGTTAAAGTAAACCACACTTAATATTAAATGTTGACGGATTGATAATATACTTTTTCATCCCCCCATCTCGGAAAGAGTATTTTTGCTATTCGATATCTGACCGCCAAAGCCGTTTCTATCCGCTTGAGGTTAAAGTAAATTCGAAATTAGAACATCGCGTGCACTAGGTATGTAATTTCAAAACATCATTAAACCTATTTACTTCCATCTCCATGGTGCCGAATTTTTTATACAACATTTTTTAAATTTGTTAAAAACTCAAACTCAACCTCCTTGGTGTACTTTTGTTTTTAATTTGCTTTGTTTCATTTCCTCGCTGAGGGGGGATAAAAAGTTACGTGTTGTCGAGTGCAAAGATTTTTCACCTTGTGCTCTTTTGATTCCCTCGCTAACGCTCAGGATTCTAATTTTTAATTTTAGAATCCTTTGCTTGCTCGGTCATCAAAGTTGAGCACGCGGTTAAAAAGCAACTTTGCACTCATGTATAACAAATAACTATTTTGCAATTAATTCAAGCAAAGAAAATACCCTTGGAAGTCTGATATGAACGCATTTGTGATCACCCGCTTATAAAGATTTTTTTTGTGAAATACAAGAGTGTAATGCAGATTTTCTCAATAAGTTCGATAACTTCTGTGGGGCTAGCACGCAGGAGAATCGAAATCCGAATCGAGGAGTTTGTATGGCAATTTTATTAGCGCCACGGCGGTGAGTAGCAGAACTAATGAAATTGCCAGACAAACTCCTCGATTCGGATTTCGATTCTACTGCGTGCTAGCCCCACTGAACAGCTACATTCAGTGTGCGGTGTGCGAGTTTTATCGAACTTTACTCGATCACACGCATCGAACGCGTAAACGCGAATTTGTATGGAATTAGTGCAGTGCCATCTAGTAGTCACTAGATGAAGCTGTCTTATTCCATAACAGCTACTAGATGGCGCTGCTCTAATTCCATAGAAATTCGCGTTAACGCATTCGATGCGTACGATCGAGTAGAGCTCGATGTAACTCGCACTAGGCACTCTGTTCGCTTTTAATATTCGCAAGTAATAATTCCTCATTCAGTCGTCATCATTCTGATATCTTTCATTTTCCTGGCTATGTAAGTAGTTCTTAATCAGGGTGTCCACATTCTGGAAAGTCAGGGAGAGTCAGGGAAAAGTCAGGGAAGCTCAAAGCAGTCAGGGAAAGTCAGTGAAATCGAGGGGCTACCTGGAAAGTCAGGGAAAAATTTGGATTTTACACTGTTTGGTCCCCAAATTTCCCAGTGATTGTCAAATGAGGAATATGTTTACCTACTTCATGATTTTGGTAGAATGATTCTTAATCTTGACTATCGGATTATTTTTGTTCAGGTTCGCACATTATAACATAATTTTGGCAGACAAATCAACAGAGCCACCTTTAACCCAATGCAATTTCCTTCAAATGTATGAACACAATTTTGATGAAAGTGGTATCGTTAAAGTGCGTATAAACTACGCGCGGCAGCCGCGCGAGCCAATTTTTAGATAATAATTTAGCAGAACGCAGCTGCCGCGCGCGGCATGCAATCCAGCTCGTACAGCCCGCGGCGGATTCATTTTTGTAAACCTACGAGTCGTCCGTTTTACGTCGTGGGTATCTACCTATGAGCCAAATCCCCGAAACAAAACAGCGTCTCGACTGCGCGCGAGCGGACGATTCGAGTTCCTTTGATGCGGTCTGAAAAACCGACAAGAAGCCGTTCGCCTCTCGGCACGTTCGACCGCGGCAATGCTCGAGCTGCCGCGCGCGGCGATCCCGGCCACATAGCGCGCGGTCGCCGTGCGAGCCAATGTTCGAGGGTTTGCCGCGCATACTTTATACGCACCTTTATGTTGTTAATTTTATAGGCTTTATATTGAAAGTAATTGTATGGTGTTAAGACAACTATTCTACCGAGTTTCTACCCCTAGAATGAAAAGTCATTTGAAACATAAAGTTACAATAAAAAACATCAGATAACAATTAAAATCAATGTAATTGTGTGTTGCCTGCCGCCTCTAGCTTGAATAACTGCTTGCATATTGGAACCTATTGATCTTACCAATTTTACAATGATGTCTTGGAGGATGTTGTTCCATTCTTCATCTATCGCCATTCTGAGCCCATAAGGTTTTGAAGAAGCTGGAACCCTATCTGAGGCCCTATGTTTTAATTCGTCCTAAAGTTATTCGATGGGGTTCAAATGAGGGCTCCGTGCTGGCCAATCCATGATACGAATGCCAACGTCCCCGAGTATTATATTGCGTAACAAATCCCGCTTTATAGGGTCTTGCATTATCATGCACATTAGAAACATCTCATCTTAAATACATCCTGAGTAAGGTACCACATGATCTTCAAGAACATCACGGATATATCGTTCTGTAGCCAGTCCGCGTGAATGAGCATTGGATTCGATATAAACCATCTCTTTTTATGCTGTTAGGGAAATGTCGCCCCACACCATTATGGAGGCTCCATAATGGAGCCATAATAAGCAACAGTTTCTTCGATACAGCACTGAGCGAAACGTTTTCTAGGGCCACGGTACAGTCTCTGTCTTCGATGATTTCTGTAAAGACACTTTTATCTCGCCAGAAAAAATAACATGCGTCCATTGATCCAGTATCCATTCTATATGCCAAGCAAATTGAAAGCGTGCTCTGCGGTAGGCTATAGTTAATTTTGAGCCTATTATAGCACTTTGAGGTGTTAAGTTGCGCTCGGCTAACCTTATCCTGACTGTACGCGCGATTATGGCCACCACACGTTCGTCACGAATCTGTTGTGGGACCTGCACTGCGTTCTGACGCCGATTCCTCGGGACATTCAAATGCATGTGTCGATCATCTGCGGAGGATAAAGTCCGTGGCCTGTCAGTTTCTGCGCGTCGATCGAAGGCTCCAGCCTCTAGGTATCTTCTATACAAGCGCTGCATCGAATAACGCCGTAACATTTGAGCAACCCGACGATGACTAAGGCTCCATTGAAGTAATGCGACAGCTTGAGTATAGCTTCCTAGAGCGGATTATCTATTTTTAACAACAAAAACAACCATAATCTGAAGACTAATGACAAAGTGAGCAACTACGCAGAAAAGTCATTAAAGTCAAGTGAAACTCCACGACCTTTCCGATCGTGTTCCTATTAAAAGAGGTGTGCGACAAGGTGACACAATCTCCCCTACGTTGTTCACGGCGTGCTTGGAAGATACATTTAAGCTCCTCGACTGGTCTGATAGGGGTATCAACATAAATGGAGAGGAATTAACTCATCTGTGATTTGCAGATGACATTATCATTTCCGCTAAGACGGCTGCAGATCTTGAGCTGTCAGTGGGCCTTCGCATGAATACCTCAAAAACGAAAATCATGGCCAGGGATCTGAACATAGGCCCCATAATGATTGCGGGAAACGTGGTTGAGCAGGTTGACTACTACATATATCTGGGGCAGCTACTTACTTTTAAAAAAGTGGGCAAATACAAAAAATAGAACGCCAAATAAAACTAGGTTGGGGCGCGTTTAGCAAAATATCCCACATTTTCTGGAGTGAGATGCCTGTATCTCTTAAGCGAAGAGCTTTCGAGCAATGCGTCCTACCGGTGCTCGTGTATGGGGCTGAGACCTGGACCCTGACTAGACAACATATACACGTCCTACAGGTAGCACAAAGAAAAATGGAGCGATCCATGTTTGGGGTTTCTCTGGGGGAACGGATCCGGAATCAATCTTCCGTAATTCCGCCTCCACCGCCCCGTCCTTCTACGGCGGCACGGAGTGGCCATGGGATCCTCCTCCCTGGCCCTCTCCGCCGACTCCTTCTGCGTCTCCATCACGTCCACGCAGAAGGAGTTTACCGCGTCCCACGTCCTCTCTCCCTCCAGCATGGCTCAGACCACGTTCCGGATGAGGTTATCGCCAATGATAGCGACTAACTCACGAAGAAGAAGCCAACCCTCAAAAGAGTAATGAAAAGTGATTGTGTTTATTACAAGTATCTTAGTACCTATTCAATAAGAGCCTTTTTGCCGATATATTTTTTATTTAACAAGGGTACAAACACTTGAAGGAAATTGCATTTGAACTCAAATGTTAAGGGTGGCACGGTTTATTTTTTCGTCAGTGTACTTTCTAAAAATACTGTGCCTTAAAATATAAATTAAGTAAGTACTTAAAAAATGAAATTTTAGATACAATTTGGTCTGAAAATTGCAACAAAAAATACTTAATATTTTCGAAAAAAAGTATTGTATTTTATTTTTCTGTAAAATGAATATAGTTGGTCAGGGAATTTTGAAAAATGGTCAGGGAAAGTCAGGGAAAAGTCAGGGAATTTTTTTGAACATTAGCAGTGGACACCCTGTTAATATAAAGAGAAGGTGGCCTATGCAATGTCGTCCTTTACATGCAAATGTTGTCCTCACGAAACACATTTACAGTTTAAGAAACTCAGCACTAGAGGCGCTGCAATGAGAAGTGCTGTATTATTGACACGGACGAAAGAAGTAAAGTCAACGACATGAAATTATCTTTTCATTCGTAAGTACTTATGGCTTACAATTCAACCAAGCTAAGTTTGCACCTTGCTGGAAAGCGGCACGTATGAAATAGGAGCTGAGAATTTTTCCGTACAAAATGTATGGGAAAAGTTTTTGGCGATTTCTGTCATTTCTAGTACTCATACCTTAAATGGTCTCATAGTCTTTTGATCCCTACATGAAATAGGATCGATTGGCATAAAAATTTTTTTTTTGCTATCTCAGCATTTTTTTTGTTGACTGTAACCTTTTTCCAAAATCTGTGAATGCAGATCAGAATATCTTAAAAAGTTATGGATGGTTGCCTAACAATGTTTTCTTGTAACTATAACGGTTAACGTACCTGCCCTTTAAATCCCATCTCAAAAATCCATCCTGTATACATATACAGTATAATTTTTAAACTATCAACAACCTCCCAGGGGCTGATTCTAGTGCTCAGATGCAACAACTTTTTGTATGGGACCAACATCGAAATCGCAAAAAAAATCCACTTTCCCATACTAGTCTCGATCAGCTAACCTAGTTTGTATGGAGAAGTGTTTTATTTTTGCGATTTCGATGTTGGTCCCATACAAAAAGTTGTTGCATCTGAGCACTAGAATCAGCCCCTGGGAGGTTGTTGATGGTTTAAAAATTACCCTGTATAAGGCTTTTTCTTTGTGTCTACACTGTGGTTTAACTAATTAGCAGGCCTATTCGCTAACTACGGTTGGTAACTAGAACTGTCATTTTTGAAAGACATTATCCGTTACTGGTTTAGTGATCTTGTGTTACAGCAGCGTTCATGATAGCAGTAATGGATGTCAAGTTCCTTTCAAAAATGACAGTTCTAGTTAGCAACTGAAGTTACAGAATAGGCCTGCAGAAAATGCCATCATACTCGTAATTATCGGACAGTTAAAAACAATCTATGCATTCCAACTGGTCAAGCTTAACATATCATTGCAGCCCTGCGAGCATGGACCTGTCGATCGACATATATCGATCGACAAAAGCATCTGTCCTTTTCTCTCCTTAGGAATATCTGTCAAATTTATCGATTTTTGTCGAGTATGTCGATCTTAGCTGTCAAATTTTGTTTATCGATAGTTCCATGCTCGCAGGGCTGCCCTGCGAGCATGGAACTTAACCCCTAATATGAGTTTGTTTCCATATAATAACAATTATTTTTAAACGTATTTTTTGGAGAGAAAACCATCAACTACTAAATACGTTAACATTATGTACGGACGACAGCACATCAAGGTAAACACTGTGGCATCTTATGACGTAATAAGTATTCTTTGCAACAGGAAGGTTCAGTCCTGATGTGCAGGCGTTCACGGTCAACATTAGGGGAAACGATATTATAATCTACTATTCAATGTATCTGGAATCTAGATCGAGCTAGACTACGATCAAGTCCTCCTCTTGTTTCGTACTGACCTCATCCATGAATACTTGAGTTTGATGTTTGACCGCATCGCGGCCGTAGTTGGAGCCGGGCTCGATGCGCGGTGGGCACGGCGACAAGAACTTCGGGCACGCGAACGTGAAGCAGCTCTCGAACTCGCTCAAATCTCCGTATTGCATCTTGAACATCTTCTCATGGTAGTTCTTCTCACGGAGCACCTAAAACAAAAAGAGTAAATACTTACATACCTACTTTTATTTATTGAGTAACAAATTTCGTTACGTTAAGCTAAGGATCAACATTTCTAAACTACAACACAGAATAGTGTTGTTGAATATATTTATCAACCGTTAAATTGAACTAATAAAAAAAATTAACATACCTATATTCTATAAATATTTTCAACCATATCGAATAAAAATATTCATTCAATTCAAGTTGATTTTAACGCGAGTAATATTTATTTGTATAGATAAATGTAACCAACTTATAAAATTATCGTAATTAATAATTTCAATCACAGACCGAACTAATAAAAATATTGACCACCACGGTGCTAATAAAAATATCATTTAACTAGTTCATTTCAGTCTCCCGTAAAAACCTTAGGTAAACCTTAGTCTCATGAGTTTAAAGCACAAATTTGTATGCAACAAAATGTAACACGAATAATTTTTTTCAACCATTAACGCCACCTCTAACAGTTCTAACACAGAACAAGAATTGTTCATAAAGTTTTTGAGAAAAGTGAATAAAAGAATACATTCAACAATGCTTTCGTAACTAAAATAACTTTGTTAGGTAGGTTTGAGGCACATTCTCTATTTTTTTATGAGAACTTTTAATTTTTTTTAGCGTCAAAGTATAATTTATGCTTTAGTAAGATTCGTGTTCAGTATTTACGCGTACAGCAAGAATGCATTAGCATTGTAGTCATATTGTAGTTCAATATGACAACCTGAAAAATTCGAAACACTCACGTAAGCCTGACAAATAGTACGCATCATATACAATACTAGCTGTGCCCGCGACTTCGTTCGCGTAGATGTCCGAAAATAACAATATCGTGATGTTATATAGCCTTTCTCGATAAATGGACTATACAACACAAAAATAATTTTTCAATTCGAACCAGTAGTTCCTGTGATTAGCGCGTTCAAACAAACAAAAGTATAGATTTAATACATTTTTTATTAAAACACTAAATACCTGTTGAATGGACTCGTCAACGCATTGCGGATGCAACACCAAGCATATAGCCAGGAGGTTGTACATTTGCTCCGTCTGCTTATTGATCTGATCATTCTGGTAGGAGCGTGTCGAGAACAATTGTTTAGTTCGTTGCATATAAAGGAGTGCCGATGATAGAGTCCTTATGGCGTCGGCGTAGCGTCTCATCATCATGTAGGCGAAGCCTACGTAATAAGATGTTGAGATTTGACACGCTGGTACATGTGAGTATTGAGACTTTTTGTGCAATTCAATATTTTCCAGCACCTGTAAAAGCGAGAAAACTAAAATGAACTATCTTTATATTCCCATCTCCACCACGTTAATTCTTCCTTCAACAGTTCACCTTTGTTGCACAATATACAGTTCCATAACATAATGGCAGGTCGGATCATATATTTTTTTCTTTTACATTTCTTGTAACAATTTATTTGTGTTTATATTGTTTTCTTACTCACACACAGAACAGATACCATTTGATGCTTAACTAAGTAATAAATAAATATGTTTGTTCGGATAGAAAACTTCACGTGCGTCCAGAATTTGTAAGGTTGAGTTTATAATCAAAAACATAAATGTGAATGTAAGATATATTTATATGGGTGCCAAGTACAGACTAATAATTTACAGACAATTATTTACACAATGTATTTATTTAACTTGGGATGTAGGTATGCAATTCATGTTCACGATTTGAATTCGCTAGTTTTTATCAACTAACCAAATTTAAAAAATTAACAAGTGGACAAATATAGCGCAGAGGTCGAGTGATCGCCTATTGCGCAATAGGTCGCGGGTTCGATTCCTGTACGGGACAAATGTTTTGTATGGCCTACAGAAATTTGTTCCGGTCTGGACAATTCTGTTCTGTTTGTAACTGCACCCACGACACAGGAGAAAATCCTAGGGCGACGTTTTTTTTAATAAATATGGCCTGTATGTTAAAACTAGCCAATTCAGATCACCTAGATCTATGCAGATATGTATAGTTCTGGTATTATATAAGGAGGTAGTATTTATATTTTGTACAAACCTTGATTGCCTGGTAGTAATCACCCAGCAGAGAATGCAGACGCAGCAGTCCTACTAGTGAAAAGTAGCCAAGCATCTTGTAAAGTGAATGACGTCCGAATTCCCCTGCCACAGAATCAGGGTCGCCGCCAGCAGCGTAAACCTTTGAATTAGACAAAACAGTCAATGAAACTAAAAAAAATCTTATTTCTTAATGTGCTCTGCGAAATATGTGGTTACTACCACGGTAATACTATATACAGTACTCGTAGACCGACTTCATAGAAACGGTCGAAACACGCGCTATGCCTATGCGCCTCGATCTGTGTTCGTAAATTTTGCGAATGTTCGTCTGTCAAATGTATCAACGTTGTCACTAGATAGACGAACCTTCGATTTTAAGAGTAGGGTTATGACGCTCGCTTATGTCAATCGTTCGTTCGGTCGTTCCGTCGAGCGACAGAAGCGAAACAAAACATGCGAGTTAGAGGAGCAAACGACACGATGAAGCGCCGATATATCGTAAGTTCGATTTTAAGAGTACGGCCCCTGGAATCGCACTCGGATCGCATCTACAAGGGCAGTCACGAATGCAGTTCGCTGCAGGACAAACGCACGAGTCAAACGGAGCGCATGGTCGGTAAGCGAGCAGCCCTATCGCGGGCCACGCACCAAGCGATGCAGAGCGGCCGTAGGTATAAAATTTCAGAGGGGCCGAGTCGACATACTGTATATACTATTACTGTGCTATCAATGATTTTCTTTAATTTGGTCAATCAGGGGATTCCTCCCTCATCTAAAAATCAACATCTATAACATGCTTTGTACAAATATTACATTTCATAATATCAAGAACCCCAAATTTTTATATTACCTACTAATCGTTAGTCCTAAAGCTCTTCAATCATAATATTGTTTTATCAAATAGTTTTCAAATTTTTCTGGACGAAACTATAAGGAATCCTTGTTGACGGAACCTTAAAATTTCTCGGGATGTATTTTTTAATCATTTATTAGGATTTTACCTCTTTCACAGATACAACTCATTTGGCATATTTGTTTGCAGAAAATATGTTCATAATACTGAAAGTAACACTGTCATACCTCAAGTTGTCGTTTAATATTGGATTTGTCTACGAGTGAGTGCAACACATTCAGAATACAGAGAACATTCCAAGCTTTAGTCTCTGTATTCAGAGCTTCAATCTCAGCTGGGCTCAGCTTAGATGTACGTGATCTGAAAATTTATTTCCACTTCAAATTAAAATTTCAATAGCATCAGTTAGACTCTAATAGAAGGGAGATGAGGACACTTGAATACTACGTTCAGGATTACACTGTAAGGCAGATATTATTAAATTATTATCAAAATAAACATTTACCTATATTGGGCAAAAGACTGGAACTGGTATACAAACTCATCAATAAGTTCCCAAAGCCACTGATCAGGCAGTTCTAATGGCACAGGAGTTTCAGCAGATAAAATGTAATTAAATAAATCACAGTAATTATAAAACGATGTGAATCTTTGTTCTGGCTTCGGACCTCCTGGGACTCGAGCATATATATCTCGGTAATATAGTTCTTTATAAAGAATCATAAAAACCTGCAAAAAATATAAAACATAAAAACAAAATTATGCACAAAAGAACTTACTTGTTATAATACTAAACAGTCTAGTGCAGGGATGGGATAACTTTTTCCTTTTCATGCCAATATTTAGTAACAAAATATATGGCGGGCCAATTTGTTGCATTTTGGGCTATTTTTTTTTAATATTCTTATTAATTAATATATTATATGGTACTAACCTAACAATCAAACCACAATTTTTTTTGATAAATACCTCAACCCAATACAGATTTAGGATCCAATCTAGTGTAGTGTGATCAGAAGCCATCAATTTAGGATTAAAATAATAATTTCTACAAAGGAGATCCGCCAAATCCCATACAAATTACCCCAGGCCCGGCGCCAAAGCAATGTATCTTAAGATTTTAGAGTAAAAGTAGTGAAACTATTATAAAGATTCCCTTTTTAGCTTTTTGTTTGTATTGTCTAATGATAAGTCCATTGACATATGCATTAGGTACAACAACAAATACTTATCAAAACAGATAATAAAAAAGTATATTTGAACTATTATATTATCGCTTTACGCCACTTTTACTTTAATGGCCGCATGACCTTCAAGCAATCGGTAGAGAAAGGATCAACACGCACAACTGGTGTCTCGCTCACATATAAAGTCGGGGTCCCACGGCGTGCTTTCTCACAGGCCAGATCGCGCCAAGTCAGACCAACAGGCCGTGGGAACCGTCACATCCGATGAGGCCTGTGGTGGCCCGTTGGCGCCCATCCGATCCGTGGGGAGTCGGTAAGTACAAAGGCGCGGTGCGGCGCGGCCCGATGTAATGTATTTGTAATAATTTTAATGAGTAGAAAATTTAATTATGAATGTGTCCAATGTCTGAATAAAGGCTTATTATTATTATTGTCTAAAAAAATAACTAAAAATTGGTCATTCCATCTAGCTTCCACGGGCAAAAAAAACTATGTTAGCCTCCGAATTTAGCAATAGCGAAACTTTATGATATTTTTACTCTAAAAACTGAGATACATATCTTTTGCTCCGGAACTGGGGTCATTTTGGTGGCTCTCCTTTGATTCTATAGGCTCATTAGACCTACTACTACACAATCAGTTGTGTATGCGAAAAGAAAAAAAAGTGCAATAGTTGCTAGTACTTCATTTATGTGCACTTCAACTAAACAAAGAAAAATGGTTGCTATCATTCTTGTCACAAACATTGCTAGCATTTTTAAAAGAAATACTTACTTGATCATTGTCCACAATTGGGGCCACTTCGTTTTCATCAGGCCACGGAGTGTTTTCAAAATATTGGTCAGTGAGCTTTGGAAATGTGTTTTCGTAAAGATTTAGAATCTCATAAGTAACACCCTCATTTATCATATTGCGAAAGTAGACAAGAAACTTTTTTACCTAAAAATGAAATCAATGTCTACTAATATTGCATTTAATAAGCATAAAGTCATTACATAATAATAAAATTGAAATCGCTTTACCATATCCGGCATTTTATAGTAGGACCTATCATATTCCAGATCATATTGAGGGTCACCAGTATGTGGCTCATAATCACCAAAGGATTCATATCCTCCCTGTAAAAATGACAATAAACATTTTTTAACTATAAAATTACAACGATTGCCAGCCCATCTGCAGAAATATTTACTTCATTTGCATATGCTGTCCACTGATATCCTCAAAGCTCACAACATACAACAGTCAAACTAATAAGGTCCAGGTGATAATTATCATGCCTATTACCATTAACTACTGGCTAAAATTTTAGCATGTGTCTGTGCCATTATAGCTAATTGCTCTATGCAGTCATTTAGATACGGATGTTCAATCCAGATATCAAACCTTGGACTTAACGTTTACCTGTTACACTTGAAGCTGAGACAAGACCGAAGAGAAGTATTTTCATAAATAATTTAATTGTTAGTAGGTACAAAAAATAGGTACAAAAAACGTTTCACGAAATATAGGTTATGCAGTATAAAAGTAGAACATACCTCATTGTAATCATCACTAGAGTACATTCTTGCAAGCTGTATGATTCGATGAACTAAGTTTATTAATTACTTTTACGAGAAAATGAAGAAAATTTCAATCACAAATTATTTCACAAGCCAACAAAACAGATCAAAAGATTCACAGACTAAGAAGAGGAGATACACGTTTTATGAGTAGGTGACGTCACTATTGTAATGACACATCACTAGTGTGTTTGAACATGGCTGGTTGCCAAGATGGCGGAGTTCGATTAGCATCATGCATTGACTTATCATTGATGTTGAAATTAGATTGCGTAAATAAAAAACAAGTATTTGAAGTCGTCTTGTCATTTATAAAATAACTGACCAAAACATGGTGTCAGAAGTGAGCGCGTAATATTTGTGTCATTTAGTTATTGCACCTTGAGGCATTGTGAAATACAGTGAAAAGTCGCCGTCATGTCTGAAGAAAATCAAAAGCCCAAGAAACTTTCTGGAATGCCCAGTCCGCAGCCCATGGTGATGAATGGTAACTTGGCTCAACAATGGAAAAAATGGGTACAGTCATTTAAATTTTATTTACGTGCGTCTGGCTTAGATGAAGAGAGTGATAGCAGAAAAGTAGCTCTATGTTTACATGTCATTGGTGAAAAGGGCGTGGATGTATTCAATACATTTGGAAAAGACGAAGATAAAATTACATATGACGAGCTTATAAAGTTATTTCAAAATCATTTTGCTCCAAAAGCTAACCTCACTTATGAATGCCATAATTTTTTCACATACAAACAAGGTGAAAATGAAACCTTAGACGATTTTGCTTGCACATTAAAATTAAAGTCACAAAGCTGTGAACTAGGACAGCTGCAAGAACGCCTCATTAAAATAATGTTTATATGTAACATGCATCAAAAATACAACTACATCAGAGAGAAATTATTGCTTGAAGATAAGCTGGATCTTGATAAGGCCTTAGAAATGGCAAAGGCTATGCTGGCTTCCAGACATCAAATGGATGAATTGACAGCAGAACAAAGTTCAGTATTGTATAATATGAGTCAGTCATACTCAAGATCAAAGTCTAATTCAAGGAACATCAGTCAATATAGTCAGCAGTTAAGACAGGGAGTCTGTACAAGGTGTGGTCAGGTGCATCGTTATAAGTGTCCAGCATTAGGTGTAAAGTGTAAAAAATTTGAAAAAGTTGGACATTTTGCAGTTTGTTGTCGGTCAATTCAGTCAAAGTCAATAAGATATGTACAGTCAGATAGTAATATGGAACAGGCACAGTCAGAACAAGATGAATTGTTTATTGGTCATATTCAGTTATCCAAGTCGTTGTCAAGTGAATGGACAATTAATTTATATATAAATAATTCCCCAGTAAATTGTATTATTGATACAGGCAGTGATGTCAATATAATGTCAAAATGTGTTTATTATTCTCTTAATATTGAAAATGTATTGTCTAAAACTGATGTAAAAATTAAGTCATACACTGGTAATAGTCTAGAGGTACTAGGTCAACAAATCTTAGAGTGTACATTTCAATTTAATGATGATTATATGGCAAAACAAATTAATTTTATTATTGCCAATGTGAATTCTCCCACAATATTAGGTAAACTTACTTGCTCAGAAATTGGACTAATAAAACGAGTTTTCTGTGTAGAAACTACAAACATGCAAAAGTCAGAAAGAGATGTTAGTCAATCGTTTTCTGAAATAAGTCAAAATGAGTCAAGTTCAAGTCAAATAATATGTCCTAAAGTCACAAAAAGTCAATCACAGTCATTTCCATTAGAGTCAAGTCAATCACAAAATATAAATTTAAATAAACTTATTGAATGTAATAATTCTGTTTTTACCGGTCTTGGTTGTCTTCCTGGTGAGTGCCACATAAGTACAATTCCTGAAGTTCAGCCTAAAGTGGATGCTCCGAGGAAGGTACCATTTGCATTACATCATAGACTTCAACAAGAACTTGAGAAGATGGAAAAAATGGATGTCATTACCAAAGTCACAGAGCCTACTGAATGGGTGAGTTCTTTAATCTTAATAGAAAAAAAAATGGTCAATTAAGGGTATGTCTAGACCCCCGTAATTTAAATCAAGCAATTAAGAGGACGCATTATCCTATCCCATCAGTAGACATGGTCCGTGCCAAAGTGGCTGGTGCAAAATTTTACTCCACTTTGGATGCAAGTAATGGATTTTGGATGTGCAAATTGAGTGAGAAGAGTTCTTACCTTACAACTTTTAATTCACCTTATGGCCGATACCGCTTTAAACGTCTTCCTTATGGAGTCAGCTCTGCACCCGAGTACTTTCATAGAATTATGACTGAAATGTTTGGTGACATTCCAGGGGTGGCAGTGTACAGCGACGATATTTTAGTAAGCGGTCAAACACTACAAGAGCATAATAAGCGTCTTAATATAGTATTTGAGAGAGCAAAAGAATTTAACGTCAAGTTTAATAAAGAAAAATGTTCATTCGCCAAAGACAGTATTAAATATCTGGGTCATATTTTTTCAGCAGATGGAATCACAGCCGATCCGGAAAAAGTCAGAGCAATCAAAGAGATGCCCTCTCCTACCTGTCTAAAGGATTTACAAAGATTTCTAGGCATACTTAATTATTTAAGTTCTTTTATTAAAAATATGGCAGGTGAGACAGAAATTTTACGCCAATTATTAAAAAAATCTACTGATTGGCAGTGGACTACCAATCATGAGACAACATTCTGTCATCTGAAGCAATTAATATGTCAAGTTCCAGTATTGTCACATTTTAATGTTCATGATCCTATTGTCCTACAAAGTGATGCTAGTAAAAGTGCTGTTGGAGCAGTGTTGTTACAAAATCAACATCCAATATATTATGCTTCAAAAACTTTAACAGATGCGCAGCAAAAGATGGCTCAGATAGAGAAAGAACTGTATTCAATAGTTTTTGCATGCATCAAGTTTCATCAATTTATATATGGACAAACTGTAACTGTAGAGACAGACCATGCTCCTTTAGTAACATTGTTTAAAAAATCTTTAGTCGAGGTCCCAACACGTCTCCAACGAATGATGTTGAAAATACAACCCTATAGTCTAAATGTAGTTTACAAGAAAGGTAGTCACATGTACATTGCTGATACCTTATCAAGAGCAGCACTCTCTGAAACAAGTTCAGATGAATTAGATGATGATATCATTGTTCATGTAAATTTACTGATTAAGTCATTACCAGTCTCATCAGAACGTCTACAGTGGTTAATCAGAGGTACTAATGAAGATGAAAGTCTGCAGATTTTGAAAAAATACTGTAAAGAAGGATGGCCGTCAAGTAAAACTCAAATTCACAGAGATCTGCATGAATATTGGCAGTATAGATTTGATTTACATACAGAAAATGATCTTATTTTTAGATGTAACAGTATAGTCATACCTAAACAATTAAGACCAGACATTTTAAAAATAATACACAGTGGCCATCTCGGAATTGAAAGGTCAAAAGCGTTTGCTAGAGGACATGTATTTTGGCCGTTTATGTCAACTGATATAAAAAACATTGTTCAGTCATGTCATATTTGCTTATCACATAGAAGTTCAAATGCTCCAGAGCCACTTCTTCCACACGATGTTACATTACTTCCGTGGGAAAAAGTTGGTGTTGATTTTATGGATTACAAATCTAAAAAATACATAGTAGTACAAGATTATTACTCAAATTATATTGAATTAATGGCAGTGGCAAGTACTAACGCCAAAACAGTAATTATTTGTCTTAAAAGTATCTTTAGCAGACATGGTATTCCAGTTGAGTTATTCTCTGATAATGGGCCACCATTTAATTCGTCAGAGTTCAAAAATTTTATTTGGGAATGGGGAATACATCACAATACATCAAGTCCCTACATACCAAGGTCAAATGGGTTGGTAGAATCTGCAGTAAAGATATGTAAACGTTTTCTTAGCAAGTCAGATGAGTCAGGGACAGATCCATATCTGGCTTTGCTTCAATTCAGGAATACACCTAGAGGAAATCTACCATCTCCGGCACAATTATTAATGTCACGTTCACTTAGAACACAATTACCAACAGTCACAAAAAACTTGAAACCGAGAACAGTCAATTTTCAAGAGTATGTAAAAACTAAGTATAAAAATAAAAATAAAATGAAGGATTACTATGACAGAAACACTAAATCATTACCAGAACTACAAGAAGGAGATAAAGTTTATTTTAAGAAAATGCCAGATAATCCATGGATTACAGGCACAGTAAAGGCCAAATGTGATCAACCTAGGTCTTATACTGTTGAAGGGTCAGACGGATTTGTAGGAAGGAGAAACAGACAGCATATTTTGAAGCCTGCGCAGTCACCTCAAACGGTTTCTCAAGATATGTTACACAAAAGTTCAAATATTAAGACATCTCCCAATCCTCACACAGTAGCACCATCTATTGAAGAACGTACAACTCCAGTTGAAGTGCGCACTAGGTGTGGAAGACTTATAAGACCACCAAGACGGCTAGATTTATAAGAGTTAATATTTTTTACTAGGTAAACTTTTTAACAATGACTGTGAAGGATGGATTGATTTAGTTAAAGTGTAGAATATATGTAGATTAGAATATATGTAAAGATTTAGGTCATTGAACTGTCTTATGTTGAATTACCTAAACAGTCTTTGTCGTCAAATATTATTGTTAAGATTTTAGTTAATTATTGTAAGCTGTCTCAAGTTGTAAAATTGTATTAATTTAACTTTTTCTAATAAGGAGGATGTTATGAGTAGGTGACGTCACTATTGTAATGACACATCACTAGTGTGTTTGAACATGGCTGGTTGCCAAGATGGCGGAGTTCGATTAGCATCATGCATTGACTTATCATTGATGTTGAAATTAGATTGCGTAAATAAAAAACAAGTATTTGAAGTCGTCTTGTCATTTATAAAATAACTGACCAAAACAACACGGACACAAATTAGAAATTAAAGGCCTCGGCATATACATACTACGGCCCGTTCCAGGTAATTTCTAAGCATTTTTAGCCCTATATACCAACATTTTTAGCATCTCTGCGTTTCATTAGCCGGTGATGCTAGTTTTTCTTGCTGGTTGTCATGCGTTTCATTTAAGCATTTCTACCACGAAATACTAGCATCAAATACCCATGTTATTAGATGGGTCCTCTGATACCACTTTTTGACAGCTTTCAAATTTGACATTTGGAATCTTTTTTCATTAATCAAAAAGGATTTTCAGCGGACTTAAAAAAAATATTGAAAGATATTTATAGTATTAGCCAATTCTGATTTATATTATTAAAAATTTTAAGTGGCTGGACTAAGTAGGTGAGGTGTCAAAATTCAGCACGAAAAATCAGTACCTTGCGTTTCATTTGTAACAATTAACGCGGCTAAAAATGATCAACATTTCTTATATGAAACGCAAAACGAGGCTAACATCAGATGTTAGCCTCAGAAAGTAGCAGTGCTTTATCTGGAACGCAGTGTAGGTCCATGGAAATTAATTATACATCACAGATTAGAGAGGAGAATATCTAAGGGAGAATCATGGAATTATTACTCAAACAGGAATGAGCTCTTGCTTAAAAAAGCGTGCCGAGCGAGAGATAAATAATTGTACCGTTTGTCTCTTTCGTAAATTTGTGACCACAAATTCAACAAAATAGGGATTTTTTCTTAAAAACAATAACATTCAACCTGAAAGATGCTTTTGAAAATCATAATATGCTTAATAATCACGATTGTTAAGGAAGAGATCGCTTTTAGCGACAAGGTCGCCTTTTGTACAATTAGTGTTGTGTATTATTTATACGTTGACTTTAAGCTGGTTGGTGTTGTACAACAAAGAAATATTATATTCTATTCTATTATTTCAAAATGGGTTGCGCAAAAGAATTTTATATCTGCTTTTCAATACAAGATAGGTTTTATTAATATTATAATTATTTAAATAATAATCAATGATTGTCTTTCAATAGATGGATCTTTCCAATCGGTATATTATGTTGAACCATTGATTTACTACCAAACGTAGATAGAGCGCTTCATACAAAAACGCGCTTGAAATCTGTCACCTAATCGACTATACATTTGTACTCGCTGATATATACTTGAATATACACGCCCGAATGAAAATTACCATAAAGAAAGTACCGCATTTATCGAATTCAACCTTATTCTGCATTACTACGGCAACTATTTTAAGTACAACCGTGGGAAGTTACATCATTTCATACTTGGCCATAGATCAAACGACGCTTTAGTCATTGCTACAAGAAAATATCAACTTTATACTCTCAAACATAATGCTTGAAATTGCTTATCGCGTTGTCGCTCCAACGCATGAATGAGATAACACATCGTGATACGACGCCCGTGCGAGCGAGACGATTGTGATGTACTGACACTGACGCGAAGCGACATGTTTATGATTAAAATAATTGTTTTTGATTGGTTTTTACGTATAAATCGAATATTTGAATACATGATAAGATGTTGTAACACCGTTTTTTCTTAAAATTTCATAAAACACTAATTTTGCAAAAACACTTTGGTTTCACTGTAGTTTTAACACAAATTGCACAACTAAAATCATAATTACAACAACTTTGTCAATTAATTTCACAATATCAATGTCAAGTGTCAACGTCAACGTCGTTTCACGTCACGTCAGTGACATTTGCAATTATCTTTGGTCATTATTCAATTTTTGCATAAACAAAATAAATCTCGCGTTTATCCTGGCCTTATTTACAAAGATAGTTTTTTTTCGCTTCCCTTTAGGTGGGTTGATTTTCTCAAAATTCGGAATTTGACATTTAGACCGTTTGTTTTGATCATTTTTAGAGACATATCATAATAAAATACACTTAAAGCTACAGATCATATAATTATGGTTTCATCGAATAGAATTTGGAAAGCATTCACAATTTGTTTATGGTTAATTTTTCATTACGTTTTGTTTTTCAACCAAACTTATAACTTTAGCTGGAAATACTTATTGCATATTGTAGAATTTCGAAAGATCCGTATGTTGACTTGACACATCTTGAAGCAAGTTAAGAGTCTTGCGAGTGTTATGAAATGAATTTGGTTTTAGGAGAGGTTCCGTCGCCAATACGGCGCTTAGCATTGAGCAAACGGACCTCGGCTCCGTCGCTTCCACATAAACGCAAATCTGTGCGCAAGTGGAGCGTTGGTACGTGAACGCGCCTAAGCTATGATATTATCTCTATGTGGGTCTTAGTCTGTGAGACATCGACCGAAGTAATTTGTTATTGATTTAATTGCGAAATCTAAATTTCTACATTATCTTAATTTCTGCGAATAAAATTAATAGGTATTTCTCCCGTTTTCCGTGTGAATTTAATTTGAAAAGCTACAGTGAGACTACAAAAATCAGTTCTTTTTGTTTTCAGCTTGAAGAGTAAAGCTAAGGAAAAAATACTATATTTACTCGCCGGCACGCGATTATTTAAATTAAATGGATTTATTGTATCAATAAGTGCAAAAAATCAATAAGGTATCTAATTAACTTATTATATTTCATGATTTAAAACAGATTTTGTTAATTTTATTTTTATTTGTGGGTAAATTGATTATTAAATCAAACATATTACATTTCCAAAATTCGCCTTTTTCATCCCCTATTTCATTAAAAAACCCTGATAGTAAACGGCATCTTAGTGGGATTAAGGCATATATTGAGTAACACTTGCGAATTTCATGTTAAATTCTAAATTTTCACAATATTAAGTTTCACATCCTTCTTTGGCAGATAACTCACAAATTAAGCTGTTTTCTTTTTATTAATAGCAATAATTATACACAAAATAGGTGCTCTCCCCTCCATATGTCCTTTTATTAACTAACCAATAAGAAACTGACAATTCATTGAAAATTGTGTTTGGAATTAACTTGCAATGTTTATTACATGAAATTCAAATGTATTGACTGGGATTCCTTCAGAACTCAGTGTTAGACCCACTGACCCTAAGATTATAGGCATATTTAATTATATTTTTAACATAACACTGTGCTATGAATCTCCAGGGCAGTTCCCGGAGGCCATAGGGCTCCGCTGCTTAGCATAACAAAATAACCTGATATCAAGGAGGAATTCTGTGGAATTACACCAGTAATAAATATATATACAGAAAGAATAAGTTAAGAAACTGGAATATCATATCTCTGACCCATGATTGCAAGACTTAGCATAGAAGGTACGATCCACTAACAACCGCTCCGGGGAAGGCTACTAATTTCTTTAAAAAAAAAAGGAAACCTATAACTATTTGTTGGTGTACTTTATTGCCCCTCATTTTGTAGTTTTGTACCCAATTTGTACCTGATTTTTACCTGCCGAGATTGATCAAACAATCCTGAACCATCCTGCCCTTGGCTTGTATTGATTAAACATTAAGTTAAGTGCTTTGCATTGAGGAATTGTGTTAACATATGCATAAGTAAATTATAATTATGTACTTACAAGAATAAAGCTTTTCATTTTGTACCGGACTAAAGGAATAAATTTGTTTTTTTTCTTTAACTTTAAGATTTCCCTATATTTCTACAATTTAGCTAGAAAAAGCATTACAATGTGTAATGAGTTTACTCACGCAAAATATGAAATCCTATCTTTCTTCTGCCGTTTCTGGCTATTGTTACTGTTCAGTCCTTGCCTTTGGTGGTTGATAAACCCCTAAGCCACTAATTTTTTCATGCATTATCGTGCTTGGTTCGACGCTGGCAACACCGGCGCCGGCGCCGCGACCTAAATCAGTTCGATTCGACTCGCCGCGGACGCAAGAACAAACGTTTTGTCGTGCCTCTTTGTGGTGGTAAATTAAGGCTCCTCCGGACGTTCCTGAGTACCTAATTTAAGTGTCGATCATCATCAGTGCCGTGCACAAAGGAAATACCAAAATTCTGCCCAAACCGGACATTATCAACCAACATAGCAGCCTGATACGCCGCGCGTGCTCAGAGGTCAGAGTTCGAAGCTCGGTCCATCTCGAGGGTGCTGGACAGGTTAGTGGTTCTCTTATTAGTCACCTAGGGCAGGATTGAACTCTTAAAATTTACAGTCCACACACTTATTATAAATTGTTACTACACAACAATTTCTTTGGTCCATTCGAACGCGGATAACAATTTCTTTTTTAGATCTATATATGTACTTTACATTATTTATATAATAGTCGTTCATAAACACTCAACAATTATAGACGTTCTATAATAATATTTATCATCATTTAGTTAATTTCATTAATTTTAGCACATTTCTAAAATTTTGTGGGTAGAAACGTTACAAGTATTCCACAATGTCGACAGCGAAGCAGCCGAGTACATCGACCGCTAACGATGAAACTGATGAAAACAGTGACAGGTATTTAACACTTTTAATTTCTCGTAGACAAAGATATTTTGAACAAATTCAAGAAATTTATGATATGACTACGACTCCACTGTTAGGCGACTCTAAGGATATATTTTTGATGCGCGCAGCGGAAGTTGATTCATTACGACTTTCATTTAGTAATTTAATTTATAAGATTTTTGAGTGCCAATACAAAATTAATCCCAAGTCAATACTTAATTCGCAAAGCCTTAAGAGTTTTGATGACTTATACTTTCGAATAAAATTGTATGTACGCAAATGTGACCCCTCTGCTGGTTGCGTTAAGGAGCAAACTCCCGTGAAGAGTGTGAGTGTGGTATCTAGGCCACGTTTGCCAAAAATAGAACTATTTACCTTTGATGGAAATATAGAAAATTTCAGTACCTTTTATGAAACCTTTTGCTCACTGGTACATAACCAACCAACCATACCTAAGATAGATAAGTTCCATTATTTATTATTCTGTACTAAAGGAAGTGCCTTAAATATTGTTAAAAGTATTCCTATTTCGTCTGCAAATTACGATTTAGTCTGGCAGAGTCTACTCGACAAATATCAAGATACTCGATTGCTTGTCGGTAGGTATCTCGATAGAATGCTTAATTTTTCACCATTAAATAAAGAATCTGCAAATAATTTCAACATATTTATTGAAACATTTGAGCATTCGTACAAAGCGATCGAGGCATTAAAAGTTGACGATTTGTCTAGCTACGTATTTTGTCATATCGCCTTACGTAGTTTAGACCCACAAAGCCGTAAACTATTCGAACAAAATTTAGATCAAAAAACCATCCCCTCATTTTCACAATTAATGTCATTCATACATAATCAAGTGAAAGTTCTTAATCATTCTAACAATTATTCAAGTGGTACTTATTTACAACATAATAAAATACAAAATAAACAAATTAATAAAAATGATAACATTACTCCTAATAAAAATTTAACTAATAAAAATTATCTACATATTTCTAATAAGAATAATTATTCTCATATCTCCTCATCTCGTTCTAAAATGTCGTGTGTACACTGTGGGGAAAACCATTTGATTTACCGTTGCAATCAATTTCGAAAACTGAATAATATGCAGAGGATCAGCCGTGCTGATACCCTTAAATTATGTCACAATTGTCTTAAGTCTAGTTATAATGCGAGTACTTGTCCTAGCGAGTTTAAATGTTTTATTTGTCAACAACCGCATCGCGTGTTACTGCACCAGGATTCGAACCATTGTAACAGTGACCAGCTAAATGAATCAAATTTATCATTATATAGGTAAAACCTTCCTATACCTAACACCTCATTGCCTGCCAGTTGCATCCTGGTCACGGCACCAAATTGTAACAAGCCTGCCAGTATAGTGATCCTGGTCACGGCACCAAATTGTAACAGTGACCAGCTAAATTAATCAAATTTATCATTATATACGTAAAACCTTTCTATACCTAACACCTCTCATTGCCTGCCAGTTGCATCCTGGTCACGGCACCAAATTGTAACAGATCGTTTCGATTCGTCTCATACGGAAGACGATAGACGCAACCTAACCTAAACTATGTTATTAAATAACTATTGTTTTTTAAAAGAAAATAATTCTAAAAGACTAAACTCGGCTCCTAATAAATACTAACAGTAGAACCCTACCACCTATACTTACATCTACCTATTTAATCTATGCTCAACTTTGTCAAGTGTTCACCTATCTATCTTTAATAATTATTCCTATCTCTTTACTTATAATTTCATTCTAAATAATATGGCCTTGTGATCATCTAGTGGTTATTTTGAACCCTTCGTCATGCTGCAGATAACCTTAGTTCTTTTAGAAAACAAGAATGATACAACTAACCCTTAACCTACCTATTAAATCAATTTATTTTAAATACTGATAATATTACTACCTAATCTTTGTTTCACATTCAACAACAACCTTACATCAATAATAGAATAACCCTAATAAACAATTGAAAGCTTGGAATTAGTCAGCAAGAGTAATATCTAAAATTGACCTACAAAACACTGATATTTTGATATAACTGATGATATTTACTTATTTCAGATATTGTTCGGCTCATACAAGATGTAAAACTATGCCTAAATTGACATCCAATACAAATGGTGAAAATATTGTTGAGATGACATCCAATACCAAATATTGAAAATATGGCTAATACAAAAATGTAATGAATAAGGTTGAAATGGAATACAATAAAAAAAATAATATGGTTAAGGTGGAAGCTCCATCCACGCTTCTACCAGTGAGAGACATCCAAGCTTTACTCTCCCCTCCATATTATATTTTTTTTTAGTTTTAATTTTAGTTTCATAATTCTGATTTAATTTCAATTCTTTGAAATTCTATTTTTTATAATATGTAAATTTCTTACAATATTTTGTTTATAAATCCAAATTCACATCCAAAACCAACACTTCATGTGGCTCAAATTAGAATAGGTAGTTATATTTATCTCATACAACAGTAAATCAATACTGCTACTTTTGTCAAGTAATTACAGGAATATTAAATACAGGTTAACTCCTAACAACATACACCCTTTTCTTTTCTGAGTCATTGTTGTAGGCTGCCTTTGGCTCACCAGAGTAACACTGTTTCAATCTGCCAGCTTAATAGCAAATCTTGGGTTAATTTTTAGACCCATTACAAAACTTGATCTCACAATAGATATATTAGCTCTGGATGTCAACCCAAAAGAATTAATTTACTTTAATTAATTCATGTAATTATAATTATATTGTCCTTTATTATTTTCATTTAGGACATTGAAAAAATATTTCAATTATTAATAATTCCAAACTTCCAATATATTGCATACCTTCTTATTAGATATTATTATTAATAACAAAATGACTCTACTGATGCTTCGGAAACCTATTCGCTGAGAAGAAGCATCAAGAAACTCAGCTATTTAATGGATTGAAGATCCCAAAATAGAATACCTAAGTTCCTACCTAACCAAAGGAATCAACCTAAGCACCTAATCATCCTATGTCAATTAAAGCTTTTGTTTCCTAGATATGTTGTATTATTTTATCCCTACATTTCAAATACTGAACCTAAATCTTCTCCCTATATCCTTCCTAAAAACCTATATCCATGCCTACTTTATAGTCCTAGTCTAAACACTAAAAGAGGAATGCAAACTAAAGGTTTTCACCTTACATTTACTATTAAACGTGTGGGACGATGTAATTCCTGTAATATCAGAATCTTTGCAGACCTGAAGTGCAGCAGGAATTCTAAACTATGCTAGCTAATGTTTGAGATGGCGTCTCGTGTACCTGACCTAAGCCATGTGTGCTTGTACATCACCAACGCGACCGAAGTCTAGAGATCGTGGCTAGTACGTGTAGGGAAATATTTATGTGAATATATAAATACAGGGGACTAGTCTGAAAACCCCGAATGTATGAGAAATGAGTGCTGGTAACCCTGCATGGTTTCACTTCGACGAGACCCTCACTCTCACACACCGAAAGCAGACAAACTAGGAGTGAAGCGACGTTATGTTGGTAAAGAACGTCGATCAGGCATCCTCAAGCCCAATTGGTTAAAAGTAATGGCAAGCTTCTTTGGCACCGTTAAGTATCCACTTCCCATCACCCCACGCCACATCGACGTGAACAACCACCTCTAATACCCTCAATAGCAAACTTTTGAATTTAATCAACGATAAAATTTAACACAAAATTAATTTTAACTTGCAAAACTTTAGAGTTAGATTTTACTATTTAAATAATTGAAAACCTTGAAATGAAAACCAATTAAATCTTAAGAAACACAAATTGAAGTTAAATCTTACACAAAACTCAAGGTATCACGGACACTAGTTTGCTATCAGAAGCTCAACGATGAATGAATCCCTGAAATGGCTCCCATGCCTTTTATAACCTCCTATGCCCCGCCCGAGCTTGTCAATCCTGTCGATCTCGCGCCGTTCCTCAAAACCGCCTCGCTCGCCTAACTAGACCCTCTTATGCCCTGCCGAGCTTGTCAATCCTGTCAATCTCGCGCCGTTCCTCAAAACCGCCTCGCTCGCCTAACTAGTAGAGATGGTCGTTATTACGATAGCAGATAATATAATGCATTATATGAACGTAACGAATAACACATTATTGAGCAACGGATTATCCTGCTATCATTATAAACTGCTGTTGATGTTGTAGCGTTGTAGCGCAATGACTGACGTTCCACCCACCCCGCGCTGTTGCCGATAACGTAACGCGAGAGTGAAGCAAAGAGCGAGAGCGCAATATATGTGTACGGGAGATAGCAATATAAACTGCACGAGTCACGACACTAATTTTTGTGCTTTCTCACATTGACGTAAAGTTCACTTTAAAATGTTTGATGATCGCGACGATTTGAAATAACAGGTGAATAATAATTATTCGTTATACTGCTGTTTTGAATGAGATTGCTGTTTAAAATTTTATTGTTCGTTCAATTCTGTTCTGTTCAGTTCAGCAACAGATCCAATTAGAGAAATTGTGATTATTTTTTGTTACGATTTAATTATTTCAGTATGTAAGTGCGTAATTAAAAGTTAGCGTAAGTGTAAATAATAATTGTTTTATAGTTAGTGTTTAGTATTTTTAAATATTAAAAATGCCGAGAATAAGAGCCCCGATCGCTCCTATTTGGAACTATTTCGATGTTGGTAACAGTGTGAATACGCTGTTGTTCATTGTGCAAAACAGCAGTATAACAGGATAACGAACAGCAGTTTACAATAACAGCTATATGGAAATAACACAGCACTGTTATTCGTTATTTGGAAACAGTCGTTATTCTCATCTCTACTAACTAGTGTTTCCCGTCGACGACGCTAGCTTGCCGTAGGAGTCGAGTGACTTGTATCAAACAAATGTATCAAATTATGAGGGCCAATCTAAGATTTTAATTATTACTTTGATGCTCTATTCTGATTATTTATTCACAAATTTTTATCTTTTTTTTTGTTAAAAATCTTATTAAAATATTATTTCTTTCAATTTTTACTTTTCTAATTGTTCTAACGTTAAATATAGTTTTACTGTATATGTTATATAAAATATTTTATTCTTTATTAGTAATAAATGCTTCAATATTCAAAGCGTACCGTTACATCATGAACCGTGCGACACGACATGTGCGTGTGGTGTGAGAGCTCTTTTTTTAACCGGCACCGGCACGACCGCCGCGGTGTCCACTGTCATGTCACTGCAAACCTGTGTGCGCAGTCAATAACTAATGACAGTACCTCGTCTACACATTGCCATGCAACGATCGTGCGTAATAGTAGCGCGGTGATATTGGGTACTGCTGTTATTCATGTACTGGATTCGATGAACTGTTATCAGCCTTGTCGCGTTCTAATCGACTCGGGAGCACAGTCAAACTTTATTTCTTTGAGTTGTCTACAACGTTTGGGTTTGAAACCACGAAAATGCCACTTTAATATACATGGTCTTGGTGGAGAAAACGTTAAAAACCACGGGTTAACGTCGTGTGTGTTACGGTCACGATATCAAACCGAACAGACTTTTAAAATTGACGCTGTGGTTTTGACAAAGATTACGGTTGACTTACCTACTGTTCAGATACCTAATAGGGTGGTAAGCGAGTACTCGTAATGTTGATAGTTTCAATTTTTTATCATGTGACAAAAACAAAAATAAATTTTTAACAAATAATTTAAGAGGATACCTTTAATAAATTCTCTTCATTTAAAAAACTTCAACGAGTTTTTGCTTGGTGTTGTCGTTTCATTAATAATTTAAAATCTAAATCAAAACCTACAAACGGTCAAATTAAACCTCTACGCACTTGTGAATTGAAACAAGCGCATGGTATTATAATTCGTGTTGTTCAAACGAATCATTTTAAATCAGAAATGTCAATCTTACGTAAACAAGATTACGTAGCTTCCCTGCGTAAACTTTCGCCCTTTATTGACTCCGAGGGTTTTCTCAGAGTAGGATATCACAAGCTGACCTGCCTTATAATACTAAGCACCCATATCTGCTTCCTAACAAATGTCACGTGACAAATTTAATTATTGAATCTTATCACAAACTTTATTTACATACTGGACCACGTACGTTACATGGACTATTATGTAGGTCTTACTGGATAATAAATGCTCGCAATCTTATCCGTTCCGTGCTTTCTAAATGCATTAGTTGTTTTAAATTTAAACCTGCTTCTACTCAACCTAACATGGGCTTATTACCAGCTGCTCGCGTAAAACCTAAAAAAGTTTTCGAGCATGTCGGTTGTGATATAGGTGGCCCGTTTTATGTAAAGGAAAGCCTTCGACGTAACGCTAAAGTTTACAAGGCATACTTGTGTTTATTCGTATGCTTTTCGACAAAGGCAGTACACCTCGAGGTACTAACTGATTTATCATGTGAATGTTTCTTGGCATGTTTTGACCGTTTTGTAGCTCGTCGTGGTCTTTGTACATGTCTATATTCAGACTGCGGGTCAAATTTTGTTGCTGCAGCCAAACATTTAAAAAATGTTATTCAATTTCTGAATAGTCAAGAAATACAAGATGATATTCTTAACGGCTTAACATCTCGTCAAGTAGAATGGAGAACTAATCCTCCAAATGCAGCTTCTATGGGCGGTCTGTGGGAAGCTGGCATAAAATCAGCCAAGCATCACCTATACCGCGCTATAGGTGATAAAGCTTTGACATGTGAGGAGCTAAATACTATATTTCATCGGATTGAAGCGGTGATGAATTCACGCCCACTTTGTTCAATATCTGACAATCCAAATGAATTCGAGGCACTTACTGCAGGTCATTTTTTAGTAGGCCACAATTTGTTAAGCGTGCCAGAATACGATATTCTAAACGTTCCTCTGAACAGATTGTCACGATGGCAATCCGTCCAGAAGGCATCGCAGTCTTTTTGGAAGCGTTGGTCAGCTGACTACATTCACACACTTCAACAAAGAGCGAAATGGTACTCTTCCGTGCCCAACCTCAAAGTCGGAGATCTTGTTTTGTTAAAATCGAACTTGACACGACCACTGCAGTGGCCACTTGGTAGGGTTGAGTTCATCCATCCAGGAGTGGATGATGTAGTTCGTGTTGTTACTGTGCGCACCAAAAATGGTATCTTTAAAAGACCAGTCAATAAGGTCTGCCCTTTAGCTTATAAAAATTAAATCGATATTTTTTATTTTAATTAAAATTAGCCTTGCTTTTAATAATGTATATAAGGTAACATATTTACAATAGATTGGTACTTAGGTTATTTACACAATATTTACATAATATTCACACTTTCTTATAGGTATATACTATACAGGGTGTTAATTCACTTATTCATTTTGCTTAGTTTTAAACTGTATTTAACATTTAACATGTGTATGTATTTAGTAAAGGAAAATCATCACGAAGATTTTAGTGGGGGGTATGTTCAGTCCTTGCCTTTGGTGGTTGATAAACCCCTAAGCCACTAATTTTTTCATGCATTATCGTGCTTGGTTCGACGCTGGCAACACCGGCGCCGGCGCCGCGACCTAAATCAGTTCGATTCGACTCGCCGCGGACGCAAGAACAAACGTTTTGTCGTGCCTCTTTGTGGTGGTAAATTAAGGCTCCTCCGGACGTTCCTGAGTACCTAATTTAAGTGTCGATCATCATCAGTGCCGTGCACAAAGGAAATACCAAAATTCTGCCCAAACCGGACATTATCAACCAACATAGCAGCCTGATACGCCGCGCGTGCTCAGAGGTCAGAGTTCGAAGCTCGGTCCATCTCGAGGGTGCTGGACAGGTTAGTGGTTCTCTTATTAGTCACCTAGGGCAGGATTGAACTCTTAAAATTTACAGTCCACACACTTATTATAAATTGTTACTACACAACAATTTCTTTGGTCCATTCGAACGCGGATAACAATTTCTTTTTTAGATCTATATATGTACTTTACATTATTTATATAATAGTCGTTCATAAACACTCAACAATTATAGACGTTCTATAATAATATTTATCATCATTATATTTATGATACAACACTTACCTTATCTCGCCATTTTGAAACAAGGAATCGCCATTATAAATAAAGATTTGAAATTCACTTGTTTCTGTGTAAAAAATCTTAAATAGAAATATTTTGATAGTTCACCGCGATAAACCGCTTTATTGTATCGTGTTTTGGTGGACGTGCTAGGGGGGCTGCCCTGCGAGCATGAAACTCTCGATAAACAAATTTTGACAGCTAAGATCGACATACTCGACAAAAATCGAGCATGGACTTGTCGGTCGACATAATTATGTCGATCGATAAAAGCATCTGTCCTTTTCACTCCTTAGTGATATCTGTCAAATTTATCGATTTTTGTCGAGTATGTCGATCTTAGCTGTCAAATTTTGTTTATCGAGAGTTCTATGATCGCAGGGCTGGTACATCCTTGTGAGTGTAGGTCGTGTAATAACAAAATATTTCGATACGATATATCGATTTCGGCGAGTCGTCGATATCGATATATTTATGCGTCGATATATCGATATTAATTGCTTTTTCGATATATCCTGGCATCCCTATCTGTGACATTATGCCCGTTCCAGATAAGCATTTTTAGCCATAAATACCAACATTTTTAGCATCTCTGCGTTTCATTAGCCGGTGATGCTAGTTTTTCTTGCTGGTTGTCATGCGTTTCATTTAAGCATTTTCAACACGAAATGCTAGCGTCAAATACCCATATTAATAGAGGGGTCCTCTGATACCACTTTTTGACAGCTTTCAAATTTGACATTTGGAATCTTTTTTTCATGAATCAAAAAGGATTTTCAGCGGATTTAAAAAAAATATTGAAAGATATTTATAGTATTAGCTAATTCTGATTTATATTATTAAAAATTTTAAGTGGCTGGACTAAGTAGGTGAGGTGTCAAAATTCAGCACGAAAAATCAGTATCTTGCGTTTCATTTGTAACAATTAGCGCGGCTAAAAATGTCAACATTTCTTATAAACGAGGCTAACATCAGATGTTAGCCTCAGAAAGTAGCAGTGCTTTATCTGGAACGCAGGGTTTCATACTCCGCTAGGAGTAATTAATTATGTTCTGTGCCCTTGGGTATATGTGTTCTGTGGTTCTGTGATCATAATAATCTCTCGTCTGTGCGTGTGAAATTGTAATTTAATTTTTTATTGATGAAAGAGTTACAACTATTTAATAAATTTATCGGCAGAAAATAATGTATCACACCATGTACTCTAAAATTGTCACAAATTTGATTGCCCGCAATACTTGTCAAAAAAACAAAAGATTTTTCTCGCTATCTTCAGCAAAATGCGACGTCGTAAAAATTCAAAGCATTGACGATTTTAAGAGCAAAGTTATTAATAGTAAGGTCCCAGTCGTCGTTGATTTCTTTGCTACGTAAGTATATGTACGCATTTGTGATTGATAAAAAAATACATAAAGAAATTATATTTGGCAGAAATTGTTAGAGAAACATTTGTTGTATCAGAATTTCAAAAAATATCTTTAAATTAAAACATCAATGTATGTAGTGGCACGCTAGCAGTAAAAAATTATTAAAGAAAGTTAAGGTTTGTCACCTCTGCATAAAATATGACTGAATTGTATTTAGCACTGTCTAGCAAATCTCTAATACCTTTCTATTGTTGTGTATAAACAGCCTTAAAAAAATATTAACTTTATAAAGTTTGTTTTATTTCAGATGGTGTAATCCATGCAGGCTACTGACCCCTCGTTTAGAGTCAATCATTTCAGAAAATAAAGGAAAAGTAATGCTTGCTAAAGTTGATATTGATGAACAGTCCGATTTAGCTTTAGATTATGATGTCAGCTCTGTTCCTGTGTTGGTTATCATTAAAGATGGCAAAGTGCAACAACGCTTAGTGGGTTTGCAAGACACTGATAAACTGCGAAAATGGATAGAGCAATATGCATCTGAAGGATCTAAGGCAGAAATAAAGGTTTAAATTTATATTTAATAAGTTATTCTTGTTACCATGGTAGTTAAAATAAACATTAATAAACAAATCTTGAATTTCATTACTAAAAAATATCCTGAAAACCTCTTTTACAATACTGCAATAATAAAACAAATATGGCAATGTTTGAGTCCTTTCCATTTTTTAATAAATTATAGTTAATTATCCATTTAATGTATTTTACAATTAAAATTGTGCCAGGATTTACTCTTGTAAAAATTGTATTAGTTCACGAGCTCTTTTGTAAACTACATCACTAGGCTTTTGCGAATCTTGTGTGTAATCAGCATCTTGACTTTCATTTTTTTCTACTTTACATTTATTTTGAGTTTCAATCCAATTATCCATTTGTTCAATTATTTTATTAGCATCTGCTAATAGCATATTACGAATGTTCCCCTTGGCTGATTCAAAATAATCTAACAATATAGACCATTCATCATTGGGAACCATACTTTCAGAGAATTTATTTTTATATAACCACACTTGCTTAGCTTTCATAAATTTCCAATTTTGCCTGTTGTTTTTCCATTGGGATAAATATTGTAGACACTCCAGTTTCGTTTGTTCTTTGGCTGCAACTTGTATATCAGCCTGTCGTTGTGCAAATTTTTCCCTTTTCATTTGACGAATTGATTTCTTATTTTTCTTATCAGATGTTTCAACTAGCTCTGGTTTTTTCTTCTTTTTCTTTCTCTTTGGCTCGTTATTATGATCAGACTCTGAATCTGAATGAGCTCTTTTACTATGATAATTAATCATAGTCTCTTCACAATTAACAGGTTCATCATTTTGATCATGTTCACTCTCATTCAGATGCCCTTGAGTAAGTAGATTATTTTTCTTACTCTTTTTGAGCTTTTTCTTATTGTTATCGCTCCCCATTCTCTTAATTATAATGAAAATCTATAATAATAAATGTCATAAACGAAAGAACTTGTTATTAAGTGAGGTTATGTTGGCACGTTCGTTACGGTTTGGTTAATTTATGTTATTCACTGTAACTTGTAAGTAAATAATTATTAACGTGAAAGTATGATAAATTGGTATGAATATTTACACAATTTATTAACATTACTACACTAAAAAATATTATAATAAACACCGTAGTACAAAGAGTATGTAACACTACGTACCCGTAGTAGGTAGTATTACTATTCTCTTTGTAGTAGTGCAAATTGAGCTACAACACAGACTTAATAGAGATACTAAGCTACAATACAATAATATTCTGAAATCTTGTGCACAGACTTCAGAGCATAGAACCACAGAACACATATACCATAGAACACATTTACTCAAGAGCTTAGATAAAGAATGAATAGATAGGACGTGACCGTATACCCGTAAGGGACAGACATAGATGACGTCATACCTGCCTAAAGTAGATGGGTATACCAGTGTTGCTTTAAGTTTTACCCTACTTTATGTTTATAGTGGCTTTTACCACTATAAACATAAAGTAGGGTTGATCTATGTATTTTTTGAGACATTTTAAAGAGCGCCCCTCGCTCAATAATATGTCTCAAAAAATAAAAATGGGAGGAAGTTGCGATTTTTTTTTATTGAATTCTTCATTCAACCTTCGCCGTTGTCTAAAGTTATTTGCACTTTTAAATAAAACTACACTTTTTGGATTTACTCGAGTATATTTCGTTTTAAAACATTTTACTTAATTATTTATTTAAGCTATTATGTAAACATCTTTACAAATATAAGAAAAAATATTAGGAATCATCATCATCATCCACACGCGTCCACTGCTGGACATAGGCCTCTCCAAGTGCTCGCCACTGACCACGATCCGCGACCACTCGCTTCCAGCTTTTGCCAGCTAGGTACCTACCTTGCGAAGATCGTCGCTTGATTAAGAATACAGCGGACAATAATCATTGTTTTTTCTTTATCTCTGCAGTTTATTTAAAATCCAATATTTACACATTTACTAAATATTTGTGAAGATTTAGAAAATGTATAATATTAAATTTTAAATAAACATTTTCTAAAATTAGATTTCAATCGCACAGTTATTGTCATCGAATAAAGGACTTCGGCTTACAGAGATAAAATTCACTACAATAAAGGTAAAAATTCACTTGGGCTGGGTAAGTTCAAGTACTGAACTACTGATACCGCACTCAATATGGTGCTAAAAGCCCAGAGTTGGTAAGCTTGCTCACAAAGTGGAAAAAAGATCTGGCAAAGAACGCAAGATGCCGATGTAGATAGCTGGTTATTCTTAGTTGCCCGTGTTGCCACCCCCAACCTCGCCCCCGCTGGCGGCAACTTGGAAATAGCGCAGGACAAGACCAATTTGACCAACAAGAAAAATTTGAAGATTATGTTCTGTCAAGTACCTATATAATTAATTAGAAACACTTGTTCGGTGCATAGAGCTATATCTACATCCTATGTGTTCTTGTTAAATATTCAGACAAAGTAGAGATATGACTTATTTCATTTGGATTAAGCCAGATTACTAGCTATGGCACAAAATTGCTAATAAATCATAAACATTTTCTAGAGGCTGTCTACTCCTCGCCACTCACCAGCTGTTTTTGGGTGTGGTAAACACGTATAAAATTACTTACGTACAAACTCATATGCCTTTGAACTTAAAAAGTGTAAGCACAGCGCGAATTTCCTTAAAGGTTCAGAATACTTTCTTTTGTCAACTCCTAAAAATCTTTTCAGAAAATCTCTATTGGTTCGTCCTACAGTATCTAAAATGTCCAACTACTAATTTTGCATCATTAACTTACACTTCAAATCACTTTACACATTTTCAAAGTGTGACTACTTTTTTTCCCAATCGTCTAAGCGATTGACGCACTGGCCGTAGTTTTTTATTTGATGACCTCGCTGATTGTTTCAAACCCAGCATTTGAAGCCGCATTTTTCTCTTTCGGGGCGTATTCAAATTTGAACCGAAATCCAACATCGATGCGTCCTGAAACAATATGTATACAGGTTAAAATAAAAGCAGGTTCTAATTTTACAACATTAAAAATATTAATTAATAAATTTTTAAACTGTATCTGTACTAATGGTCAGACTTGTTATATTAATAGAAAATGACCAAAATCAAACCATTAATAATATGTTTGGCCATATCAAAATAGTAGAAAAGGATTTGGTACCTACTCTACCCATGTGTCGCGATCTGAATTAATGTTGATGTTATATGAGACTACACTTGGAGTCTACGAATCGCGAAGACATTTGCCCAAGTTCATACCTACATATAGTTGTTTGCAACATTGTTACTCTTACCTTGAATTACTGCCTCTGTTCTCAAAGTCCTGTGTTGCAGTCGCGTTACCAGACTGCACAGCGTAGAGTTGTTATTTACATCTGCTTCGCCATCTGTAGAAGTATACTGAGTATGATTCCTACCGAATCGTATAAGTGCCCGAGGTTTACACAGATATAAATAATATGGCCACATTCATATCAAGAGCTAATTGCTTGGTTACAAACACATGACCATTGGGACGATCGCTTACATTCGTGTCTTAAAGACAGGGCTTGGTGTATCTACCTCTCTCATCACACCACGGAAGAGCTACCCCACGGGCCAAACTCCGCTCTAGCAATGAGATCATCCTTAGGTTCCAGGACCCCGTGCACTAACATTCTATGCACGGAATGATCGCCTTGCACATATTCATCACAGCCACTGAAGGCACATTCTTTGGTGAACATCACATCCGTAGTGTTCACCGGTGCTTCACCGTCAATATTAATGTAACACAGAAACTTATATGTGAGTTCCCTTTCACGTAACAAATTACCTACGAATCAAGGGAAAATAGTCGTAGCGTAACTGGTATCATTATAACCCGGCAAAATGTTATACGCGTTGGCTGTATACGTGGTCCTCAGAGTCCAGGGACCGGAAAACCCGTTCATTTGCTTAAGCCGTTCGAAAGGGTAACCCATTCGTATGGTAACCCAGTGGGCTCGGTAAGCCGTTCAACAGGTTTCCCAACAATAACGATAACCCGTAAAATAGGGGTTAACACCCACAACAATAATTTACCGCTTACCCAATCTTAAAGTGTTTATGCGCTTAACCGCTTACTGTTCGGGTTAGGGTAACCCTTTCCCTCACGCACACCGAGCGATTGAAATAGCACTGCGGGCGCAATAACGCCAGAGTTCGGTTGCGACCTTCGGCAAATATGCGGTGCAAAAACAATCTACACGCGATATACCTAAGGTCTAAAATATTTTTTACAAATTAATCAGCGTTTAGAACGGTAACCCATTTGGGGGTTTTTGATATCGGTTAGCGGTAACCCGAATTAATTCAATCGAAGGGATTAATGTGTAAACCGGTAAGCCGTTTGAAAGCTTACCGTAAGGCAAAGGGTTTAAAAACCCAGCATTATAAAATACCCCATCAAAACCCTAAGGTTACCGGCTATAACGGTAACCGGGTCCGGTCCCTGCCTCAGACTAAGGAAAAGTCTGAGACGTGGTCATTCATATTGTATGGCGACATTCCTAGCTTGTTAGGTTAACAGTAACCTTACTACTTAGTTTGAAATTTCATGTTTAATCCCATAATATGATTGAGAACCATAGTAGAAGGATAAAATATTGCAATATAACTTGTATTTATAATTAAAAAAATAGTTTTGGCGCTTTTTATTGACACAATTTAAGTCTTACCTGTGAAAGGTTATATTTTCCTGTTTTCTAGCACTATCACTATTACAACCTAAAACGGAGCAGTGCACCATGATTTAAATGTTCAAATAGTTCACAATTACACTAATTAAAGTGTTAAATAATTACACAGTAAGCTATAATTCACACAACAAATTTCTTCCACGTATTTGTTTAGCACCAGACGCTGGTGATAAACAATCCCCACGACCAGTTTCACCTATATACGGTAACAAGGACAAAAAAAAATTATGCCATCTTCTTCTTTCCTTTGGCAATGTGTATAAGTTTATCTCTTTTCCTCATGTTTGACGGCTTTTATAGCCCATCTATTTCATTCTATATCTATGCTCAAGAGCTATACCAAAGAGTAAAGTAATATATAATTGGAATAGACTAAACTTAATTTAGTTTTAGCGCTGTCAAATCGTGTTTTTTGTTCGAAATTTTTTACTGAAAACACCATTTGACAGCGCTAAAACTAAATTTAGTTTAGTTTATTTAAGCGAATTAGTGTCAACAGAATTGCCACCACTACCTACGTATCACAAACTATAGAGTGCGGTTCATAATTTGGTATCAGCGCTCGTGTGCGCTATTTGCACGCAAACAATCGGTCCAAAATTGCTCATGTGCGCATTTTGTATGAGGTATGACTTAATTGATGACGTCACCGTCTTTTCTGTTAGCACTGTCAGCATCAATATGCTGACAGTGCTAACAGAAAAGAGGTAGTGCACTGTCTCCAGAACTGTCAATGTCAAAGTCAACATCAGTTTTATTTTTATTTTAGTTTGTTCGAATTTATTTTTTCATTAGATTATCTACAATAAATAGAGAAGTGCTCTGTAAAGATACTGGAGGCACAATACGTCTCCCTCCAATTTTTCTTTTCAAATTAGGTACATTAACTGTCAACTTGACAGACTCACAGATCGAAAGCTCGGTTCAAAATTGATCTGTGGGGCTAGCACGCAGGAGAATCGAAAATCGAATCGAAATCCGAATCGAGGAGTTTGTATGGCAATTTTATTAGTTCTGCTACTCACCGCCGTGGCGCTAATAAAATTGCCATACAAACTCCTCGATTCGGATTTCGATTCGATTTTCGATTTTCCTGCGTGCTAGCCCCACTGAAGGCTTTCTGTGGGGCTAGCACGCAGGAGAGCCACGGCGGTGAGTAGCAGAACCTTAGAGCATTCATACGGGAGACGGCAAGGCTGGGCGAACCCCTCTGCCAATTTACGCTGACCATATGACCATACACGTTATATAAAACTAGTTGACGCGCGGCCGCTGCCATTTGGTGTCGTTTTCGTGTCGCACTAAGAGCTCCAAAAAAATGGTTAATTGTACAGTTTCTTCTTGCAAAAGGTGATCCAGCTACTCAAATCTTCGAGGTTATAGGGTTTCCTATCACTTTTAAGTATAAAATATACATTACCGTGTTTCCTTTGTTTACAACTTTGAAGTATTTTTTATGCCGTTACGATAGAAAAATACAATGGTACGATGGTAGCTCAACACAATACACGGGCATTATATTATCTATGACACGGGCATTATTGCTTAGTGCTGGGACAACGTGAGTGAATGATGCTGATTCATATTTTTATTTATCATTCATTCACTCCGGAGTTTGTTTAACTTAATAACCAGATATAAGATTAAAATAGAAATTCACGTGTAATATAATAGAACAAAAAAATATCAAGAAAATATTATATTATTACCTCTTATATTGCTCAACTTTGCTTTGTAGTTTTAAAAAATATTTTTCTATACAATATACTTTTTTTTCTTTATTTAATGGCCGTACACCTACCTCATCGTTAAGTCGGCCATACAATATACATACTTACTCTAAACAATTTTTCGACTGCGTCTCACTTCATTTTAAGCCTATTAAATAATCTATATTGGTATTTTACAAAATGCAATGTAAGCTTACTCCAGATAGAAAAATGTCAATAACGTCCTCTAAAATGTTGTAGTTGAGGTCATAAGTACAAAAAAATGAATTATTTTTTTGTACTTTTAGTTTTTTGTTCAGAAGACTGAAAAGATGCAAAATGTTCATAAACTTTCAAGTATATTTTGTTCAACTGTACTTCTATTTAATTTTACACGTTGACTGCCAGATAGCAGACAAAATAGAAAAACTATTGTTTGCGGTCACCGTTAACCGCGTTTTCGTTTCGTTTCCGCTTTGCATTGCGATTTCATGCCACCTGCTTTATGCAGCAAGTTGTTGGGGACATCAGTAAAGAGCACAAAGCAAGTGATTGTCGTCATCGTCGTCGTCAGAGAAAACATCATTATTAAAATCAGCTTTTATTACACAATAAAGCTTTTTCTTCTTATTTTAGTGGCTTTGAAGTTTGTGCGGGCAATGTAAACAAAAACACTTTCAACGTCACGTTATGACAAATGAATAACATATAACATGTCTTACTATATGTAAATAAAAACTTTCATAGTAGTAAACATCTACTAAGCTAAAATGGTAGAATTAACGCCACATACGTGTAGCAAGGAATTTTATGTTTACTTTAACTCACATTTTTTGGTGCAACTTAAAGGAAAATGCCCGATATCGTCCCAAGCGTTATAACACGTTGGGCCCTATCACAAATGAAAGGTTTTCTAAAATACTAATTTTGTTTGTATGGCAGTATGTTGCTATCTCGTGCTTTTTACTTGCACGACATAGCAAATTTCTACCATACGAGCAAAGCTAAATGAAAAAGTGCCTACCTATTAAACATGTTTATAACTATATAAGTAGACATATAATAAAATCAGAAATTAGTTCTTGGTAGTAACAATTCCCACGTAAAACATCTAAGACATTCTCGGTATCCCCCCACCCTCCCACTGCACCCCGCGCTAACTTGTTTCGACGGGTTCAGATAGAAGCGTGGCGCAAGTCAAGTCACACTAGTCATTGTTTTGATCGCACTCCGGAGTGTCATTCTAATTACTTACGCGTCGGAGCGCTTACTGTCTTTTGTCTTTCTTTAACTGAAAATATGAATTCGCCCCCCCCCCCCTCCCCATCAAAACATTATACCTACGCCTATGACTGAAAATATATATTTCTTTCAGTCGATCAGCTAAATAGCAAGTGAAATTGCTGTATTTGACACAAAAAACTAATTAAAGCATTTTAAAAATAATTAGCAGGCCTCGCTTTGTAGGTACTAGTTTAAGAAACCCTGTTTTCAATGTATTTTTATTAACTCTAGCCGAACAGGGTATAGTAATAAAAATAGAATTTATTGTAACATTTCAATCATTCACCCACGACGACCCAAATAGTTACTCATTCTTTGTGTCACATCACTAGGGACATTAATTCTTTGTGGTGGGGATTGCGTAGAAACACGTTAATTTGTCGATGTGTGCGTGTTTCTTCATTGTAGGGTAATATTTTCATAGTGTGTGTTCGTAAACATTTTCGTAGTGTGCGTTTACCTCGCCTCCCGCGAAAAGTGGCAGAAAAATGTATACTGCGATTTGTTGCGTACCGCATCCATAAGTTAAATGATCTAAGAGCAGAACTAATAAAATTGCCATACAAACTCCTCGATGCGGATTTCGATTCGATTTTCGATTCTCCTGCGTGCTAGCCCCACTGCACTATTGGAGAGCGTTCAGAAACATGCGGTTTTAGACTATTCAATTTTAGGAAGCGAGTGCACAAATTATATTACTGTTACAGATAGGAATCAACCCCTCTAGCGGCCGTTTCGTAGTGAAATGACAGCTCCGTAATGATAGTGCTGCAAAACTATCGACTGCTTATTATCGACATACTGAAAATTATCGATATAAATTTACAGCCCTAATCTACTTTTTTAATTCTGATATTTTAGGTTATTAAAAATCAAAACAACGAAATGCGATTATCTTTTTATTGAATTTAACATACAATATGACAAAAACGTACACAATGGAACTTATTAGAACCCACAATTCTCCGCCATGCAACGCTGTGCTTACTCTGCGATTCTGAAAAGATAAATAAGCATTTGTATAAAGTGTGACGACTCTAAAATGAAAAACAGTGAAAAACCTAGTAAAAATAAATAACCTGCCTCTCCATCTGATCTTAGTCTCTCCACTTCTCAATATCTGTACACCTGTTGATACAAAAAAGATAATTATATAAGACATTACTTTGTTTTTGAAAATAATTTTGTTTTATTGATTATTTACAAAACTTCAGATTGAAGAATTGAACTCTGCAGACAATGGCAAATAGTTTAAAACGTTTGAATACATTTTGAAGAAGTTAACATTAAAAGCAATTAATTTTATAGTAGGTAATCTAACCAAACAAATCAATCTAGTTTTTAATTTTGATGAATATGTTAAGGTCAATAAGAAATGTTTTCCATAAATTAATGATATTCATTCATATAAATGATTTTAATTAGAGTTTGAAAAAGCATTTAAAAGGAATGGCATACCCATTCCTTTTGTAATGCTTTTAAAATTATGTTTATCAAACTTTCACATTCTCTTAAATAATTGTGTCAGAGTTAAATGTTCCAAATTGGTTCACTAAACTCAAATAAAACTAGATTTATTAAATTCTCATGGCCAAATGTAAGGAAAGTGGATACAATCGAATCGTTGAACTCATCAATTGTAGTTACAAAATTTTTGGGTATTACACTTGATGCACGTTTGTGGGATCAACATAGTCCTTCGCGAACAGACCTAGTTCTGTTGTATATGTAGTAAAACAATTCAAGCATGTTACTATGTTGATACGGCAAGATAAATTTACTTAGTTATTTTCAGTGTCATGTAATTGGCTATTACTGCTGGGTTTCGGCTGCTAGTATAGAAAGTATTTTTGGACTTCAGTTGGTGCTATTTATAATTCACAAGCAAAGGTTTCTCTAAGAAATATTTTTAACTAAATTAATATATTGATTTAAGCTGAACAGTCTAATTATGAAAATTTGATTTGTCTATAAAAATTATAAAACCTTTGGTACCAATTTTCGATTTCATAATCTAAACACAAGAAATAGAAAGCCACTGTGAACAAGTGTGTATTGATCTGCTCATCACGTTCTAGTCATTTTCTGATATAACCATAAAAAGTAGGTGTTATAATAGCAACGTAACATCCCATTTTTTTTTTCGTCGTGACTATTGTGATTTTCAAAGCTTATTTACTCGCAAACTATAAGACTTGAGAGAAAATTGACATGAATAAAAAGTATTAATTTTAAAGCTATTCTATATGATACAACCATAAAAATTAGGTGTCCTAATATCAAGGCAACATCCCAAAATATCCCATCCAGTTAAATATAATTATTTATAATTCTGATAAAATATTTGTTTAATTAAGTATTTATTTGAGTCATGAATCGGAACTTATACTTTACACAAACATTTTATTTTTAAACTTTAGAATTATAATTTTATTTAATTAGGCTGATATTCTTGTTTTTATTTAATGTGGAATTAATTATTACATTTTTGATAAAAATAACCTAAGGAGATAAATTATTTTTTTCATCACGGAAATTAGTATGCATGAAACGGAAAAAATCGATTTGTCAAGGGAACTTTCTTATCTTGAATGTACTATATTTAATTTTATCACTGATTAGCCTTTCAGAAACAAGGGGTTAATAAGCAAACATATTTATGTCAAAAACAAATTAATCACCTTTTGACAGCCCACTTTCTGTTATTCATGTCCTGTTCATTGCTTGTGCAGTGGCTTATGTTCTTAGCATATTAATAAAATTGATAAAATGAAATTCAGGTCCATGGTGAGTAACCAAAGCTTCTAACATATCGAGCTTCTCTATGCTTCCGAAGTCACCTTGCGCCCAGACATGTGCACCATCAGAAGATCAATTTTAGCAGAGCTTTGCTACTCTTTTTGAGAAGAAGTGTTTTTCATTTTCATTCAATCTAAAAAAAAATTACATGTAATTTTGAACAACAACATAGTGTAGGTTATTTAATGGAAAACATAATATTAAATTAATTTTAAACTATTGTTTATTTAATGAAAAAAATATTACACAACTTTGCTCACCTATCATTATTGGATTTTTAAGTATTCCTGAATTTATTTCACTTGGAGGAAGTTATTTATTGCATACTCAACTCAAGATATTCATCTTCAAGTATTTGTGTTTCAAAATAACACTAGTTTTTCTGTGTTCATAAGTTGTTTTTATCGATTTCAAAATTGATGTGCATCCAGAAATGTAACCTCTGTTGAAGCCGATGGTCTGTAAAATATTTTAGTGGATTCATAACAATATAAAGTTCGCTCGTTTTTTAGTATGGGAAAGTTCAACTTCATACATTTTGGTAAATAACTATTAGGCCAAAGATGAAAGCGTTCTTCACCTGGATTTGCCTACAAGAGAGTTGCTGGATGTCTGATTATCAGAGTAACAAGTTGTACTCTGCACAAGTTGTACTGTCACCATGGTGATCTGATAAACTTAAGTAAGATTATGGTAGCTAACCAGGTGGGCTCAGCTATATTAGCATGAAATAGTATGAAACAATGAAAGGTCAAAAAGTTATTAAGTTTAGAAAATCACAAGCAAACAAACCGATAAAACTGCCGAATCCCTTCGTACACACAGGTACTGTTATTGAATCAAGAACAGTGAGTGTCAAAAATCTTAAAAAACATGCTTAAAACACATAAAATCTGAAGATAAATTAGAGATTTAAACAAACCAACAATGTAATAATGAAAAATGAAATGCAAATGTGTGCGTTCTACTTCTATGATGAAATGACACGACACGACACACACACATGCACCCAAAAGCAAAATGGCGTCAAAAAAAATGGCGGAGACTGTCTCAGAGCCGCTCCACTAACGACCCGCTAGTTATAGGGGTGATTCCAACGCCTGAGCGAGTGATCACACTAGACCTCAGACTAAGGAAAAAAGAATAGACATGAAATACCTACGAAAAAAACGTGCATACCTAAATGTGAATCTGGCACAAAGATGGCGGCTTGCTTGCTCATGCGGCAGCCTAACACACTGCACTTACCCATAATAAATGCAGTATTATGCAAGTTCAACACTTTAAACAAGCACAATTTTCGCCTAATAAAATTTTCTTCAAAACACTGAAACAAACAAGTCGCGATGACAACTGATGTACTTGTTGTTCATTGTGAGTACTGTGACAAAACATGGCGACCGGCCGCAGTGAGGTATTCTGTGATGTCGCCAAGATAATGTTGACATTTTTGGTAATGATAAAACTACTGTTGTCCTTTTTTACTTATGATTATCCTCATAAGTTAAAAAGAGATGCCAATATGTCAGTAACTATGCCGTCGAAATACATCACATTCCTATAACTACGTTCGTTATGCCGAGTCCTCTTTTTTTCTATAGTCTGAGCACTAGACTCCTAAATCGGAAGCAGTGTTGCCACGAGACATAAAAATTCATGTGAAAGAGGGAGGTAAAGATTTGGTTCCTGCAATCCATTTAAGTTAAGAAAACCGGACAACTACACTCCGAGGCTCCGAACGCGCTCCTGTATTTCTTGTAGATACTTAATCTAATGAAAGAATAAGCGAGCAAATTAGAATACAAATAAAACTTCGCGGAGAACTGATGTTGACTTTGACTTGGGTGCGTTCCGAGGTTCCGACATTGTGTAGTTTCGGATCGTAATAGTTCCAGGAACTATGTCCGACACTGGAACGACATACTTAGTTCCTTTCCGTGGCGATGATTTAAACAGGTTCACAGTTCCATTCACGTTCCATTTCTGTGGACCTATTCTGTCGTTTCGCGCATGTCCATGTCCGAACCGAGACATATCGACGAATCAAAACAGCGGGTCCGAGAGTCGGAGCGTTCCCAATAATAAAAAAATAAAATTGCCTTAAAATCCGTTGAGTAGTTTAAAAGATCTAAGCGAACATACAGCGGAAGCGAATTCATTTTATACTATGTAAAGACACGGTAATAGTATATGGTAAAGATTACGAGTATAACACGGACCGTAACGTAATGCATAATGGATTAAGGAACTGAAACTGTATGAATAGATATGGAACTAAACCTGCCCCTCTAGCACGACCATCAAAACACGATATTGATGTAGTTTAGTACTTACAGTAATATGCAGCAATGTACAGCGGAAGGGCTCGGACGGTTGCAAGTCGAGCAACGGGACTGAATGTTTGATTGTAATCTCGTCCTTTTCTTTGTAGGAAGCCCTTTACGACAAGTCGAGCTTTATACTTGTCTATATATACTGCCGTCTGGATTCCTTTTGATTCGAAGTACCCACTTGCAAGGGAGGGCTTTTCTGTCTTTGGGCAAAGTGCAGGGCGTCCAGACATTTAGATCGTTTAACGATTTCAATTCACGGCGTTTAACCATTCGTGTTTGTCCTCTCTCTCCAGAGCTTGTTTATAAGTTTCAGGATATTCAGAGTCCACGAAATAAACGTAATCTTTGAATCGCTCAGGTGGTCTTAGCGTTGCTCTATCCCGCAAGTTATATCTGGTTCCAGAGCCATCGATGGATTGTGATGAACACTCTCCCTCGCCATCGATTGGAACAGGAAGCACTGTGCTCTCTTCCGATGGATCTGCATCTTCTGGAGGGATATCGTAAAACACTTCTTCATCCTGTATAGATTCAGCATTTTCCTGTAAAGGCCTGTCTGCAGGATGTTGACAGTTTTCTCCCTCGGGAAATTGTTGACGATCGACAGGAACTGTTGGAATGACAATATCGTCTCCCTCGGGTTCAGTTGTTCTCTCTTCATGATCATCTTCTGATGAGACGGGATCTCGAATGCCTACGTAGCTATCCAAAGGCATTTGGATTGCATATTTCCTAGAAGCATCACAGCCAGCTCCATTAAGTGGTGTAGTGTTGTCGCTAATTGGCATAGATTTCTCATCAAATATGACATCACGCGAGCGAACGACCATATTTTTCTTTCCGTCTGTTATCCAAATACGGTAACAGTCTTCATCGTAACCGATGAGTCTGCCTTTAATAGCTTTCTTGTCAAGCTTTCTTCATTGCGGTTTTGGGATGTGGACGTAAGCTGTGCAGCCAATCACACGCAAGTGCTTGATAACTGCTCTTTTTCCACTCCAAAGCTCGTACGGAGTTTTTCCGTGTACACTTGATGGACCAGTTCTATTTAAGAGATATGCGGCGGTGTTGATAAGTTCTGCCCATATTTGCTGCGGCATGGGTTCGTGCGCATACATAATGGATCTCGCTGTCTCAACAAGAGTTCGGTTTTCTCTTTCGCTTACGCCGTTTTGTTGTGGCGTGTACGGGGTGACGAGTCGCTGTTGAATACCTTTAGAGTTGAGCATAGTTCGTATGGCTTCATTGTCAAATTCACCACCGTTATCGCTTAGTAGGCATTTTATGGTAAGTCCTGCTGTGTGAATCTGAGCGAGCGCCAAAGCGAGCTTATTCTTGACCTCAGACTTTCTCCGTTTAAAATATACGATACGGTACCTCGTGTAGTCATCTTTAAACAAAACGTAGTATCTGTAGTTAGAGTAACTCCGATGGAATGGTCCACATACGTCTGTATGAATGAGTTCCCCAGGTGCGGAAGCACGGGTCCTAGTTCCAAATTTTAATCGATGGGCTTTCCCATATACACAACCTTCACAGGTATCTTTGTCCAGAGGTAGGTCAAGTCCTAGTTCACGTTTGACTGTAACTTTAACGTGCCTCTTATTCTGATGACCGAACCTTTCATGATAAAGCTGCATCATTGCTAAAGTTAAATTAACTTCAGGGACTGCAGGTGGAATAACTTTCACATCTAATCGGTATAAACCACCTAATCTCTGACGTTTTCCCAAAAGTGTTGCCTCTCCGTTGACATAAGCGATGCACTCCGTTGTCGTTGAGGCGAATCCACTATTTGTGACGTTATCGTGGAACGCTAGAAAATAGGTTCTTGTTAATTGCCGGAACATACCAGACATTGCTAAGGGTTACACGTTGTCTTTTCCCTTTGACATTTACTTCAAACATTACTGCTCCTTTGCCTTTGGCCTGAATCGCGGTGCCATTAGCCGCTGTTACAGTACGATTATCCGTAAAGCTAATGTAATTCTGTAGTATGTCAAGCCGATTGGTCACGTGGCTCGTCGCGCCGTTATCCACGTACCAATGTTCGGAGTCGTGATTTACGTTGTATATCTCTGTGTTTTCGACCGATAATATAATATTCGCAGACTTAGAAGTAGAAGACGTAGTAGGATTGCAGCTCTTAGGTGGTTTCCCATCCTTATACCATTTGGGACAATTCCGAACACGATGACCCACGGCTTGGCAATAGTTGCATTTCATCTTTTTGTCCTTCTTCTCATTGGACGAGGTACTTGACGTCGCAGGAAGGGCTTCTTGTCTCTGCGTTTTGCTTTTATTCAAGGCCCTTTCAAACGCGCATAGATGACTTGTCAAAGTTTCGATGGTTTGCTCTTGTTTCGGTATTAAAAGCCAACTGCTTCTGAAGGGGAAGAAAGTGTCGTCGAGAGTGTCAGCATCAGCTCAGGTAGTGGTACTCCAGTTTCTTTGATAAGTTCTTGACCAAATATTTTTCAATTTAGACATGTGAGTAGCTACATCATCTGCTAGATCTTTTGTATAACCATAAAAACTCATGAACAGATTGTATGACTTATCTTCATCTGAACCATCGAATAATCTATGCTATTCGGAAATTATAAATAAAACACACTTATTCTTGTTTGTCTCAGTGAAAGACCACGTCTTTATTTCACAATTCGATACCTTACGAAATATTTGAAATTGATCATAAACAATAGAGATGTTATATATCGCCAGCATTGCTGAACATCCTCCACACCACACATTGAATTGACTAATTCAAGACACTTACGAGTAGTAGTAGTAATAAATTTAAATATCTAAATTAAAGTTGCAATATAAAGAAAAGGCCAAATAAATGTAAATACTAATTGACTAAAGTGTATCTTTCAGGTATTTTTATTTGCCTGCCTAATCTTGTAGTCATAGGAGCTTTATAGGAACTAGGTCTAGGATCAGCCTTTTGTGATTGCACGTTATTCTTGCCCAGGTCAACATTATCTCTACGCTTAGTGGTTTGTTCGTCCCTCGGCGTAAGCAATTCATCCCTGTTATTTGCCTCTAATGGATAGATACGTTGTACAGGTCTGGTTTTGTAACCGTTAGCAGTCTTTAACTTGACAGAGCGCACCACACCGTCAATTCCAGGATAAAGTTCTTCGACTACCGCTAATGGCCAGCTTACTCGCTTTCCTTCCGTTTCAATCAGCACTACGTCACCTTTCTTAACTATTTGTCTCTCTTTACATTTTTTAGTTTGAATCAATGTTGTTAAATATTCTTTCTTGAATCTTTGCCGAAAATCATCCCTAAGTTTTTGAAGATATTTATGTCGTTGATTCATGTTATTATTCTCTAAATGGTCTAAATCATCTTGAGCTGTTAGTTGCGATAAAGGCAATAAAAAACAGGCAGGAGTGAGAGGCTGTAATTCGCTTGCCATATCGTCTTGGACATAAGTAAGAGGTCGGTTATTTAGCACTGCTTCACAATCACATAATACTGTCGACAATTCTTCATAATTTAAACACGATTTCCCTAAGACACGTCTAAGCATTTGCTTGAGAAGACCAATTAGCCTCTCCCAAAAACCACCCCACCAAGAGGCAGTAGGCACATTAAACTTCCATTTTATACGATTGATCGCCGAGTGTGATTGTTTGATTACCTCTACCCAGTTCAACTGCGATAGTAGATTTTCCGTACCAACGAAATTCGTCCCGTTGTCAGAGTATATAATACTTATCCTCCCTCTTCGTGAAATGAACCTCCTAAGGGTCATTATAAATGCTTCTGTTGATAATGACTGAGTTAACTCAAGATGGACCGCCCGATATACAGCGCAGGTGTAAAGCACTATCCAAACTTTCTCGCCATTACGAAGATATAGCGGACCAGCAAGATCGACACCGCTTATTTCAAACGGCGCTGATGCCTGGATACGTTCAATAGGAAGTGGGGCTACTGGTACTTTTATACCTTTTGCTGTTTGCCGTCTGCAAATGGTGCATCGATAAATTACGGATTTTACCAACCGCCTTATACCGATTATCCAGTACTTTTGACGTATTTCGGTGATCATTAAATTTACACCCGCGTGTTGTAAATTCTTGTGCGTTTCTTCTACTAATTTACGGACTATAATATCCTCGGCTGGAAGTACATAAGGAAATTTAGCCCCAGTAGGTTCATCAGACAGGATAATTTTAGTTGTAAGTCTAAGGAGGCCGTCACTATCTAAGTATACATTCAAGTTCTTGCTTCGAATTGCCGCCCCATATTTCTCTTGTACGAGCTTAATTAATTTCTTTTCTGCTTCGTCAACTTCATCACCAGATAAGACCCTGTCTAAAATTTTCTGGTTCTTTGTTCGAACATTGTTAATAAATCGCATTGTCCAAGTTAAACCTCTTACTATATTAGAATATTTACAGAAATGTGCAAACATGTTTGTTGTACTACTTTCGGACATATTTACAATTAAAAAGTTATTTGAAAGTTCAGAGTGAGCTTTTAACTCTTCTTCGTTATTAGAAACTGCGGAGGAAGGCTATTTCTGAGAATCATACACCAACCAGGGTGGACCTTCCCACCAACGACAACTAACCAATGTTGACGCGTCACAGCCCCTAGACGCCTGATCTGTCCTGTCACGGTCGCCAGATATTCGGAAATTATAAATAAAACACACTTATTCTTGTTTGTCTCAGTGAAAGACCACGTCTTTATTTCACAATTCGATACCTTACGAAATATTTGAAATTGATCATAAACAATAGAGATGTTATATATCGCCAGCATTGCTGAACAATGCAATTCAAGCCAAACCTGACGATATCGCGCTATTTTCGACCAGCAAATAGACGCGCTCACGTCACTCAAATCAAAACAATATAACCTTTACGTGTTTTGGTGATTTTTTTTATTTTCGTTCGTTCATGGAATATTTGGAAAAAAAATATATCGGCAACTATTGCAAGCAATTATATATACAATTGATTGATTCAGATTCCGATGATGATTTCATGCCATATTTCATGTAAAATGAAAGCAGCAGCAGCAGCGAAGACGATCAAGAAGCAATTTTATCTGTAATTGCGTGCCGAACCAGAGCAAAGAGTATGTAACACTACGTAAACCAGAGTAGGACTTCGAATTTTCTTTAGAGATACATCTTTGGTTTTCTTTTCTGTTAATGGCCGGGAATCCGAATTGATTTGAATTTCCTGTCATTTGTCAATTCTGACAGATCGTTCACAGCGACCATGGCAGCGCATGGGTATTGTAAGCGCAAAGATGGTGGCGGTGGAAATGTCAACGATGACTATCGTAGATGCGATAACGCAGGGTTTCTTAAAGTGGGGTCCGCGGACCCCTTAGGGGTCCGTAGCGTGTGTATCAGGGGTCCGCGGTGGGTCAGTCTGTAAACATATTTACTAGGCAAGTGTGTTGTAAACTCGACGTAAACATGACATACACCTTGCCTTGTCGAAGACAATCGCACAATTTAACGTTCTCATTGAGGCCAAGCAGCAGCACCCTTCTCATTAACTTAGTAGTAAGTGTAATGAAAGTGCCAATGAAGGTATTTTTAATTACAATATAAATAAGGTTTTCTTTCATTTGCAAAAATATTTTTGACAGGGTCCGTGGAATTGTTTAATTTGTGAAAGTGGTCCATGACATGTGCGTGTGGTGTGAGAGCTCTTTTTTTAAAAGTTATAATATTTTTACGAAATCAAGGAAGAATTTAGGAAATAATTGTGTAAACAACATGGTGAAGATAAAAAAATTGTGAAATCAATAGGGAGAAAGTTCTGGTCGATTAACTGGAACACTCACTCTGCCAACCAGAGAAAATACGTAACTCCGGTCTCAAAATATATTAGATATAAATGTTCAACATTTTTATGTGGAATAATTGTGTTGAATTTGTGAAACCTATTCACAAATATTCAAAAGATTTTAACGGTTTATAAGGATTTGGCAAAGGTTTATTTGGAACACTCAGTTCTCTTATGGTGCAGACGGAGTGTTCCTAAACTTATCAACTTTGGCTAAATAAATCGTTAATATTCTTACTCTGTTTTACGAGTATAACGCAGAGTCAATTTGTGAAAAAAAAACCTTAACGTAAAACATAATAGTTAGAGAATAAATGAAAAAAAAAACTTTCTTTTCAACATCCCGTGCGAGAGCTCCGTATTTTAGATTTTATTTACATAACCTGAACTTAAATACAAACGGAGGCCACATCAGAAATTGTGAAAATGTTGTCACTAAAGTTTTGACACGTTTTTTATTTCTGAGATTGTTTAATTTAAACAATAATCAACATTATTACATTTCTATGTTAGAAATTTGTTTAGGGTGACCATGCATATATCAAATAAAATATTGTTGTTTGTACTTTTTAATTTTTTTATATTATTTATGCCTAAGGTGGTACATGCTCGCCTAAAAGATGCTTTTTTATTTACATATGTTCAGATTATACTGATCCGGGAAAACAGATTCAAGTTCAATATTCTTTATTCAATTGGGATTTTACAATCACTTTTGAACGTCAAAGAAGCTACGCCATTGGTTCACAAGTCTACGGCGGGAGACATTGTACTAGAAAGAACCAGCAACCGCTTTTTTTTTCTCCCTGTATTGTTACATAGTCGTCAATTGGAAGCTGAATTCAAAGTTAAAGATTGAGTTCAACTTCCATTACAAGATTAGATGTGTCAGTGTATATTATACATTTAAATATCTATAAATTAAGTCTACAATTAAGACCAAGCATTGACATCATTCAGATAATCATTGACTTTATAATATCCTTTACTCATTAGTCTTTTTTACATGCGCTTTAAACTTATGAAAAGGTAAATTAGTATCACTATCTGTGGAACTTTGTTGTAAAAAAATATACATTTCCCCATAAATGAGCCTCTAGTTTTTTTTGAGCTTGTACGTTGAAACGGCAAGTTTATTTTTATTTCTTGAATTTAAGTTATGAAACTTAAAATTAGTATCAAATGTGTTATAATTTTTACAAACATAAATCAAATTTTCATAAATATACTGTCCTGCTAAAGTCAATACATTAATTTCTTTAAATAAATCACGTAGAGAATCCCTTGTTCGTAAATTATAAATAGTCCGCACGGCTCTTTTTTGAAGTAAAAAAATATTTTCTATACGAGCGACTGATCCCCACAGTAGTAGCCCATATGACATGACATTGTGAAAATAATTAAAGTAAATCAGTCTTGCCGTTTCAACATCAGTAAGTTGTCTCATTTTTTTACAGCATATGCCGCAGAACTGAGTCTGTTTGCCAAGGATGCAATATGTGGATCCTGCAAATTTGAATCTAGTGTTATACCCAAAATTTTTGTAAAATAGACGAATTCAACAGTACTATGATTATTCATTTCCACAATATTATCCACTTTCCTAACATTTGGCAATGAAAACTTAATACATTTAGTTTTACTCGAGTTTAATGATAAATTATTCACAGTGAACCAATGCAATACTTTAGAAAGAGTACTATTTACAACGTCTGTATTTCCGTTTCCTCTGTCAACCTTAAATATTAAAGAAGTGTCATCTGCAAATACTGTATCGCACAGATTATTGGTGAAGTGTGGGAGGTTATTAATATAAATTAAGAAGAGCAGAGGTCCCAGTATTGATCCTTGAGGCACGCCCATAACGATAGGTGCACCAGAAGACTCAGTTCTATTAATTACAACTTTTTGGACCCTATTGGACAAATAGGTACAAATAGGACAAATAGTAACAGAATTAAAAAAAGTCTTCCTCATCATTGTCATTGTTTCTCATTGCTGCCTCCGTCACTGAAACTGTCCCTGTCCTTTGAACTTTCTGAAGCTTCTTGGCGTAACGCCTCCTCTACCTTTTTTTCCAAGCATTTAAAAAAATGTGTCCGACAAAAAAATGGTCACCCTATGCATTTCTCGCTTAGAAATGTAATAAAGTTGATTATTGTTAAAATTAAACAAGCTCTGAAATAAAAAATGAGTCAAAATTTTAGTGACAACATTTTCACAATTTCTGATGTGGCCTCCGTTTGTATTTAAGTTCGGGTTATGTAAATAATATCTAAAATACGGAGCTCTCGCACGGGATGTTGTAAAGAAAGTATATTTTTAATTTTATCTCTAACTATTATGTTTTACGTCAAGGTTTTTGTTTCACAAATTAACTCTGCGTTATACTCGTAAAACAGAGTAAGAATATTAACGATTTATTTAGCCAAAGTTAGTAAGTTTTGGAACACTCCGTCTGCACCATAAGAGAATTGAGTGTTCCAAATAAACCTTTGCCAAATCCTAATAAACCGTTAAAATCTTTTGAATATTTGTGAATAGGTTTCACAAATTCAACACAATTATTCCACATAAAAATGTTGAACATTTATATCTAATATATTTTGAAACCGGAGTTACGTATTTTCTCTGGTTGGCAGAGTGAGTGTTCCAGTTAATCGACCAGAACTTTCTCCCTATTGATTTCACAATTTTTTTATCTTCACCATGTTGTTTTCACAATTATTTCCTAAATTCTTCCTTGATTTCGTAAAAATATTATAACTTTTAAAAAAAGAGCTCTCACACCACACGCACATGTCCATGACCGAAAAAAGTTTAAGAAACACTGATAACGGTTCGACGGACCACATTTGTGAGCGCTAAAATCGACTAAGGTCATTTCTATTCCAATTAATCTAATTCGTATTATTTACATAATATGAATAGTAGGGGCAGGAACATAAAATAAAACATACCATCAGAAATACATAATGTTGACTAATTTGACATAAGACACTAGGAAGGAACTGGTACCTATAGTACAGGCTCGGCCTAGTTTAGGTACTAGTACATTGTATACTGCCTAATGTTAACAAATAAATAAAAAGTTCACAGTCTTAGTGGTTAATGCACCGCTCACCGACTGCACCGACACATACTATTATGACCTGTTCGACACGCGACTTAACATTCGTTTTCCTACAACGCGCAAGCCGTTGCACTGTTGGTCAGTCGCACGAGTGGTATCTGTTCGGTGTTGACGGTAGCAAGCAAACTTCGCTTAAAACAATAACACAGTCTAAGTTCTAACCCCCTTACTTTGTTCTTTATTGTGACAAATTTGTATATATCGCGTCTCACTTTACTTTAAGATGTGAAAGTAGGTATGTATACTAGTTGTAAGTCATGTTATTATCAATAAAGTATTTGTATTTTGTATTTGTATTTTACTCAATGACCTAACAAATACATGGACTGGCCCTACCTACAGAATTAACGTGACTACCTACAAAACTTTGGCACATAAAATGGCTACCTTTACTAGCGATGTACTCAGTATTAGTTGTGCAATATCGATAAAAAGTTTAAACCAATTCATCAATCCACTTATCTATGACATATCTAGGGAAATAGATCTTAGCTGAACTGCACATTACGGACCTACATTGTAATAATTTGATTGAAAAGTCGTGTTTCAGAAATATTTAGGCAGTTTCAAATTGTGGAACTACGCAGTTAGTAAGAGGAGAGGGCGCTACTGTGCGCACGCATACTAGGTACGTAAAACTGTTATAATTTATTTTATTTTATTTAAACTGCATTTTACCTCGGAAATGATAGTAAATATTGAAGTTTAGTACAGTGTGGTGTTGTGTAAAAGAAAGTGCTGTGAACGTCAGTCTCAAATGGGATTTATCACGTATAATAACTTATCATAGGAACCCACCCAAGTAAAGTAATTCGGTGCAGTGACAATAAAGTGCCTAACTTATCAGTGATTATTTTCTGATCATTTTCGCCCAGCTATATTTTGGTGCTTTTGCTGGTAGTATTTGTAATATTACCTACATCCGACGGTAATTATTGCCCTTCACAAATTGCTTGACGCGTGTCGTCATCTGTTGTCGCGGGAATGAACTGAGTGAGTAACTGACTGATGCGCTTTCGATTTTCAACCTGCTTTTATATCGAGCGATTGTTGCTTTTGGTGCTTCTGCTTTTGGTGCTTATGGTGCTTTTAGTCGTACTACTTAATGTAGTCGATAGAACGTACAAACAACTAACTGTAGGTATTTGCCTAGAAATTGTTCGACCCGTAACGCCATCTGTTAGCTGTCGAACGAACTAGTGGTTGACCGCGGCAATCAATTACTGCTTTCCGCGTATTGGCGTGGTTCATCGGTTTGGTCATAGAGGGCGCGACGCTGCAAGTTGCATTGTTTGTTTATCTAGTATTGGAGTAGAAATGTCTAATCAAAATCAACTGACCGCTTCTGATAACTGTGCCGGCTGTAACAAGCCTGTACCTAAATCCGAATTTATGCGCTGTACTAAATGCAAAGCCGCTTATGATCTAGAATGTATAAATATGAGCTCCGCGCGATTTTATTCTTTTTACAAGCTGGATAAAAAACGACGTGACTCCTGGAGTTGCCCAGAGTGCTTGAATAAGAAGAAAGAGTGGTAATCAAAATACCCCTATCCGACCGATTCCATCGCCTGAGCAGGACAGTAATGTAACTCACCGCTCAAAGTCTACACCCAGGGTTGTCAGTGAGGACGGCACGGAGATGGGCGATGCGGGGGACATCGGTCTGATGGATTCGGTGACTGAGCTGAAGCAATTTATTGATGAATTGCGCGCTGTGCGTACTGAAATGAACCTGTTTCGCTCGGCCATTTCTGAGCTCACTGCAGCCATCAAAACTCAGAATCTGCGTTTGGATGCGATAGAGGATCGTTTGGAACACCTCGAGGCCACTGAGGACAAGTCTAACGGCCGTGCAGTTTCTAGCTTGGAGGAAACCATAGCGCAGTTGAAACTTGAACTGAACGAGAGGGACCAGGAGATGCTGGGAAATGACGTCGAGATCACGGGCTTCCCGGAGACCAGCGACGAGAATTCAACTCACATTCTGTTTACTGTCGCTAATAAGCTCGGTGTACGGCTCGAGGAGTGTGATGTGGTCAGCGCTCGGCGGGTCGGTGCGCCGCGGGTGGAGGAGGACGGCGCGGCGGCGCGGCCGCGGGCCATCGCCGTGCGGCTGGCGCGGCGCTCGCAACGGGACGCGCTGCTGAAGGCCGCGCGCGTGCGCCGCCGCCTCACGCTAGCTGATATCGAACCGAGTGAACCATCGTCGTCTTCGCCCGTCCGTTTTACATTAATGAACGTCTCACCCGCTTCAACAGACAGATGTTCCATAAGGCCAGGAAGATCGCTAAAGGGTTGAGTTTGAAGTATGTGTGGACGAGGGATGGCAAGGTGTTCGCCCGACAGGAGAATGGCAAGGCCCGTTTTCGACTTCGCACCGAAGCGGACTACATAAGGGTTTTTGGAGTTGACGCTGTTGGCGACGCTACGCCTGATATTGCTAAATAAGAACTGTGTTTTTGTGGTATACTTGCAGGAAATGTTTTTTAAAATATGTTTATTAATAATAGACTTTGCTAATATTTCCTCCATTATTATTTATTTATTGTTAAAGATAGCCTATAGTAACGATTATTTTTGTTATTTAAATTTGCATTTTCTATATATTATAGTCAGTTTTGTGAAAGTTTGTATTTACTGTTTACTTTTCTTATCTCTTAAGCTTGCTGTCAGTAATACCCACTTATACTTTAACCATATTTTGTAAGTGCTATGAATTTGCATCTCATGAAGTTATTTATACATTGTTTTCGCGTCATAATTGTATACCGTATTCGTCTAAAAAAAGTTACATAATTTATTGTGTCTACAAAATTTGTGTCATACATTTTTTATCTACAATAGTAAACAGTAATTTTTGTTCGGATATTACCTTAAAAGCAATGCTAATTAACCATCACTTGTACATTAATAAAAGTATATGTTTCGTTTTAGGTATTTATTGCCACTCGTGTTGCATAGTTTATTTATTTCATTTGTCTCAAGTGTCATTAGGGTATTACTTCAAATCAAATCAAATCATTTATTCCTTTACTTGTTTAAATACAGTATGTTGTGTTGTGATTGTGGCAGTACTTTGCTTAAATATGTGTTTAAAATAAAAAACCAACTTGTTGAAGTGAAACTTCTTTAGGCGCGCTTGACTTGGGGAGTAAGCTGGCGAACGCGTGACGTAAGCGTTACGAAAAGTGTGATCGGGCAAGGCGAACGGAAGTTAAGTGGGGGATATAAGCAAGAGACAGCAGTGCGCGCGCACATTTTCTTTTTCTCTTCCTCTCATAGAAGTTTCACTTCAGTCGTGTGGTCATAAGCACACTCGTTTTTTTACTTTGTGCACCTTTTTAAATTGGCGTCATGTGACCTGAGTAAAAAAATATGTAATTAATTCCAAATTAATTTTAATTTCATTTTCTTATACATTTCAATTCCATAAAACTAAATATCTGACCATTGGCGTTTTAAACCCTGGATCTCTGGGAACGCGGCATGAGGAGTTTTTGGTTGCACTGGAGAGTCGTTCAATCGTTATTATGGCTATAAACGAGACGTGGTTGAGGGATGGTGAAGAGGCACGTGCGCCGCTACCCACCGGGTACAGGCTCCGCCATATTCCGCGTCCCGCTAATATTCGTACGCGCGGTGGAGGCGTCGGTTTTTATATTCGCACCGGTATCTATGCTAGGCAAATCTTGATTCCTCGCACATCCAACATTGAGCAGATGTGGCTGAGTGTCACATTGAATGGGGTCAGGTTGGCGATAGGCACCGCGTACCGCCCACCATGGTTGAACGCCGATACATTTATTGATGCTCTAACAGAATCTGTTAGTTCTCTTTCCAATTTTGACCATATTATACTTGTAGGAGATTTTAATATTAATTTACTGGCCCCAAATGAACCCAACACTAAAAAATTGATAGCGTTTCTTCAGTACCTTAGCTTAGATCAATACATTGCCCAGCCAACTCACTTCACTGATCATTCCGAAACCTTACTGGATGTAGTCTGTAGCACCACAAAGGTTTTTGATATATCTATAGATCATATTCCGGAACTAAGTGGCCATGCTTTTATATCTTTTAAGTTACGCCTTATTAAGCCTAATTTACCTCCTAAGTGGATTTCTTATCGACCCCTTAAGGATATAAATTTTCATGAATTTGACGCTCTTGTTAATGCTATCTCATGGGAACGGTTACTCAGCGAGGATGTAAATGAGGCGATTTCGTCTTTTAATGCATATATTTTACATGTATTTAACATCTATGCGCCTGTTATGACATCATGTATTAGAAACCGTGGTTATCCCTGGATAACTCCGACCGTGAGGAAAATGATGAAAATAAGAGATGCAGCACATGCAAAGAGTCGCTCAACAGGACTTGATGTAGATGTAAAATTTTATAAAGATATGAAATCCATTGTAAACAAAGCAATATTCTCTGAAAAATCTGCATACTTTCATCGAACCGTTGGCCAAGGCTCTAATAATCCAAAAATGCTATGGAAGAATATCAAAACACACATTGCTGATTTCAATAAAACATCGACATTTCTACCTTCTAGCATTAGTAGCCCTAACTTAATAAACAAACATTTTCTAGATGTCCCTGGTAACAACAGTGTCTCTCTTTCTGATCTTTCTTATTATGAGCACCACCGATTTGGAACTGCTTCATTCAAACTCAAACCTGTGGATGAATCTTACATTTTAAAAATAATTTTAAATATCTCCTCCAATGCGGAAGGTGTAGATGGCATCACTCGTGACATGATCTTGTTAACTTTGCCACGGACACTCAGTATTATCACTGCAATAGTTAACAGATCTATTCAGTCTAGTACTTTTCCTGATGCATGGAAAGAGGGCCTAGTCAAACCCATCCCTAAATGTAACAATCTTAACGCATTGAAGGATCTCAGACCGATTAGCATTCTTCCATTTATGTCAAAGATCCTCGAAAAAATAGTATGCCAACAGTTGACAGAGTATCTTGACAGTAACAACATTTTACCACAGAAACAGTCCGGATTCCGTGCTGGTCGTAGCACTGCTACTGCTCTAATGGATGTAGTTGATGATATTCTAGTTGCGGAGGATATATGTAATGGATCGATTCTGGCTCTTTTGGATTTTTCCCGCGCATTTGATTGTATAAATCATAATTTACTTATTTCGAAAATGGCATGTTACGGGTTTCACAATGACACATTAAAGTGGTTTTCCAGTTACCTCATTGGCCAATCGCAACGGGTTGAAATTATTAACGAATCTGGTATCAAATCACGTTCTGAGTCATGCTTAATCACCCGTGGCGTACCGCAAGGGTCAATTTTGGGACCACTTCTTTTTATCTTATACACTGCGGATCTGGCTAATTGTATAACAAACTGTAATTACCACATTTATGCAGACGATCTACAAATTTACCTTTCGTTCAAACCGAATGAGACCCTTGGCGCGGTAGCTATTATCAATGAGGACTTGAAGCGAATTAGTGAATGGGCAAATAAAAATTCTTTAGTCTTATACCCGCTTAAATCGCAGTTCCTCGCATTGGGCTCTAGTAACCAAATAAAGAAAATTAACACATTTAATTGATGTTAAAATTGGGGACACTGTTGTTGAGCAAGTTACTGAAGCCCGAAATCTTGGGGTCCTAATGGATAGTCAATTAAAGTTCCACAATCACTTTCTTATGACGGTCAGAAACTGCTTTTACAGACTTAAGGTTTTATATAAGGTGCGTATTTATATAGATGTTGATCTTAGAGTTAAGCTCTGTGAATCGCTCATACTCTCTAAGCTCAATTACGCAGATGCTGTCATGGGAGAGTGCATTTTTGGTTACACTAGAAAACTCATCCAGCGTGTCCAGAATTCCTGTGCTCGATTTTGTTTCCCCGTGCCACATAGAGCCCATATCACTCCATTTCTTAATCAGGGAAATCTCTTGAATATGAAGTCTAGGCGGACACTTCATTTCGCCTGTCTACTGTTCGGTGTAATACAAAGGAAGTCACCCTTTTATCTTTATAATAAATTATCATTTTCTCAACGCCCAGTCAGACTCGCTACATGGTTGGTTTGCCCTGGTCACAGCACAGCGGCATTTCGTGGCAGTTTTCGTTACTCTGCCACCAAATGCTGCCCCCCTAGCACGTCCACCAAAACCCGATATGATAAAGCGGTTTATCGCGGTGAACTGTCAAAATACAATAAGGTTTCGTCGTATTTTGACAGTTCATCGCGATAAATCGCTTTATCATATCGTGTTTTGGTGGACGTGCTACGGGGGCTGGAATAATATACCGCCGCCTATAAGGGGATGTCGTAGCGTCGGGTCCTTTCGTTGCAATTATAAAAAGTATTTACTAAACTTACAGAAATTGTGTATGTAAAGAAAAAATATTGCTGTGTTTGTTAACTTTCTCTAAGTTTTTGTATTACTATGTTATGTAACCTGTCACAATTTATGACACGTCATGCTGTTTGTATATTTCTATTATTCCATGTTGAGTGTATTACGTAGATATTAAGATTTTTGTTGTTGTTTATAGCTTAGTGTGTGTGTGCCATAGTAGTGCCTCTTAGAGCGTCTTCGGGGTGTCTACGGAAGACCAGCGCCGGAGAGTCTGCGACGCCTCGGCATTATGCTGAGTAGATACCCTTTCCGTGGCACATTTATTAGTGTACTCCCTTTTTTATTTGTTATTCTGTGTCAGTGCCACTGAATAAACCATTTTCTTTCTTTCTTTCTTTCAGTTTCTTAGAAAAACTTGTTAAAGATCACTATTTAACTTAAGCGGTACAAAGTTCGCCGGGTCAGCTAGTATGACTATAAAGTTACACCAATAGACGTGTATTTTCTTTGTATAAATAACTGCGAGAAAATGTTATTGTTAAAAAAATAGAATAGTTTTTTTTGGAAAAAATTATTTAAAGGAGGCGATAAGTACTTACCAAGTAGGTATGATAATTTGGGTGTAATTAAATTTTTTTTTTAGTTTTGTAAGGTAAGTTACTAATCAAAGTTTATGACAAACTTTATCATAGGAACCTTATATGTTCAATTATTATGAAAAATTTAGGATTTTAAAAAACTAAAATTAATTGACAATGATAATAATTCATCAATTATTAAGCTTTCCAATGATATTACTCGTACTTTAGTCACGGCTTAGGCACTTAAGTCTGTCCGTTTAATATATCGATAGCCTAATTAAATTTTCTCTTTAGGTATCTTCACTATCGCCCATTAATAATGTATGTAAATTATTAATCAAAAATATAAAAATTCTTACATAATTAAAGAAAAATATTACTGCTGAACGCTTCCTTCAAGTAAATTGGCAAATGAAATCAGAATATGAAACCTTAACTACATATTCCCAATTATATTTTTAACAATTTTGTTTACTTATTTGTGAAGAGTTAATTGCGGTGTATTTTTGTTTTATCTCGCACCGCATTGTGTAATATTGCAAGAAGGCATTCTGTAGTCCTTTATTGTGGCGCACTGTTAAAATATTATTGTAAATTACTTCGAGATTATGGAAAATAGTCAAAATCCGAAGCAAAACTCACACGTTCGTTCGGCACTTAATATGGCGGACTGGTCACGGTAGGCATTTTTTGTGACGTCATAGAAAATAAATGCCACAGACGAAACAGTATGCATCTCTTTCTTCAAATGTCATTTCACTTTTGTTAGAAAGAAACAAAACGATATTTGATAGATACGTGTCAAGATATCAAAGAACTGTTTAACAGGGCATCTCCATTATGTCTATCTCAATGATTTTACTGTTCAACGGAACGCAGGGATTGATAGTTCTGGGTTACGTTCACTTTGGGTGTGATTATCGCCGTGTATCTTTCGCCCGGTGATCACCGGTCTTATTGAACGGTTTTGAAACTGAACGCATCATATTTGACAGAAGGAACGCACCAAGTAAATTAAGTTTATATACCGTAAAATGGGGTTAATTGAAAATGCGGGGTGAATAGAAAAAAAACGAGGAAAGTTTTTTCAAGAACAATTACTCGTTGACAGATATAGGAAAACTACTAAATTATTATATTTTTAATATGGTAACATTTTTTATATGGTAGCAACGCCGATTTGAAATGAAGTATGTCAAAAGTGATTTTAGTAACGTTTTTCAAAGCACCAGTTGAGCTGTGTGATTTTGAGGTCTACAAACTTTGGGTTTTTAACGAAAACTACGTTTCTTACGGTGTTGAAAACACTTTTAATCGATCTGTGGTTCCTCTGGGATAAATTTTGTGCAAAAGTAAGTACCATTTTTATAATAGTTTTTTTTATTATAAACGTAAATAATGAATTGTGCCAATTTTGGTTTGTATTTGAGGTTAATAGACACGGGGAAAAGGCGAATAGACACGTAGTATGGGGTCAATAGATACGGCATACGGGGTTAATAGAAACGGGAAGGGGTAAATAGAAACGAGAAAGGGGTCACTGGAAAAAATCCATTTAGGGTTGCCACGCATGTTTAGTTCTCATCATCATCATCATCATCATATCAGCCAATAGACGCCCACTGTTGGACATAGGCCTCCCCCAAGGATCTCCATACCGATCGGTCCTGCGCCTCCCGCATCCAGCGGCTTCCCGCGACCTTCACCAGATCGTCGGTCCACCTTGTGGGGGGCCTACCAACACTGCGTCTCCCGGTACGCGGCCGCCACTCGAGGACCTTTCCGCCCCAACGGCCGTCGGTCCTACGAGCGATGTGTCCTGCCCACTGCCACTTAAGGTTTGCAATTCTTTGGGCTATGTCGGTAACTCTAGTTCTTCTACGCATCTCATCATTTCTGATGTGATCACGTAGAGAAACCCCGAGCATAGCCCGCTCCATTGCCCTTTGGGTGACTTTGAGCCTTCTGATGAGACCCATTGTAAGCGGCCACGTCTCAGTTCCGTATGTCATCACTGGCAACACGCACGAATTGAAGACTTTCGTCTTGAGACACTGCGGTAGATGGGCCGAGAATATGCTGCGTAGCTTCCCGAACGCTGCCCAGCCGAGTTGGATTCGCCGATTTACCTCTTTCTGGAAGTTGGACTTACCGAGCTGGACTATTTGCCCCAGGTAAACATATTCGTCAACAACTTCCAGCGTAGAGCCTCCAACATTCACAGGAGTGGGTACTACACGGGAATTCGACATTATTTTAGTCTTGTCCATGTTCATTTTAAGACCCACTTGTTGGGAAACTCTACAGAGGTCTTCGAGCATTGTGCCTAGATCCTCCACGGTCTCAGCCATGACTACGATACCATCAGCAAAACGAAGGTGAGTCATATACTCGCCGTTTATGTTGATGCCGAGTCCCCTCCAGTCCAAAAGCTTAAATACATCCTCCAACGCAGCTGTGAACAGTTTCGGCGATATAACATCACCCTGTCTCACACCACGCTGAAGTCGTACTGGTTTCGAGTTTTGGTCCTGAAGGCGGACTGACATGGTGGCGTTTTCGTACAATGACTGCAACACTTGGATGTACCGATAGTCTATTTGGCACCTCTGGAGTGATCTAAGTACGGCCCAGGTCTCGACAGAATCAAAAGCTTTCTCATAGTCCACAAACGCCAAGCATAGTGGCAGATTATACTCCTCGGTCTTCTGTATAACCTGCCGCAGCGTATGGATGTGGTCTATGGTACTATAGCCTTTTCGGAATCCGGCTTGTTCGGGAGGCTGGAAGTCGTCGAACCTGCGTGCGAGACGATTCGTGATGACCCTCGAAAATAGCTTATAAACATGACTCAGGAGCGTGATGGGTCTATAGTTCTTCAACTGGGCCCTGTCGCCCTTTTTGAAGAAAAGTGCCACCACGCCCCTGTGCCATGCTTTAGGCGTTTTGCCCTCGAGTATGACGGAGTTGAATAGCCGCTGCAGCGCTTTCCGGACTGGTAGTCCACCCGCTTTTAGGAGTTCGGCTGTAACTCCATCATCACCCGGTGCCTTGTTGTTTTTAAGCTGTTTAAGAGCCACACTAATCTCGTACAGGCTGACGTCCGGGATATCTTCGGTATAGTGCCGGGTCAATTTGGCTCTAGGGTCTGTAGCCGGAATAACAGGTGCCTGTGATGTTGCGTAAAGCTGTCCATAGAAGCGTTCGATCTCGGCCATAAGCTCAGGTCGGGATGTAATGACTCTGCCGTCCTCTGTCTTCAGCTTCGTCAGCAGACTCTGACCGAGTGACAGATCTCTTGCGAACACTTTGGAGCCCTTGTTCTGCTCAATGGCCTCTTTAATACGTTCCGTATTAAATCGGCGTATGTCGCGAGTCAGGCACTTAGAGATCTGTTTGTTGAGTCGCCGACGAGCATCTTCAGAAGACTGCCGACCCATTCCACGCCTTTCCTCCATCAGCTTAGCTGTCGGCTCCGAGATCTTACTTCGTTGCTTAGTACGGCTGGGTTTTCAAAACTTTGCACCCACCGTAAGGACAGCTTCCACAACCCTGTCATTATAAGTGTCCACATCCGTGCAGTCCTCCAGGCAATCGAAGCGATTTTGTAATTCGAGTTGAAAGCGCTCGGGGTTTTGGATCTGGATGGCTTCGGGACGGAGCGCAGACTTCACCAGTCGATACCTTTCCGCTTTTATGTTAAGATTCAATGCGCCTTGTAACATTCGGTGATCGCTCCCCGTGTTAAACGAATTGATCACTGAGACGTCATTGAATATGCGGGTCTTAGTCGACATGATGAAGTCAATCTCATTTTTTGTCACGCCATCCGGACTTTTCCAGGTCCATTTTCGATGTAGCCGTTTTTTGAAGAAAGAGTTCATCATATAGAGTCCCTCTCTCTCCATGTAGTCGGCTAGCATTTGACCTCGAAAATTCCGGATTCCAGCTCCAAATTGCCCCACTTTCAACTCATTATCGCCCCGCTTGCCTAGCCTTGCGTTGAAGTCTCCCATGACAACGGTGTAGTGAGTCTTGGAAGCATGTATTGCCCGAGAAATATCCTCATACATAGCTTCCACTTCCTCGTCGGGGTGGGTCGAGGTCGGGGCGTAGACCTGTATGACCTTCAGCGAATACCGTTCGGTGATTCTGAGTATAAGGTACGCCACCCTATTCGACACACTTCCGATCTGTACCACGTTGTTCACGAGAGACTTGTGGACTATAAACCCGACACCACCTTGGGACAGTTCTTCGCCCTCCCGGAAATAGAGCAGGTTGCCGGATTTAAGGACCATCGTATCCTCACCCTCTCTTCGGAATTCGGATAGTCCTACAATACTCCAACGGATCCTGCTCAGTTCCCTCTCCAGTTCCAGCAGCTTCTCCTCGGTCCGCAGTGTACGCGCGTTGTACGTTGCCAGGGCCAAGGTCGTTTGACGGGGGGTATTCGCCGCCCGGGGATTCTTCGCACCCCAGGTCCCAGCGCCGGGTCGATGACCGTCACCGCCGGCACGGCCTCCGGGACCGCCGGGCACTTGGGGCCTTTGGTTGGTTCGATTATTCATTTTGGGGGGGTTTTGGGCCTTCTCCCACCACGCTGGCCCAGTGCGGGTTGGTGGGGTGCGCCAGAGCCTCGTCTGTTGAACAGCAGGGTGTTTAGTTCTAGTATATTTAAATTTAACTTCCATACATTCACATCCCGAATCTAATTCGAAGCAAAGTAAGCACTTACATTGCTTAGGCGTCGAGCAAATTGTCTCAGTATGTTTCAACGTAAATATTTTTTTCTTTACCTAGAGTAAAATCAGACGAGTGAGTGTAGTGTGCCTACTTAGTGCACCAGGGATCGTGGATTTGATCTTCGCCCAGCCCCCCTATTCTGTAACTTCGGTTGCTAACTAGAACTGTCATTTTTGAAAGGAACTTAACATGCATTACTCCTATCATGAACGCTGCCGTAACACATAAGATCACTAAACCCGTAATGGATATAAAGTGGCTTTCAAAAATGACAGTTCTAGTTACCAACCGTAGTTAGCGAATAGGCCTGCAGGACAATCCTTTATGTGATGAACATTTCTGTTTGTTCTCACGTCACAGGGTTTGTCCGAGATAAGCTCCAAAACAACTTAATCGATTTTCGTGTTTGGCTAATTGTCCAATTTAAAAGATAGGATTACCTTTTACCTCGATTATTGATTTTAATTTCGGGGCTTTCCCCTAAATTTAGGGGGGAGAAACATAGAAAGGGGAATTTTTAGGGGCAAGATTTTTTAGGGGCCTACATTTATTAACATCACTTATAACCAGATTTTTTAAATCACTTATTAGCAGAATCTAACGGTTAAAATAAACTTGGAATTTTCAAAATGATGTCCAATTTTCAATTAAAAAAGACATCCAAAGTAAGGACCAGTTGAAATTCTATTTTGCAAAATTTAATCGGATATGGTAATAAAATGACGTAAAATCGGATTGGAATCAATTACAAAAAAACAGTGGATACACACTACTTAGTTCTTCTGCCGAATTCTATTCAGAAGTTTATTATAATTCCTGATGCTACCAACCGCCAACGTTTTGAAAATATTGCAAAGATTGTTAAAGCGTTATTAACGCTGCCCATTTCCAATGCCGCTGTGTAGCGTGCCTTCTTCATATAATTATGCCGTTATAAAAAATAAATTGAGAAATAAACTTTTCTTGGACATCTTGCAAAGCTTCATTATGGTAAGATTTATCATACAAGAGAATTCGGTTCTTGAATAAATTTTGAACCTTCAGGAGAACATTTAAAAAGCTTCAACTACAGGATGTATGATCACAAAATGCGCCTAGCATTAGCTCTTCTGAGGTCATTTATGACGACGACAATGCCATTTTAGAAATATTAAATAATTTTGCCCAATTATTGTTTTATTATATGGCCCTAAAATACTTATATACTGATTACTGACAAGGCAAATATAATATCCAAACGTTATTTAATCGATATAAGATTATTAAAAAATCTAAGGGGGATTTGAAAATTATCTTGGGGGAAAATTTTGGAGGGGTTGGCAACTTGGTTAGAGTGATTGAGTGATTCAGTCAATGGATTCAGTACGTAGTATCTCTAATTATTAACCCTGCGTTCCGTAAAACGATAAAAGTGATAATATCGCGAATCCGATCAAAGTCACAACATAACCTACTGATTCAATAGCCCTTATATTTTGGGACGATTTAATTTGGTCGGATTCGCGATAATTTGTGATTCAGTGTTGATTGTTTAATTCATTGCTGATTGTATTACGTTTTTATATTTAAGAAAAGTGTACTATTCGATTTTGAATTCATTTGATTGATAACTATTTCATTAATACATCGTAAAAGTTATCTATTTAAGTTTAAAAAGACAAATAATACCAGAATGTCTTTAAATACTGCCCATGCTGATAATGGGGTGTTGATACATGCAGGAGAAGTGTAAGTTGTTTACTTCATTGATTTGGTTGTCCCAGAATTTTCTAGACAAAGTTTTTTCGATTTTTGAGAATTGGTCATGATTGCTGATATTTTTGAGAATGTGTAAAAATGAGTTTCATATCTAAGAGAAGTTGAAAGTTAGGTCAGGCAATTTAGTAGGTAGGCTCTTTCTCAGATTGATCATTGAATAGAAAATTTTTAAAATTGTGGAAATCTACTTGCTAGGTATCTATTTGCATGCATATTCCTTCATACTATCGGCCCGTTCCAGATAAGCATTTTTAGCCATAAATACCAACATTTTTAGCATCTCTGCGTTTCATTAGCCGGTGATGCTAGTTTTTCTTGCTGGTTGTCATGCGTTTCATTTAAGCATTTTTAACACGAAATGCTAGCATCAAATACCCATGCTAATAGATGGGTCCTCTGATACCACTTTTTGACAGCTTTCAAATTTGACATTTGGAATCTTTTTTTCATGAATCAAACAGGATTTTCAGTGGATTTAAAAAAATTATTGAAAGATATTTATAGTATCAGCCAATTCTGATTTATATTATAAAAAATTTTAAGTGGCTGGACTAATTAAGTGAGGTGTCAAAATTCAGCACGAAAAATCAGTACCTTGCGTTTCATTTGTAACAATTAGCGCGGCTAAAAATGTCAACATTTCTTAAAAGAAACGCAAAACGAGGCTAACATCAGATGTTAGCCTCAGAAAGTAGCAGTGCTTTATCTGGAACGCAAGGTATGTATCTATGATATGACTCATTTTGAAAGTGTTGTACTTGTGACAGTGAAATTACTGGGGCTTCTATTGAAACTACATAATTTTAAACTATTACTTACAGTATTTAATCCTTTTTATTTTCCTTTCAGTATAATACTGTTCTCGGACAATGTTACTGTTGAATTTTATGGAAATGACACACCTGAATTCAAAGGGTCTAAAACTGGAAGAATGTACCTCACTACCCATAGAATGATTTACAATTCAAAAAGTGTATCTGATGTTTTGAGGTCTTTTAGCTTTCCATTTGTAGCTCTTCAGGATGTAAGTAAAATTTAGAAAGTGTAATTCAGAGATCAGCTTATTAGCATAATAGCATAAATCTATACATGGTGTTTCAAAATAATCAATTCTTTATCCATAACTCATTATTAAAATGTGTTTACACGTAATGTCATTCAACCCAAAATTTTCATGTAAATCATAGTATCATTATCATGTCTATGATTTACATGAAAATTTCAGGTTGAATGACATTACGTGTAAACACATTTTAATAATAAGTTTTCAATAAAGAATTGATTATTTCTTGGTTATTTTGAAACACCGTGTATATGTATAAAAGGAGAAGTTCCCATCTATAGATGCACGCACAGCCGTAACCGCTAATGGTAGGAAGAAACGTGAGGTTTTAATTCAAAATGCGGACGCACACTAAGAAGGGATTTTAACAAATTTCAACCCTGAAGGGAGAAAGGGGTTGCTAGTTTGTATGGATTTTTAAAAAAATTAGTAACGATTTTGTTAATACTTTAGATTCACGCTAAAAACATTTTATTGAACACGTGTTTCATGGTTTATTGGAATTCACCCCCTTAGGATGCAAAATAGGGGTTGAAAGTTATAAAATTCCCACAGGAAACAATAATAACGCTGGCGAAGCCGCATGCCGAAAACTAGTAAGATATAAGATTCTAAGATAACCCTGAAACTATTTACCATCACGGATTTTGATAATATTTCAGTAGGTTGCTATTTATAGTTCTAGAGTTACGAGAAAAATTATTTAAAAAATCAGTGACACCTGGGAAAGTCGGAAAATAGGTGGTGTTATAACACCTGGGCCCCGTTTCACGAAGCAACCAGTTAACAAGTAACAAGTGAACGGATAACAAGCATTGTAATGACAAGTTTACAAGTACAAGTGTTTCACGAACGTTACTTTTTACACCATAATTATTTTACAACCGTAAAATATCGGTTACAAGTAAGTAAGCACATCATTGAAATAAATTAATAAAGTAAAGATATGAAGAGGTTTTTGTGCAGAAATAAACAATAGCAAGGATTAAACTACTCTTCTAGCGAAGAGAATAATAGTTATCTATAACTAATGGATAAAATGCAAAAAGTTAAATTCAGTTTTTGAAAGAAATTCTTTCTAGAAAAAAGTTTTATCTGGTGCACAGTATCACTGTGTTGGATATCACCAACACAGTGATACTGTGCACCAGACAGACCCCATCCAATGTAAGGCAATGCATAGTTGCAGTTTTTCTGGTAACGCCTGACTTCTTGCAGTTTGATGTTTTAAGAATGTTCCCAATAGAGTGAGAAGGTCTTCCATTTTCACTGAAGTAAGGCGAAATCGTTCGTTGAACTCTTACTCCGTACGGAATTGCGTGTTAATTCTCTCCCGGAATACTCTTGGGTATGGGTGTCGACCATTATTGTTTTCCCATAATTTCACATAATTTCTCTCCTCGACATGTTACTCAGTAGACAGATGAGGGTAAGTATCAAAGATTATCCAAGCAATATTAATTTTATTACACTATTTACTTCGTTGTTTAACTATTTAGGCTAAAAAGTTACAAGTCTACCGAGAGGTTGAGGTGAGTAGAATTGTTCAACAAGTGAACAAGATTGTCAACTTGTTTTTGCATATCTTTGTGAAACACTAGTAAAATTAACCGGTAATTGTTAAAATAGTCTATGGTTTGTCTGTGGATTGTAATACAAGAACTTGTCACAACAATGATACAACTTGTTGCATAGTAGTTTCGTGAAACACCTTTTTCTTGGTTTTTAACTAGTGTTGCCAGTTTTTACTTGTAAAATTGTAACTTGTTGCTTCGTGAAACGGGGCCCTGGTAGGAGAATGCACTACTATAGTATGTACTGAGGGATAGGAAAAGATTGGATTTAAAAAAAGCAAATGGAATGAGCTGTTTTTATTTATTCTGACAATATTTAAACTTAAATAGGAGTATGATACACCAGAAAACAATTTTTAGAATGTAAATAAACAACACACTTCTTACAAAGGAAAATAAGTTTTCTTTTTGCAGACTTTACAAGTAAACTGCATTTCTTTGTGTTCAATAATATAGTCCAATCTGTTAATCTAGAACTTTCTCTATGAGTAGAAGTGGGAAAAGGTCTACGCTTAGCATTTTTCTTGTGGTCTCTTCTTTTTCTGTTGAGAGAAACGTTTTGCTTTATGCAATGACACGACTATATGTACATACATTGGGCGTTACGCACATGGATATGCGTTATGAAACTGAATTTATAGCATAGCTGTGTAGACCAAAGGGAAATCAGTATTTGACGACTTCTCCCAATACATTGTTTTACGAGGCACTACAATACAATATATTATAAACAATATACCAAGAAAACATTTCACCTCTGCTTGAGTTATCATCCTTATTGTTTTTTGCTGAGCATATTTATTTGTGAAGTGTACAAGCAAATCAATGATTTCATTGTTCACCAAAACTTCGATATAATACATAGGCAACTGTAAATATTTAGGGGCCTGATCATATATCTGCGATTTCGAATACTTTAGGATTGTGCGGATTCCGTCAAGTATAATATTGATTTTACCACTGCTGATGTTCCTGCTATAGCAGTAGTGGCAACATTAGTTTCTTGAGCAAATGGCTCACTGCGCCTTTTTTAAGCTGAATGTAATGTAACAATGTAAAATTATCATTTAAAGAAGACTCACTATAACCTCAGCTTCGAACCAGAAGATTTCACTATGGTTTCGCTAACCGAATTAGCATCTGTTACGTCTGTATTTGTATTTATAAACATAATATTTACTCAATAAATTAATTAGAATGACTGGATAAAATTAACTAAATAAAATAATATTAAATAGAAATAAGTACAAAAAAAAAGTATTTGCAATAAAAATTATCATCTTATATTAAATATGTAACCTATAAATTAATAATAAAATTTAATTATGAGAGGAGATTCAGGCAACGGTCATACTAAACGCAAAGTAAACAAAATGTAAAGTCTTATCCCGTGTGTTTTCAGCCATTGTGACATTGTTATTAAAGAACGGGGTCGGCGGTGGCCGGGCGATTGTGGTGGCCCGATAAAAAAAAAATATCATGTACCCTATTTATATTTGTTAGCGTATCTATACAAATACTAAAGATATGTTTGTGTCACAGATCTAAAAGTGTGATATGTTGGAGATATGTCTTGTTGTTAATATGTATGTATAATAATGTAATAATAATATTATTGTAAATGAGTGTGAGAACTGAATGGATGCAGTGTCCAGAAAAACCAAATTTGGTTTATAAGATGCTGAAAAAAAAAAGTTAAAATGTATTACTTGTTTTGTGAAATAAATAAATAAGTAATTATCTGTAGGCAAAATAGCAGTAACATTTGGCAAGGTTGTCTTCTAATCTGCTTTCAATAATTCCTCTATTATTTCAATGAGTTTTAAGGCCTTTCTCGAATGTAATATAAATTTTAATACAAAAACATGTTAGACGTTGATACTACCACCAGGTGTTATAACACCGGAGCGATTCAAAAAGATGTAATATTGCAATACCATACTCAAATCATTTGTATTTGGGTTACTAACAATGCATTATTAATAATATATGCCAAAAAGATAGTAAAAGATGAATATATGTTAAAAATAGCTTATCTTTTATCGGACATAATAAAACTGCTGCTTTAAAACACAATTTATGCTGTAAAATGACCTTATTTTGTTTATTACAACTGCACATAATCAATCTTTGACAAGTACTGAATGAAATAACGGTAGAAATTTGATTGAAAGTTCCCTTTTTATACTTCATATTTGAGGGTAAATGTTATTATATTTTATTGGTGTTATAACACCTGTCCCCGTAGCACGTCCACCAAAACACGATATGATAAAGCGATTTATCGCGTTGAACTGTCAAAATACGACGAAACCCTATTGTATTTTGACAGTTCACTGCGGTAAACCGCTTTATCATATTGTGTTTTTGTGGACGTGCTAGGGGGGCTGGTAGGGCTAAGTGGGTTAATATGACAAACTAGTAAGATATAAGATTCTGTTAATATGACAAATGCTAATAAAGCACACTGGCAAAGTAGTTTTAACTAATAAAAATAAATAAATAAAATACACCTACCCATTGTACTTTCACGATCCATGTCAAGAAAGCAGAGTCTTACAAGGGCATTACCATCCATCTGAAAAACGAAAACTGAGCAAAAAAACTCGATTCTGGCGAAATCCAAAAGTGAAACGCCACCAAGCAAAAAAAAAGAAGAAGAAGATTTCACAAAATGATTATATCTACATTTTACGATGGTTCACCAATTTTTTTTTTTTGTTCCTTGTTTTATCTTGCGATCAGTCTGGTGACTTTAAGCAGATAAGTTGTGGGCTATAAGGCATGTGGAGAAGACTCCCATTGGACACATTCTTTTAGTGTGACAACTTATCTTAGTTGCCCAGGTCTTGGATTTTTCGCCTCTTTAGGCGTTTCCAAGTGTCAGGAATTGTGAGCTGTACAGCCAAGGGATTTGGGTGATACTTCAGTCGTGTTTTATATCCCAACGCATGTGATCAGATTTCATCTTTTACTGTTGCGATCTGTAGGTATTCATGAATCTCCACATTTCTGATGAACCATGGTGTGTTGGCAAGGTGTTTGAGTATTGAGGCTTATATTTGAGTCGCAGGCCGATCCCCACAGCTGCACCCCATATGTCCAAATTGGCTTCAATATTGTATTATAAATGAGGAGCTTGTTATCAACTGATAGCTTTGAGTTCCTACCAATAAGCCAGTAGAGCCCCCCATACCTGAAGTGCAGTTCATCTCTCTATATGTTTTCTCCAAGTCAGTCTACGATCTAAATGCATTCCAAGATACTTTACGGATTCTCTGTGTGGTAGCTGTTGACCTCCTAGATGCACAGGGGGACAGTCTTCTCTTCTTAGTGTGATGGATATGTGTGAGGATTTTGATGCACTTGCAGTAACTCTCCATTTGTCCAGCCAGTTTTGTACTTCATCAAGACTGTTTTGTAACATTTGCGAAGCTTCTATGTGGTTTCTATTACTCGCTAGTATTGCTGTGTCGTCTGCGAATGTAGCAACTGTAACTTCAGAATTGTTCGGAAGATCTGACGTAAAGATTGTGTACAGAACCGGGCCAAGGACCGAACCCTGGGGTACCCCTGCATAGAATTTTGATGTACTATCGTCTTCACGTATTTGGAATATTCTGTTTGCTAGGTAGGATACCAAAATGCAATAGAATGTATGCGGTAATTTTGATTTTATTTTATACAGTGGACCTCTATGCCATACCCTATCGAAAGCTTGCTGAATGTCCAGAAATGCAGCTGAGCAATATTCTTTCTGTTCCAATGAAGTTCTTATAGTTTGGCAAACTCTGTGAACTTGTTCTATTGTTGAGTGCTGTTGGCGAAACCCAAATTGGTGTTCTGGAACTACTGAACGTTCCTTAAGTACGTTTAGTAGTCTCTTAAGGAATATTTTTTCGAATACTTTAGACAACACTGGTAATAGACTTATAGGCCTGTATGAAGTTATGTTGTTTATTGGCTTGCCTGGCTTTTGTACCATGATTATTTGAGACACCATCCATGGTGCCGGATAGTAACCAATCCTGATCATAGCATTGAAGAGGGTTGTTATGTAAACAAGAGTTCTACCAACACTTTTTTGTCTATCAAATCGAAGCCTGGTGCTTTATTGTTGTCAAGGTTTTTGATTACTCTGTACACTTCCTGCGGTGTAGTCGTCTTTATTGGAAACTCCAATTGAAAATCCTGACTGAGAACCTCATCCACACCAGAGTCACTGACGCCAGATTTTCTTTCACTGGGCTTGAATATTTTAGCCAGATGTTCTGCAAATGCGTCGGCTTTTTCTTGGCTTGTTCGAGCCCAGGTGTCACCAATTAATTTAAGTGGAGGTTTGTGAATTGTTGGCCGGTCTAAACCCTTGCATGCTCTCCATAATGAGTAGTTGGTAATGCTTGTAGCAGTTAGCGATTTTATGTGTTTCTCGGTCGTTGTGTTTGCAGCGTTGGCGATTAGTGCTTTCAATTCCTTGGTATAGTTATTCAGGGCAGTTTTGTCTGCAGGATGGCGAGTGGTATGCCATACTCTGCAAAGTCTTTGTTTTTCTAGGATATGAAGTTTGATATCATATGCTAATGTTTTGTGATTAGTGTTCATATCATGGATCTCCGGTGTGCACTTCCAGCAACTTTCTTGAATGACAGTACTAATGGTGAGGAATACTGGAGTGTGATCTGAGGATCCATCTTGACATGGCTCTATTTTGAAAAAGAATCGAGAGAGGCCTTTTACTACAAAAAAGTCAACAACATCCGGGAGCCTATGGGGGTCAGTCGGCCAAATAGTTGGTTCCGAAGTTGCAATTGATTTGAGATCAAGTCAATCTAGACTTTTTTTGAGTTCTCTGCCTCGTGTTGTTGTTAACCTTGAGCCCCAGTGCACGTGCTTAGCGTTCCAATCCCCACCCGCTATAAAGCGTGCACCAAGGGTTTCCAGATACTGGGAGAACAGAGTTTCGGTTATTCTGTGTCTAGGAGGACAGTAGAGGGCCGACACATTAAAATTACCATTTTTGTCCTCAACCATCACAGTTGTTGCTTGTATATGTTCTTTCTTGTATTGTGGTAACTCGCAATGCTTAATTGAGGACTTAATGATCACTGCACTTCCTCCGTGAGCAGAGCCATCAGGGTAGTTTGTACTGTAGATGTTGTAGTTTTTTAAGTTAATGTGACTGTTGACAGTAGACACAGATAAATGACATGCTTTCACAGCTGGGCAATATCTTTAAAGTGTAGATAATTTCAAATGTTAATTCAATATAAATACTTATATTGGTTTCAGTTTATATGTTACTGTAAAAGCCCGAACTACGGTAATTTACCGGTAAAACTTTCTGAATAAAATAAAATAAAAACTTAAGATTTACCAGTAAAACTTTAAATTTACCGGTAATACTAAGGATTTACTGGTAAAACTTAAGATTTACCGTAAAACTTAAATCCTTAACTTAAATACTTCACTTCCTATCCTTAAATCCTTAGCTAAAATAGTCCTTCATTGTGTCCTTCACTACTACTGCACCAATCCCCGTTTAAATTTCCTCTCAATATTTCCCTAGTCCAAGGTTGCCTGGAAGAGATTGCTTATTAGCAATAAGGCCCCCTGTATTGTACATTTGCATTATTTTTGAAAATTTTCTGTATGTTTATTTTGTGTGCAATAAAGTGTTTATTATTAAAACTTCAGATTTACCAATTGTTAATGATAAAAGTCCGAACTGTTGTGTGATCATTGTCCATTTTAGACTTGTACCATCATATACTCGGTAAATCTTAGAACTTACCACCAAGACGCGGTAAATGTTGAAAATATGGTAATCATACATAGGATAAAGCTGGAAACTGTAGGTTAGGTTAGATATTGTGACCTCATACAGCAGAGCGAGCGAAGCGACCGGAGCATGAAACTGCATCTCTCATGCTCCACTCGCAAAAATCAGTAATTAAGTAAAATCCACCTCGTCTCCATTTTTTCTCGCCCGGGTCCGAATAGTGAATTGCCCAGCACTCGCCAGTTGATGTTGATTGAGTTTAACACCAAACCAAGTCGCAAAACTTTTGCCCCCATCATGGGGCATCAAATCCGGAACTTCCATATCAATACTAAGTGGTGTCAACCACTAGACCACGGAGGTTGTTAAAATATCCAACAACATCAAATCATAAATCAATACAAATATAGCTAAGGTTGGGGTGGATAATTCCTTGGTGGTCATGGCGTCAACGGTATATGGAAGATGCAGGTTTAAATTGTGCCTAATGTGGAATGTTTCTCGTGTTGATTTTAATGCTTTGGAACTTGGCAAAATCACATCAAGATTATCAAGCTGGTTAAAATTATAGTTTAAGGTTGATATTTCTCCCATAGGGCAGATTTCAACCTAGTGTAGGGGTTTGTTAATAGCAATGGGCATTCTGGCCTATCAGCAGCCATCAATGAAGTAGTATCGTTTGAAAGGTGACTTGTAGATGCACAAATATTGTTCAAGGAGTAGAATTAAATATCATTTAGGAAAAAAGATGTAGGTAAAATAATTAATAATTTTAATGAATAAGCATACTTTTCATACAAAGGATCTTTCTGCCAATCAGCTAAGGCGATCTTTACGTGAACACCTCAATAGGGCAATCATTACTCATTATAAGTAATGATACACACACACACACACACATTCACACCACACATACATACACATCCATAAACACGATCAATAGATTTTTACTTAGTCCTGTTTAATTGGCTTATTCTATGTAAGTTTTACTCGCCGTTGGCTCTCCCAGCAGTGTGCCGGGCATACCCACTAAACCCCCTGGTGTTCTTCCTGCCCTCATGGGCGCGCGTGGTAGGGTCCATAATGCGACACCACTACCCACGCGCCCGGGCTAGCTCGGCCATTATGGTCGAGCTATCGCCAAGGGGGACGGGGAGTTGTCCGAGAACACCAAGATAATCCCCCAGACGGAGAAGCCTTACGGCGGCGTGCATGGGGCCAACCGTGCACGCAGGCCTCCACGGCAGGGTCACTAGACGGGCATTGCTTGAGTTAATGCCCGCCTTCGCCTGCCTATCCGTCTCCGACGGAGGAGAGCGGCTTGAGGATCTGCCTCCCGCTCCCTCTCCGCGGCCTCCTGCGAGATGACATCCTCGCAGAAGGAGGCGACAGCCGCCCATTCCGCCTCGCCGCTGGGCATGGGCAAGACCATGCTCAGGAGCGAAAGGTCTCCGCCCAGCGTTAAGTTCACTGTGATGTTGTCGCCAGGCCGGGCACACCAATGCGACACAGGCCTAGAGTCTAGTGCAGTGGCTGCTCCCAATTATCCTACCTATTTTTATAACAACGACTTTGTCAACCTAATTGGAGAATTAAGTTTTCTTTTAAAACTCTGTGTGAAACTAACTTTTATTGAATAAACATTATTATTAGTTTCGTGTTGCAATTTTTGTTTTGATGAAAAAACATTCTAAAATTCATTGCATTTTGTTTATTTTACTGACATATACATCAAAAAATCATGTATCAAAATGTTGGGCTTAAATGTAAAATATTTGTCATAATATCTGCTTCGTGCAACGTATCAGCGAGGTGCGCGACTCTTATGCAACACCCGGAAATTGCCGTTAGGTACCCGTGCACACTAGTGCACAGTGCATTGTATACAGTGTGTTTCTGCATCAAGTGCACATACGAAGACGCAGGGGGAAAAAGGGAGTCATTTTAGTGATAAAAAAAATAGAAAAAAACATCCCACATTTTTTTTGAATTTTTTAGGGGCCATTTAATTTTTTTACCCTCTGTTGCAAACCTGAAATGCATAAACCGTTATAACTCTTGAATATACATATAGACAAATATCAATGAAACAAACGCCAACGTGATCCGTAAAGATCAATAGCGCTGTCAAAACACATTTTTTGTCAATTATTACCACACACAATTAATGACAGAGGATTAAGGAAGAAAAAAGCGTTAATGTTTCTGTTTTTTTTAATTAAATCCAATTTTTATACGAAAAATACCCCCTATCTATATGGTATCGTTTTATAGTGCTTATTTCAATATGCATCATTTCAGCTATCAAAAAATTAAAGTGCTGATTTTTTTTCTATTTTTTATCACTAAAATTACCCCCTTTTCTCCCTGCCCCGTATGTGCACTTTATGCAGCGCCACACTGTATAATGACATTGTCATAATCATTTATCATTTTTATATATTTAAATTCATTATTATATTAATGTAACATTATCACGAAGTGTAGAACCTACAAAATGTTGTATACACGGTGTTTCATAATAACCAATAAATAATCAATTCTTTATCGAAAACTGATTATTAAAATGTGTTTACACGTAATGTCATTCAACCCAAAATTTTCATGTATATCATCATCATGTCTATGATTTATATGAAAATTTTGGGTTGAATGACATTACGTGTAAACACATTTTAATAATTAGTTTTCGATAAAGAATTGATTATTTATTGGTTATTATGAAACACCGCGTATAAGATACAATCTGTAATAATTCTTTTAAATGGTTAAATTCAATATTTTTTTTAAATATAATCAACTTATGATAACTTTTATCCCAGAACAATCTTTTGTAGTCTTATTGTATCCTTCATAATTGCCTACTAAAAATTAAATAGTACAGAAGTGGCCGCTCATAGGACAACCGCCATACAAATTTACCCATTGTCCTTTGTACAATCTGTGCTCCTTTTGGTAATAAACTATTTTTTTAAGGTGTTATTTAAGATAATTCATTGTGCATAATTTATTGAAATTGTTTTTAGGTAACTGTAGAGCAACCAATGTTTTCTGCTAATTTTATCAAAGGAAAGGTTCGGGCTCAGCCTAATGGTAACTTTATTGGAGAGGTGAAATTTAAATTGACATTTAAATCTGGTGGTGCAATTGAGTTTGGTCAAGCTATGTTGAAAGCAGCCCATCTGGGTAAGGTTTTAGCATTTGTTACACATCTCACCATAAAACCGTTATTATTTCAATGCACATAATACCTACATAAATGAATAAAAAATAACTTTAATATCAGCAGTGTATTCTGAAAAAAAAAAGATTCTTAGTCTGAAATATGAATAAAAAATATTTGTTATTTTTTAACCAGCGCTTTAAGTGATTTCCAAATTATTTCAAAATTCTAATTAAGTATATTTAATTGGGATATTTTGGCAGTAATTTTTCTGGGTACTTCTGAGGCACAGATGGGCATCGTCCTTTGGCTACATTAGTTAAAGGTAGCCAGTAATAAAACAGTACTGAGTCCTTTTTGCTAAACTAGTTAAATAAATTAAATAATTAAGATCTTAGAAGAAATTATATGTGTGTACAAAATTAATTTTAACCGTAATAGAAACATTTTTTTTACTGGTATTGTTTTGTATGACATTTATTTTCTAATTAATCAGTTACGTAATCAAAGATGTAAATTTATTATTATTTATATGTAATACTAATATAATAACCACTAAGATTTTTAATTTCTAGCATCAAGACATGGATTTAGTGGATCGCCTCCACCATACACACCTCCAACAGGTCCCTGGCATGCAGCACCTCCTCCTGCGTATGCTCCTTCACCCCAAGGATATTACGGATGGGTGCCACCATATACTGTAAGTAGTTTTATTTGACTACTGATTAGTAGACACAGATAACCAAAAATACCAAAACGGTTTATCTGAAGGGAGAAAAGCTAAATAATAAAAAAAAACTAGTAAGATAACATGTGTTTGCCATTGGTTATAGTAAGCTATGCAAGAGTGCATTGAGAAACATACAGATACAACCTCTACCAAACACTAAGATCTTGGGTTATTTTAGTTAAAAGATTTTAGTAAAAAGCACAGGAGCACGCGTTGGTGTTATGATTGCCAATGTCTAGCGACATTTGTTATGGTCAGGATATGATGGGTGACCAAAATGTAAAATATCTTGAGCATATTATCTCAGGTGAGTTACTAGAGCCAGCCCATTTTTAACCCCCGACGCAAAAAGAGGGGTCTCTGTGAGTGTCTGTCTGTCTGTGGCACCGTAGCTCCTGATTTAATGAACCGATTTGAGTGGGGTTTTTTTTAATCGAAAGCCTTGTTCATCGCTGTGGTTCTTAGGTATGTTTTATCAAAATCGGATTAGCAGTTCAAGAGCTACAAGCACTTTGCCAAGACGAGTTAGCTATATTTTATTAGCTGCGTTTTGGATCAATTGGAATCTATTAGAATTAATTAGAAATTTGAAAAGAATGAAATAAAAAATAAATAAAAATTAAAAAAAAACCCCCGACCCAAAAAATGACTAAAAAGTATAAAAGTAATCTCTTTTTAGCTCCCTTTTATAACTTGATTAAAAGTACCTATTTATATTTTAGGATGAGAATCACCGCGTCGGGGAACCGCTAAATTACGCAGCGGTTAGCGCAGAGGTCGAGCGATCGCCTACTGCGCAACAGGTTGCGGGTTCGATTCCCGCACGGGAAAGATGTTTTGTATGGCCTACAGAAATTTGTTCCGGTCTGGGCGTATGTGCATGTGATATTCTATGTTTGTAACTGCACCCACAACACAGGAGAAAATCCTAGTGTGGGGCGACGTTTTCAATAAAAAAAAAAAAAAAAAAAAAAAAAAAAAAAAAAAAAAAAAAAAAAAAAAAAAAAAATTCTCAATCAAGTTTAATATACTTACCCAAAATACAAATAAAGAAATAATTTGAAACCGTTCATTAAACGTAGTAATTGATAGACGATTGATTAATTTTACTTCTTCATAAATTAAGTATATAGCGGTCCCCGTCGCGGTGATTCTCATCTTAAACATATAAATAGGTACTTTTAATCAAGTTATGAAAGGGAGCTAAAAAAAGATTATTTTTATACTTTTTAGTGATTTTTTGGGTCGGGGGTTTTTAATTTTTTTTATTTTTATTGTTTTTATGTTATTGCTAACTCGATATGCTGATCGTGTGAATTTGAAACCAAGTCAGTACAGTGCCGTCGCGACAGCGCTAACTTTACTGTCTCGATGTAAATAGTACAATACAAGCCGGTTTTCGGGCTCAATTGAAATCTACTTTTAAGTATGAAAAGGCGTGTAAATTAAATACATTACAAGACCAGAATAGAGAAGCAGATAATTTTCTTTTAATGTCCCTCTGGCAGATTACTTAAAAATATTATTACTTACCTATTTTTCTCTTTTACGTAATCAACAACTTGCGACGATGCACAACGTCATACATTGGTAAATTTTCTACTAACTTGTAACGTAGCGAACTCCCACAGCATAACTTTAATTTTTATTAATCTTAGCCGTTTTTCGTCATTCGTCAAAGCAAAAATTGTGTGGCTGATAGTTTTTACCCGGCTGCAGGAAAAGGGATTGTATGTTTTTCGCAGGCAAGTGTAAGGGCGCTTACGCACTTATACGTATTCGGTTCATGTTCCATACGTGAAAAACCGAACGGCAAATTTACGTCCTAGCGTTTGCGCACTTATCCGTATTCGATTCGTGTTTGAGACGGTTGTGCGATAAACGTCAAGACGACGGGATCACTTCCTGTTTTTAAAAACCCACTGCAATTTAGTACTCATTTGGTACTATTTGATACCTGATTATAATATTGGTACCTGCTTAGCTTAGACAAAATCCGGCTTTCATTATCAAAATGGCGGGATCATGCTCTAACATTAAAGTTACTATCTATTTCAGCATGTAACAGATTAAACCACAACGTACCTACCTCCAGAAATTTAAAGCAGTTTCTTTTAAAATCGAATATTTAAATTCTGTAGGCACAAAAAATGTATGGGCGAAAGAATGAGACAGCATATTCATTAGGGGAAAGGGTACAGAACAAGGACTAAGGAATGTTTGTTATATGGGAAAGGAATTACGAGCAAAAGTTCCAGCTTAATTAATTGATATTTGAATAAGCTGTAGGCGTTTTAACATTCCACCTATAATATATTTTTTCCAGTATAAATTGTCATTTTATATTTTTAAAAAATCGATTAAGCAATCCTAAAAAATACATATATAAATGTTATTAACAACTTCATCAAATAATATATTTGATGAAGTATATAGTATAGATGAATGATGGAGACCCGCCATCCTGATGCACACCTAAAAACGACAAAGTGAATTAACGGATCCAACACGAACGAAATACGAACCGAATACGTATGAGTGCGCTAGCGTCCATACAATCACTAGGACGGCCAAACCGGATCAAATTCAAAACCGAACGCGAATGGAATACGAACCGAATACGTATAAGTGCGCAAGCGCCCTCAGTCGGAGGCTTAAAACTTAATTATAATTCAAATCATTCATTATGTCATGCCTCCGACTGCTTGTTATTCTGTTGAACAAAAGTTCTAAAAACTACAAATTATATCGATATGTTTTAAGTTTGCCTTTAATATTTGATCTTGTTTCAATCTTTTCAGTTGACTTGTCTTTTTATGCAGGCGGGTTTTTAAATTTTTATTACAAGCTATCTGACGTACTAATAACTTAATAAGACTTCGATCTTTCACACTCAGTCCGCACACCTGCAGTTGTTTACTAAACAGGCTTTCCCGGACCAACCGCCGCCGAACTCCGTGTTCGTTACGAACAACCCGCCGCCGTACCCGGGCGTGACGGGGGCGGCGTACCCGCCGGGCGCCGGGTTCTCTGGGGCAGGCGGCGCCGGCGCGGGCTACCCGGCCCAGGCGTCCGCGCCGCCGCCCGGCTACCCGGGCGGGTTCGCCGCGGGACCCGCGGGACCCGCGCCGCCGCCCGGCTATCCGGGTGGGTTCGCCGCGGGACCCACGGCGCCCGCCTCGGCCAACGGTCAGTACTGTTAATTGCTCTCTTCAAATGTGATTATATCATTCCGTATGTTGTGTTCTGTAAACCGTAAATATTGGTTGGTAAGAAGGAATTGGTAATTTCAATTAGGTAAATATATTTTGTTTTTGATGAAAGTATGGTATTTATTTAGTATTGTATTTTACATGTAACTTTTAGATTAAATGTGATTTTATTTGTTCTAAAATAAACCACAGTACATTCAAACAAAGGTAAGTACGCATAGAATAATTCTTACTGCATATGATTCAGAATAGTGATTAATTTACCGTGTTTCGAAGCTCAGTGGTGTCGTTTATTTATTCTCGGGCGTGGTAAATGACTTCGACTTGTTCGTATATAAAACCGTTTACTTTAAATTCACTCGCGGCTCAGTGCTGCCATCTTGGGTCGATTCATCTCAAACATTGCGAAACAAATCACAACAGCTTTTAGTTTATTTGTTCAAACGTTAGTGTTTGTATTTTACTCATTACAGTTTTGTGTTTATCATTAGAATGGAAAATCGCTAACTCAAGTAGGTACGGTCAGCAACACTTCTAGCTTTACATTTGCATTGCGAAAGTCGTCGCTACTACGAGCGACATAATATAAGACCGATTTCACCGGTAAACGTGTAAAGTCTTGCTGTGCGTACATGAGCATAATGATCGATGTGTAGTGTAATTTGGGTTAGTGCAGTAGTGTTGAAATTTGACAGACGCGAAAGCGGCGGAGGCAGCTGCAAGTGCGTACTACGACCCTAACCGACCGCAGACAGCTTATGTGCCGCCGCCATACAACGTAAGTACAAAGCGAAGCCGTTAAGCTATTAACTGGAGGTAGGTATGGCTAGGCGGACGTATTAATGCCTATTTAGCAATGTACAAAGGTAATGTTCAATGTTAGCATCGATTAAAGTGACGACGTAGTTATTCAAAGTGAATTATATTCAAAATACGCCATTATAATCGATGGTTAGCTTGCTTAGATCACTTGCTCATTATGAAATGTTTTCTAAATAGAATAAAAAAGTGTTCCGAATGACATAAAATGAAGTTTGTACTCTTCAGCAAACAAAGTCTAAGCCCGAGTGAAATTTACATAAAAAAAACAAAACTGATTTTCAACTATCGCCTCTCGTGGTTAACCTAATAAATCAATAATAAAAAAAAGATGAATCTCCATACTAACAAAAAGAGTTATATGTATAAATTGCACAGTTACAAATGCAAATTAGTTAAATTGTGGACTAGGTACTAATTCTGTTTTTTTTGTATTATTGATTAACTTCATTTTGGTCAAAACATTTGGAAATTCGTCAAGAGAATAATTATTTAATAATTACTTGGCATATAATACTATTTAATTAAAAACTCGTTGTTATTTCTCGTGGCAAAGTCATAAAATTTATAAGTGCATTGCCAAATCCAATTTTCTGTTGGAATAACTTTTAATCACAAATGGAGAACATGCAATATTTTTATTTTTGCGTTTATTGTAAAGAATCCTATGTAGAATAGATCACAAGTATGTTAAAAATAAAAAAAATATTGCAATAAAAAGCAGTCTAAAACTAACAGTTTCAAATTTCGCGCTAAAATGGGCCTGCAGTTCTGATGACGTCACTCCTGTCTGTCACTCATTCGTCGCTAACATTTCAATGAACATTCAATTCAAATATCACAGATTAGTTATTCTTATGGAGTATCCATCAACATCTTATAGTCAAAACAATGTTACTATTGCTCTGAAAAATGGCGTGTGCATTCATGTTTTGTACCAATGTGTCCATCAACTTCAAAGAAGTTCCCAAATTAATTGTTTTTAAATGGACCTTCTGGTCTAAAAATAAAAAAAATGGCTGTAACACAATAACCTTCTTTTTGTACCTTATGCTCTAAATGAAACACGAAGGCTTAACTAATACTTAACCTATTATAGTTGTTTAATTCCTTTCATTCCTACACTCGAAAACTCAGCATTTTCAACAAAAAGGTTACTACTATGTCATCATTACTCTTGTTAGGTTTCTGGAGTCTATTTTTATAAAACCAATTACCATTTTATACAGAAAAAAATGTAAATAATTTTCGTAAAAATAATGTTTACCTTTACATCTGACGGGGCATAAAACACGAGTGACGTCACTAGTCGTTGATTGGTAGATTAAGATGCGTTCCGTTACGCGTATTTTTTTCTCGCAATTATTCATTAAAATCGTATAAACTAAAATAAAAACGTCATTCTCGTTTCACGTTTTTATAACATTTTCACCACAAATCGTTCATAAGTATTATATTTGCATTTTCCCTATTGTCTGCACAAGTCTTACAGGTGTGTATCGTCATGATGCAGCTCGTGCCTGAGTTGTAATTTTTTTAACCTATATTAAGTTAGGTTAGCTATAACCTGTTCGCAGAAAGTTTGCCGAAGACGTCATTTTGTCACGCGGCGATGATTAGTACGGTTGCGGTACTAACCACATAGAAAATCCAAGGAGGAGGTAGCCTATGCAATGTAGTCCTTCATAGACCAATGTTGTCTTGACAAAACACATTTATCATTCATAAAAATATTCGTCATATTTAAGTTAAGTAGTGCCACTCTCAATCCCATGAAAAAAGGAAATCGAAAGTGACAGCAACATTGTTTAAATATTTTTATGAACACGGCCGTTATACTAGAGGCGCTGCAATAACTTTTTTAATGTCATCGAAATACGTAAGGGTGCCCTCAAATATTTTGTATTTTTAAATATTATATGTTTTATACCGGAAGGATCTCTGTACCAGGATCGCATGCTTGGGTACCTCCGTCTTACCTATTTCTGCCGCAAAGCAGCAGTGCTTGCATTGCTGTGTTCCGGTTTGAAGGGTAAGATATGGCACTGAAATTACTGGGTACCGTGACTTTACACCCTATGTCACAAGTTGGCAGCGTACACTGTGGTTCTTGTGGGTGTTGCAGTTTTGCTGCGAATCTCACAGGAGCCACATGTATTATAGGTGACTGTTACTACTTACCATCAGGTGGGCAGTTTGCTTGTTTGCCAACTTAGTTGCAATAAAAAAATGTTAAATAAAAAATGATGTGCTGTTGCATTGATGATTGTAAGCTCATGAACGAAAGAAATAAAGTCAACAAAAAGAAATTATCTTTGTAATACATTTGCTCAAAAAGTAGACTTTTTCACGTGCGGAAAGTTTCCGTACCATCTGTACTATGTCACTCGGTAAGTAATTTAAATATGGCCTATTTATTTTTCACTAGAACCTCCTCTGGAAGATTCGATACTAACTAACATGAAGATTTTCACATTTAGCGCCATCTAGCGCGAGAACACGGAAAAATTGTATTGAACGCATCCACAAGGCGTTACTTCCCTTCGCCACTAGTATTCAGTTTCACATAATTTCATAAAGAAAGCGTCAAACAACATCTCTTTGTATTTTCTTTTCCTCCGTGGTACTAATAAGGCGATTGCGGGACGCGGTCGCCTGTTAGACGCGGGAGTGGTAATCATCTGCAAACTTTTTGCGCAGCATGCAGCGATGCAGTGGATAAGGTTTTTCTTTCCTTTATTTATTTATTTTAATGGAAAAACGTTTAAAAACCGTATTCCTTTTTTTTCATTTTTAGGATCACCCGCCGTCTTACCAGGAGTCGACTTCAAAGAAACACGATTAAGGCATTGCCCTCACTACCATATGATGGATGACAGTGAAAGAACCGTAGCGAACTTACAAAATATCCCAAAGTCAAATTAATTCTTAAGACGAAGAGAAACATGGATGAGTATTAACATGATTTACACGACTAGATTGCATCTTAAGTTTTATTCACAATTGATTGTCATAATATCTTTTATTACATTTATTTTAATATTTCTTTAGTCTGTATTTATAATTTTGATATTTGACATGAAATACACAATTTTATCAATTTAGTTACCAGTTTCTATTCGTCTAAGAATTATTACTTAATTCTATTATTTAACGTGTTATATATTATAATTTAATAATCAATTGTATTTTAATGTCACTATTGTCAAATTTTAGTAGTCAACATTCCGACACAATGATTGTGTGTTCTGCTTGCGTCGCAGTCAAACTAGGCAAAGCAGTTATTCTATTCGAGTTTTGTATAGTAAAATATAATGAAAAAGAAGGTATTATTGGCTTACAAAAAAAATGTAACAAGTGACCAGGATAAACACTTTAGGTTGCATTCTTATTGCACCATATTAGGTGACTGGAAGATACTATATCTGCCTATGAGCGCAGACAGACTGGTATAAAGTTAATCTGCGCACCTTTGTAAGACAGACTTAGCTTGGTCGCTACGTAAGTGTAACTAAAGTATTAGTCTCTTGTCATTTGAATTACCGTGTTAAAGCCAACTGACTGTTGAGAATATATATATTTTAATATGTACATGCTATAATAATGTACCATTATGTGATTATATAAAATAGGTAGTTGTAGATTTTTAGTCGCCTGCTGTTGTGCTGTTCCTCTTGCGATAGCTCTTCTTTTTGGAAAATGTGTGTAATCACGATGCCTGTTTGTTAGGAGTGCATAATATTTGTCATTCAAACTTTAATGCCCGCTACACACCTAGCGATATACTTAGACTTGTAGAAGTCATAATAATTTTGAAGGGAAATTGTGCAGTCTATAAAATCCACCAACACACGTGACTGTGTGCTTGTGTGTAGCGCACATTAAAATCAATGTAATGTTCACAGTCAATCCTCGTTTGTTGCTGCGCACTGCACAAAAATGTAATCTGCACAGTCAAGTCGCGTTCGATGTTACGCACTGCGCAGAAAAGGTATATAAAAACCCTTGTTTTGGTTATCGAAATTTACTCAGACGAAAGTGTTGGTCTCACTTGTCCCATAACCCTTATGGGACTAGTGAGATTGACTCGAATGTACCCAGTATCTACCAGTTTACGAAGCGCCAAAAAGTGGACAAAAAGAAGAGATCTTATATTTGTGTTGTAAATTTTAAAATACGTTACTGAGATATATATTACTTTTATTGTTAATTCTTGTTTTGCCACTCTACAAATGATAATTTTATTATCGCAGTCATTAGTTGTTAATCTTAACACTTCAAAAAGATTTAATTACTTTTGAAAGTTCCCTTCAGATTCAAATCGACAACTGTGTCAAAACGTCATTTTCCCAAATGGTCAACTTTTAATGCAAATAGCAGCAATTACAATAATGATGTTTCCTATTAAATGATAGTAAATGCTCTGTATTAATTTTACATCACACAAAGAATATCACAAATAAAAAATTAGATTTACTGCTACCACTAATAACATTATTTAATTTGTGATAACATAACTAAATTCTCAATTTTTGACAATTTCTTTAGATCAGTTTAGCTATTTGATAAAAGCTGACAGATCGATCCAGTATTTGTAGTGGTGGTTTTAACAAATACGTAATTTTCATCAGTTTATTTTTTCAACTAAATGCATTCTAGTAGTTCCGCGCATGGTTTGTGAGCAATTTGTCCACATAATTCTATTTGTAGTGTAGCTTTTGTGCTCCTGATTTATATAAAAACCATAATATTTTAAATTTTACGACAAGCAAGTAGTTGAAAGAATTGAGACTTCAAAGACAACATACTAAAACGATTTAAGATGGCAAATCTACGTATTTTGCTATTCCTGAAAGTTACAATTTAAGAACTAATCTATCAGACGGAAATTGGAGAAGCGTTCGTGCGTTCTTCGTTGGTTTATTTTTATTATGTTACATTATGTATAGTATATTCATACACATGGTGTTCTGAAGAAGGTGGTCAAGCCATGCGTCTGTCAATAGGGCTATAATAACATATTACAGAAACGGGGAACTACTGGGATGCACCTATTTAAGATTTATTTATTTGTTGGCTTGAAATAAATAGTTTAAAATATAAAATATATGTTTTTCTTCATTCAAAAAAGCGTAAAACCTCAAAACGAAATCTAAAAATCCGTTAACTTCGAGACTTGCAACATGTTAGGCAAAGCCTGAGGCGCGTTCAGCGCCTCTGGGTGAAGTTGTCCGGTTGTTTTTTAACTCGCTCAAAGGCGTTGAATTGCAGCAACCAAATCTTTTATCTCCCTCTTTCACATGATTTTTTATTTCTCTCTCTTTCTAGTAGATGACATTATAGAATATGGCCGCCAATATCATCCAATCACGTAAGAGTATTTCAGTCATAAACGTCAGAGCGTTTTACAACCATCAAATTCGATGGTTGTTCGGTTGTAACTCGCGCCGACACTCAAAGGTCTTGAACGGGCCGGTTGTTTCACCCGGTTGTCACGCTCGAAGGCATTGAACGGGGTTTGAGCGAAAAGTTGTACTTCGCGCGAAGGCTCTGAACGCGCCTCTGTGTGCGAAAGGGTAGACCTATCACTTCCAACTGGTAGAACACATGGTATACACTATGTACCTGGATTTACCAAAGTATATTTGTTTCGTTCTATGTGTAGACTTATCCTTGAGAATTCCTATCGATCAAGTCTATTTCACGATGGTATCTGCCTCGGTGACGCACGGGCATGTGCGCTCGCCCTTGTACCAGTAGTTCGGTTATTACTCCGGTTGACCGAACTGATGAGAATTTCGTCTTACTATGTAGTTCGGTCGTACCCGTCACCCGAACTGTAAAGCCGCTTCTTGTAGTCGCATGTAGGTCTTCATCAGGCCCTGCAGTTTCTTGCCCTTCCATACTTGCGATCTTTGACGCAAGTATGGAAGGCTTTGAGCATGGTTTAAAACCACGCTTTGAGCATGGAAGGGAAAGTCTAATATCTACTCCGTGCTCCGGTTGTACTAGAGTCAATCGGATTCTGGAGAAAAAAAAAATCTGGTCCTATGACCTGTGCCATGCATTTTTTCCTTAAGTCTGGTTCGGTTGACCGGACAATTTTAAAATAGATTATTTAATAAAAAAATAGCCCGCTCTGTTGCAAGTTTTGCATGATAGTCTTGCGAATTTTCAGGTGGAACAAGTGTCAAAATTCGCTAAATTTTAGTTTCCGAACTCAGGGTTCGGTTCAGGAATCGTAATATATCGACCGGACCGGCTCACCGACCGGAGCCCTTCGGCCAAATTCGTAACTAAAGTTTCATGGGCTATTCCACTAGTCGCTACCAACGTATCCCCCTCGTGGGTAAAAATTGTTTTTTTTTCAACCTATCGCTAGGTACCGTTAAGCCGGTTAAGCCACTGGTAGGGTTTGTTAACCAGTTTCATGGGTTGTTTCACTAGTGACAGTGGAACAGCCCATGAAACTTTGGTAGGGACTTGTGACTAGTCCTTACCAATGTGGGATACATTGGTAAGGACTAGTAGGTAAGAATGGATTTTTTCCACCTATCTCTACCGTTACGCCACTGGTTGGGATAAAAGGAACAAGAGTTCCACTTTTGGTTTCAAAGTAAACCTACTTATTCTGCAAAAGAGATAGGTAAATGATGAGTCAATGCCGATTGCCAGGATTAGTTTGAAAAGTAAACCTAGGTACCTGTCTTGAAGAAGAGCGAATAAAAGGGCTTTTTCGCAAAACGTCTACTTCGCAAAATGTTTACCAGTCGTAATATGTAGCTTTCTCATAATGTCTCTTTCGCACAACGTACATTTCGCAAAATACCTCTTTCGCAAAAGATCTCTTTCGCACAATGTCTCTTTCGCAAAATGTGCGTAAGCACGATGTCGCTAGAATAGATACGCTTTGGCGTGTTTTGAAGTAATGCCTCGGCCACAGGATAGATACCTCGGTATCGGCCTCGCTGCGAGGAGCTCAAGTAAGTGCATTTGTTAGTTACTTGTTGAGTCCCCGCCAGAGGGGACTGAAGGAAGTAGAACAGTGAGTGCCGTACAGCCCCTGCGGGACTAAGTTAGGGGATTCTAGTGGAAAGAGTCGATCAGTCCCCCTATAGACAAAATGTCCTTCGACATTCGCTATCTACCTATATCCCATTGTTACAACAGTCTATCTAGTCGCCTGACCCGTCGATTAATAAAACATTTTTTGTAAAACAAAACTTTGTTATATGACTCATTCGCAGTAAGCACAAACATTATTAAAATTTTACAACCGCAGTATTTTAGTATGTATATATGAATTTATAACAACTTTGGTTTTTGATTATAAAATGACACAGCACTTTTTTCTTCGACGCCATCTTGATTCCGAGGAGTTTCGCTTGTAAGCTTTGCGGATGCGCTTCCTGTGCGTTTTGAAGCCTAGTTTCATGGATGCTCTGGAGTCTTTCGACTGCACCCTGGCGCAGTCGCACGGCGAACCGGAGCGGGAGACTATGTCCATTGCGCTGGGGCATTTGTTACTTTTCTTGACGCACTTCTTGTAGCACTTGTCGGGCTCCGCGCACGGCGCGGGCCGCGGCCGGTGCCGGTGCGCGCTGCATGTCGGCGCGGAGACGCACGGCTTTATACTCTTGTTTGAGTACACAGCTGAAAGTATGGCACATTTCATTTTTGAAGTAAAACATACTCCATTTTACGTGTATGCCCGATTGTTCCACAAACGGCTGTGTGCTGTTAGGTACTTATTTAGAAAACAGGACAGCAAATAAACGTTTGGCTGTACGTAGATTAATTTTATCATAGGTAAGTACATAGTGTAAGCGCAAAAACATGTACATAGTTATTTACCTGTACCTACTTTTTTAACCAAGTAAAATGCGACTGCGAAACATAATTCTGACATGAAATGAGGATCGCTGGTTTAAAGTAAATGAAAGACAAAAATATAAAAGTAAAAGTTTCTTTATTTTGTATTAGTCCAGAGAAAGGGCTCATAGTATGTAATAAAAACGTGACTTATGTGCTGTTTCTGAAAAAGAAGCCATGAATAATTAGATTCGGCAAACAAAGCTAAGAACTAAGAGCATAAAAAAATTCTTTCGTTGATCCGGTGATTCTGCTGATTCCGGTGATGATAATATTATTACAATGATTTCTAAGTGTCATTTATGGTCTCATTGCATATTTTCGTTATTTATTATGTTCCTGTTTGTAGGTAGGCTGTCTAAGGTAGAAGGTCCTGGTATACAAGTAGGTGTATCATACGTTGGTGTTATTGAAGTTAAATTTCTATCATTCACAATATTACGCATTTGGACTTCTTCATTCTGCCCCTGTGCCCCTTCCCTGCACAGCACGCAGACGTTGACCGGGATGAGCTTCGCCTCTTCACATAATTGTCGTAGCTATGGCTGCCAGTCAATCTATCCCTCTTGCGCATTTTAGCTTCTTTCGATTTACGCTTAAGAAATTTCTCAACGTTGGCTACGTTCCTCGGGTTGTCTGCGCCTTTAAATTTGCCACAACTGCCGCATTTAGTCTTAGATCTCGTTGCCATAATAGACGCAGCGCTGCGGCACGGCCGTATGCCTTTGGATACCGTTTTTTTGAGACATTTCTCCGGATCTTTACACGGCGGCGGAGTTGGGTGGCATCGCACGGGGGTGCATGACGCCGACGGCGTACAAGGTGGGTGCATAGCAGGTGCCATTGGTACCGATTAGTCTGAAATGTTTAATAAATATCACAAACACTTGTTTCAAAGGAAAGCTTATTAATTCACATTTCGGAAGCCAGCCTCATCAAATATTTATTTCAACACTTACCTATACTTAGTAAAAAAATAATGCATAAGTTTTTCGCCGAACGACAACTGAATTTATTACCGGTAAAATTTGATCACGGATATTTTGAAAGTAACTTAATGTGTATTGGGTTATAAGCCGTTTGTGGAATTTAGTGTATGAATAATATTATGTGGAATTTAAACAAAATACAATTACGGCACTGATACGGTACTTACAGTATTTACTCATGATATGATTTTCGACTCAATGCCCAGTTCCTTTTTTCACCTCGAAAATTTCACTATAGTTAAAAGAAAACATTCTAAATGTTAATCATGTGAAGAATTCAAAACAGACTTCATTTTTTATGGTGGTCGTGTCCACAACTTTGTACAAAAGTTCAATGCCTGGATGAATGCAAATTATTCGATTGATATAGCAGACATACAAATATATATAATTGACGCCAGTAAATGATAGCAATTGAACTTTTGTTTAACTGTAAGTATAGAATTATGTTTATTAGTACAACTGAGTAACATCGCCGGGACTTAAAATCGATTAAGCTCTGCATTTAGTCAATTATCACAATGCTCGTCGCGAGGTGATGAGGCTGGCTTCCTTAGAAGCCTATCTACCGTGATCTACCGCAGGCTTTGTACAAAGCTGTCAACAAAATGTCTTCTGAGAAATACCACACAGCAATATAACTTACCCATAATATTTTATGGCGAATTTATTCGGGTGTTTTTATTTTTCTCAGTATTTATACATGTCTGTTTTATTTATTTTGTAAATTTAATAATTTCAAATACTGACAGGCAACAAATTTACATTTTTGATCTTCTATTTTTCAATATATTGACATTTACTGTTGCTCTTCTTTTTATATGTCTAGATTTCTACGTGGACAGTTAAGAAGTTTTAATGAGTTAGTGTTGTTTGTGTTGGCCTTTAAAAATCATATCACTATAGTTACTAGTACCTACCTAGTGATTTTTTCCAAATTAGAATAAATGTAGAGGGTAACTAGTAGTGATGGTGAGTAGTCAATATTTACGAGCTAAGCCACATCTAAGCGTAATTTACGCCGCGTATCTTCTGCCGCGTAGTATTTGTAAATGTTACGGCTAAAAGTCGACGTACGCGGTTACACCTAGTTTTAGCCGGCTAAAAACTCCTAACCTATCCTGCAGCCTGCTGCGTGCACCTAGTATAGTTCTAGCCGGCTAAATCAGGTGTAAACGTACTTTGGGTTTTTAGTCGTAACATATTGATTGTTACACTAGACGTACTGGCGCGTCTTCGGTCTGACGTGAACTGTGAGAATATACGATTTTGTGTAAAGGCTACGAGATCAACTAGGAGGCCGGCACACCTCAGAATGACCAGAATATTCTGTGTTTGAATAAAAGTTCTATCGTTCACTGGTTGTGGTGTTATATTAACGAAAACGTCATGTCCACTATCTAATCGCCACTAAGGCTTATTCCATGAATAAAGTCAAAGCTGAAACTGTATCGTTGCGTTCAACCAATCAGAATGTTCCATTATCACCTCGCCGAACACGTGAATGATAAATATTCATTCTCTCAATTAGCAAAGATAATATACATTAGTAATCGGCGGCTAATCAGAAAATATTGCGTGAAGTGCTATCCATTTTCATTCAAAACGGTGATGCATATTGTGAATAATTATTAATAATATAAAACGTGATAACGAAATACCTCAAATAAGTTTTTGAGTTGCGAGTAAATTGATTTCAATTGGAAAATGTGGGTAATCTTTTATCAATTTTTTTTTCAAGTAACTATGCCGCTTTTTATGTTAACATAATCTATCGACTTGTTATCAAGGGTGCATGAAAACTTTTTTATTTGTTAGACCAGAGCTTAAATTATCTACCTAATCTACGGGCCCAGACCGCCCACTTTTATGGAACCGTGACATAGTACATACAATGTGTTTGATATGTCCCTTTCAAGTCTTGCATGCATAGTCGTATAAAACTGATGATGCTTTTAAAAATACAGAATTGTAAAATTAATTTTGTAGTCTACCACACAAAGGTATAGTTGGATCTGTGAAAAAATTTAGGACCTAGAAAAATAATTTTACAATTTCGAATTTTTAACTTTTAGATGACTATCTTAACAGGGGTAGCTGTATCGGCTTGAAAAGGTATGTCCCCAACACTTTGTATACTATGTTTACCGGGCTATGCCGTCGGACTCTACTTCTACTACTACCAGCTGAGGCCCAATTCTGCAAATAAGTTAAAGCCGAATCGAAACTAAGCCGGTGCGATCATTATCACGTCATCGAACAGTTGCATGGCAATACACGCGCTCCGATTGGTCGATCGCAACGGTTTAGTTTCGATTCCGCTGTAACTTATTAGCAGAATTGGGCCTCTGATGCCTTACAATATTGAAACAGAGACACCGCTCTTGCGTATAGTGCCATCCCGCTTTTAGTGCGGTTTTGTTTTGAGCGATCATGGTTAGGGTAAAGGTCTGCCTACGGAAACTAGCGGAGGGTGCTCGAACCGGTAACGTTTGCTTCAAGGGCGGATACAAGGGCAGAGCTTCTTTTGTGCTTACTGCCTGTCAAGTCATCAGCTTACCACTCTTTTTCTACATTAAAGAGATTGAAAGCATGGCTCTAGAGACAATATTATGTCGGAGAGTCAATTAGTAGGGTTGGCTCTTTTAAGCTGCCATTCTGATATCAATATAGAGCCGGAAGAAGTTTTAGATAGATTTGCAAAGTCAAGAAAATTAATTAATTAAATATAATGTAATGTTTTGTTTATTATTTGCAACTACACTATCTTTCTTTTTTCGATTTTTTGTACTTCCTATAATAGGTATTGCCGCTATAGGTACTGGTAATGCCGCTTAGTATAGTTTCTAATTAGCAAGAAATCAAAAGAGCAAAATATGTTTTGGAATTTAACTACAGAACTATGTCGTCAGAGCGCAGCAAAGGCGACAACATCCTAAGGATACCACGTGGATTGACGAAACGAGTTGAATCTAAGTATTTGCATGTTGGTGTGGTATTAATTAATTAGTGATATTCCTTTGTCGCATCCGATTGAGGGAGGGCGGTCGGTCGGTGCACCATGGCCTGCGCAGTTAGTACCAACTACCAAATTCAAATTCAAAAATCTTTATTCAACTTAGGCCTTTACAGGCACTTATTGACGTCAAAACAAAGCAAAACATTTTAATTTAAAGGAAACATATTTAACCTTGTATGTGCATATATCCTGAATATACCTACTCAAGATGTCTGCAAATACAAGTAGCAATGAAAAAAAAAAGTTGAATCTACACCTGTTCGAAAATTGGGAGAGCCTTCTCGAGAAGAACAGGCAAGAAACTCGAAAGGTCAAATTTTTTATCTCCTCTTTTAAATCGCCATTTACAATTTTGATTTTGTTACATAGTCATTGAATGTTAAAAAAATACAATCGGTATGATTAAAATGTCAAAAAAATACAATCGGTACACTCAGTTTTGTTAATAACAACTTTCTGGACCCTATTGGACAAATAAGACTCCATAAGGCTAATTGCTTTTTCGGTGACACCGTAATGTTTGAGTTTATTTAAAAGAGTCTGGTGACTAACGCAGTCGAAAGCCTTCGACAGGTCACAAAATATACCAATCACATCTTGTTTACACTCCCAAGCGGCAAAAATGTGTTTGAGAAGTGCAACTCCAGCATCTGTCGTGGAACGACCTTTGGTAAAACCAAATTGGTTCATATGAAAAATGTTATTACATGTGAAATGATCTATTAACTGCTGAGATACAATTTTTTCGAATATTTTACTAAGTGCTGGTAAAATGGAAATTGGTCTGTAATTTGAAGGATCATTTTTATTCCCAGATTTAAATAATGGTATTAGCTTGCTATTCTTCATGAGGTCGGGGAAGACACCTTCATCAATACATTTATTGAATATCAACGCGAGTTGCGGGGCAAGTTCCACTATAACCGATTTGATTATGTGGGTCGAAATACCCCAAAGATCTTCAGTTTTTTTCGTACTAATTGTGCGAAATGTTTTAAGCACAGTGTCAGCGTCAATGTGACAAAATTTGAAAACCTTGTTGTTACCGACATTTTTTGTCGGAAGTTTTGCTAAATACCTACTCCTTAACAATTAGAACTATGGTGGTTACACGTTGGTAAAATTCCGGTGTAGTGAATTCATCTAAGTAGGCGCATTTAATATTCTATTCGTAAACATTAAAGCGTTAATCGATATGGCTACCCACCACTAATCAAAATATCGCCTGACCGACTTTGGAGTAGCCAGCTAACAAAATCGAGTCAGTCTGAGATTCTGCTCAGTCTTAGATCATTTAACCTATGCTCAACGCTCGAACCCAATATTGTATCCGTAGTTTAAGATTAAAAACAATCTCGGATTATTGCGTATCGCTCAATCGATCTCTAATCCGCGTGCCAATATCTAAAGACTGCAATCCTAGGATTCTTTTGACACCGGATCGCCAGCCTTCGGATCGGATCGCGATCCTTTCCCTCTTGGCCGTTTCTTTATACGCAAAATATTAGATTGTGCAATATTATTACTGTATGTTTTATGAAAACAAACTAGCTATAAATCTTTTTAAATAATGTTTCTAATGCTTCTAACAATAAATATAATGTTTAAAAACACTTAGAAATTATTCTGTAAATAATAATATATCAAATACAATATTATGCAAACTACTTATTTTTATAGGAATGGAACGTGTATAAAACTGACGTATAATACTAGTAAGTAGTAATATTTGAACGTATAATTTGTGATTTGAAGTAATATAAATAAATAAAAGCAACGAATAATCGTATAATAAATACAGAAATAAAATTAGGGGTGAGAAGTTACAGAAAGAAGAGGTGCCTCTCCATGATTACTAAAAAGAAGAGGAAGATTTTTATATAAGTGTAATGTAGTAATTAATGTAATGTGTAAACTATTGAAGTAACGAAATGTAAAGAGGAAAATAAATGACTTATTAATATTATCATCATTTATTTCAAAAAATATCTTAAATTTAAGATTTTTACAATATCTATACAAGAACAAAATAATATAAAAAACTTAATCCGACAGCGAGGCAAAGCTGAAGCTATTATCTTCTAATATATAAAATTTTCGTGTCCCAGTGTTTGTTACCTAACTCCTCCAAAACGACTTGTGGCAAAAATAAATTTTGTGTATGATAGGGAATAGGCCGTAAATTATTTTTTATACACCTAGGTGATTATTATGGCGAAACGTAGTTCACCGGCACAGCAATGTATTATATACTAGCTGTGCCCGCGACTTCGTCCGAGTGGAATAGTAACGACTGGATCGATCTTGATAAAAAGATATAGGAAATTAGCCTATGTTATACCTCATATAATTAGCTATCTACTAGTGAAAGTCCCGTCAAAATCGGTCCAGCCGTTCCGGAGATTAGCGGGAACAAACAGACAGACAAAAATTTTTTAAATTGTGTTTTTTTATTGGTACCCGTTATACATTCGTACGTCAAAATAACAAGTTTTTAATGAATGGCATTAAAACTTGTTATTTTTACATTACAAACAGACACTTCAATTTTATTTATATGTATAGATTTCAAACACATTCACATCACATATAATATAGAGCGGCAAAAGGTATTCTAGTCACTGTTTCTTTTATGTATGGCATTATTTTCGTTAAAAGTAATTTACGACAGTTTTGTTCAGCCGGAACCAAAAAATAAATTCTTAGTTATTTATTCCTATTGTTGATATTTGGTGTTAATTGCGACGTTGTTGTTGTAACACTTCATCATCATCACTGCAGTCACATATCGAAATCAGATATTGTTTTGGCTCATAACTCCAAATCACTACTATCACATCTTCCAAAAATATCGTCTTTGCCATTGCCATTTCTGACAAAAATACAACAATTATTTTCAAAACATGTAAATCAATCCAAATTTTGACAAGTAAACCATGAAAATAGGAAGATTGCCAAAAAAAGATTGTGTAGACGTCAATCAATCCCTTTTTAATCAAAGATTGATTATTGGGACACGTCAAACGTCATTTTCGAACAGAGGTCTATCCAAAAACACTGATCGGACCTCTCATGGATGGTTGCCTTTCAGAGATTGCAAATGCAATCCTTCGATTGGTTATAGAGACGCAAAATGGTACTTTTGGATCGAGTTTGCAATCTCAATCCGGAAAAAATGGATCAGGATCGCATATTGGGTTCGGGCGTAAGTGCTCAGTAGATGGGACGGCAAACGCTCTTTTGCAATAAAAATGTTTAAACGGTTATTGTCTAAGAAAAAATCTATCGCAATCGCTTACAATTTGACAGTCGCAGCCCATCCATTATACTACGACGTTGCATCCTCGAGATTTATATATTAACCAGGTAGTCCACTTTCCAATGTACCGGGCACCAAGCACAATTTTAGAGCGAAGACATAAAAATAAAAAGATAGGTAGGTAGTTTTAGTATTATTCACCCGCTTGCGCGATGTTACGCCGTTTGACTCATTCGCTTTCTTTGTGCGGGCATCACAGCATCGAAATATTAAAGATCAAAGTTTCATTATTTTATAACGTTATTTTTAGTGTGTTATGTAGTTGTTATAGATATCAATATGGGTAAATGAAAACGTAAGTATTCTAAGCAATATTTAAGGAAAAGATTCGTAAACTAGAGAAACGTTTACGTCACCGCCGCCGCCGCTGCAAGCATTTTGATGGTGCTGGAAGTATGTAAGTTTAAATTATAAGTGTTTATTGTGTATTATATTGTACTATTTATCGACACGTTCTCATCTTTGCATTTCGTTCGTTTAAAGTATATTTAGCTCACTAATTAATTTCATTTTGAAATGTATTGAGCAATAAAAAGAGCCTTGCTGTTTGCGCATTGCCTAACGTTACTGTTTAATTAGAGAATATTCTGTATACAGTGTTAAATAAAATGGTATCCGCAGAATACCAGCGTCAAAGCACTGTGGCTCTGCATGCGGGGCCTATTTGGCCTAAAATCTATATGAATATATATTTATATTTTTTTGTTACATTGTGTGTTGTATTTTTTGTACCAAATAAACGTCTATTCAAGAAATAATTCATACTTACTCGTAATTACTAAAGAACCGTGAATCGGCACTTTGAAACACGCCTTGTACACGTGTTTAAGTGTTATTATTTCTATATATTTATAGAACAGTGTGCCTTGGAACTATGATGCGATTATAGTCACGCACAGTACAACGATGCGATTGTAGTCATGTTTTTTGGTCAGATTTATTGGTACCGTCACGCGATCACGGTCGCGATCCCAGCACTTCGTGTCATGATGCGATAATGACCTAGCTTATTTTTTCAACAGAATGTTATTATTTCTCTATATTTTATAGAAGTGTGCCTTGGAACTATGATGCGATTATAGTCACACACAGTACTACAATGCGATTTTAGTCATGGTTTTTGGTCATATTTATTAGTACCGTGACGCGATTACGGTCTCGATCACAGCACTTCCTGTCATGATGCGATCATGACCTAGCTTATTTTATGAACAGAATATCATTATTTCTTTATATTTTATAGAACAGTGTGCCTTGGAACTATGATGCGATTATAGTCACGCACAGTACTACGATGCGATTGTAGTTATGTTTTTCGGTCATATTTATTAGTACCGTGACGCGATTACGGTCTCGATCACAGCACTTCTTGTCATGATGTGATCATGACCTAGCTTATTTTTTTCAACGGAATGTTATTATTTGTTTATTTTTTATAGAACCGTGTGCCTTTGTACTACGATGCGATCATAGTCGCGCACAGTACTACGATGCGATTGTAGTCATGTTTTTTGGTCATATATATTAGTACACAGGCTGTGGATAGCCTCGCGGAATATGACTCGCCTCGCATAATATTACTAATGTTACTCGCCGAGAAACTACTTCGTAGTTTGGTGTTTATATTTATAATGGTACATTTTGTTAAATAAAATAAAATAAAAAAAATCTATGGAGAGGATGAATTGCCTTCAGTGTGTTCACATACATCCCATATGTTCAGTCAGTGGTTCATGTGACTGAAACTTGTAATGAGGGACAACCTAGTAATGTACAGGTGATGACATCAGAAGCACCAGTCGAGTGTCCCATACCATTCACTAGCTCTGAGGTACTTGTAAATGATGTTTACCCTCCAGCAACCAATTTACATGAGAATATTTTAGAGGTCTTAGGGACCTCAAAAAGGAAACACGAGCTTTTCGGAACAAAAATCCAGGATGAAATCTCTAAACTTTGGGGTCATATATTGTGCGGAGGCTTAAATAAGGATTAAAAGAAAGAGTTAGAGGGCAAGATCTTTATACCTAAAAACTTTCAATTGGTTAAAACACCCAAATCGAATCCAGAAATCATTGCTGTGTTACTCAAAGAAATCAGTTTATATTGGACCTTCATTATGAAAACACACTTAAACGAAGGAAATTAATAAATGTATTAATTAGATTAAAAGTTTAAAAAGATATTGCACGTGTACGAAGTGATGCATTTCTCTTTGGCGAGAATCTCACTAATAAAATTAAAGCATCGAAGTCGGCAAAATATCGGGACTCCAAATCAAGAAAGTTCCAGCTGCGCGAGTACTTCTTCTTCTAATAGGCCTTCAGTCAGCCAGCAGGGAAACTGGAAAGCCCCACCGCGTCAAATGCCACGCACGCAGAGACGTGGTTGGGCGAGGAGTCACTCGTACCATTAGTCTGCGAGGAAAGCACCTGTAGTAGATCGATATCAGACAACGAAGTCTCGACCAAAGGCGCAGATCAAAACATAATAGAGGAAAAATTTAATAATTATTCTGGTAAATGAAAATATTTTATTCACACCTGAAAAAAAAAATCGATCCAGTTCTCTTATGAGTTGTAACGGGTAAAACGGATTACAAATTTCTTTTTAAAAAACCGAATCTCAAAGATGTTTACCTATAAGTTCACGTTTTTCACAGTCAAATATTGTGACATTATGTAAAGAAATTAAGAAGTTATACCAAATGAGAGCAGTAAGATGATGCAATGACGAATTAGATCATTTTATATCTAACATAAATTTCCTACCTGTAATGCTCTTATCTTGCTTATTGTCATAATTTGGTTGTAAATTTAAATTTGGGAAAAGAAAACATATTTAATCTTTGACTTATTGAAATAATAAGCTTTATACAGTTCTCTTATGCATAAGCATAAGAGAACAATACAATCAAGCCAGCCATCATAATAATAGTCAGATACAATCATATCCTTAGATTTGTAAGTTAAATTAAAGAGAATCAGGTATCTATATTATAATAGATACAGAAATCTATACAAAGGGCAGAATGGTTCGGATTTTTTACCAATCTCGGTATCAAACTAATACAGCTAAAAATTGGGTACACAGTTGGGTAATGGAATACACCAAATGAAAATGTTTTGTTTCTTTTTTTTAAGATTAGCCTGCCCCGTAACGATGGTTACTTAGTGGATCGTACCTTCGACTTTAAATTCTTGCGATCACGGGTCAATGATACTGTACTCCAATTTCTTAGATTTTATGTTTTAGATATGTAATTCCACAGAATTCTTCCTTGTTATACTAGTTGTTTCTTAGTCCCTCCACTGAAAAACCAGACAGCCAAGCCTTATGGGAACTGCCCTGGAGATTCATAGTACAGTGTTGGGTTAATAAGTACATAGTAACATGCCTATGATTATAAATGGGCTCTCACACTGGGTTTTACAAACATAATTTTTATTAAATTGAAAAATTTTGTTATTTGTTGGATAATAAAAATACCATATGGAGGAGAGAGCACCTATTTTGTGTACAACTACTACCATTAGTTCAAAGAAAATAGCCTTTGTGAGTTATTTGCCAAGGAGTGATCTGAAACTTTCTATGGTGAAAATCTACAATATTTATAACCTGAAATGTGTAAATATTGTTCATTAATCCACCAAGATGCCGCTTACTATCTGGTTTATTTTTATGAAATAGGGGATGTAAAAGACGGATTTTGGGAATATAATGTGTTTGACAAAACCCTACCTAACAAAAAAGTTAATAAATTTATCTGTTCTAAATCAAAAAGAAAATTCAAGTGATTTAGAAATACCTAAGGTACCTTGGTAATTAGCGTAAGTACTTAAATTATTATAACAAATTGATGAATCATTCGGAGAATCCTTATTATTTATAGCTAAGTATGTATTACGTGTCCTGAGCCTTGATCTCGAACTGGAAACAAAACCTCGAAGGTCGCGTGCACTTGATATATTCCAACGAAACTATTTCGTATTTTTTCATGAATAAAATGAAAAGCAGAAAATATGATATACTTCGATTATAACTAGGGATTGATTTTTCTAAGGTCAAGGTATTGGTAAAGGAATCACACCCATAATACCCCAACCAGTTGCACAACCTATGAAATTCTTATTGTGATTCAAGAAGTGTTAAGGACGGACTTATCGCTTATCACCGTCACCAGTAAACATATGCAATTTTTGAAGTTCTATAATATATAATCAGTGTTCTAAGTGAAAGTATTAAATGTTTGGTTAAAAAGGCAGAAGGTCATAATTAATTACATAATTAATTAACAATAAACAAAAATATAAAAGCTTTTAAAAAACTCCACTCGACGAAACTCTTGTTATAAACTATTATCAATTTATATGTCTCGTGTTAAATGTCTTCATTTAATTTGATCTATTAATTTAAAATATGTTTTGTTAAATGTCTCTAAAAGTTATCAAAACAAACGGATTTAATGTCAAATTTAATCATTTTGAAATTGAAAAAAAATCTATCTTTGTAGACTATGCCAAGATAAACCCGAAATTTATTTTCTTTAATATTGTCTATGCACAAATTGCACAATGATCAAAGGTACCTACTTGCAATTGTCACGTGCAAAAATGACGTTGAAATGGATATTGTGAAACTAATTGACGAATAATTATTGTAGTAAAAAAAAAGTTGTGATTTTTTATATAAAAACAATAGTAAACGAAAAAGTTCTTTTTTTTTGCAAAGTGTTTAATTAAATTTTAAGAACAAACGGTGTTACAATTCGTAAAACTGATGGTTAGAATAGATTTATTCTCAATGTCAAACCTTTTAATGAATTTGTTTAGAGTTGCCTTTTAAAATGGAGGACATTCGAACGGCTATTAAGCTGACGTCTAAATTCTGTTATATGGCGTTCATCGATTTATAAGATGTCTATTTTTTAAGTAACTATACGCATCAATCGTCGAAACATTATCTTAGATTTAAATTTAAGCAAATAACTTATGATTTTTAATGTCTTCCCTTTGCAATTGCTTCAGCTTCATACATTTTCACTAAGCTATATTATCCCATAAACCCATATTATCTCATCTTAGAAGTCTTAGTTTACTATTATAAATTATTTAGATGATTTTCTGTGCCTTGGAAATTCTTATCAAGATTTTATCAAGAGTCTATCATGCGTAATAAAACTCTTTAGTTTTCTGATTTAGATTTTGTTATAAATTATTTTTTTAAAAAAAGTCAACTTATATCGAATTAACGACAAACTTTCTTTTTTTTCTTCTAATTGAAAATTTCTCAAAATACTCTAAACATCCTACCTGGTTAATATATAAATCTCGAGGATGCAACGTCGTAGTATAATTAATGGTTAAACAAACTTACCTTTGTGATGTTTGACCATAATTATACGAGACGTTGCATCCGAAGAGATTTATGCTCCCTCCCAACCCATTATTTGCTGTGTTGCAAATAAATACCCAATGTTTTTGAGAAATTTTGCTCTAAAGGAATGAGTCAAACGGCGTAACATCGCGCAAGCGGGTGAATAATACTAAAACTACCTACCTATCTTTTTATTTTTATGTCTTCGCTCTAAAATTGTGCTTGGTGCCCGGTACATTGGAAAGTGGACTACCTGGTTAATATATAAATCTCTTCGGATGCAACGTCTCGTATAATTATGGTCAAACATCACAAAGGTAAGTTTGTTTAACCATTAATTACTCCTTTATGATAATAATAATAATAATAATAATAATAAAATTCTTTATTTCAAGGCAACATAACCCATAATTATACAACAATAAAAAATAAAATCCAAAGAAAAAATCTAAAATATGTTACACAATTAAGTTGCATCATTTTCTGTTCTCGCTCTGGTGAGCGAATATCCAGAATCGATATATAGGACTTTGTATAGCCTCGGACAGGCACTGCAGTATAGCATTATTAGATTTTCGTATTCCTTCCCAGAAAGAAGCAATACGGGATCGAATAACCGCAAAGAAATCGGGAACCCGTGCATCAGAAAACATGCCCGATGCGCTGCAATATCTAGGCTTCTGCATAAGGATGCGAAATGCGTCATTATATTGCACTCTTATGGCATGATGGGCACTTCTGGTATAATCTGTCCAAAGCTGGCAGGTGTATAGGCACATGCAATAAGCCTTGAACAGAGTGACTTTCACCTCATCTGTGCACTTTGCAAACCTTCGCGCGAGCATATTGCATCTGATGGACAGGCTCCTTCTCTCCCGTTCCATATCCAGGTCATCCTTCATGGTGTCGGTCAATATGTGTCCTAGATACCTGAATTGCCTCACAACCTTCACCGGCGAACCCAACAAGTACACATTAGGTACAGTCTCCGGACCTTTGCCAGCGCGGAAAACGAGCATCTCTGTTTTGGCCACATTATATTTAAGGCCGTGTCTAGCAGCGTAGCTCTCGCAGATCGCCAGTAGCTTCCTTAAACCGCTGATTGAGGGGCTGAGAAGCACCATATCGTCAGCGTAACTTATGTTATTGACGCATACGTTACCGATATGACATCCGATTTTGGTGCTTCTGAGCTCCACAATCAGGTCATTAACATAGAAGTTAAAAAGGTCCGGAGACGTAAGCCCCCCTTGACGTACTCCGCAGTCCAACCTGTATTCGCTGGATGTCGTGTCGCCCCATTTCACTACATTGGTTTGGCCTCCGTACCAGTATTTAAATATCTTTAGGACTTCTGTCGGAACCTGAGTCGAGGAAAATTTGCCCCGGAGAAATTCATAGTTCACCAGATCAAATGCCCGACTCAGGTCCAGGAAGCAGGCATACACAGAAGTGTCACGTGATCGGTAGTAGTTCACCGTGTGCTTCAGACTAAAAATAGCCAAATCCGTCGATAGCGCTGGACGGAAACCAAACTGCGCATCGTCTATACGTAGATTATTCACCAGTAAAGGCCGCAAAAGCCGCTCAAATATCTTTCCAATTACAGTACCTAAGGAAATAGGTCTGTAGTTGGCTGAACTAGCAACATTACCGGTCTTATTCTTTACAATCGGTACTACAACGGTTTTCATAAGATTCTCGGGCAAGAAAGAGTATTTTAGGCACAGATTATAAAATTCACATAATTTGGCATAAATCGTATCACCAGCGCTGTAGATGTGCTCGAGACTTAGGCCGTCATGACCCGGCGACTTGCCTCTTTTCATACTTCGCACAGCCTTCGCCACATCTCTAGCACTAAATAAATCATTATTAGCACTACAGATGCGGGCCGTAGGTGGAGTCTCGGGCGCATCCACAGGTAGGTCAGACTTTATCTTAAACCTCTTAACGAACAGTTCAGTAATATCTTTCGGATTGTGAACACCATCGACAGCCACTGGAAGAGCTTTCTTCTGATTAAGATTTTTAGTTGAGTTCCAAAATTTTATGAAATTTTTGTTTCTTCTATGTGTAGCTAGTATATCCATCTTTATCTTTTCTTCGTTAGACTGACACCATTTCAACTTGTTTTTAAATTCACTACGCGATTTAGACATATTAGTATACAACTCTCCAGTGGACGGTCTCCCGGCAAGCACCCAACATTTAAAATGTAGTCTGGCCTTATCATGAGTCGTTTTGACATGGTAATTCCACCCGGTTACCTGGTTATTCTGCCGTCGCCCACCAGAACGAAAACAGGCACTCTTCTTAGCTGCATTTTGTAAAATCTTAACAATATCAGTATAAATAGTACTTATAAAATGTAAATGATTATTAAAATTCAAACATATGTTGCCATTATTACAAACGAAACATAATAACATCGAGTCTTAATACTATGTAGATTATTATGACATTCTTGGGAATACATTTTTATTTGACTAGAATTGCGAGAGCCCCATAGTATACCTTGTGAAGGTTTAGCCTCTGTGCACACATTTATCTTACTACTTATGTCATCTATATCACAGGTAATTACTAACGGAAAATGGTCCGACCATAAAACATCATGCATAACATTAATTGAGCGGATCGAGTCAAACGCGGCCCGAGTAGTGACACAATGATCTAGCCAGCGGCAGGAGCCGTGCGCCTCGCTAACGTAGGTATAAGTTCCGCTACTCGGACCGAGCCTGACATGGTCAGCCCATATCCAGGTCGCTTCATCACAAAAATTTTGCAATTCGTCACCGAAAATAGAAACTGGGTGTGCATTAAAATTCCCAACAATATATGCTACTTCTAATTGACATTCTTCGATTATTGTACAAATATTAGCGAGTATATCCGTAAATTCAAGAATATTTTCTATATTATCTTGTGGCATATAAACTGAAAACACTAAAAAAGCTTTCATACCAATGGTAAACTTAATGGCAGCAAGCCTATTGCTGGCACATTCCACCACGTCTACTTGACTGAATTTTGACCTGTTCCACAGCACCGCCAAGCCGCCATATGGCCGCCCGCGCAACACCCCCGCGGAGGTGTCTACTGACGATTTTGCAAAACAGTCAAACCTACTATCTACACCGTTAAATATATCGAGCTCGTAGGGCATTGCCCACGTTTCTTGTAAGCATATTATATCAGCCATAGAACAAAGTGTTTGTATATGTTGCCAGCTTCTTTTAAGACTTACAGTTGAAGGAAACTATTGATAAAGTTGTGATAAAGTGTAAAAATAAGGAAGTCGGTACAGTCTTATGTTCATTATAAGCGATCGTGATAGATTTTTTCATAGACAATAACCCACCGGGTGTTGCCGCGTAAGTCATATTTTATCCCCTCTTATTGGAGCGGCAGCCATGTTGAATTTAGGACAATGACGGTTAGCGGAGAGGTAGAGTGATCGTATACTGCGCAACGGGTCGCGGGTTCGATTCCCGTACGGGACAAATATTTTGTACCGGTCTGGGCGTATGTGCATGTGATATTCTATGTTTGTAACTGCACCCACGACACATGAGAAAATCTTAGTGGTGCGACTTGTTTTTTAAATGTTAGGTTCGCAGTGCTCTATTCTTCAAACACGATACTTGTATTTGATATTCATATTACTGGGGGTTAAAAATTTATTTTATTATCTAGTCCCTGGCCCTAATTTCCTATTGGCATGACCCTGGGCCTAGGCCTTAGGGTGCTAGTATCAGCATTTCATTCCATTTCAGCATCAAAAATCTAGCTCAACGAATTGCTACGGCTATTGACCGTAAGTGGCATGATCTTAGGATGTGACTTAAAATTACCCAAGATTTAGCCACCTTGTACGGGCCAGCCGCACATAATTTTACGTTACTTGATGTGACCTAGATTAATTTAGCGTGTCTTGCATGACGCCGCGCGCTGTGCCTTACTTATTACGCAATAGAGCATTACTGGTGAGAAACAATAAATTAGTGTACTTTCAACACTCCACGTGTTCGGTCATTTAGCGCTCTTCGGAGTCATCCCTCTTCAGCGTTAGCGTTAGCGTCAGCGTCCCGAGTGTGTGGTTTACCATACACACCCAATACCCAAATACTAGGAATTCCATAAATTTCAATTCATTTTTATTTGTAAGACTGTAGCAGTCTTAGAAATAAAAATTAGTTATACCACATTTATTCCACCCTTATACTAGGTATAAGGGTTGACCACCTTGGCCATGATGCCCTTACCGACCCCGACGAAATCTTCAACTGTATTGATCTCCTTTGAACTTTGTTTATTATTTAAACAGTGAATAAATACTACTTAAGTATATCTATTATATTTAAATATTATAACATCAAATGAGTACAGCAAACAAACACAAATCGAGTTATACTAGGTTTATACAAGGGTGCGGGCTGGAACACGTCTTTTTTTTTTATTGCTAAAGGTGGCAGACGAGCAAGTGGCCCACCTGATGGTAAGTGGTAACCACCGCTCATGGACATCTGCAATGCCAGGGGCAAAGCTCAGTTGCTGCCTACCTGGAGAGAAGTGCTCTTTTTAAACCTCGTTTGAAGTTGGACATATCGTAGCGCTCAGGAAACACCGCAGCTGGGAGCTCGTTCCAGAGTCTGCACGTACGTGGAAGAAATGAACGCTGAAACCGGACTGTGCTAGACGAGATCGGTTCCAGGTGGTACGGATGAACTCTATTGCGGTGGCGGGTGGTGCGATGATAAAAAGGTGACGAGGGCACCATTGCAAACAGTTCCTCGGAGCACTCTCCGTTAAAGAGCCGATAGAGCACGCAAAGAGAACCAAAGTCTCTCCTTTGCTCCAGCGTCTCCATTGAGGCCGTGATATTGGGATCACCGACGATGCGGAATGCACGCAGGGAGTCAAGAGGGTCGAGTTGATATTTCGGAGCTCCTGCCCAGAGGTGCGAGCAGTACTCCATATGCGGCCGTATTTGTGCTTTATAAAGCATCAGCCGCTGGCTAGGAGTGAAGTACTGCTTGGCTCTGTTCAGGACGCCCAGTTTTTTGCTCGCCAATTTGGCTTTGTCCTCCAAATGACTCCCAAACTGCACTTTGGCCGAAATTTCCACACCGAGGATCCCAATACCACCGGACATACGAAGAGTAACTCCCTGGAACTGAGGCACTACGATAAATGGGTCCTTCTTCGCAGTGAATGCGCAAACTTGTGTCTTCGTGGGGTTGAACTTAACTAAGTTCTTTGCACCCCATTCGGAGACTCGCCCTAGAGTCCTCGACTTCAGACACAAGTTGTGACCGCCTTTCTTGCAACGAAATCCGAGGGACATTCTGGTGGTCGGTATACCGCACATCACCCGTACTATCATCTGCATAGCAATGTATGTTCTCAATGGACAACATGTCATTGATATGCAGAATGAACAGGGTTGGGGAGAGCACCGAACCTTGTGGAACGCCAGCGTTTATGGGCATGGTTTTGGAACAGCAGCCGTCGACGACGACTTTAATGCTCCTACCATCCAAGAAGCTGGCTATCCATTTGCAGAGTCCCTCGGGGATTCCATAAGATGGTAGCTTCGTGAGAAGAGCTCTATGCCAGACCCTATCAAACGCCTTAGCAATATCTAGTCCCACGGCGAGAGCCTCACCTTTGCCCTCCAAGGTTTCCGCCCAACGGTGGGTCAAGTAAACTAAAAGATCACCAGCTGAACGGCCGTGACGGAAGCCGTATTGTCGGTCGCTAATCAGCTGGTGCTCTTCCAGGTACCGTAGGAGGCGGGAGTTGATGACCCGCTCCATAATCTTGGAGAGCAAGGACGTTATTGCTATTGGCCTGTAATTTGAAGGGTCGGATCGGTCACCCTTTTTGGGAATTGGGTGGACGTGAGCAATCTTCCACGAAGATGGAACCCTGCTGTTCTGATAAGAAAGGCGGTAAAGGCGCGTGAGTACGGGGGTCAGCTCAGGGGCGCACGTCTTCAGCACCACTGCTGGGATGCCATCCGGCCCACTCGACTTACGGACGTTCAGGAGCTTAAGCTCCCGCCTGACCGCACATTGTGTAATGCCTATTCAGGCAGTGAGCTTTTACACCGAGGGATGTTAGGTGGTGTGGCTCCTCCATCGTCCATTGTCGAGTTAGAGGCAAAGAGTTGGACCAAGAGATTGGCCTTCTCTTTTGCACTGTGGGCCAGGCTGCTATCAGCTACACGCAGTGGTGGGAGACTGGACTGGCAGAAATTACGTTGCGCAGCTTTGGCCAGCGACCAAAAAGCACGACTCCCACTGGGATAGCTTCCTAGTCGCTCGCCAACCCTGGCCACGTGTTCCGCCTTGGCTTCAGCAATAGCCTTCTTGTTAGATCTAGAAGCAGCGTTGTACTGTCGCTTCTTCTCCGTCACGTCAGGATCCCGACTTTTTCTGGCATTGTCCCAGGCGATGTACGCAGATTGCTTGACGTGGGCAGTTTTCCTGCAAGTATTATTGTACCAGGGACGACTGCGACCGCCAACAGGTATTTTGGCGTTGGGTATGAAAACTTCCATTCCCATCAGCACCGTTTCAGTGACGCAATCTGCGCAGGTATCGGGATCTTCGGAGGCGAAGCAGAGCTGCTTCCAGGGGTAGGATCCGAAGAATTCTCGGAGTCCATCCCAGTCTGCTGACTCATACCGCCAAACTGCACGATTGCCAGCTGCAGACACGCGATGGGGTCGCGCAAGACTGGCAGTACTACGGACAAGGCAGTGATCCGATGATCCAAGAGGAGCATCGACCACAACCCTGTATCCGCTAGGTCGCGTAGTCAGCAGTAGATCCAACAAGAAGGCTTCATGGCTCTCTATATCTGGGATACGGGTGGGCTGTACCACCAGTTGAGAGAAGCCATAGGCCGAAGCCATGTTGAAGACAGTCCTACCCGGGAGGTCAGTGGTCCGGGACTTCAACCACTCTTTATGGTGAGCATTAAAGTCACCAAGGACCACCACCTCCGCAGATGGGTACTGCTCCAACGCTCGGTCAATCCCCTCTTGAACGTGCTCAAAAAGCTGAGCTGACCCTAATTCACTGGCATGGGACCTGTAAAGGCACGCGTAGATTCGGGTAAGACCCCCATGGTCCACGCGCAGCCATAGTAACGACAGGTCCCGATGCTCGAGGCCCCGAAGGCGGCGACAGCAAACATCACCCCTGACGTAAACGCACACCCCGGCTTTACGTAGGAATGCGTGTTTCAGTTCGTAACCCGGGTATTTCAGGTACGAAACATCGTCAGGGGCAGTAATTTGCGTCTCCGTTAAGAAGAGCAAGGCAGGCCGAGCCGTCTCAAGATGGTGGTGGACGGCTTCGAGATTACTGTGTAGACCCCTGATGTTGCAGAAATCCATTTTAAATGTGGATTGGGTGTCCGCCGTAGGAGCTCGCTTCTTCTTATTGTTGATCTTCATATTGTTATAGAGCATTTTGGGGAAGGGATTAAATGTGGGGCTGAGTCACGGTGACAAACGAAGAAAGGGCAGAACGTAGTACAAAGTGGGGGCGCGGGTTGTGTGAAGAGCTGACACGCGGCACGGAAGGGCCCCCGGTGCCCCCCCGCACGCAGACATCGGGATCCACTCCGGTCTCCTACTCCGGCACGATGACCGCATGACGGGATTTTCGCCGGTTGTGCAGGACAGCCTCCCAGGCAGGATATTCCTGGGTTCGGGTCCCCTACTGACTGGCAGGTGGCCGACGGCAACCATTTCCACCGGGTCTCCCTGTACCGCGCGTCAACTCTTCACGCCCAACGACCTCACTGAGACTAAACTCTACTAGTTTCGATTATCACCGCGACTCCACACCACAAAAGGGACGGGAAAGGGGCATGAAGGAGCGGCTGTCTCTACCCTTCAAGCGAAATGCAGGTCTGCTTCACGACCAAAATAGGCAGAGTGGTGGTACCAACCCGCACAGTCCCGGCATTAAATAGGTAATCCTAATTAGTACCGAGCCTTACCACGACTGTAATGGGAGAGGGAGGGAAGGAGAGGGACATCGACACCGCGGAGACGAGAGGTAAACGGCATCGAAGGCTCGAGAAGCCGGTGTCGCGCACCCGAGTCATCTGAAAAAGCAACCGGACAAGCCGCAATTAGATGACCTCTGCGTAAATTAACACTGCACTGTGCTATATGGCCGCGGCAATAAAATATAAACATTTGGGAAATGAATATTTACCACTTTTCTTTCAGCATTTTTTGTATGCATTTGATTTAACATTTCGTCTTTGACTTCTTTTATTAGCGATTTTTACACATAAAATAACTTATAGAAAAAAAGAACGAAAAACATATTTTTTCACACAAAATAATTTAGGAAGAAGGATTAAAATAGTTTTCTCCTTTATAATACCTAATCCATTATTTACACTATTCACCATATTACTACACTAATCTATAATAATAATGAAAGTTAACAAAATAAACGCAAACTGCAAAATTAAAATTCGATCGTAAAGAAACACGTAATATATTTTTTTGCGCCCGCGACACGAAGCGACATGACCATACCCTGAGACGACTTGGCGAGTACTGTCTTATATGGAGCGCGATTGCAACCAAGCGAAATTATAGAATTTTCATTTTCCTAAATATTTTATATGACATCAAAAAATCTGCTTTCACAGTTCACTGGATAATAACGAACTACATGTTTTGGTATAACTTTTATACTGTTTTATGTATATTTCGATTTCAAATCGTGGTTTTAGTTTTTGATTTAGACCTATGTTTGGGTTTTTTTTCTATCGAGTGAAATGGAGTAAATCGTGTTTCTGCTTTCACAATTCACTAGATTATATCTTTAAGTTTAAGGTGTGTGAATTTCAGAATTGTGGGTTCTAATATTATCCAGATCTAGACGTTCTAAGATCGGCAAATTTGGGAAATCCTCGCCTTAAAGAAACAGGTAAATAACTACTTACTACTACTATTAAATAAAACACAAGACTGTTGTACACTGCAGATTATATTTCCATCATCATTTCACATAATATACACGTTGCTCACACTGATTAAACAGTAATAAACAATATGATTTAAGGCTTTGGTTTGTTTATTAAATTGTAAATAAAAACATTTCTCCTGAACACACCAAAAAAAAAGATAAAATAAGTAAGTTCATAATAAATTAATTTGGTCCCAAAATAAATATTTAAAATAATTTAAGGGATATTAAAAAAAAACAACAATATCAAACAAAAGCACTGTTCAATTTTGGCAATGGTTAGTGGACTCAACTACTTACATTAATTCTTACTAGAAATAAATTAATCAAATGTACAATTACTTTCAGTCATACGGTATTTCAAGCACACCTCGGGAGTCTCATTCAGCCTACTACATTTGAGACTTTATTTACATGATATCGGGCAGCAAACAAACTAAACTTACTGGATAACACTGATACATTCAAGTTGCTTAAATAAAAGGGAACTATAAGAAATCTAAATCATCAAAATGTCACACAGATACAATAATAACTATACGATAATAAGAAAACAGTAAATATTGGAATGTATAATAAATATATAATTTGCCGCATCTCGCCGTTGCGAAACTGTTTGGTGATAGTTGCCTCTATAATACTGTGACGCGGATGAGATGGGTACGTACCGGTAATCTTACATGAAATGAGATCACATCGTTTGATGTAAAATGCTTATATACCAAAATTTTAAATACACAACTAATATCGATACCAAATCTCCGGTTATCTTAATAAATTCTAAGTACATTTTGTGCAATATGCCCTGAAAGTAAATGCGAAAGTCATCAATTCAACTGGCTTTGTCTTCTGGTTACCAACGTTCAACAAAGTTACACGACGCTAATACGTAGATGGACACAATAACAGTTATATGACATTACATACTAATAATCTTAATTTTATATGAAAGTTTCTAAGAAAAATGCTGAAATATTAATGACTTTCAAACAGTTAATGTAATTATAATCTTATGACTAGATTGAGCCAGTGTTTTCCCTACAGTCCACATTCACTCAGAACTTTAAGAACACCTGACACAATTAATACAAAACGTAGGAACAACGAAGATTTCAATCGATTCCAACGCGACACGTGTTAGAGGATTAATTTAATTAAATATAGAGTTACATACGACAGTCTAAATATTTCCCTATTCTCCTGTTTCTTACCCACTTACGGCTAATTTCGTTTAATAATATTCGTTTCTTCGTTCGAAGCGGCACTAACGTGTCTAAACTAAGCTATAGGTCAGATGGCACTCCGTACGCTATCGGACACAGCTCAGTACGTCACGCTTATCGCACGTAGACGCTACTAACACTAGTACGTCTTAGAACATCACTACATACACTTTAATAGAACTTACACACCAAATGTACGAACTAGATTACAAAATGGCAAACACGAAACGGAAATATATAAACGCTAGAGACAGGATGTAGACGGTAAACAATGGAAAGGTTCATAGCTCTAGAGGAGTAGAGCGGAGATTAATTAGAAGGCGGCCACGCAATTTCAAGTTTTACCATAGTTCGGAGGGCGGGTTTACACATTATGGTGGACGCTTCGTGACATTAAGCACACCTTAATTCTAACGAGCGACACCTAGTGCGACAGCACAGCGTTTTTAGAATTCTGAGAACTGTTTGCGTGATCTATACGAGTCCTATAATATGTTCTTGGCAGTGCTACAGTACATGTAGCCCTGCCAAGCGAGACAATAATTTACCATGGTTCCTTTCCAGGTGTCACGAAAATTAGTACTCTCATTCGACTTCGTATCTACTTTGTACGCTGTTGCAATGTTAGGTAGCCAGACACCTACAGAGATGGCCAAGTTTAGTTATTGCTCGCCTTTTAATCGTACTTGCACGCGGTTATGAATTTGGTAGTCAGGCGCAGAGACAGGGTGCAGGTAATTTGTCATACGCCTCTTGGTATATTTGCACGCTGGTATTAAGTTGATAGTTCGACACAGACTGAGATGGTCAAGGTTAGACAGAAACTAAATTGAGGACACAAGTTGGTAGACAAGTAGAAGAAAGGGACAGAGGGTGTTGTTGATACTTGTTGCGCGTCTTCTTAAGGGCCTTACGCTTGGAGCTGACGTTCGTTGAGTGTGCGCAGCTCGTATAGCCAGTAGCGGTCGTCAACGAGCAGGCTTGCTGATCATCTTTGCACGCTGTTAGGAAGTTGGAAGTTCGACTCACAGATAAACGGTGGAGGTTGCTTGTTACGCCTTCTTGTCATCCTTGCACGCTATTGCGAAGTTGCTACAGAGAGAGAAAGAGAGAGAGATAGTAGAGGTTACTTGCGCGCCTTCTTATCGGCCTTGCGCTGCGCCTTCAGGGGGTTATCTTTCAGTGCGCGCAGCTCTTTGTGGTCTCTTGTTGTTACCGAGCAGGCTGGTTGATCATCCTTGCACACTATATCGAAATCGGTGGTCGGAAACAGACAGAGACGGTCAAAGTTATTTGTTGCGCGTTTTCTTGAGTCGTTAGAGAGATGGTGCACGTTACTTGTGCGTTTTCATATCGGCCTTGCGCTGCGCCTTGAGGTGGCGGTCGTTGAGCGCGCGCAGCTCCTATAGCCGGCAGCGGTCGTCAGCGAGCAGGCTGATCTTACACGCTGTTACGAAGTTGGCGGTCGGACACAGACAGAGATGTCAAGGTCAATTGTCCTCGCACACTGCTGCGAAGTGGTTAGAGAGACGGTCGGTGTGTGTGGATGGTTGGGGGTGTCTACTTGCGCGCCTTCTTGTCGGCCTTGCGCTGCGCCTTCAGGTGGCGGTCGTTGTGCGCGCGCAGCTCCTTCAGGCGGCGCTTGAGCCGGCGGCGGTCGTCAGCGAGCAGGTCGGCTGATCGTCTACGCACGCTGTTACGAAGTTGGCGGTCGGACACAGACAGAGGTCTATAATTGTTGCGCGTCAACAGAGATGTCAAGGTTGATTGTTGTAGTCCTCGCACGCTGTTGCGAAGTAGCAAGAGAGACGGTCGGCGTGTGTGGATGGTTGGGGGTGTCTACTTGCGCGCCTTCTTGTCGGCCTTGCGCTGCGCCTTCAGGTGGCGGTCGTTGAGCGCGCGCAGCTCCTTCAGGCGGCGCTCGTCAGCGAGCAGGTCGGCTGATCGTCTACGCACGCTGTTACGAAGTTGGCGGTCGGACACAGACAGAGGTCTATAATTGTTGCGCGTCAACAGAGATGTCAAGGTTGATTGTTGTAGTCCTCGCACGCTGTTGCGAAGTAGCAAGAGAGACGGTCGGCGTGTGTGGATGGTTGGGGGTGTCTACTTGCGCGCCTTCTTGTCGGCCTTGCGCTGCGCCTTCAGGTGGCGGTCGTTGAGCGCGCGCAGCTCCTTCAGGCGGCGCTTGAGCCGGCGGCGATAGTCAGCGAGCAGGTCGGCTGATCGTCTACGCACGCTGTTACGAAGTTGGCGGTCGGACACAGACAGAGGTCTATAATTGTTGCGCGTCAACAGAGATGTCGAGGTTGATTGTTGTAGTCCTCGCACGCTGTTGCGAAGTAGCAAGAGAGACGGTCGGCGTGTGTGGATGGTTGGGGGTGTCTACTTGCGCGCCTTCTTGTCGGCCTTGCGCTGCGCCTTCAGGTGGCGGTCGTTGAGCGCGCGCAGCTCCTTCAGGCGGCGCTCGTCAGCGAGCAGGTCGGCTGATCGTCTACGCACGCTGTTACGAAGTTGGCGGTCGGACACAGACAGAGGTCTATAATTGTTGCGCGTCAACAGAGATGTCAAGGTTGATTGTTGTAGTCCTCGCACGCTGTTGCGAAGTAGCAAGAGAGACGGTCGGCGTGTGTGGATGGTTGGGGGTGTCTACTTGCGCGCCTTCTTGTCGGCCTTGCGCTGCGCCTTCAGGTGGCGGTCGTTGAGCGCGCGCAGCTCCTTCAGGCGGCGCTTGAGCCGGCGGCGGTCGTCGGCGGGCAGGCCGGCCAGCTTGAGGTCGGCGGAGGCGAGCCGCAGCAGCAGCGCGCCGTCCACGCCGCGCGCCGCCAGCGCGCCGCCGTGCCGCTCCAGCCCGCCGCCCAGACCGCACACCCACTGGTACACCTGACCCGCGCGCGCACCACATAACGAGTAACAGTACACTATTATTATTTATTTTATTAGGTTCGCCAACATTTTAACACCGATAACATAGAATAACAAACATTACAAAATAATGAACTGAGTGAAAAAACAATTACAGGCAAACGCAACTCGCTTTTCCGTCCTGAATATACTTATAACTACATTACATAAATAAACTATACTATACACATAGTACATTCAAGATGAGAAGGTTCCCTTGACAGGTCGAATTTTTCCATTTCATGCATACTAGTTTCCACGATTAAAAATATTATGTTTTAAAAATTAACTTATCTCTTTTGGTTATTTTTATCTAAATGCAATAATTAATTTCACATTCAATAAAAATTAAATAAAATTATAATTCTGAAAAAATATTTTGTTCACGCTCGAGGAAGAGCGAGTGGCAACACTGCATATAGTCTGAGCATGTGAGGGCCTGTGGCGGCCGGCCGCTGTGACATGACAGTCGAGTCGAATTTGTAATGACATTGAACTAGTTACCACGCGGCGCGTTATATCGAGAAAAATCGTAATTGATTTGTGTTTGCGCGGCGCACCTAATTATTGTGGTGGCGAAAGTCCGCTTGTGAGTGTTCTCCGAAATAGTTATTGTCGCGAATGTCCGCTAATTAAGTGAGCTAGTGAATGGTGGTTACCTAATAGGCCCAATGTGATCTGGTCGTGGTTCGGTGGATTGACAGCAGCCCTTCAGGAGCCGCAACTTCCTTCGAGCTAGCTCAGGAAGTCCACCGGCTACATACGGAGACCGGACCAGCTTAGAGGTAAGCACTATTATACCATTGTAGTCAGTCATAAAACCCGCCCAGATTAATCGGCGAAACACCGAATTGGTGGCGTCGACTTTAGGCGCCATCATATTTGTTTAATGTTTTCAAATAAAATATTTGTGTAAAGTATAAGTTCCGATTCACGACTCAAATACTTAATTAAACGAATATTTTATCAGAATTATAAATAACTATATTTAACTGGACTGATACTAATGTTTCTATTTAATATGGAATTAATTGTTGCAATGTTGATAAAAATAACCGAAGATGTTATATTTTTAAAACATAATATTTTTAATCACGAAAACTAGTATACATGAAACGGAAAAATTCAACCTGTCAAGGGAACTTTCTTATCTTGAATAGACTATAGTACCACGTTTATAGGTTAACACCGATGTACCTGCGCAGAAGTCTCATTTTCTGATTCTCAGCGAGATAGAATGAAATTCTGATTTTGGTGACTTGAAATTTTCAGGTACGTAATAAAGTCTATATTTTAACGGTGTCGGGACTTGTATTTAATCGGCTTTAGGTTGCTTTCCTCTGCGCAGCCGGATTTTGCCGATGCGACTTATGAAAGTGGTCGCACTGTACTTACGTACAGAAGATGCACTCCTTTGATCTTGGAAAAAGCGGACATTTAAAATAATTAATCTTTGAGTATTCACGCTATATCACACCGTGACACGCGGGTAATATAGTTTTTTTTTTATCGATAACGCAAGAATTGTCTGAGAGTTTCATTCCATGCCGCCTTTCGCTCATATAGTCTCACCTGTAGAATTGCAATCGATCGACGTGGAGATTGCGATGTTTTGTACGCTTGAGTATCCAGATTGGTGTTAAATGAGACTCGTATTGTATTGTGCAAATTTTTAAGTGCAGCAAACTCAGTACTATTTATTTTCTTCAAATTACGGATCCGATTTGTCGCTGGTGTTGATAAAAAAGCGTACGAAAAATCACAAACTCAATGTCGATCGATCGGAATTCGGTCAAGAGTAAGCCTACAGGTGGAAGTCTAATTGTTGAGGAGAATACCAAAAATAATGGTGCACGCGAGTATAAAAGCATGAATGATAGTTGAGTAAAGCGGAGAATTGTGTTTTGATCGTAGCAAAAGCAAAGGAAATACTGTGAACTCTGCCTAATCTCATGGGACAGATAAATGGACGTATCATGATAGTAATAATTAATGAATAAAAAAAAAACAAATTCTACACTTGCCTGTTGCTTGGTCCATTGGTTGACCGGCATCGGCAGCGCGGCGGGCGCTGCGGGAATCGAACCCGCGGCCGCGAGACTCGCCTCGGACGTGGCCGACGACAGCGGCTGCCACGGCACCTCACCGCCGACTACGCAAGCCGGGGCTTTCTTCACTACAACACGCCCGTACGACACTTTAAGATCGTAGCTACGCGCTCGTAACAGGGATTCAACGCATCTCATCAAAACGCAACTTTTATTTCTCGAATAAGCATTTTGCCAAAATACACAGTCCGTTTAGTACACAGCATCTCATTTATGTTGTATGATAAACATTAAATAAATATTAGACTGTTAAAATGAATATGATCAGTGCATTTTAGATAGATATTAGTACATTTTGTTTTTTGACGAGATGCGTGGTGTAATCCTTTCGTACAATCAAACAAATGCAATCATAGCCCAACTTACTCGAAAGTTTATTTGAAATAGTCTAAACTGAGTTTTATTCTTTCTAGAATGCATGTTGCACTTAGAATCGTTTTAATACTTCGCTATCATCAGTTTAACTGGTGCTTAACGAATAACAACAAAGTAACAGGGCATTGAGAGATGACGTATCCATGGGATTACAAAACGCCGATTCAAAGCCGGCCCGAAAGACCAAAGTAAAAGGTGCCTGGACTTAGTGTAAATGTTATGTCAATAAGAGAAGATAGACTATTAGGTTGATGAGAAAATTTTGTTTTATGCCCGTAGCACACCTCCGCCGCGAAACTAACTTAATAATCATCACTAACTTAAGAATCATCTAATTTCACCCCACGAACTAAATCGAAAGACCAATTATTGTCTTTTCACTTTATTTAGGGAGACGAAAGGATTGAATATTCAACGAATTTGGAAATTATACTGTAAACTCAATAACTATCAAACTTATAATAAGCGTATAGTACGCGACTAGTTTTCAACTACATAGAAAAGTTTGGTGGTAACTGAGGGGCTACTGCCTAACTCATAGCGATCACTCGCTATCGCTTTCGTGACATTAGAACAATAGCTCAAATGTCACCTGTGACATTAAAACTATTGTTCTAATGTCACGAAAGCGATAGCGAGTGATCGCTATGAGTGAGTACGGCCGCTGGTTGTGTTTGAGATGCTAAGTTCAATGAATATGCTAAGAAAGTTGCAAATACGTCTGAAAGATGGGTTTCATATGAATCTTCCGACAGCTACAAGTTATTGATACATTGGATAATGCTTTTTTTACTCTCAAGTAGCATTAACCTTTTTTTTTGATGTTATGTTATAACAAAATGTTGTATTTACACATTGTAAATATAATGAAAGGAAACAAATTGACATAAATCCACCACATTCATTTTAAAAAGCAACATAGAAAAATAAAAACAGAAAGCAACACATATACAGTTTATTAGACACAATAGAAACATTCTGTTGCTCTTTCTCACTGCAAATTGATAGCGAAATGATCACTCGTTGTATAGCGAAATGAAGTATTCATTAATAACGCAAAAATGTTGGTATATTTTAAATTACTAATGCAAATTGCATCTATACACTTAAATTATCACTTTAGTGTTCATGTCACACACTATTTTTATATGCATGACTTGAATCTAACAAACTATCACCAAACAATTAAAGAAAGTCAGGTCGAATATAACTTCAAATTGAAATCCTTGTGATTTATCATTTACCAGAGCACAGACTAATTTATTTAAGCACAAACTAAAACCAGACTACAAAATCAAGTTCATAGATTAAAAACCTTCCCGTTACGATTGGCTAAATTTGTGTGTGTGTCGGTGTGTGTGTGTGTACCGACCTCTGGCGTTAGCTTCGCTGACGGCCTGACGTATCTCGTCGACCAGGTCGTTGGTGAGTTGCACCGGGTCCGGGTGCGGCTGGGGCGGGTGGGTTTGGTGGGGCTGGTGGGGTTGGTGGGGCGGGTGGGTTTGGTGGGTATCGCCGGTCATTCGCCGCTCGCGCTCCGCCAGCACTTGCTTCAGCTGCTCGGCGAGCGACGCGGCCGGACCTAGCGGAACACCACGCGCTCACACATACCGCCACCGGCGACACTACGCAACATATTGCTGCTACCCTACCGCACATTATTTAACTAATATTTCTTTTTATCAACTCTTTTGTTCATAAGTCTGTTTTTGTTGATATAAATTGTTTGAAACTATTGAGAATTTCTTCCTATAAAAAGATATATGTCCCATATTTAAACATTCCATATTCTGTTACATCAGATTGCAAATGTATGTGCATTTTAAATAACAATGTTATCGTAATAAAGTTTTATTTTTACCTTAGAATTTGAATTAATTTTTAGATATGTTAATGAACTTAAGCGATCACAAATAGCGAATGTTTAGTCACAATAAATGTTAAATAGTACAAGTACGTACATGGTATTATAAATATGCCTTTCACATTGCGCATTAACGTGGTTAACGTGAAAATGAAAATCAGCAGCAATACGAAAGCTGTGGCATGTGTCAATGTTCACAAAGCTGGCAAACGTTATTTAGACAAACAAAAGGTTAATATTATGATGTGAGAAATAAACATACCCGATAAAGGATGGTGTCTGTGATCTCGTGAGTATATACCATCATCTGTGGCGCTGCCTATGGAACTGCCGCAGCTTTGTCGTGTATCCCGCTGTCAAAGGAAAAATAAAACGTTAAATGATTATTGTAAGAAAATCAAATCTCGAGGAACTTGCATAAAGGACAGATCCTATGGAACTGTCGCAGCTTTGTCCTGTATCCCGCTGTCAAAGAAAAAAAATTAAATTTTGAATGATTATTGAAAAAAAAAACAAATCTGGAGGAACTTGCACAAATGGACAGATCAGTGAGAGTGATTTTTCTGCTAGTGTAGCGTGTAGTGTTAGTAAGGATTTAATTAAATATTATAGTGTTTTGTGCTTAAATGTAAACAAGGCATATGTTGAATTGTTTTGAAAAATAGGTTAACAAATTAATATTTTTTTTTAAAATTATTCTTACACTGCAATCTATCACAAATAAGGATATTTAGTTGTTCACGCTCGAGGAAGAGCGAGTGGCACACTGCATTGTGGTCTGTGCAGTGAGAGCCTTTTTGGCGGCCGGCCGCATGTGACATGTCAGTTGAGTTGAGTCGAAATGTCATGACATTGTTTGAGGTTATATGCGGGCCGGAATATATAACTAACAAATTGTATTTTGCGCGGCGCACCTAATATCGGGGTGCGAAAGCCCGCTTTGTGTTGTGCAAAGGTGTCAAAATCGCGTGTGTGAGCCGTGGTGGCCTAATAGGCATTTGTAGTGCTCCGGTCTCCACCGGTGGATCCACTGCAGAACTTCAGGAGCCGCGACTTCCTTCGAGCTAGCTCAGGAAGTCCACCGGCTACATACGGAGACAATTGGAATCGGGGTAAGCCACAATGCTTTCTATGAGCTGGTAGTAGGGTACAAAAATCAGCAACCCCGAAGTCGGTGAATCGCCGACGTGGTGGTGTCTACCTTGGGCACCACCATCTCTTGGTAGCAGAGCGTGGTTTTTAGATTTGATTGGTTGATTAGTATTGTACAATTAATATTGTAATCTTGTTGGTTGTCCAAACGGGCAATACATATTAATTGGTTTTGATTGCTGATTTTAAACCGACTACAATCTCATTTGTGGACCGATCTCCTTAACTAAGTGTCATTGTATATGAAAAATTGGGGTTAAATGTCTTTTGTTGTTCTAGTTAAGTTCTAGCATTTACCTATATTTGATTTTGGTTTGTTTTTTCATATCTTTGTTTTGCCCTTGAATATTTTGTTTGTTAAGTTGTAAACTTATACTTGAATTTAATTTGTTTAAAAGATTTTGCTGCTAAATGACTTTGCTGTTGTTGTAATACACTATTTTGCTGTGTTAAGTTTTAGCATTTACATTTGATTTTGTTTTGTTCCTTTCGGCCGCGTACGAAACTGGAGCTTCGTAACCAGATGCGATCGAATACTTTTTCATCCTTGTACGTAACCAGTTACGATCGAATACTTTTTAATCCTCGTACGAAACTATGTAACGAGTCTCGTAACCAGGTGCGATCGAATAATTTTTCGTCCTTGTACGAAACCACTCAACAATATAAAACCACCTATCAGAAAATCAAACAACGTAAAAGGATGGCACAACATACAACATCAACCGATTTCAAGGGCGCGTGGGTAGTGGAGTCGCAGTGTGGACCTTATTACCTAGCGCGCCCATAAGGGCAGGGAGAACACTGGGGGGTTTTAGTGGGTAGGCCTGGCACTCTGCCGGGAGAGCCCCACACACGCTCGCCGTCTAGCCAACGGCGGGTACGGTGCGGTTACGCATTTCCCCCCGAGAAGAAAAAAAAAGGGAAGAAGTATCCCACAATGGCTCATCTGTTAGATACTTTGATGAAGGAGACAAATCGTCGTAATGAATAAATAAATGATGCACTAAAAAATTTAAAGGAAACATTTCTGTAGGGCATTATCTCGAAATTATTTGTCCTTATGCTTTCACATTTTAATTTTTCATTTATTACTTTTATATGAAAATAAAATATCTTATTTCTCCTTTGACTATTTCTAACTTTTATGTAAGTTGCTTCTGATCAGAAAAAAGAAAACCACAAATACACAAAAGTCAAATGATTACTTATACTATTGTACAAAAACACGAAAAAGTTTTTGATCGAAACTGGTTTCGTGGAAGGACGAAAAAGTATTCCATCGTAACTGGTTACGAAGCTTCAGTTTCGTACGCGGCCGAAACGGTTTTGTTTGCCTTTGAATATTATGTTTGTTAAGTTATTGACTTAATACTTGAATTTAATTTGTTTGAGAAATTCTGTTGTTAAATGCCTTGTTGTTCTAGTTAAGTTCTAGCATTTATACTTGATTTTGGTTTGTTTATATATTTTGTTCTGCCTTTGAAGTTCCTCCCGATCTGTTTTATTGTCTGCGGTTGTCGGTCTGCTTGTCCGTGTATTATTAGTGTTTATTAATTTTGGTACAAAATGGTCCCGCCAGTCAGCCCACTTAGTGGTGCCCGCGCGGAGAACAGGCCTTGTTAATTCGGCATGAGGGAGTACCTGCTCGCTTGAAGGAATTGGAGCAGCTTTTTGTTGCTCATCAACAATATCTGCTCGACCACCCAGCCGAGGGTGCCGCTGAGTTGCGGGCAGTCGACCAATTTAATGCCGATTATGATCAGTGTTTTGAACAGGCGGATGTGATTATAAACAAGGCTCAGGCAATCCTATCCGCCCGGAGGGGTGAGTCGTGCACGCCCGGGGAGGTCAAGCCTACCCCGGCCGGCTTGCTGGGCAGACTGCCCACTTTAGACATCCCAACCTTTGATGGGAACCTGGCTTCTTGGATGGGGTTCATTAACCTCTTTGATAGCCTGGTTCACTCGAGGGACGACCTGTTCCCTAGCCAGAAATTGGCCTATTTGCTCTCTGCCTTACGTGGAGAGGCTGGTGTGCTTGTCCAGCATCTACCTGTCAACGATGACAGTTATGAGATTGCAAGGGCGTTGTTGACCGCCCGGTATCAGAATGTTCGCTTGCTAGCGGACACACATGTGGCTGCCATTTTAGGGCTGCCACGCGTATCGCGGGTCTCCTCATTAAGGAAGGAGATTTTGAACCCGCTGCTAAGCGCCATTAACGCGCTCAAACGACTTGATCTACCGGTGGACCAGTGGTCCTTTATTTTGCTCCACCTCAACCTCGATAAGCTTCCCATGGAGATGAAGGGGCGCTTTGAACAAAGGTATGGGGGCAATAGTGCCTCCTACCTACCCCCCTTTGCGGAGTGGGAGTTGTTCTACCAGAACAATACAGGTCGCCTTCACTCGGGACGGCTGATCACTCGTTTGCCCTTTTTGTCAGTTCGCCCCGTCACTTGGCTGCTGTCCATGGAGCGTCGTATGAGTAGGAACTCCGACCTCAAACAGAAGTATGTCGACTTCATGCGAGAATATGAGCAACTGGGGCACATGTCGGTCTCGCGACTGGACTGGCGAAACGAGGAACATAATTTTCTTCCTCACCACGCGGTTTTGAAACCTTCCACCGGGAAGATACGCGTTGTTTTTGATGGGTCAGCTCCCACGTTTACCGGAGTTTCGCTGAATCAATGTCTGCATGCTGGACCGAAGTTGCACCACGAGGTGGGTGATGTATTGACCAACTTCCGTCGCCATGCCGTCGTCTTTGTGACCGATATCCGGATGATGTTTCGGCAGACTGTGATTCACCCGGACGATAGACGATATCAGCTCATATTATGGAGGGAGGATCCCAGAGATCCCATGCTGGTCTACGAGCTGAACACCAATACATACGGTTTGCGTTCGAGCCCCTTTGTGGCAATTCGCTCACTTGTGGAACTCGCTGAACGTGAGCGGTTACGATACCCTCGCGCATCCTTGGTTCTCAAGGAGGATGCATTTGTGGATGATATTTGTACGGGCTCCTCTAGTGTCGAGGAAGCCTTGATTTTGCGAGATGAACTAATTGCTCTTCTCGGGGCTGGTGGTTATGAACTGAGGAAGTGGATGTCCAACTCACCTCAGCTTTTGTGTGACTTGCCAGACGACCACCAGCAGGAGCCTCATATTTTTGAGAATGCCAACACTCCAGATTTACTGTCTGTTTTGGGAGTGCAATACAGACCTGTCCAGGACACGTTCACCTATCGATTGGAGCTGCCAAGCCCCAAGGTCTGGACGAAACGGTTGGTTTTGTCTACAGTAGCTCGTACCTTTGACCCAAATGGCTTGATTAGTCCCGTAGTGTTTTGGATGAAGTGCTTCCTACAGGAACTTTGGTCAGCCGAAGTGTCGTGGGATGAGCCCCTCTCGGGCCGTTTGCTGCGAGATTGGGAGTCCTTCATGTCGTCTCTCCCCGACATTAACCGTGTTAGTATCCCTAGACATATACTGCCTAAGGGGCGGTTTACGGCCAGCCTTCATGGCTTTTGTGACGCGTCTGAGAGTGGATACGCAGCCGTCGTATATATCCGGACGGTCGATGATAGAGGAGCTGTTAAGCTCCACTTGCTAATTGCTAAGAGTAAGGTTGCTCCACTTCGGACTCGATTAACGATTCCGAAGTTAGAATTGTCTGGAGCTACTCTTCTGGTTCGGTTGATGAACCACGTTGTTGACACCCTGGGACGTAGTGTGGACTTTGAGTCGCTCTTTGCTTGGTCCGACAGTCAGGTTGTCCTGTGTTGGATTAAGAACTCCGTCCACTCCCTGGAAGTATTTGTGGCCAATCGGGTATCCCAAATACAGGCCTCGAAGGCCACGTTGATTTGGCGCCACGTGCCAGGTGAAATAAACCCTGCTGACTGTGCATCACGTGGCAGCGAAGCCCCTCAGCTTATTGACCACACTCTGTGGTGGGGTCCCGAATGGTTGTTACAGCCGTCCTGGCCTTCCACACCAGCTGTGGTGAAGGTACCAAATCCGGGCTTGCGTGTTCACGCTGTCGAGACTATGGCGGCTCCAGAGCGGGAATTTTTATTAGACCGCTACAGTTCTCTGGACAAGTTGCTCGGCGTGACCGCTTGGATAAGAAGATTTATTCGAAATTGTCGCCGGCCTCAGGACAAAGATTTGTGTCCGGTCCTCTCACCGCAGGAGCGCCAAGATGCTCTTTTGCATTGGGTGCGTATGACCCAGTCTAGAGCGTTTGAACCGGAACTTAAGATTTTCCGTACTGGGACGTCCAAATTGAAGGGACCCTTGGTGCGTTTGACTCCCTTTCTGGATGATAAAGGATTGTTGCGTGTAGGAGGCCGATTGAGGCACGCTAACTTGCCTTATAGATCACGTCATCCCCTGTTGCTCCCCAAGGACGGACCATTGGTGCGATTGTTAATCATTGATCGCCAAGTGAAGAATGCTCATGCCGGATGTAATGCATTGACCGCGCTCCTCCAACGGGAGTTTTGGATTTTGTCAGCGCGAAGAATAATCCGATCTGTTATCTTTCGATGTCTGCCCTGCTATCGTTTACGCCCCGAGACGATGCAGCCCCAAATGGGTGATTTGCCTGCTGATCGTGTGAATGAATCGATGACCTTCTTAGGAGTTGGAACTGATTTCGCGGGACCGTTCACTATAAAAACGTCGCGACCCCGTAATGCTAAGACTGAAAAGGCTTACTTGTGTGTGTTTGTTTGTTTGGCCACTAAAGCCGTTCATTTGGAGGTGGTGAGTGCGCTCACCATGGACGCTTTCTTAGCAGCGTTAGGCAGATTTGTCTCCCGCCGGGGACTGCCTTCTCTAATTCGGTCCGATTGTGGGACGAACTTCAAGGGCACTGATAGACATATAAGAGAAGTTTGTGAATTTTTAGATAAAAATAATATTGAGATCGGATCCACACTCTCCCGTAGGGGGGTAACATGGCGATACTCCCCGCCGTCTTGCCCTCACTGGGGAGGGATTTTTGAATCTGTTGTAAAGGCCGCCAAGACTCACCTTCGCCGCGTTATTGGGGAGACTATTCTCACGTTCGAGGAACTCGCGACGGTGTTTCATAAGATTGAGGCGGTTCTCAACTCGCGTCCGTTATGTCCGTTGTCTACCGACGCGAACGATTTGCAGGCCCTCACGCCGGGCCATTTCTTGATAGGCAGACCACTTAACGCCCTGCCCGAGTATCCTTATAGAGATGTCAATCCAGGACGCCTTTCGCGGTTTGAGTTGCTCCAGCAGCTTACCCAGAGCTTCTGGCGCCGCTGGCACCTTGAATATTTACACATTTTGCAACAGCGCGTTAAGTGGTCAGATAAGACAAACCCACCGAGGGTTGGAGACCTCGTGTTAGTGAAGGACCCAAACCTGCCACCCTTACGTTGGCGTCGCGGACGCATTGTCCAACTTACTCTAGGGTCTGATGGTGTGCCCAGGTTTGCCGAGGTCCTAGTTGGGGATTCTGTTTTGAAGCGCGCGGTCGCTACTCTTTCTCGCCTCCCCTTAGACTGATTTGGCGGACAGTCCGGGACTGTCCGGAGCGGGGGGATGTTCACGCTCGAGGAAGAGCGAGTGGCACACTGCATTGTGGTCTGTGCAGTGAGAGCCTTTTTGGCGGCCGGCCGCATGTGACATGTCAGTTGAGTTGAGTCGAAATGTCATGACATTGTTTGAGGTTATATGCGGGCCGGAATATATAACTAACAAATTGTATTTTGCGCGGCGCACCTAATATCGGGGTGCGAAAGCCCGCTTTGTGTTGTGCAAAGGTGTCAAAATCGCGTGTGTGAGCCGTGGTGGCCTAATAGGCATTTGTAGTGCTCCGGTCTCCACCGGTGGATCCACTGCAGAACTTCAGGAGCCGCGACTTCCTTCGAGCTAGCTCAGGAAGTCCACCGGCTACATACGGAGACAATTGGAATCGGGGTAAGCCACAATGCTTTCTATGAGCTGGTAGTAGGGTACAAAAATCAGCAACCCCGAAGTCGGTGAATCGCCGACGTGGTGGTGTCTACCTTGGGCACCACCATTAGTTGTAGTTTTAATTCTTTAACCCGTTAGAAAAAACGTTTGGGACAAAATCCATAGATCTTGCCGCTTCAATAATTATAGACATTCTAGTTGTATCATTGACATAAGTCTAGAGAAAGTCACGATAGTCCGCGCGCAATTCGTCAACATCCCTATTAGATAGTTAATCGTTGTAAAATAACTACTGGAGCAATGTTTCTGACTTGGGACGTTTTAAATGGTGCAAAAAACGAAGTGACGTTATGCTGAGTTACTTACAGTAGAGTGGCCGGTGTGAGGCGGGGCGCCAGACGTGGACTCGCTTAGGGATTCGTCAGCGGAGTCATTGTACGAATCATCGAGCCCATCATACTGAAAAGAAAACCAAAATATTAACAATCGATCATAATCGACTGTACACTTAATTATTAGATACAAACTAGCCAACTACATTTTAGAACGTATTTAAATCGCAATATAACAAAAGATGATATTTGCACACAACGGGTGGTGGTGCTTTTGGTGGTGGTGTTACGTTTTTTCTGTACTTTTTATTATACGGCGTAGAAACATGGACTCTCAAACAAAATATAATAAAGAGGTTGGAGGCGTTTGAGATGTAGATATACCGCCGTATCTTGAAAATCTGAAAGGCGTGACCGAATCATCAACGTTGAGGTACTAAGTAGGCTCAAGAAGAAGATGGAGCTTATGAATACCATCAAGTGCCGGAAGATGTCGTACTTTGGTCACGTCAAGCCCATCACACACAGTGAAGATAATATATATTATAGCATCTAATATAAAAATATATTATCTTAAAGGACCACACACAGCTGAGATACGATAATATATCGCAACTGCATCATTGTATTAGAGGCAGTCTTGCGAGTCGCCGGTTTCGTTCCTTATACAGTGTTTTTTTTTGCCATGAACCGCATACAAATCTGACTGCTGTTGCTAGAATCTAGATTGTATAAGTACTTGACAGGTCGTCTGATGACGAATGGGACAGTGAATTTGACCATATATGTATTGCGTCGAGAAGAAAAAATTAAATGTAAAAAACCTTTTTAAAAACAAGCTTTTACTTAAATGTGGTAATAATAGGTAGTGGTAATAATAGGTGGTTGGTTGGTGGTTATCTGCTTCAAAATTGACTTGCAAAATTTCACCCGAACATACATACTTATATACTTACATTGCAAGTTAAATAAAAGCTTGTAAAAAGCGTAAAATCCAGGACCACTTAAGAACCAAAAAACAGCGCTTGATAGAACATACTGTAGTTTATATTAAGATAAATATCGCCGAGTATATTAATATATATTTTAATATCTTAAGAGCGCATCGAGCGTTTGAAGTAGCACAGATTTAGGTATATCGGCGCGCGACTTGATTGTGTGCGTAGCGGAACTCACACAGACCGGCCGCCCGACTGGCTGGCAGCACGGCTCGGGATTTCAATGCGAAACGCTGCAAGTCATAAATACGAAAATGTGTTGTGTTATAGATAGTTAGGTTTTTATTGTAATTTTAAAAATGCGAAGTTCTGTATACAAATGAAATTTATTTACTTATTAACGATGGCAGTAATGAAATAAAAATTGTATAGATAAGTTTTAGCATGATATACTCGTAAGTAACTTTGCATAAAGCTTATCAGACATACATGGTACATTAAGGGAAGCTGAAACTTGTTCCAAACCTGAAAATCCTGAGCCTATGGACATAAAGCTACTTACAGCATTATCATTAATATTGAGCTCTGTAGATCTGTCTGGCTTTTTGCAATTCAGTAATTCTAATTTGACATTCTTAGAATAAGAACGCATAGAAACCCAATCGGCGCGCATAATTTGAAGCAACTAAAACTAAGCCATAAATGGCTCACTACGCCGGACAGCTCCGCAGTGTTCAAGGTCAATGTGCTTCCAATGTATCTCTTGTAAAATAATTAATAATGATGACTTGTGCAGTTGAATGGTATCACAAGACACCTGAAAAGATTATAAAGTGTAATAACATTATTATCACAGCAAAGATTTAAAAATTGTATAGTATTTTATCCTTATAAGATAAATTATACGAAACTGTTCATTTCAATCGTTGTGTTGCCAGTTTGGAAACATAAATGTCCCAATTTAACCGACTAAACAGGTTATGATTAATATGAAAAATATTTAGGTATCTACTTATCTAGGCGACACTTATCCTTTTTGAATATAGGTTTAATTTGAAGTTAAAAAAAACAACGCATCGAAGAGCGAGACGCGATGCGTATGATTTTTAGAGAATTTTCTAGAGAATCGATTGGGATTTTTAAATACAAGCCACATTGATCCTAAAAAAGAAAAAAGGTTTGGGTGTAGCAAAGGGAGTGCAGCACTTAGAAAAATTTCACCGTATTTTGTAAGAAGCCCAGGACTTATTTTCGACTGTTTTTAGAAGGAACCAGCTTCTGCCCGCGACTTCGTCTGCGTGGACTTTAATTTTGAACAATTTTCTATTTTCCCTGGGTAACTACTTAAGGAATCGAGATAAAAGGTAGCCTATGTTTTGTTCCATGTCAAATGCTACATGCATGCCAAATTTCATCCAAATTCGTTTAGCCGTTTTTGCGTGATTGAGTAACAAACATCGAAATATCCAAACATCCACAATTTCACTAGGATCCACAATTTCACAACCACAATTAATATTACTAGGATTTTCTATTTTCCCTCGGGATCTACTTAAGGAATTAAGGAATCGGGATAAAAGGTAGCCTATGTTCTTTTCCATGTCAAAGGCTATATGCATGCCAAATTTCATCGAAATCCGTTCAGCCGTTTTTGCGTGATTGAGTAACAAACATCCAAATATCCAAACATCCACACTTTCACATTTATAATATTACTAGCTTCTGCACGCGACTTCGTCTGCGTGGACTTCAGAATTGGGTCTAAAGCTTCGCTCGTTAACCAAGAGAGAGAGTATTCACCAAGAAGAAGAGAGTTCACCAAGAGATGGTGGTGCCCCAAGTAGACTCCACCACGTCGGCGTTTCACCGACTTGTATTGCTGAATTTTATTCACCGAATACCAGCTCTTAGAAAATTGGTATTACTTACCTTGGTTCCAATTGTCTCCGTCCGTCTCCTCCGTAGCCGGTGGACTTCCTGAGCTAGCTCGAAGGAAGTCGCGGCTTCTGAAGTTCTGCAGTGGATCCACCGGTGGAGACCGGAGCACTACAAAGGCCTATTAGGTCACCACGACTCACACACGCGATTTTGACACTTGCACAACACAAAGCGGGCTTTCGCACCCCGATATTAGGTGCGCCGCGCAAATCACTATTTGCTTGAATATTGTGTATTATATTTTATTCCGGCCCGCACATAACCTCTAAGCATGTCATGACATTTCGACTCGACTCCCTTTTCCATAGCATAGGTGACATGCATACCAAATTTCAAAGCTGTCCACCCGCGGCTTAACTCGTAAATAATTTTAAATTTTCCCTCGGGAACTACCAAATTTCATGCAAATCCATTGAGCCGTTTTTGCGTGATTGAGTAACAAACATCCAAACATCTAAATATCCAATCATCTAAACATCCAAACATCCAAACGTCCACACTTTCACATTTATAATATTATATAATAATATTAGTAGGATAGTAGGATATTAGTAGGATAGGATTTCAATTTTAATTATGTTTCAAGAAAAGTATTAACAAAAACGCTGATATCTCGGAAACAGTGCATCGGAGCTAAAAAATTACGAAATTTTTGACCCCCTCATACTCCTGAGATAATTAAGACACGAATAATGGACTTATCAAAAAATGGTCAAGTGTGAGTTTACCTTTTTTTCATACTACATTCGGATTTTTATATGGAGTTTAATCCAGCTCCTACCTTGTGTAGCAACAGGAGGGCTCGAGGGGAGAACTTACTACACACAAGTAAATCTCGCGACAAGCTTTTATGTCATATAAATTGCGTCAAATGTGAAATAACGTTATAAGTAAAAGTTTAAGTGTAAATGTTTATTTTTTCTTTTTAGCGCATTTAAATAAAAGCTTGTTTTTAAAAAGGTTTTTTTACATTTAATTTAAGTATTTTTTACTTTTTAGATATCACTGGACACATTTCTCAGTATGTTCATCTCATTCAACGCATCATAGTTGCAAGGTGGTTTGCCGGAACGTCTATACAGAATTTCAGCTCAATCGGTTAAAGATAGCTACTTCAAAATTGATTTTTTGGCTTTAGAAGTACACCATAAAGAATTAATAGTGACACCACTTAATTTTCAAGTCATTCTTAGCAAGACCTTTTATTTGATACCCATATTGTAGAAGTGCATTTAAAATAATTGGTCCGCCATCTTGGGTATCTTGGATTTAGAATGACGTCACACAGTTAACCATGCATTTTTATCCAAACTGTGTGTGTATACAGAATTTCACCTCCATCGGTTGAAGATATTTACTTCAAAATTGATTTTCAAGCTTTAGAAGTCCGCCATATTGGATTAATAGTGACGTCACATTATTTTACGAGTTACTCTTAGCAAGACCTTTTATTTGATACCCATATTGTAGGGGTGCATTAAAAATAATTGGTCCGCCATTTTGGGTATGCCGCCATCTTGGATTTAGAATGACGTCACATAGTCAACCATGCATTGTCATCCAAACTCAACGTGTATACAAAATTTCAGCTCAATCGGTTAAAGATATCTGCTTCGAAATTGAGTTGCAAGATTTCACCCGAACATACATACTTACATATTTACATACTTACATTCTTACATTGCAAGTTAAATAAAAGCATGTAAAAAAAGTATAGCTACTGAAAAAAAAGTAAAAAGATACTTACATAATATTGCCACGCGGGCAGAGTACCTATACGCATATACGAGTATAAGATCGCGATCGAATAATTTGGCGCGGACGAGACGTAAAGCGGCGTGTCCTCTCCTTGAGCGCTCTCGACCGACTGATTTGGCCTAGCTGCCCCGCGCGTCCATATTAAAAACGTATGGAGAATTAGAGAAAATAAATCATTATAGTTTTACTGAGGCAAAATTAACAAATGTAAAACGGTGGAGTTGTAGTTCATACATTTAAGTTTATTTTAGTATAAGTCTACAATTAAATTATTTAGTAATGTACATAAAATCAATTTAATTCCAAACACGGTTTTCCAAATATTGCTCTCATTTGAATATTTTTTCTAATTACACGTTTATGTATGTTTTAAATTTAGCTTCTCAATACTGTTCTGACACTCTCTGTGATTTCAAATATGTGTTTATTGTGTTATTTACCGGAGTATAATTGATAACTAAGGCGAAACCGTGAACATTGTTTTGCCTGATTTTGCTCGATAGCCTCTTAAGATATCGTTAGTAGGCTAAGATATCTTTCACGTATCGCTCAGTATCTTAAGATACTGTAATGTAAAATATATATTATATTAACTGTGTGTGGTGCTCCATTGAAATGTAGGGTTAGCGATACGTCGCAGATAAGATATATTTTATAGTATCTTCATTGTGTGTGATGGGCTTCATGAGAAATGATAAATACATACTACATCAATCATCCAGCTGGAAAGAGAAGTGCCGGCAGTAGCCGGCACTTATGGATAAAGAACCTGCGGGACTGATTTGGCTGCAGTACCACCTCGTTATTCAGAGCAGCAGCTTCTAAAATTAAAATTGCCCTGATGTTGTCCAACCTCTGATAGGAGAGGAACTATAGAAGAGGTGGTCCTTGTGTCTGCAGGGCGTGGTGCCTGTGGCGCGCCACCTGGCGGTGACTGGCGGTGACGTCACCGGCGTGGCGCGGCGTGTCAGTGGCGGGGCGTGGGTACGCACCGAGCTGGCGTTGCTGAGCGAGTGCGGCGACTGCGGCGCGTGGTGCCTGTGGCGCGCCACCTGGCGGTGACGTCACCGGCGTGGCGTGTGGTGTCTGTGGCGGGGGGTGGGTACGCACCGAGCTGGCGTTGCTGAGCGAGTGCGGCGACTGCGGCGCGTGGTGCCTGTGGCGCGCCACCTGGCGGTGACGTCACCGGCGTGGCGTGTGGTGTCTGTGGCGGGGGGTGGGTACGCACCGAGCTGGCGTTGCTGAGCGAGTGCGGCGACTGCGGCGCGTGGTGCCTGTGGCGCGCCACCTCGGTGCGCGCGCGGTGTGCGGACGTGTCGAGCAGCGCGCCGCGAGGCACAGCCGCGTCCAGCTCGCGCGACGCGACCGCCTCGCCCGGCGACGTCACCGACGAGTAGATCGCCCCGCCCGACGACGCAGACGAGTACCTATTGAAATGACACTGTACACTCAACTCTATTGGTGATTTGGTCCTAATACCTACTATTGGCCTAATCAAGTCAATTCGTTTAAATATATTTTGTAAGTAAAATACGACGTATGATTAATAGATTTTTCACTTCTCGTGCTCGCAAAATTCGTCTTTATGTCGTTTATAGGCTGCATAAAATGGCATTTTATGTTCTAGAGCATAAAGTAAAATTTTCTTTCAGACAAAGATTCTTAGGGCCAACAGCCAACAACACTCAATAAAACTTCACAGAATAACTGTTAAAACTGTCAAAGTACATACCCCGTGCCGCCCGATGAAGTCACCGACGCGTACACAGCTCCACCGGAAGTGACCGTCGAGTACATCGCGCCGCTAGATGACGTCACTGTAGAGTAGATCGCGCCGCCCGACGTCATCGACGAGTAGGTCGCGCCGACAGATGACGTCACCGTTGGGCAGGCGGCCGAGTTCGATGACGTCACCGCCGCAGCGCTCGGCGCCGCCGGCGCGTACGCTGGCCCCGCGCTCACAGCGTTGGGTACGCTATAGATAAACGTACATTTGTTTTTACTAGTCGTATAGTTGCGAGGTCCGAGATTATTATAAAATAATAAAGCGAAAGACTCAACAACGCAAGTATTAATAACTAAGTACACTTCATCTGTTTGAGAGCGTTGACTGTTCCGCGAACTACGGATCTTGACGGTCGACGGTTAAATAATTATCGCGAAATGGGGCATTATATGAAACAAAAATAAGACGTCCGTTCTGTTCTGTTGAGTGCGTTCAGACAAGTATGTGTACTCTGTCAGACAACAACAATCAGTTTAAATCTAGCCGGCAGCTGAATGACCCATTCCAACAAAATTTTTATGTGCAGTGCGTCATTTTAAATTTGCTCAAGTGCGTAAATATGGTAGTGGGGCGCGTCATTTCAGCTTGGACAAGCTGTACAAAAGTAATACACGGTAAGCGGTTGGCCATATTATGTGTGATGTCGAAATTATTGCGTTTATCAACGCGTTACAATGCAGCGTTTCTGGGAAATCTTACAGAACATTGAGCTAAATAAATGTGTGCCTGCACGCTGTCTGTGGTTTTATGCTGGCAGCGAAAGTTTTGGCTAGGTAATCCACATAATATGACTTAAGTCACAAACGTCCGTAGGCTACAGTAACCGCATAGCATTACAGTAGGCCATTTACTTCTTTACAAATTATGTGATATAAAATGAGAATCACATAATTGTTGCATATAATGTCACAGTATTATTAATTTGACTCAGCAATGCTTACAATCTATCAGATACATTGGAGCAGACAGCGGTCGCTGGCACGGCGGAAGCGGCCGCGGTTGACTGCGCTGCACTCGTTACGTTGGCAATACTGGCCGCCGTCACATGCGTGGAGTTGGCAACACTGTTCGACGGCATCGCTTCGCCTGCAGTCGTCGCCGTGACGTCGCCGAGGTCGGGCGGCTCTCGGCGCCCCCGCGACTTGTCCACCTTCGCGTACTCGTCCTCCACGGGGGATAAGTCGGAGAGGTCGCTGTCGGAGCTCCACGGATCTGTTGACAACGTTATACACGATTTAAGTATATTGATCTCGATGGTGATACCATTCGAAAATGAAATTGTAATTTTATTTTATGATATAAATTACAGAGTGATCTGTAGGTAGGTGCATGTTATTCCTGTAAGATTCACAAAATTAAATATGCAATCCTTACAAGGACTACAGTGTATGTTGCAGATCGCGGTGTATAGTATAATACCCAGAAACTTTACACTTGTCTTAAATTGGTCCTACTCCTCTGTCTACTACCAACCACCTTCCTTTCCCCTCTCCTACCTTCGTGACACTACCTACTGCTACTACTTTATCTACATACTGCACCTTTCCTCAACACCTTGCTCAAAACCCCCCAACAAACCCATGCTCTTATTCCATTTTTTCTTTTCACATATCAGGAAATGCAGAGAGAATGTATCAAATTGCATTTAAGCTCAATTTCCCTTCCATCTGCGAGGGCCACAACCCCCTTCGCAAGCAACTTAAAACCTAACTAGAACACAGAAATACAAGCAGTGCTGTTTTGCTGCGGATCTATTTCCACAGAGGGTCATAAATTCAGTTTATTTCAGGTTAATTTGTTTTTTATTGGAAGAACTTACCGTTTATCAACAGCGGATCCGGGTCCGGCCGTCTTGGCAACGGCGGCGTCTCCCGCCTCGCGGAGGGCTCGTGCGGCAACATCACGGGGAGACCGGCCTTCTTCTGCGTTTCCTGCAGCGACACAAACCACAGGGTTTAAAAAATAGTTGCTACGCGATATTGGCTGCTTTAGTTATCTGTATTTATAAAAGGCTTTGGTGAGTGCCTGAGGTATCAATGTAGAATCCAAACTACTAGAGCTGAAAGCATGAAATTCGGTACAGGAGCTCGTTCGCTTATGTAGGTAGCCACTAAGAAAGGATTTTTCAAAATTTACACAGGAAATTGAGAAATCCCCATCCAAGAATTAAGGAAACTACACTGCTGAGTTTCATTAAAGCGAAACTTAGTTAGCGGGCACAGCAGGAACTTTTATTTTTCAAATAATGTCGTTTGATATAGTGAAACATTGTTCGGAACTTTTGTAGTCGTCAAGATCATCATCATTTCTATCGGATACGGAGGCTGATCTCGAGATTTGATTGACGGTGTGGAAAGTTGGTGTCGGGTTTTGTTTCTGATGATGATATATGTTAAGCTGTTAATTTGGAAGCGATTAGACAGAGAGATCCGACATCAACCGTGACGTCATTGTTGAGTACTTTTTGCTAGAAAGAGACGAAGAAAAATCTTTAACACCTTATATCTCGGTTGTTTTTATAGTTATTCGAAAACCGATTTTTTCTTTCTCTTCATTATATGAATAAGCTTCTATTAAAGCAATATTTATTTTTTCATTCATCCAGCCTATAATGATAGTCTGTCGGGCGGTGCCCTGTGACTGTGACTGTGGCACTGACCAGCAGCAGCACCTCGAGGCGCGCCACGCGGTCGTGCAGCGCGGCGAGCGCGGCGGCGTACTCGCGGTGCGCGTCCCGCACCGTGCCGCTCCACCACTCCTCGCGCGCCCGCACTAGCGCGCGCGTGCGCCGCCACTCGCGCAGCGCGCGCCGCGCCTGCGCCATCACGATTATTAATATTAGGTCCTCACATATGAAATTGACGTTTTGCCGCACTGGCCACTGTGATCTCAAATATCTCCTCTCATTATCTATGTCGTTGGAACCAAAGACGCACTGTGTTTTCTTTTGCGGCACCGTCGCCGTACACACCATTAATCCCTCGAGCCGTTTCTGCAGCACTGGTGCCACGGTGGGACTCGTACTCGTAAATAACGCGATATTGCAAGTTTTCCATTTTGTAAACTGAGTGAAGCAAAGAAAAAAAACAATTGAGGAAAAAACGAGTGTATTATAATTTTCGAAACACAAATACATGAGTAAATAGCTGTATAAATTTGTATTTGGAATTCCTAACCATAGAGGAAATATTTGATATCAAAGTGCCAATTTCATATGTAAGGACCTAATATATCAGTACTAAAGTACAGAAGGATCACTCTCGAACAAAAACCAAGTTTAGGCGCTTAACACATTGCCGCCGCATCCCGCTGCGGTGTACGGAGGGACGAAATCCGCATGCGGCTACGAGGACACGGAACCGTACCACCGTACGGTACCGTATCTTCGTCCGGAGCTGCGGTGCACGACGCCCCGCATCAACGCATTATCTATGACGAGATGTATTACGCGTATGCACGTCCTTTCTACGCAAAAATCCGTACGATACTGCGGCACAGTGTGGCATACCCCGCGGACCGCACCGCATCACCGTCCGGGAGTGTGGTACCGTCGCCCGCGCCGCACACCCGCACGGACATGCGGTGTGAGTGTGTTATACCCTGCGGTTTTTGTATACAAATTAAGATTCTTCAGTCAAAATTAAAAACCGCAGCACCGCACACCGCAGCGGTGCACGGTGCAATGTGGTTCCACCTTAGGCCATTTTTGGGGGGAAGGTGGAAAATTAAAAAAAAAATTAGAACTGCATCGTGTGACATATTAAATGAAAGGTCTTGTTGTGAAGATCTTAAATTAATTTTTTGTGTAATTTTAAAATAAATAGTTTCCAAGTTATTCAAGAAAATAGACGAAAATTGACCGTCCCCCTCCCCCATCTCCGAAACTACTGAACCTATAAAATTTTGAAAAAAATACAGAAATTAGTTTTTTACTTATAGATTATAGGAAAACCTATAAGAAGTCCATGATATTATAGTAACATGGTAAATCACTCAATATAGGAAACATCGTATGAAACCCCCTTCACGCGAGTTCAACTCGCACTTGGCCGGTTTTCATTCAATGTTTCTGTGTTGATTGTAAGCAATAAACGTCCACCAATAAATACTACTAGTACTATTATTTGCATGGTGTCGGTCGGTACTGATCGCCGCGCGCGTTACCTTGTCGTACTTGTCGTGCGCGCGTCGCGCTGTGTCGGCGGCGTGCGCGAGCGCGCGTCGCAGCGGCTCGTCGGGCGCGCGCTGCTGACACCACGAGCGGACGCGCGCGCTTATCTCCTCGCCCCCACCGCCACCTCCCTCCATGCCCGTCAGCTGCGAGACAACATACAGCTGGGTCAGCATTCGTATCGTCTTGAATATCTAAATCGAACGTATCCTAACGCGTATCCATATCATAAATATAGACGCCCGTTTCGACTATGTCGTATCTATCAACTTGTCACGCTAAAAACAACGTCCACACTTCTTGACTTGATCGTGTCACGGCGTTGCGTAGCCCCTTCGATGATCGGGCAAAAACCAGGGACCGGTTACAGTGATAGCTGATAACCTTAGGGGTTTGATCGGGTATTTTATAACGCTGGGTTTTCAAACCCTTTGCCTTACGGTAAGCTTTCAAACGGCTTACCGGTTTACACATTAATCCCTTCGATTGAATTAATTCGGGTTACCACTTACCGATATCAAAAACCCCCAAATACACTCCCGGACACCTAAATCGTGCCACCTTGCTGTTTTGGATTATATCGCTTATAACTTTAAAAAAATATTTGGACATCCATAAAGTTTTTATGAAATTTTGTAGCTGACATATTCATGTTCAATCTAATGTGCTGATTATGAATTTGCCAGCTATAAAATTGCATAAAACTTTTTGGTCGACCAAACATTTTCTGAAAGTTATGGACAATATAATCCAAATGTGCAAGGTGGCTCGATTTAGGTGACCGGGAGCGTAGGTTACCGTTCCAAGCGCTGATTGATTTGTGCAAGTTATTTTAGACTTTACGTATATCGCGTGTAGATTGCTTTTGCACCGCATATATGCCGAAGGTCGCGAACGAACTCCGGCGTTATTGCGCCGCAGTGCTATTTCAATCGCTCGGTGTGCGTGAGGGATAGGGTTACCCTAACCCGAACCATAAGAATAACTAATAATACGAGTATAGAAGCGAAACTCCCGGCCGTCGAGCGCTCAAGGCCACGTTATTTACCTACCGTCAGTCGCCAGTCAAGGCGCACACCGTGTGTTTCAGGTACCTTGTGAATGTTTTCCTATTGATTACCTGATTAAGCTTTTTATAAGAATGCGTATTTACTACGCGCTGAAGTTTAATAACCGAAACTTCAAATCATCTACAAAAACGCCATCTTTTATAAATATCAGACATTTGTGAATATTTCTGTTGAAGTGAAACCTTTTAAATAAAAATGATTGAATACTCACTTTAAAATTATTTTTATTATACCTACCCTAGATACAGATACAGTTTTATTCGTAATATTCATTACATGTCAAAGCTAATACAATATAATATGTATCGAGTTTCTAAAGCTGTCATTGTAGTGCAATTTTGAAACTCTGTAAGTATGGGATTTTTTTTTTGTCAAGTCGGGAATAATTTGAATTATGAGAAACTTTGGTACTGCTATACACGGTTATTTATTTATCACCCTGGAAAATTTAAGGGACGCTTCACGACATGGTATTAGAATGTTTTATATATGAATAAAAAAAATAACTCGCTTACTTAATTTTATATTAATTTTAAAAAAAATCCAAAAAATGCTGCCTTAGTTGAAAGCAGGATTTTTAGAGATTTTTTTTTATTTTTTTGTAATTTTTTTTTAATTTTTTAATTTTATTTTTTTTATTTTTATATAATAATGGATGTGTCCTGAAGCATCCCTGAAATTTTCCAGGGTGATAAAAAAATAACCGTGTATATATTTTTATCGACCTTTGGTCACTGTTCCATATAAAATTTAAATACAATCAATACTTGATTGAAATTATGAAACAACAGATTTTTTTTCAAGTGAAAATGTTGGTCTGATAGTAAAAAGTGAGCTTAGGTTTTATCCATTAGTACATTCATAACTTCAGCTCTTGGACTATAAACGTAGGTACGATACCTAAATTACAAACCATTTTTGTACATCGAAATTCGAAACATTTTAATGATTTTGTTCTCGAAGTGTAGAGATTAAGCTCAATTAATCAAAAATAGGCAGGTTCTTATAACTACGGAATCAAAAAAACTAAAAATGTGCGTACTATTGCTAAAGATAGTCGCTCGCTCGCTACACTTGAAGTACAAAATCAATAAGACTCGGTGTATGCTCAGTTTCTCATTTAATGTAAAATATGGAGGTACCTATATAAAAAATATTGTAGTGGTAACCATACGTCCATGTGGTGACCCTAGCGGCGTCCGCAGACCACTGCGGGGCGTTACAGGTGGAAGGGCGCTGTAGGTATGCAAATAGCGGCATTTGGCGCACCCACAAAGGAGATTCGCTTCTATACTCGTATTATTAGTTATTCTTATGCAAGAACCTTTAAGATTAGGTAAGCGGCAAATTATTTACCCCATTTTACGGGCTATCTTTATTATTAGGAAACCTGTTGAACAGCTTACCGAGCCCACTGGGTTACCATACGAATGGGTTACCCTTTAGAACCGCTAAAGCAAACGAACGGGTTTCCGGTCCCTGGCAAAAACGGGATGGATCGCGGTATATCACGTATTAAACAACATAGGCGTATCATGATACAGTATTAAAATGCGTCCATACTACGATCATTAGACCGATCATGATACGGATATCGATACGACTCGTATCAGATACGCGGTTATATACGGATCGGGGTGAATCACGGTACGGCGTGTACCATAATCGCGTATCATTTGCGCCCAAACTAGCGAAAGTGATACACATCGATGTCACGCGTCGAAGATCTGATACACTAAAATGATACAAATCAAGATCTGATACACTAAATTTAAAAAAACACTGCCGCATGAAGATTTACTTGGGATATGCATTTGTTCTATTTAAATGCTTTTTAACGGACGATAGAAAAACGCTCGTGCGAATGAGCTTTTAAACCATTCTTATACCTTCAAAAAGTTTAAAAATTAACGAAACACTACATTTTTAAACAGCAGCAAACCATAACTATTCAGTCACAGTGAAGAAAAGCAGGAATTGTTACAGTGCAATGTCAAAATAATATTTAGTGTTGAACTTAGTTCCAAATATCCCACAATAACTGAAAGAAAGGGCATAGTTTAAGAGAGTAATCATTATCTCCTGCAGATCCCACACAAATGTTCAATGTTAAGCGACTAAGGTGTGTAAAATTCCTCATTGAATATACCTCGTGCAATAGCGCCCTTAGCTCGATTATATCCGGGTGCTTCGCAGGCGGTGCTGTGGCGTCAGAGGCCTGGTGGTTGGTTTCTTCCTCTTCAGTCTGCTGCCGTCTTTGCCGCTCGCGATTCGCCCTGAAAAAAATTTGTTCAGTTATTATTTAGATGATGAATTATGCAAAAAGAGGGTATATAACTGGTGTGCTCCAACTTTTTAGTTCGATAAGTAAATAGTAAACTTTACAATGATTTTTCGGCCACCGATCACGCGCGGTGACAATAGTTTCGTATAACGTGCAAACAACTTACAATATGCATGAAATTGAAGTAAAATAAAATGCTTAGTAGTTCGTTTGGGTAGTACCGAAAAAATGTGCATAAAGGACTAGGTATAAAAATTAAAAACGTATACAAGTTTATTTTTTAATTACCAAAAAAATGTTGTGTGCTTGTTCAGACAAGCTAACTGAACAACTTTCACTATGGGACCGACTTTGAAATCGCAAAACAGAATTAGCTGTTCCATACAACTGTTCAACATTCACTGAGCCTAGATGTATGGAACAGCTGATTTTTTTTTTGCGATTTCAAAGTCGGTACCATAGTGAAAGTTGTTCGGTTTGCTTGTCTGAACAATCACACAAAATATTTTTGGTAATCGAAAAATAACCTTGTGTAGTTCGTCAATAATGAAAAGACTATTGAGATAAACAAACTAAGCAGCGAAATAGGGGAATTGACTTTCAACACAGAGTGTTTCCATTTTTTTCAGTAGTTTAGTCAATAGATGCCACCTGCTGGCGGATTGCGGTGGTAGACGCAGTAGCGGATTTATTGAGGAAAATTTATTGATTCACCTTTCTTCCCGCTCTTTATCAGCGGCCAATGACTGTCTAATTAGATGAGCGACTTCGCTGTTTTCTGGATCTTTCTCACGACCGATGAGGAATTTCACTGGGCCCGAAGTGTTGCGCAGCACCGATGCCGCATACGCCTGTGTGACGCCCACCTGTAGGATTTCAAAGTAAGATTATTAATTATTGTCAATAAAAACATACTTTTCCGGCTTTAGATTTCCTTCGTGGCCGCAGAAGTGGAATTCGGAATATACATTTTTGGTCCTTCGAGCCTGATTTAAAACGCAATAAATTATTTTTATTTTTAAATTTTACGCATTTATTATACTTATTTTCGACTTTAAACAACATAGCATATATAAATAGCATAGCAGCTACATAAACCTTTTTAGGTTTACTGAATAAATTCAACACAAAAAATTACACAAAATAAAAAACAATTAATTGAACGACAATTTTCAGTTTTCAATAATAATATTGCATAGTTTTTGGTTTTTATTGATATCAGAAAAGTCAATCAAAATTTAAAGATCACTGACCAAACTTTTCCCGTCGACCTCGATGATTTGATCGTTGACTTGTATGCGGCCGTCTCGCGCCGCCGCGCCGCTTTCAGTGATGGTCTTCACGAAGATACCCAGCTTCTCTAGGCCAGCGTCAGCGCCGACCCCCATCCCTTTGATATATATTCGTTTTTCAATTATAATGATAATTATCATGTTAAATGGGTATTCATTTAATTTTGCAGCAACCACTCTCAAACCATGCTAAACAAGTACATATTTATACTCATAAAACACTCTTTCAATGAGCGTTAGTTGATTTAACTGTTAAATTAACTGACGCTTGTTGAATTCTAAGTTTTGATTTTCCCTATGATGCTGGCATAGTCACCAAGAGTGTACTGAAGCCTCTTTAAAAACAAGAATAAAAAACATGATATGTCATTGTGGAAGATGATACCCCAGTGTGAGTTAATGTGACACGCTGTCACAACGTTAGCTATGTCATCGTTCGTTCGCTATATGTCATGATAGATAGAGGGGTCGTGGGCAGGACACATAGCTGCAAGTACCGATGACCGTCAGAGCAAAAAGGTCCTCAACTGACAGCCACGTAATAGGGAAGTTCTTGGCTTACATCCCAGCCAGCACAAACCTTCTGAGTAAGTTTTTTTTAAGAGCAGTCATAGAAACTAATTACTGAATAAGATTACCGTAATTAGCTGATTTGGCGCTTACTTCGACGTTATTCAAGCAATTTGGGCACAAAATTATACTGCTAATAGATTTGTAATAGCAATATAACAGATGAATAAGTTTTGAATAATTGTACGACAAGCTGAGTATCTTCCGCATAAAAGCATTTTGTTCTTTTATGCAAGTATTATAGCTCTGTAAGCCAGATAATGAATGAATGATGAATGGACTTTATGCTTATGTCCTTCAAAGCTCAGATATTCAGATGATACACAGCGTTTAGCTTATTTCAGTATATTTTATCAAGAAGTTAATCAAATTAAATTGAAATCAGAACACAAAGTGCACGCGTTGGTTTAGTGAGTGTCAGAAATATAAATGGCCAAATTATTAATGTCATAAGTTAATAATTTTACCCTTATTGATTGCTTAAAGTAAGAAATTGTAGTTGCGCATGCAATTTTACCGTGTATTTATATATACATTTCGTGTAAAATTTTCACGCGCTACCTGATAAGCCGGGTTTCTGAGAAATAAACAACAATTCGTCTATTGCTTTGTTTTTACGAGTGAAATATTTTTTATGTTGTATGCAATTTAAGGGTTCAAAAATAACCTTGTAATACTTTTGACAAGAATATTATACCGATTTCGTCATTATAATTGAGTATTTGAGTATAAAATTCCACATCCGGTAACCCCATTATAATAGGTTATGTTATTCATTATGGCGACGCTCATTCTGAATAAAATCTGCTAGCTCAGCGGCTCCTCGTCTAATGTCTGCTTATCAGACCTTATGTGTCCACTTATTCAGTTGTTCTCTGGTTAAAAGTGGTCTGCACATAACATATTTTCGATAACTGTCACACACATTCGTACCTACTATATAGAGTTTTTTAATTTTTCATACTCGCGCAAGCAGTTTCATCGTATGCCTCCTGTTCTTTTTCTTTTTTCCATGAATTGGGGATGTTTTTAGCATTTTTTTATAGGCGGCATTTTACACAGCGCGCGCTGCAGTCGAAATGTCAAACTGCTAGCTGCTTAAATGCTGACTAATGTTCCAGAATAGTTCTTCTAGCTTAAAAAATGTCTACTTTTCGTGAATACCCAGCAAACTTCTGCATAAGAATCTGTTACTTTTGTTTTTACCACAGTTAGCTGCATATGACGGTAATTTCGTACTTAAAGCGCGCATAAGTAGTTATAACAGCTATCTTAATTTCAGTAAAGTTACTATATGCTTCATAACAGAAACGACACTTACTTTATACAGAAGCTGTGTAACTGTCAAGATGTGGTATGTAATACAGCTAAAAAAGAACAGAACATAAATTATCCAGTACTATGCTTGATAATGGAATTTTATACTAGTGTTATACAAAAGGTTACACAAACTCTTGAGTAACAGGTCTATTTATGATGACTATTCAGCTTTAAGAAATAAAATCGTCAAATTACAGAACTAACTAAGCTAATCGCATTATTATAGCAAAAAAAACTTTAATACGGAACTTGGCAAGACGCACAGCTTCTATACGTATATAATAAAGCTTAACCCTGCTTAAGGTTAAATTGTTGGCCAGTTATCTGACTTGTGTGCTGCCTGGGATCTTACTTGATGTTAAGTGGCGATAAGGTTGAAGACGGAAGTGAGCTTCACCCGGACTCCTCCAATATGTAAGGAACTGACTATCCTACCTCTTAATAGGCTAGATGACTAAAAAATTTTTTTTGCTTTAATAGAAGCTCATTCATATAATAAACAGAAAGAAAAAATTGGTTTTTGAATAACTATAAAAACAACCAAGATATAAGGTATTAAAGATTTTTCTCCATCTCTTTCTAGCAAAACGGCAATTTACAAGGAGTTTATATGGCCGTACTCAACAATGACGTCGGACCTCTCTGTCTAATCGCCTTCAAATTAACAACCTAAAATGCTTGTATCTAATGTATTTCTAAGCCGATTTTAATTCTAATTTCACAGGACTGCATCTTTTTTCACGGTATTTTAATATTTAATGACGAGATGTAAAAATTAGAATTCAGTCATCATCCCAATTGTTGGAACACAACAATGCTATCAACATTGTAACTATGGCGACAAACAGGCTTTTGACACAGAGCAAACCAAGCAGAAAAACTTGTAGCCTAGGCGGAATTGGATCTCGTAAACCCCACCTCAATGACAAGACTACGGCCGAGAGACGCAGCGTTGACAGGCCCCGCCACAAGGTAGACCGATGATCTGGTGAAGTTCGCGGGAAGTTGCTGAATCTAAAGATTGATCGGAGATTCGTCAAGAGACTTATGCCCAACGGTGTTCTCTGTCTCTCGACATGCAATGATGATGATGATGAAAGTGACTCACCGATGATGGACAGTCCGAGACCGTCGGCCCCCTTCACCAGGTCCACGGGGAACACGTGCATCTTCTCCACGCGCTTCTCCAGCTCGTACTCGGCGGACGCCGCCACGGGATCGACGTCCTCGTTGCGGCGGTCGTACTCGCGCACCGAGTGCGTCGAGAATACGCGCATAGGCTCGCAACTGCGAATCAGAGAGATCAATTTCGAAAACCTTAAAAAAAACTTCATTTATAGAAACGAAATTCAGAGGAAGTGTTTTTTGAAATTCTAATCGAATTGGGAGATTTCAGTGAGACGTACCTAAATTTGACTTTACTGCTCTTCTTGACGAATACTGGCGGATAGTAATCGTCATCTTCGTCCTCCTCGATTGGTGGGAGGCCGGCGACCTGAAAAGTTAACATTGTTTTAATAATAAAAAAATATATTATAAACAAGGTTATTTTTTAATTATCAAAAAAATTTTGTGTGCTTGTTCAGACAAGCAAACTGAACAACTTTCACTATGGGACCAACTTTGAAATCGCAAATAAATCTGCTGTTTCATACAAATGTTCAACATTCACTGATCCTAGGTTCAGTGAATGTTGAACATTTGTATGGAACAGCTGATTTTTTTTGCCTATCCCATTCGGAACAGTAATTGTGAGCGCTCACACCGCTCCCGTCGTTATAACTTCATTCGGAACGCACCATGAGTACTTAGTATTGCGATGTCTCGCACCAACCTCCGTGTAGAAGTGTCCGTCCTCGAAGTAGTGTATGCCGTTCTCCTCGCCCATCTCGCGCAGCGGCTGCGGCGGGTACCGCTCGAACACGCCGCCCGGCTCGCCCTCGCCCTCGGCCGCCTTCTTGTCGCCGCCCGCCATCGCCGCCTCCGCCTCCGCCTCCATCGAGACGAACTCGTAGCTCTCGTCCACCGACTGCATGCTGCAATCGCGGTTTCGTTTTTTGCGTTAGTTAGTTATCTTTGGGAATTTAATGTTACCGCGCGAACGCACACGACCGACTGTCGGTGACCGGTTTTGTCAATGAGATATATTTGAAAATGAGACATAATGGATTTTTGCGTTGCAACGCACGCGAACCATTAATAGTCAGTCAAAAATATCAAAAAATAATGTTTGTAAATGTATGCGTTACCATATAAAAAATCGGTCCCCGATTGTCGATCGTTTGCGCTCGCGCTTAGTCGGTGATTGTAAATAGATTCATATATTAGGCAAGATTTAAACTTGGAATCAAATTTAAAGTTAGGGGAAAAAAAATACGTAAATCCAATTCGACAACTGTATTTACAATTAAAATAGGAAGAAAATTCAACGGTTCACGCGTTATTATGGTAACCAAAGGTCACCAAGCTTTTTAACGTGTGTGCTAATGTCTATTATTTATCATGGAAAGTCCATTAGGATAATGGATTTCCCACCAGTAACCAGCATAATGATCAAACTATCACAAGGGCCGTGACCTTTGTATGGTCAGTCAATTGATTGCAGTACTGACTTACAATGAAAAGAAAAAACTAACGAGGAGTTAATAAATACAAGGTTATTTTTTTATTATCACAAAAAAATTGTGTGTTTGTTCAGACAAGCAAACTGAACAACTTTCACTATGGGACCAACTTTGAAATCGCAAAAAAATCAGCTGTTCCATACATCTAGGTTCAGTGAATGTTGAACATTTGTATGGAACAACTGATTTTTTTTGCGATTTCAAAGTTGGTTCCATAGTGAAAGTTGTTCAGTTTGCTTGTCTGAACAAGCACACAAATTTTTTGTGATAATTAATAAATAAACTTGTATAATGGAGGAGGAGATTTTCATATTAATAATTAGAATGATAAAGCTTGTCTAGCTCTTATTCCAAAACAAAATGATATGTTACCTCTCGTAAGAGAGCACGGACTGGTAGCTGTCGTTGAGCGAGACGCCATTGTCGTGCGGCAGCGTGTGCGGCGACAGCATAGCGACGATCTCCTGCGCCTGCTCGTCCGACAGCAGAGCCTCTTGCCTGCCCGATCAAATTGCAGTCATATCAAATTACGTCTTATGACATCACTAATTTTGTTTTTAAGGATGTGATCTACATAATAGAGAAAGGTAGTCTGAAATTAAAGCCCTTTAAATAAGATTTCCACAAAATCACAATCTTAATATGTATTGGTCTCAAAATCAACATTTTATATGGGTATGTATTTTATTAACGAATTAAGGAGTTTTTGATACGAATACGAACTTTTTGAATTTATTCTTGCATTGTGCTGTAGAAATGATTGTCAAGAAAATAATTTCTTTTTCATTATCGCGTTTTATTATTATTGTAAAATTTTTATTATTTTCTAATAACTAAAATGAAACATTGAGACAGACAGAAGGGGACAGAAGAAAAGTAAATGGCATGCAGCTTTGGCATAAGTTGTGACTATTCATGACTAAATATGTGCTTATCATTGTGGAAATAGTTTAAAATGATAAATATTACTATAAATTGTATAACAGCTAGCTTACCTAAGTTTTTTCTCCAGAATACTGCAAATGTGATCAGGCAATAAGCGTTGTGCGGACAGGCGGCATGCAAATAATAAAAATCAACATTTAAAATAAACACAAGCAATAGACCTGAATGAAGATGATGGAAGTATGACAAACAATATTTATGATAATTTTTATAAGAGAAATACGAGAAGAAAGACAGCCCAATAAAATCAAACTAATTGATTAATCTAAATGACAATCTATTGAAAAAAACATATCACTATACAACCATATCCAAGCATAGGTACAGAGAGATACAGTGATATATGGAATTGTTTTGCATGTTAACCATATAAATAATAAAACGCTAGTACATTCTCAAACATGCCAATAACTAACCTAGGAAATTCTGAAGGGCAAACGCTGAGGACGTGCGCGTGTTTACGGAGCGGGGACTCCCGCTATTAGGAGCGTGCGTGTGAGAACATTGCCCATACTATATTTCAATACCTACTCGTCAACAATGCCTGTTGCCAGAAACGCAATTTAAGGCTTATGCCCTTAATATTTTATACTAGAAATCAAGCACTTAATACATCCTGTAGTGTTTGTATACTTGTCTCGGGTACACAGTCACGTGCGAGCGATCGATGGCGAGAACGGACGTGTTGACCCTAGCTGCTGGTGAGGTAACGAGCCAATGCCTACCCCCCTGTGTTAGAACGAGTACTACACATCTAAAGATCAGCGAATATCTCGAGCTTATCTGAATATTGCGTGCTTATCGTGCGAGCTTATCGTTCTTGTGAATAAATGATTTTGATTTGATTTGAGCATTCAAGGAAACTAATAAAGGTTGATTGAAACAACTGAAACGATGATTACAAAGAAGTATGATAAAAAAGAAAACGTTAATACATCTCTTTAGTGTGTAACAAAGGCAGAGACACATAAACAATATCCCATATACGAAATAATAAGTAATAGATGCTGTATATATAAATGGTATAAAGATAAACATAAGCATCGTATTCAGTGAAATGACACGTTTGTCGAATCGCGGGAATTCTTCACTCGCAGTTATTCACCTTGGCCAGAGCGTTCACTGCTGGCCGCAGTTCTCCGTTCGCTCCAGTTTCCCCGTAGAGGGAGAATTGGGCCGTGTCTCACTACGCTGATCCTGATAGGCGATGAGGACAGTACGAGGCAGGCGGACGTGATATGCCCTGCGAGCATGGAACTCTCGATAAACTAAATTTGACAGCTAAAATCGACATACTCGACAAAAATCAACAAATTTGACAGATATTCCAAAGGAGTAAAGAGGACAGATGCTTTTGTCGGTCGATATATTTTATGTCGTTCGACAAGTCTATGCTCGCAGGGAAGGACACATGTAGATAGACAGAGGCCTGAGTGCAGAGTAGTGTGTGTGTGTCGCCAGTTATGGCAGGTACACACTTTGTTTAGTGTTTAGTGCGAGTGACTTGTTTAGTGTTAAGTGTTTAGTAAAAAACACGTTCGGACAGCTTCTGTTTAGTGTTAAGTGTTTAGCGAATAGGAACGCGTTCTATTTTTTCTGCGAGTCGCCCCTCCCGCTCTCCCGCCTTCACCCCTCACTTAACACTAAACACTCACTAAACACGTCTGGACAGATCTGTTTAGTGTTTAGTCCATATAATGAACAAATAAACTAAACACCGTTTACTAAACAGTGTATGTATGACAGCACCTACTAATCACTTAACACTAAACAGTCTACTAAACACTAAGCACTTAACTAAACAAAGTGTATACCGGCCATTACCTGGAGCTGAGCAGTATCTCGGCCTCGTCGGGCGTCATGCTGTCCGGCTGCTTGCCGTCGGCGTCGTCCCAGCGCGGCTCGTCGGCGTCGGCGGCGCGCGGCTCGCTCGCGTTCTCCGCCTCGGACACGCTCCATTGGCTGGTGGTCGACTTGTCGAGCACCTCGATGGAGCCCTGGCTCGCCTCGCTCACCACCACCCCCGAGTCCTGACAGTCAAACACCTAATATGTTAACGAGCAACGATATCGCCTCGCTCACCACCACCCCCGAGTCCTGACAGTCAAACACCCTAATACGTTAACGAGCAACGATATCGCCTCGCTCACCACCACCCCCGAGTCCTGACAGTCAAACACCTAATATGTTAACGAGCAACGATATCGCCTCGCTCACCACCACCCCCGAGTCCTGACAGTCAAACACCCTAATACGTTAACGAGCAACGATACTGAATCAATGCTTAGTTTTTTTTAAATAGTGTCTAGTAAATGACTCCATTTCACTTGGTGGTAAGTGAAAGTGGGGTCGAAATTCGAAGATAGCTAGTGCAGGAGAAGGAATACACGCTGCACTATAGTGAACAGTGGTCGGCACCTTGCCTTGCAATACGTGTGCTGGCAGAGAATCCCATTTTAGATTGCGCGACGTAGAAATGATCTGTAAATCATTATTACCTTATATTTCGACAATATGGTTGACATTTTTGTTTATGAAATATCAAATTATTCTCACCTTTGCCCTTAAATAGTACCTATATTACCTGGATACATATTTAAATAATAATAACAAATGTTAAATTTTAAAAGTGTAATACGATACATGCACTATCAGTTGTATCAACTATACTATAATATAATATCAGGCAGGCGCCTGATAAACAAATAATAATTAATATATGAGTTGTTAAAAGAATAAATAAATGTTCATAACCCAAGAAGCTAACAAGCAAGATAATGGAGTGTTAAAGTTACAGTTCGTCAAAACATAAAAAAATTAGATCGCTCCAACGTGACAAAAAACTGAAATTGTCACAGATGTATAATACTAAAATAAAATCAGGGGGGTTATTGTCTAAGAAAAAATCCATCACGATCGCTTTGAATTTGACAATCATTGCGGCGTCAATACAAGACTCTGTGTCGACTGTCTGTTAAAAAATAGTGATAGGTATAGACTTTGACTGTTAAAATCGAAAGCGATTGCGATAGATTTTTCTTACACAATCAAGGGGCTGGGCCAACCAAAAAAAAACCAGCCAAGTGCGAGGTGGACTCGCGCACCGTTCACTCTTTTACTTCGGATTAACTACATACTACGGTTTTCCTATTTTTTCCTTTACATGTGGTGTAAGAAATTGCTTCTTACCAAATTTCATGATTCTAGGTCAACGGGAAGTACTCTTAAGTTTTAATTCCTTTGCGAAATCGCAAAATATGCAACGTAATCTGTCATATCATTATTGTTCGCGTTGACTTACAAGCTAGATTTTTTTCACAGCTGGAAGAGACAGTAGAATCAAGTATTTGATAGCTATATACTGTGTTCCTGAGGATATGCATTACCTTGGGCCTAATATTCAGTAATCAGTTACCAATTCAGTTACCATCAAACTTTGTAACTTTCACTGTGAGACCAATACTAAAATCGTGAAAAAAAAACAGCTGCTTCATAGAAAAGTTCAAGACCTACTATTGGACCGAAATATATGGGCACAGTAGATTTTTTGGGGAATTCAAAGTTGGCACGTAGCACGTAGTGACATTTGTTCAGCTTCTTAGTAACAGGCCCAAGTTACTTGCATATCCTCAGGTATAGGAGCCGGCAAACATCTTGAACAATTTCACAGATAAAAAATACATGCATGCGCAGTAAAAGCTTTTGTACTAAATACTGCAACTGCGCATGTATTTTTATCTGTGAAATTTTTCAAGATGTTTGCCGGCACATAGACACGGTGTAGCCAGGCCTCCGTCACTTCGCGCTAAGGTACATGATAAGTACTGTAACTGGGTTTGTTATGGTAACTCATAAAACGCAATTGTAAGTTTATAATTCATATATATATTGAGACTCTTCGCAAAAATTATAAGTAATTTTACATAAACTATTCTAATTTATCCTCTTCCCGGCGAGATGACATCTCTTGTCTCACCCAATCAACACGTAAATGTCTGAACTCAAATGTCAGCAAGAAGTTTGCATAAGGAGATCATTACATTCTTCCCCCCCTTATTAAATAAAATTTTGTTAAAAAGGAAACAAAATTTTATTTTTACAATACCAATAAAATACTACCCATAACATCCAAAGAAATGAACTTAAATTCAAAATTAAATTAAAAACTAACAAATGCTTACCATGCTGTTAATTGAGTTAGATATTTATTAATATTATATTAACATCAAGTTATCAATACACACCTATAGAACGTAGATCAACGACCTACCTCACCGGAAATCTATGTTCTCTTTGTGAGTCCCATCCATAGAATAAAACGTTAATTAGCCTCATAAACTCCTTTCTTTTTTTTGAGTGACTGTAGTGAGAGCGGGTATCATATTTTCCCTAACCGAAAACTAGTATAACACAAAAACATCCTTAATAAACATTTTTTATCAGTAAATAAATCCTAACATTATTCTAAACCTAATATGACAGGCAACTCTTATCATATTGAAATGAAACATTGAAATGCACTTGTAGAAAAATAATATTAAGAAACGGATGTATCTTGATTTGCACGTAAATAAAACCTTTTTAATCTGTTCACATGTACCACATCTCTATATCTATCGCTACTTAATTTCTTAACTAAATAATTCACATTAGATACACGTCGGATTATTTGGAATGGACCCCTATACAAACGCGCTAGTTTCATACTTCTATGGGTGACTCTTCTAGGTGTATAAATCATCACTAGAGCTCCTTCTTCAAAATCCCTATTAGTTACTCTCCTATCGTGGTACTCCTTTTGTTTCTGTTGTGCTAATCTAATCCTCTCAATACTTCTTCTGGTCAAACTTTGCAATAAACTTACACGTTCTTCGGCATTATTCGCGATATTGACGTTATTCCGGTTCAGTAATAAATCCGACTGATACTGCGGCTCCCTACCAAAAATTAACTTAAACGGAGGTACTCTTGTTGACGCCTGACTACTCGTATTATACGCATAACACACTAAAGGTAAAAACTGACACCAATTCCGCTGATTCTCCGACACATACATTGACAACATTTGCAATAATGTTCGATTAAATCGTTCTACCAAACCATTCGTTTGTGGATGGAAAGCAGATGAGAAACGTGATATAGCCCCAAATGATCTGACCGTTCTACGAACTAAACGTGACCTAAAGACGGATCCTCTGTCTGATATAATTTCCTTGACTCCTCCAAAACGACAAAAAACTTCTTGTACGAGAAAATCCCGAACCTGTTCTGCCGTCGCCCTGGACACCGCTTTACATACCGCATATTTCGAAACGAACTCCAAACATACTATAATATATCTACATCCATTGATCGACCTTCTTAACGGCCCTACAATATCAATCCCTACTTTTTCTAACAAATCATTCACTTCTATTGGTTGTAGTTCTGCGACACAACTTACCTTCTTTTTTTGTTGACAAACAAGACAACTCGCAACATATTTTTCAATCTCTTTTACTGCATTTTTCATAAAGTATCTTTCTCTAAATTTCGATAATGTCTTTGATAATCCCAAATGACCACCCGACCATGCGTCATCATGCAATTCTTTCATCACATCCTGGAATGCACTCTTCGGAATGACAATTACGTCTTTGATTACATCCATCCTTCTTATTTTTTTATATAAAAGACCTCCTTCCAAAAAATACCCTTTATATATATGTATATCAGCCCGTCCATGTTGTCGAATCGCTGTATTCCAAGACCTACAAAATTCGTCGACCCCCTGTTGATTCACTAACACATCTCTTTGGATACTATAAATACCTAACCCATCATCCGGTTCGTTTTCACTTTCTTCGCTAAGTGGGTTTCTACTCAAAAAATCGGCTACGATGTTCTGTCTACCAGAACAATGTACGATATTAAAGTCATGTCCTTGTATGCATAACGCCCATCTAGCTAATCGCCCATTTATATCCTTTTTGTTCCTAAGCCAACACAGAGCCTTATGATCCGTGACGACCTCAAACCTAACACCCCATAAATAATGTTTAAACAAATTTAAAGCCCATACCATGCTCAAGCATTCTTTCTCTGTCGTACAATATTTTTTTTCTGCATCACTCAATTTTCTTGAAGCATATAAAACAGGTTTCATATCATATTCTCCTTGCATAAGACAAGCCCCTAACGCCTCATCACTAGCATCTACATACACGCGCGTCACTAACGTCTGTTTACTTGAATAAAACGACAGTATGGGCGGATTACATATACATTTTTTTAAAGTTTCAAATGCGGTTTGATGTTCATCCGTCCAAACAAACCTCGCATTTTTCTTTAACAATCTACACAAGGGTAAAGCTATTTGTGCAAAATCTTCAATAAATTTTCGATAGTATGAGAATAACCCTAACATTGCCTTAACCTCTTTTATACATGTCGGTGGTTTGATCATCGTCATGGCCTCGACCTTATTTTTATCTGGCGATATCCCGTCGCTAGATATCTCGTAACCTAACATTGTTAATTTTTGATACCCAAATTTACACTTACTCGGTTTGACGGTGAGATTAGCATTTCTTAACCTCATCATCACCTCCTGCAACACGTCACAAAACTCTTCGAAACTATTACCATAGACCACGACATTATCTACATAGACTATTACATTTCTATATTTCAGCCCTGCTAACACCATATCCATCGTTCTCTGAAATACCGCTTGGCTCGTCTTTAATCCAAAAGGGAGAACATTAAATTCAAATAATCCTAATGTAGAAATGAACGCTGTCTTATGTTTATCAGTCTCCTCAAGCGCTAGCTGCCAATACCCTGAATTAAGATCTAATTCCGCATAATATTGTGCTCCCCCTAAATAATGGATAATATCATCGATAATTGGCAGAGGATAGCTATCGGACTTCACCCTCTTATTTAATTGCCTATAATCAACACAAAACCTCCAACTTTGATCTGGCTTCTGTACTAAAACTACAGGAGATGCATACCCACTCCTAGATTTCTTAATCACTTTATTTTTGAGCATTTCTTGTATCTGCTCCTCAATAATTATACGTTGGGCCGGTGATGTTCTATATGGTGGTCTATGAACCGGAATATCATCAATTGTGTCTATCGTTACTTTTACTAATTCACATTTGCCTAGCTTACTAGAATCAAAAGCAAAACGATCTCCATACTTACACAATAACTTACGTAACACATTAATTTGATCAGTTGGTAACGACTGATTGATATCGAAATCATTCGAATATTCCTGTTGTGTGTATAAATATTTATCATTATCATGTAACAACTGCGAAAAATATAAATAATGCCCTTTGGACAATGTCACGTCATTCAACATCTCATACGAAATTGAATTATTATTTGATGTTTCGATCACAACATTATTCCTGTCACAAAAATACACGGTATTTTTATTATTGAACAAAATTGTGTTCTTGGAAAAACTTATGACAGCCTTATATTTAAATAGAAAATCTTGTCCCAAAATAATATTTTGTCTAATATCATTTATTATATAAAATCTACACTTATATACACATTTATTTATTAAAATGTTCATGTCAATACTACCTAACACCGACAAGCTATTACCATCAATCGCTTTTACGGTCATTTTTTCTTTAACTGGCTCGAATCCTCGCTTTAACGATTCGAAACATTTATTTGAAATACATGACATCGATGCACCTGAATCTATCAATGCAAGTATTGTATTATTATCGATTTCAGTTTCAATAAATGGAGCCAGTGGACTTACAGTAATGTCCGCGGGGGTCTCTTTAATACTGGACTGCACCGACCTGACCCTTCCTTCATCGGCGGTCCTCCTCAGTTTGGGTGAACTCGGTCTTGTTGCTCGCCCTGTGGTCCTCGCTGTTCAACGCGCTGAGCTGGATGTAACGGGCGCTCCCTTAAATTATAGCGTTGATTATTAGTAAACATAGACCTCTCGCTTCTCATCGGACGATCTTCCCTTGTCGTTTGCAGGCGGCTCTGTGGTTGCGGGGGTGGCCCACTTAAGCTCTCGTTGAATCTGAAACGAACATATGGTGCACCTGTCGATGCTCGTGTTCCAATCGATGTACCTTCCGAACGTTGTTGCTCCACATGATGTCTTTGTTGTCCCATTACCATACATTCGTCACCCAATGAATTTCCATACACCTTATTTATTTGTGTAATTGTGTTTTTCACATCCTTTTTATCAATAAAAATTTTTGTACATAAAATTCGCTTATATTCCCCATGTATTGTCATCAGAAATTGGTCAATAAAAATCTTATCATCTTTGACCTCCGCTTTGCGGGCTAACTCGCTTAATGCGTAAAAATACTTAAGAATGCTTTCCTCACCTTGTTTGGCGTTAAAAAACAAAGATTGATAGTTGAAAGTTGGTGCGAATTCCACCTTTAACTTTGTAACTACATCTACATATGATGTGCAATCTTCACCGATCTCCTTATAGAAATAGTACGCCGCTCCTTCCAGAAATGCAGCAATAGTTAGCTTCTTTCGTTCATCGTCCCATCCTTGTAAAGACGCGTGAATGTCGAATTGCGCGATGAAGTCATTGACGTCGCCTTGGGTCCCATTGAACTTCTTCATCTCCATCGTTCTGTTTTTATAGCACTACCCGGCGCCTCCACCAATTGTAACGGGGTTTGTTATGGTAACTCATAAAACGCAATTGTAAGTTTATAATTCATATATATATTGAGACTCTTCGCAAAAATTATAAGTAATTTTACATAAACTATTCTAATTTATCCTCTTCCCGGCGAGATGACATCTCTTGTCTCACCCAATCAACACGTAAATGTCTGAACTCAAATGTCAGCAAGAAGTTTGCATAAGGAGATCATTACAGTACCTACAGTTCCGCGCAGTCTGAGAGTGTAGAAAAGCAGCAGGGCTGCCGCGGTCACGGGATTTGCACTTACAATGTATAGCAACGCTTGATTAATTTCCATCAGCAACAACCCTAGCGCTCGCGCTCGTGCGACGTGAGGCTGCAAAGTACTAATAACATACTCTAACGAGTGGCGTTAAGGTGTGATTCGGCGTGAATGCTCAAAGTTTAGGTATTTAAACGTCGGCATTTTTCAAGATCAAAGGGGAGCAACTTCTGTACGTAGTACTATTATCTATTCTGTGGTATAGCCGTCACCGTACCTGTTGCAGCACGGAGATGGTGTCGGGGTCGGAGCGCGCGCGCTCGGCGTCCCTGTGGTCGCGCGTGAGCGGCAGCGGCGGCGGCGGCGGCGGCTCGCGGTAGTCGGCCGGCCGCAGCCGCGCCACCACCTCCGGCGAGGGCTCGTTGAACCCGCCCTCGTCCGACACCTCGCTCGACGCGCGCGACCCGCCGCGCTTCGGCGTCTCCTCCGCCTCCGACGACTTGCCACCTCCGCCCACTGTGCGACGTCATCACACTGACATTAATAACTGGCCTGGCAGCAATCTTAAGCTGGCTACGCACATACCTGCCGCAGGGGCGATCTAGGGCGCAAGGCGGTTGCGGCAATATCGGATTGTCTCTACACGCATGCCTGCAAGTCAGTGTTCGGGTTGATGTTGAAGTAAGCACGCGCATTGAGAATAGCTCCAATATTATCGAAACATCAAAAGATCAGTATAGAAATTGCCCCGATCGCGCTACACACGCGGCGACCTGCAGGGCGGCAGGGACAATCTAGGGAGCAAGGCTGGTCTCGCGCCCCTGCCGCCCTGCCGCAGGGCCAATCTAGGAAATTGCCCCTGTTTGCCTATACACATCACGATATTGTGCCAATTAAGGGTCATCCCCTCTTATATACCCTAGATTGCCCCTGCGGCTGGCATGTGAGTAGCCGGCTTTAAAGCAAACACGCTCTGACCGTTTGCCGTAGATCAATCCGATCCGAGACTATAATCATCTGCGCGGGTATCGGATTCTCTATTTGCTCACTCGCATAGTCCGATAGGACGGTAGAAAGCAGACAACCAGAGGGAGATATGTGACTTTAGTCGAAGAAGCAATACACATTCGAAATGAATGTGGAAATACATAACGAAACCAAACATATCATCAGTTTGGTATAAGACTCGCAAAAAAGAGGGATTATGGCTGACCAAATGGGGGTTAGTGGATGGATAGCACCAAAGCCTTGTCAGTAGCCTAGTGTATGTTGCGGTGCTTTATGTGTTTATGTTAGTTTAACTTATTGTGACTAATTGCGTATAGTAACTATTTATATCTGTTTTCGCTAGAAGCTCAAGAGCAGCAGAACCCAACTGCCTTTTGAAGTGCGGAGAAGCTCAAGATTTTTGTTTTACATCTTTTGTAACCCCGACGTACGTTGCTTTACGCCGCCATAACGTTGATGGTATGCGCTAATAACTTCAAACTAGATTCACACCCAAAAGCATGCATGCACATAATAACCATCAAATATACAAAGCTCTGTGGACTACTAAAGAGTTAGACACAATAACACGGCGGGTTATTATATAATGAACCGGGAGCTTAAAAAATTGAATTTGGTGATATTATTCCCAGTCCTGCATGTTTTGTTAACGACAGTTAATTAGAATCGCCAACGAACGGTATAAACTAAATATTAAACTAATGAGTGAGTATCAATTATTGTTTTTAATTAGTAGTTTCAATGAAATACATATCTACATAAAAAATTGATCTGCACAGAAACTCCACCGTCGCCTTAATTGTGCACGACGATAAATAATAATTTATTCGGTCAAGGAAGTGTTGGCCCGTTTAGAATATAGCGAGAATTTTAGGCTAATGAGTCAATCTATTTTTACGATAATAGGTACTATGGCATTGCGCAGGTGGCGAGCATAGTTACCACAAAGTATGCAGGTATTCATTATTATAATATTAATAAATATTTAAATATACAATAATTATACAAAGTTTGTATAATTATTTATTTGCTTGCTTACATGTTACGATGCTAGTTGTTCACTGTATCAAACAACCTTTTTATATGTTTGTAAACCAGTGAACTTTGACAACCAGTTTCTCTCCGACGGTTTCTCTATCCTATTCTTTTAAAACTTTATAATCAAAAACTGTCAAAGCCTTGCTGGCAAAATATTAGGCCTTCAATTTTATTTTACCTGTTTACACCAACATGATACTTTCTCATTTCAGGCTTGGGATGTGTTCAGCATGGGAACTTATGGAATAATGTGAATTTATTATCTTCAAAGAAAATGTACGGTTCGGCTAGCATTTAACTTACTATCGTGTAAGGCGTTATTCTGTCAGTAGCTCTTGTTTATGAATGATAAACATTTTTTTTTATATTCTCTACCAACATTTTAAATGTTTCACTTCATAATAATTTCTTGAGAATCTAACAAGTACTTCAAAAATAGGATTAATCTAATAGGTATAGGCATTCCCGAATTTTTCGCTTAGTAAAAAGTGAATAACACATTTAACATAATTACTAATAAAGCGTAAAAGGGTAACTCGACAATTTACAGATATAACATCTCTTAAGGTATAAAGAATCAAGTAGTGAAATTAGTGTGTTAGTAACAAGATTTCTTAAGGTCGTTTATAGCACCTATGTTTGAAGCATCCTGGAATATGCCAATAGCATTTAGTTTCCAAAATACATCACATATTGAAAACATCCAACGCAATATGGTATCTCTGTTATAAATCTCACAAAAACATCCAAAGTTACGAGGTCTAATATCTGCTTACTTTCATTTTGACTCTTTTTAAAAGACGTACAATGGTAGACATGATGCTATTGTATGACATAGTGAGAAGTTGTCTGGATTGTTCTGACTCACTTCAACAAATAGATCTCTAGACTGCCAAACCATCCTTTGCATTATACCCATGTTTTTAATGTTCCTCTGCATCGTTTAATTATGGTCGAAACACATTAACCAGTAGACTAATAAAAACGTACAACTCAAAATTTATAGGGTAGTAATTCCAAGACTAAGTTCAAATTTGGCTTTATAAGGCATCAAGAAACAGGAAACTAAATAATAGAATTTGATATCATGTCAGAATGGATTACTAAATTGATGGTAGTTTGTCTGTTAACAAAAAATCTTCATCACCGAACGAACTCCACTTTTTATGATATTTTGTACAATTACCTTAGAGCATTTGCAAAATACTCTAAGACTATTAGCAAATAATACATGATTATATAAGCCCCGTTCCAGATAAACACGAATTTGCAACATTTTCAACATTTTTTGCATCAACGCATTTCATTAGCTTTTGGTGTTAATTTTTTATGCTGGTTTCATGTTCCCTTTGAACATTTTTGTAACGAAATGTAAGCACCAAATACCCAGGCTATTAGATAAGTCCTCATCTAATAGCCTGGGTATTAGATAAGTACTCATCTAATAGCCTGGGTATTTGAAAACTTTTTTAATTAATCAAAAAGATTTTTCAGAGTATTTGAAATATATGTGAAATTATTTTTTAGCTAATTCTGATTTATAATATTTTTAACTTTAAGTTACTGGATAAAGTAGGTAAGGTGTCAAAATTCAGCACGAGAAATCAGTTCCATCATGTTAATAGTGGTGATGCTTATGTGGAACGCACCTAAAGATATGAGTTGTTTAAATACACTCTACAGACTTCATGTACCCGCGATGCATTCCAAACAAAATATATGTGGTGGAATAATTTGTTAAAATACTGTCTGTCTGCTGAAGCAGACTGGATAAATAAACGCATTAAAAACTTGCGATGGATGCATGCGTCAAAACGTTAACATTTCTTACGATGGATACATGCGTCAAAACGTTAACATTTCACGACTTCCAGGCGGGATGTGCCCCAATTTACGATCGTTGCAAATTGCTACTGCAATTTTTCAGTTCTCAAGTTCGTTCAAGTAGAAGTTATATCCCAGCGATAATTTGTTTATAGCTGGTAATTGGAAACTGTTGCAATCTAACTCCCAATTAAATGTGTACCTACACGTTTTAAATATTTATTAAGCGTGCTTTCGCACGTTAAGCTAAACAGCTTGTGATAATTCACATCTGCTTAAATTTGTTATTACGTAACTCACATACATTAGCGGATAATAACTACTGTTGTTCCGACATGCATTTGCTCGGGGATCCACTTACTTTATATTTTCTCGTGTTATCGCAGACGTAATCTTTTATTTCATCAATAAAAAAAAGTGCAGGCAGACTCCTCTCAACCTTATTTATACATCACAGAAGCAAGAGAGCAGATGTTAGGTTACATTAGTTAGACCAACTAAGCATTTGAGAAAATTAATTATAAACAATGCAAAGTGTTCATTTGCAAGCACCAACGGTTGCGACGAGCACGCGATGAGTCGACAAGTGGCAAATACAATATGGACTTTATAATTAACGAGGCCAACACAGGACCAGGAAAACCTTATTTGAATAGAAATAAGGATTGAATTACAAGTATGTTTGTAGCGTGCATTCATTGATAGAAGAAAACGTCACGGCTAAGGGTCTCGATGTTTTCTTTTTTGCTCACCGCGGGAAAGCTCAATACAGTCTCAAATATTAAGTAACTTTCCGTTATGTTAATAAAACTACTACAAAAAAATATCGAATCACCAAAATTACGCAAGACTTATTCTCAAGAAATCACAAGTCAACATTTACAGGTTTTGATTAAGAGACGACAAAATATACTTCGTGACTCATCAACATCATCAACAAGGTTTCGTTAGTAGACATACAATCAATTCACACTACCATCATTAACGAAATAAGATTGCACTTATTTTCAAACGCGTCTTCTTTAGCACAAGACCAATTTACATCATGAAGATCAGATAAGGTTAGTTGACCCTGGCTGAGTTGGTGCCCAATATTGCTTTAGTCTCCCAACATATCGTGTCTGCGAAAATTTGTAACCAGCTCGAAGAGGTTAAACCTGTATAATTTGGTCTCAAAGTCATAGTTTTCGAGTTTAACGAGAACGACCTTCCTAAATAGGCAAAGACGGCCAGCAGCGTGTGTAACGCTAAGTGGATCATCCTACACTTGAGCTTTTTAAATCATAAATAGACACAATTCTTTCATAATGGTGTCATGTTTGAGAAGTATATGTAACATAAAAATTCCATCCGAACATGATAAAATAGAAGATGCCAGGATTATATTATTTCGTATCTATGCCTATTACAGCCAAAACTATTTAATTTCAATTAGTATTACTATACACTACAAAAAAGAACCCATATCTGAGTTTATTTAGCAGATACCTAGAGTCGACTAGTCATATAAGCTAGTGGTAAAAGAATATACATTTACATTTTAAAATAACTTATAAAGTCGTCATCATCGTCGCCGACGATGTACGATATTCAGACGGGTTAAATCTTAATTGATGCCGAAGCGATTGGCATAATATTGTCACTAGTTTCTATTCTCGATTTACATTCTTTGCTATCAATCAAATACAAAAATTTTGAAATTCGATTATCCGTAAAAAGGGGATCTAAAAAGGGACGCAATAACTTCCTTAGGTGAAATTATCAATTTTCATATATTTTCTCAGATAACTTTAACAGTATCTTTTTTAAAATCATAACATAAAAAAATATATATACTTGAGATTCCTACTACAAGTCTTTGAATTTTTTATTTTACAAGTTTGAATCCTTTTATTTTCTATTTGACCTTATTTTTTTAAATTCATTAATTTACGTTATCTGCCCCGTATTGAACACTGCGTCTCCAATAGGTTACGGTAACCGCTTACCAGCAGGTGGTCCGTACGATTGTTTTCCTTCATAGTTGTACAAAGTAGCGGTCCTTGGCCCGCCTGCCTACGATTGCTAAAGTTAAGCAGCGTTCACATTGGTCAGGTGGAAGATGGGTGATTAAATATGTAAGATATCTTGAGCTCCTTTGTGCTTGGGAAAACACGTTATACAATGGGTTCTATGCCTGTCACCACTCCCGTCGTGTCAGTGTCACATAGGATTATTTGAATCAAGGAACAGAGAGTGCACTTGCGCAGGCACTAGTGCAATAACAAATGATATCACCCGCGCAGATTGAGTCTCTGTTAAGATTATGTGTTGTTAAAATATAGAATACAGACGTTCTTGTAGAAAAGTTACATCACAGTCGCGTGACTTGGTAAGGAACGCTACATTAACAACATGATGATGTACCGCCACCTTATTAATCGAGGTCAGCCATTTGAATTGACGACTTGGGGCTTATTGAATGTGGCCAGCTAGTTGGATTAATTGAGACGGCGGACGTTCAACGAATTCTCCGAATGATTTTATTTATTAAACAAAAACACTCAATCTTTTTGTCATAATTCGATAGTATTTCTTTACTATAATCGAAAAATCACTTTCGAATTGAATTATTCTACATCGGTACCATTATTTTACATAACGTTTCACATTTGATTATTTTAGTAGACAAAATTAAAAAAACATTTTTTTTTCAGAATAATGTGATTAATATACAAATATATTACTTTTACATAATTATCCCAATACACGTAAACGAACTAAAAGCAAGAAAAAAAATTAAAATTAACGTTATGTTAATTTCTCCAGATAGATAACTAAATTACAAAAATTATTTTTCATTATTTACATATTTTCGTAGCCACAACACAAAGCACAAGAAATTATTTTAGTATAATATGAAACTCCCAAACAAATTTACTATTCCTATAAATACTATACACACAATAGTGCCCACAATAATGTCAAATTTCCTGTAAGCAAGTCGTCACTATAGAATGGAAGAGTTTCGATCGAGCAGCTCGTCATTCAATTGAATGGCCGATAAGATTACACATAGTATGAATAGAGGATACATCTTTGGCAAGCTCCAATAAAGGTGCAGATCACGGAAAATAACTCTGCTCCAATTGTTGCTGTAAATGGGTTAATTACCGCGCAAACTAGCCATGTGTTAAACGCGGGTAACGCTCGGGTCCCATGAATGAATCAAATCTTTTATACGCGAAACATGAAAAGGTAGGAAAGGAAGTGAAAAAAATAGCAAGTGTTACAGTAACTGACCGAGACAACATCCGCAAAAGCGCATGTTCGGCGGAGACGAGCGAGCAGAGCGCGCGGGGGTTCGCACGCCCGGCACATCACCGTTCCATCTGCGACAGCTCCCTCCACTACCACCTTGCACACTCACACGCACATTTAACTCAAAACGCGGTATCTTGTTTAATTTTCAATCAAACTCATGATAAAAAATTCACACTATAAATTACTGTTACAGACGAGTTTTGATAAGACGTCTATGAATTTTTCACGCGAGTAGTTGTTTGCCATAATGTAAGAAAGTAAACATTAAGATCTGCATATTAACATCTCCAACCATTGGCAAAGTAACAAGTGTGCTATGTAAACATCCGTCAGAGATAGCAACTTGGCAATGTACAACTTTGTGTGACTTTGAAAATACACAATATTTCAAGATTAGACGCTGGTTTACGCTTTAATTATGACCGCGATCAGTGATTGATAAGTTTTTGCCATTTCGATGAAATTAATGGACACTAAAAGTTTTAAAAAACCTACCTGTCCAAAGTATGAAAAGAATCTTTTATTGCACAGATATTTTAAATGTGTATTGCTAAGCATAACAATTTACAATTTTATTCTTAAAACACTTTTATTTACTTGTAAAGAACAAGGTAAATACAAGTATCTTTAGACATTTTCAATTGACTGAGAGGCGTGTTTATTATGATGTTTTCTTAACTCACAAACGATACACAGTTACATGTATTGCACTGATGATACGTATGAACCAAAACACAAAATCACAATAGTCTGTTAAAACAGACAATGCATAAACGGACGTCCCAGTTAATGGTGCAAAATAAAGGATAAACAAAAGGGAGCGCAATGCGCGCAGGACGACGACGCTCGGGTTACTGCGTCGCGACGGCGGAGGCGGCTGCGGCGCCGGAGCATCTAAATCGGGATCGACTCGCAACTCTCGCGACGACTCAAATACCTTGACTTCCTCAATATTACATTGAACCCGCCGACCAAGAGACCGCCAAACGTACGTCAATCGCCGCCCACTACGTATCTAAAGGATGATTTACTTCCCACGATAAGGAAGCAAAATTGACAATTAGATTGATAGTACGTTATCTCTTCTGTTTGTACTAACATATATCCAGACATTATGTATAAAATTACTACGTTTCTAAATTGAAACATTTTTAAAGTACTTTTTATTAAATGGTTATTTCTGAAGACAAGATAAAAGTGAAACAGATAAGAAATCATGCAGTGTTTCTAAGAATATTATCAAGTACACAATGTTTGTTTTAAAATATTTTACTTACGCGGCGAAGGTGAAGTGTGGAGAGACTGCGGAGGTGAAGCGTAGACGTGATGATGCACCGGAGAAGCGAGGGGTGATGCCAGCGGAGAACGCACTGCATGGTCGGTTTCAGTCGTCCCAACTGGTGATTCAGGTGTCGACGATCTTCGTTTGGACTTCTCTTCCCATTCAGAATCATAATGTACAGGCTCGTATCCATCATCGTCTAAACTAGTTGTGTCTGAAGGCTTTGTAATTTCATACTGCTCTGGACTAGGTGAATTAGAACAGTCCCGTTCACTTGGAGGTTTTGATTTTTCTTCGCTTGAGTAATCAGGAGGTTTCGTTAAATCTGTTATATTGAGCTGATTTATTTCATCCGATAACACTTCAAGGCCATTTTTGTCAGGCGAAGGCGAATTAGAATTTAAGCTTTCATTTTCGACGACTTTCATGTTTTCATGAGTAGTTGGCAAAAGTGGTGATTTTGGAGATCTGGGCGGTGGTGATGGTGGAGATTTTTTTAGTCTTGGTACCGGATCAAATGTTAACGGTGACGTTGTCGTGGGCGTTCTAGGAGAAATTTCATTAGACCTAATTATACGATTGGTTGACTCTGTATCAGACATTTTTGATTTGTCGGAAATATTCTTTTGTCTAAGTGGATCCTCATTTTCAAATTGAGGAGATCTCACTCTTGGAGATACTTTTTCAACTAATTCCACGGGTGTTGTACTTGTTCTTGAATGAGAAATTATAGTATCTCTTCTTAAAGCAGGCGAAGGTATTTCCGATCTTGTGGTGGGTGACACTGAGGAATTAGATCTAGAAGATGGTGACACTACTGGTACCGATTTCACAGGACTAGGAGACTTTGCACTAGGTAAAACACGAGTAATTAAACTAGACGGTAGAGTTGTCGGACGCTCAATTTGAGAGTCACCGGCACATGGCGATAACGGAGGAGAGTACACTCGCGACGGAACAACATATTTTTCACTCACTTCTGGCGATTTCCTGTCTTGATTACTTGGGAACCTAGAATCTGAATGCGTTTCATGTTCATGTCGAGTTTGCCGCGTTTTATTGAAATGAGCAGTCCAATTTCTTTGCTTTTCAATAAGCTCTTTATTAAAGCGTCTATCTGGCTTATCTGGTTTAGGCAAAACGCTCGGTTTTGCAGGCTTAGGTGGTGCTTGTGTACCACCATTGGCAAGGCGATCGCCGTTTAGAGTCTGCACTACGGGTGTCGGTGTTATGATGCGCCGCGGTGGACTTACGGAACCGGCGGAACTGGAGCGTGACCGAGCGGGAGCCGGTTGAGGCGGGACGCCTCTCGTACCCGCAAAACTAGCCGCAGCAGATGGGGATTTTTCAATCTTAAATCCACGGTTTTCTTCCCCCAACTTTTCAAAAAGGGCACGCGCCGTGTTAAATCGAGCCAAGTGGCTCTCTGTTCTCACGACAGTCACGTCGCTTCCGCGCATTTCTTCTTCCTCTTTAGACGGCATTCCTTGGAATATATGTGCAATTTTAGAAACTTTTGTGCCTGCCTGCCTCTTCTTGCACTCCTCCATGCTATCCTGGTGAGCCCGCTTCAATCCAATCTGGAATAGAAAATCTGGAATTACTCAATGAATACATTTAAATGTTGTGAGCTTGAAATAATAAATATGCTGCTGTTGAATAATGATAAAACGCGACAAGCTTGAACGAAGAACGCACTGGCGCAGGTGTATCGCGCTCAGGACGAGACTGACGCGCGTGCGACGCCCCGTAGCATACTTCGAGTTCGCTGTATAAATCTACGAGATAGCGATAGCACTGATAACGATTATGTTGAGAAATCGAAAGTCTATATAAGGTTAACGTGTTTAACCACTAATGTATTAATGTAGAATTTAGTTATTTATATTTGTTTTTAATTCCTTAGTAATTCCTACCCTTTTTCTTAGTAATTTATTAATAATTATTATATTTATACTGGTGAGTAATAATCTGATAAAATCCGCTATTTATGTAGATAAGTTTTACAGATAGGAGCCATGATTATTGGACAATTATTGCGTTGCTTGTCATCAAAGAAGTCGAATGGCTAAAATAAATTGCTTAATTTTAAAGAAAATGATGACACGTTTATTTTTCGTCATCATATCGTTGCTGGTTCCCCAATCGTTGGGTGATGGTCGATGTCAAATAGCTCAAAAATGTGTAACGGACTTTTCGCAAAGCGATTGTTGGAACACGAATATTTTGGTGCCGAACAGCCATATTTACAATTGTTGTCCGAGTTGTCAACCGCCCACTGAAGGTGAGTACAGTTAAGCTATATTTTTTTATTACGTAAATCCAATCAGATTTTCGATATTATTATACTTACAAGAAGTTTTAAATTACACATAAGCAACGTTTCTATAATTCAGTATAAAGACACAATAAAATGATCTTTTATATGCATTTATAAAAACAAAAAGAAATCATTAATTCGCTGACTAATCACAAAATCTCAAAAAGACTAATCCTTAGAAATTAAGGATACGAAACTGCAAACACGAAAAATTGTTTAAATTTTTTATTTTTTTAATCTCCCAAAAGGGGTAAACTGGGGGTGAAGTTTGTACTGAACTTCGTTATTTTTGGTCATGAATACATGAAAATTGGTATGTAGTCAATTAATTATATTAAAAATAATCTGTCTCAATATTTTTGGTATTAGATCTCTCGAGGTGGAAATTGTGGCTGACAGTTTTAAATGAAAATCGTTATTTTTGTAATCGTGAATATTGGGATTGGTAAACAGGCTTCTGATTACCAATAAAGATAGGAAGTGGTATTATTTTTGGAACTCTCCTCCCTGAAGAGGATTGTGAAGCTGTAAATTTTTATACAAAAAGCGATAACGCTTTTCTCCCTCTTTACATAGTTCAATTTTCATAATTTTTGGAAATGTAGATATAGTGAAGATCTATGTTTGTACGGAAATATTGCTCAGCATATAAATGATTAGCATCTAAATATCTATCTACCTCGAGCATTTTATCTTTTTTGACAAAATTTTACTGAATTACAAAAATAACAAAACGTACAAATATAGATTAAGGTATACTGAATCTAATGAGACCAAAAGTGTCTAATTTCGTAAAGGTTTAGGGGTGTACAGTAACCGTAAACCGTTATCGCCCGAAACAAAATTTCAATAAGAAATGTAGGCATTTGTCTCGGACTTTCAACTCTAAGCGGTTTGCAACAAACTGAATTTTTAAAAATGTACACTCGAGCCATGAATTGGCACTTCACAGTCCTTTTAAATGCGTTGATTGAAAGTTAATGTTTGTATGGATCTGCCTCATACTAATTGCATGTAATGGTGGTCTGTTTCAACGTTTTTGGAATTGCATCCTTTAAGGGGATATAAATGGGGTTGACAGTTCGAATAGTAATATCGTAAGGGATTTTTTTACAGAAACGACATCTCCGTCGACGGGTTGCAAACCTCCATCGAACTGCCTTGAAGACGGTCGATATGGACCAGTGCAGTGTAAGGGCGATTTGCTTTCGGGAAGGTACTTGTTAGTTATATAATGGGCTGTTCGAGCGAACTCCGTTTCGTCCAACTAAGGTTTCATATCGTAACGTTTAACCCCAACTTTACTATTTCCTCAAGGCGCATAGTAGGGTCAATCATAAAAACATCACTGCAGAAAAAACCGGTTCTCTTCATAAATATTGAATAAAAAAATCTTTAAAAAAGATATGTTATTATTCAACGCATTCTTTAGAGGATGGTCTTTTTAATTTTTCGATAAATTAATTAAAACTTGGTTAAAATGTGACCCAAACATGCCTCGATTTTGAAACTTTAAACCTAATCGCGTCGTAAATATTAGGTTAAATCAGATATATACTTTTGATTTCAATAAATAAAGTGAACAATATTATATGGATGGTCTTTTTAGATATTTCTTACTCGCCTTTATTAATTTTAATTGAAATAATTCACCTTGCGCGTAAAGGTTTGCTTAAATATTCCCCTCACTCTCACTCACTCACTCCTATGTAATCAGTGCGGGCGATCGAGCAAGGTCATTAGGACCACTATGCGCCTTAAGTTTGCAACAAAAGGTAAACGATGTCCTTCTCCGTATTCCTTTGGATGACAGAGTTAATTTGACAGAGATAATTTCGGAGAAGGCTGACAGAGGTAATTTCAGATTTATATTATTATTAGGGATTAAACCAGTTTCATTTTGTTAATAAAACAGATTACTTAAAACATTTATATTATATCCTACACGTTCAATCTTAGCGAGTGACTGTAATATACTTAACCTACTGAGTACAGTAAACGATTTAAAGGCATAATGCAAAAAAGTATTGTTCTCTATCGACGAGGAAAGCAAGATGATATATAAGAGAAAGATTACAACTGAGAAAAAGTAAGAGTTTTATGGTGCCGTGGATTACAAAATCACTTCTACCCACTGACAATGAATGAATGAATAAATTCTTTATTGTTAATAGAAGACGCATATCCGTAATCCTTTTATACTATTATATTATGAACAAACAAAACAAGAATTAACAAAAAGCGGCCTTACTGCCTAGATGAAAATCTCTGAAAGGCAACCTATAGGTAGAGGAAAGTTGATATATGACAACGTGCAGCAAATATCGATTTTGCTGCCCTTTTTGTATTGAAGATGTAAAAAATATATGTGATATAATGATGTAAAAGGTTCCGCATAACCTTACTATGGGATCCAAGTCAGCCCCGCGCCTGCTCGCAGAACATTCTACCGACATTATCAATCCGCACTGGGCCAATCCGTGGTAGAACACGGCCCAATCCTTTTGGGGAGACCTAAGCTGAGTAGTGAGTGTTTGATACAGTTGAGATTATGAGATAATGATAGCTAGACTAACTAGCCATTTAGACTAAGAAAGTTCAAACAATCAAAATTATCACTTCTCATAACAGCTCATAATATGTCCCCACCAAAGGGCTCGTGCCTACCCTAAGTTAGGGTGTTTAGGCCTTAGTCAACCACGTTGGGCCAGTGCGGATTGGTCGACTTCACATACACCTTTGAATTTCTTTGCAGATGTATGCATGTTGCCTCACGATGTTTTCCTTCACCGTAGAAGCGTCAGACAAATGTACAATATGAAATTCGAAAACGAAAAACATATTGGAGGAAAGGAAAACGTCGTGAGGCAACCTGCGTATTGCCTCACGATGTTTTCCTTCACCGTAAGTTTATCATCACTTAGGAAAATATAATCAAACCAAAAAATCCAACTCGAACCCTAGTGCATTGTTGATACGCCGTAACGTTTTATTTGTACAATACAGGTGTTTCTGCTCAGATGAAAATGGGAAAAGAATATTTGGACAAATGTGGAGGACAGATGCGAGTGAAATGACGTGTGGTAAATATTTTTAGGTCATTATATTCGTAATAAATAAATACACGAAACATCGAGCCATTTACAAAATGAAATTATTTAGTTTATAATAGGCCTACCTATCACCGGGCGCGTAGGTAGTGGAGTCGCAGTGTGGACCTTACCTAGCGCGCCCATAAGGGCAGGGAGACCACCGGGGGGTTTTAGTGGGTAGGCCTGGCAGTCTGCCAGGAGAGCCCCACAAACGCTCGCCGTCTAGCCAGCGGCGGGTACGGTGCGGTTACGCAGTTCCCCCCGGAAAAAAAGGCCTACCTATCACAAAATCGCGTCGCGCCGAACTAAGCAAACTGGCATCTACTTTATTTTATTCATAAAAAAATATAGTATGGATTTATAAACATACAATAATACAAGTTTAAGCAAACGTTTAAAATCCTTTTAGCATAAACGGTTTAAACGGTGGAGAACTTTCTACATAATCTGCCTTGTCTCGGCGCCTTTTCGTTAAAAAATTTGATTAGATAAGATTTTGATGTGAAGGATATTGTGCAACATAACATAAATATTTTTGATAGTTGATATTTAACAGAATCTGTAAATTAGAGCTCCCAAATCAGGTTTGTGCGAGTTTTTTCCTAAACATGCTTTGGGAAAATAACTATTGCTATGTTGAGAAAAAAGTAATCTAAAAACTACTTTATTTTCATTGTAGATGAGAATATGAACCAGTTTCATCAAGTAAATGTTATTTATTGCGAGCAACGTAAGGTAAGTATACAATTAACGAAGAAAAAACTTAATCTACGTGTTTTTTGTAATAAGCCTCTTCCATGTTAACTGCTACTGGTGGTTTTACGATAGTTTGAAGGTTTAGTAAATTTTTTGTTGCTAATAAGCAATATATATTCATTCATATTTTTATAGAGGACATACCTGTACAGACATTGTAGTTTTTGAAAATTACTTATTACATTTATTAATATGAGACCATAATTACAACATAAACTCTATAATATTACAGTTTGATTCTGTACATTTTAATCTGATCGCACTAAAATTTCATATTTTATATTATTTACGAATTAGAAAAACAATAAATAACCAGCCATGGCAATAATTTAAGGTGAAAGCCTGAGGTGAAAACAAAGAGAATTTCTGTTTACTATTGTCTGACACGAGCTTGACACCTTTGATATTGTAGATATCATAGAGGTTATAAACGCTTATGTGCGCTTGTTACGCATTTCGGAGCCCATCTAGCGAAAATAGCATTACAATAAAGCTGATATTCAATATCGCAAAATAACAACAAACTTTGATATGTCGAGCAAATCGAGTTTACAAGATATCGAACAAGTTTAGCTTACTTGCCATAAACCTAAGTAAACTAAAGGTTGTAAGCGATAATTTATCAATGAAAAAGACAGTAATCAAAATAATTACCTTGACAATTTTAAAATAAAAACATCTAACAAACGTGTGAGCTCACGGGTGAGCTTACTCTCTCTACTCCACAGACTTAGTAGAGATGTGCATTTCTCGCCATGTATCCGAACTTATTCGCATTTCGCAATACTACAATACTATCATGTATCCAAACGCATCAGATATCAAACTCTGTATACAAACAAACCTTTGTCGTGTACTATCTTATGATTATTGTTTGTTGTGTAAGTTGGACTTGTTTTTTTATTTAATTTGTGGCAAATTCTTCATGAAAAAACATGGTAAAAATAGAATCCAAATATTTAATAAAAAAATGTGTAGTAAATATGGAATTCGATCGCCGATCTTTGCATGAAGGGACACGTTTAACACAAGAGATATACACTAGAAGAAGATGATAACTGCCTACCTCTATTATAATATGGTATGTATGTACAAGATGTTCGTCACCAAAATGTGATCTAACGCAAATCGTAACACAGCAGCGCCCTCAATTCCATTTCTCATATAGCGCGCAAACTCTTACTTTTAAGTTTGTCGCCATGGTGACAATGCTAATAGCATTGCTGTGTTCCGACAATTAGAGGTAAGATAGCCAGTTCCTCAGTTGTTGAGGAGTCCAGGTGAAGCTCCCGTCCACCTTCGGCCTTATCGTCAGTTACCATCCGATGAGATGAAGGCCGAGAGCTTCCATGTCCTATATGTAAAACAAAAACTATCGTCATTGCAGCCTGCAGCAGACGAAGGTGGGAACTGGAGGCGTCTGAAAAGAGGCCGATCACGCTTCACTGCACGCCAACCGGAGACTACGAGCCGCTGCAGTGCGACGACGGCATGTGTTGGTGCGCGGAGCCGGGGACCGGCCAGCCGACCGGCGGCCCTGTACCGGAGATCGACATGAAATGGTTGCCGTGTTGTAAGTATCACAAAACCCCTTGTTGGCTCTTTCGTTTTATAGTCGTCGCGTTGCTGCGCAAAGACTGTGATGACCAGCGACTACATGGACCTCGGACATATAACATGGATTAGGGATGTGTAGTCTCGGCTCTTAGGAGTGATTCGAATCACTATATCCGACTACGATATCGGAATTGAATCCCTTTAATGAGTCTTTTATGCCCTGTATTGATCATTGAAATTGATCTACACAAGATCCGCACAAAACGAATCTAAGTCGACGCTAGTTTTGCAACTCAACAGTACTTGTTGTGGTCTTGGGTTCTGGGAGGAATGTAACTGCTTCCTCAGTCGGACGACTTATTAGAGCGAAAAAAGCTTTCCTTCAACCCTTTTAAATGATACGTTTACTTGATGTAAAGGTATGTTTTTTTTTACACGAAACTAAAAATTATTTACACGTTGGATCACGTTATTATAGAATAATAATAAAAAGAACTTAAAATAAACAATACCGGCCGAATTATACCAAACCAGTGTTATTAACTTCAGTATAAAAGCCGATACATACCTACGCGCAGGCATGTTTATTTCGGCAAAATAAAAAAGAACTTTAAGCGCTAATATATATACGAGTACAATATTCTATCTGTAGCCGGCATGCGTTGCAATTGCAATCCTTTTTCATATTTCTACTAGGCCAGGAGGCCTAGAAGCGTCCTCAGAAGACCCTATAGTTTCAGTTTCATCTGGGGCCATATTCTGCTAGCGTTAATTTTTTTATACAACTTAGTTGGCAAACGAGCATACCTGATAGAAGTGTTAACAGACACCTATAGAGCCTACACGTGGCTCTTGTGAGATTCGCAGCAAACCTGCAACCCCCACAAGAACCACAGTGTACGTTGCCAACTTGTGTCATAAGATGTAAAGTCACGGTACCCAGTAATTTTACTGCCATATGTTACCCTTCAAACCGGAACACAGCAATGCAAGCACTGCTACTTTGCGGGCAGAAATAGGTAAGACGGAGGGAACCAAGCAGGCGACCCTGGTACAGTCTCCCTCCGGTAAATGTATCAATAACGCTTTAATAGCAGTACCCTTTGTGACAATTATTGTTGTTTAACTGATAACTAAAACATTTCTCACTATTGGCTTATCAAGAAATTGTAGTGGGAATAAATTGCACCGCGAGAAGCGTATAAAAGAGGCAAAAGCATTTTTATTGAAACGCTTTAAAGACATAATAAGAATGTTAAGATAAGCAGAATTAATTAAGCCTCAGATCAATTGTTTTATTCAGGAGCCATCATCATATGATGTGACAATTTGAATGTTTATGCATACAATATATATTTTACCATTCTTTTCTTCCAACTCTAGCAATGGCATTGAACTCGAAAAGTACATAAATGATAAAAGCAAAAGTCGCCCTTGTTCAGTAGTGAGTGATTCACTTCTGCCGCTTAAATGTATAACCGAAGAGAATTTGTGACAGAAAGTGACACATAACCATACACTTGTTCAAACATACTGGCATACAGACTTATTGTACTAAAATAAAAGAGATGCACCAATGATATTCCGTGAACACACAGAAATCCGACAAAACTCGTACACGGTGTGTGAATTTTACATTTCGATTATAGGTATATATATGAAAATAAATACTAAACCCCGAAACTCTTTCATTATTTATATTGAAATTGCACTGTACACTTCTAGACAATGGTCTCCAAAAAGGTATAGCACTGCGCCCATTTGATAACACTATGCAACACCAAAAAAATCACCGATTTCCCAAATGGTGCAATAGTCTTTAAAACATTTAAATCCTTACATATTATAAAACAAAGTCCCCGCCGCCGCGTCTGTCTGTTCGCGATAAACTCAAAAACTACTGTACTGATTTTCAAGCGGTTTTCACCACTCGATAGCGTGATTCTCGAGGAAGGTTTTAGTATATAATTTGTTAAGTTTTTGTATTTATTTCTGTGTACATTAACGATATTTGTTGATGATGTCGAGAAAAATAAATTAAGGCGAAACGTAGTTCGCGGGCACAGCTAGTTATTTATAAATCATACAAATGTAGCGTGTTTGTGTTAATTCTCCTAACTTATTTTGTTATTTTTATGGTAAATTAACTCCCTGAAAGTGAAAAAAAAAGACAATATTTCGCCTGTTTTCATAAAGTTTATAATTTTAGGGTTGCAAACTGACTATACGAAATATTGTTGTTTTCTCTGTGAATGGGATAGCAGAGAGCGTTCAGATCACTTCATAAAACAAAACTGACCTTTGAGATCCGGTTTCCTGCATGATCAGAAAAATGTAATAATTTTTTTTTTACAAAAAATAAAAACCGACTTCAAAAACATTGAAAACTTAAAAATAATAGAAGAATAGGTACAGACAACATCACACTTCTCAAGTAACAATTTAAGTTATAGAAAGGTCACAGATAGCTTATTATAACGTTTTTATGGATTTCCTCAAAAAAATACGATAGGTCCTAATAAGATCATAATAAACTCCGCATAAACTCTTAATGACCAGAATAACCTAGTGCAGACCTTATTTTTACTCTTTACTGACTAGACAAATTAAGTCATCGTCAGTCGTCTGACGATGATGTATCGAAACCGGTCGCAATAATTTAAATATAATAAAGATTCAAGTAGAACTTGTGAAATTAGTGTTTTAATAACAAGATACCATGGAGTTCCATCAAGAAATTACAACACAAAGCTTTAACTATTTGAATGAAATCTTTTTAGTGAAAGAAAATTAGTGTTTTCCTCGATTTTCTATGAGATCCCATCATCAGAACCTGACTTTGGTAACCATGGGACCACCCTTGCAGTATACTCTATCGAATACAAAAAGAATTTTGAAAATCGGTTTAAAAATGACGGAGTTATGAGGTAACAAACATAAAAAAAATACAACCGAATTGATAACCTCCTCCTTTTTTGAAGTCGGTTAAAAAACGAACCATTAGTACCATCAGAGAAAATAATTTTACTGCCATTAGACTTGGCATGATAAAGAATTTTGTAAAAGCACTCCCCAGAGACGGACCTGGATTTTTGCTGCTTAAAACAAAATGCTAACATGGTGACACTTAAAGGGAATTTCATCGGTCCTGTCATAAGAAAATTTGTCAATGATCCTTCTTTTTTATGAAACCTCGGTCCTATTAAAAAATGCATGGTTGGCTTTAGTGGACGTCACAAAAAATTTCCTCGGCAATCACAAATCATCGGATTTTCATTAGAAAATTAATCGGATGCTGGATGCGTATCACCAAATACGATGCAATATGTTATGAAAATTTGTATCTTACACTCCTACTTAAGTTTTTTTCGGATAGCGTGGGTTCAGTATGATGAACACGGCATTACAGGGTATATGGGAGCCAGACATACTTGCAGACAACAGTGCCTCCAGAGGGATACTGCCACTACAGCAGAATAAAAATATTTCAGTCACTACTTCGTAGAATTTTAAGTAAAATTAATAAACGCGTTTCACTACTAAACTTGTCGTGATATAACAATTTTATTTCAATAGTTTTAAGGTGGCCAATCATAATTACATACTGTGAACCCAGTGAAATAAAAAAGTTTTTATTTTGTTGCATAGTGTAATTATTAAGCAGGCAGAAAATATTACTAATCAAAATCAATAAACAGAATGGCCAACACAAAATGGAAATTGCTTTTAAAGACGCATGCATAAAAAATGCTTTTAAATTTGAGTTGCAATACTCAAATTTAAAAGAAAACAGGAAAAAATAAAGCATCAAATATACCCTAAACACATGAGTGGTAAAGCTTGAGTCGTTATATCGTAATTTTGAAGTGACTAAAATGCTCGGAGCCACTTGGTTTTTTTTTCTGGGAAAGCTCAGTATGGACACTACAATGACTTCACCGTCACCTCCCTTTTCTCCAAAGCCCTTATGCTAAGGCCTCAAACGTGGGATTCAATTCTATAAACCGTTATTCTAGTTACACTAGTAACTATTAAGTAATATATCTAACTTCTATCTGTCTATCTTCTATGAGTGAATGAATATCGATTTCAAAATTGACCTAGATACGCAGCTTACTGTATCGTATTTGTAACTTTCATTGATACAGTTCATTCACGTCACAGGAGAGGGAGGACATTTAAATTCTGCGAAGGCGAAGCCCTTATGCATACACGAGTTAGAGGGTATTGCCATGCCCGTGTTCCTTTTTGTTCTAAAATATATTAGGAAAATTTAGATATATTAAATCCACTTCCTTGTTGTACATCAATATCCGCAAGTTCATAAGACGGGTTCAGTGCGCCGTGCACGTATTTCTGTTTGTTTACGCGATATATGTATCGCATCCGGATCCGATCCGATTCTGAGAATATGACCCCAACTGGGGATTTGTGCGACTTTCGAATACAAACTCGGATTTAATACACCCCCGTAATCTATAAATTGGCTCCAGAAATAGATTGATTGTTCTTTCTTACCTTGAAATGTATGTTATGATCACGTAGGTTATGCTGTGACAGGTAAACAATACCTGAAGGGATGTAATATTGAAGATATTCAAGGCGTTATGAAAATTAGCACACAGCCGAAGGCTATTCACGGCAGGAATCAGTGAAATAAATAGTATTTTACTCAAACAGAATACAGAAAATAATCAAAATCTGGCTTCAGACTAGGCAATTTACTGTTCACATACCAAAAAAATTGGAGACATATTACAATAAAAGTACAAGGTTCAGCTTATTAAGAGGCTGACAACGCTGAGCTGCGCTCATCGAGCTCCACTTAAAACTTTTTTTAGCAAAACCTGTTTAATACACCGCAGTAAAAAAAATATATGTTACTCTTGAAAATATTTCTGAGAATATTCATGTCCCCAAAATAAATTTGAATCAAAATTTCTCGTTAAAAAAATGCCAAATTCACCCATCAAAAACAGCTTCCAGAAGAAAATCCGAGTTATTTAACAAAGGTTATTTAATGATTTTCAGGGAATTAACTCGTTACACTTAATTTGATAATATTGATGTTTCATATCTTCAAATAAGTTACTAGTATTTTTTTTTTTATATATATTTTGATTTTTTCGCTCAATTTCAATAACACACCGCGCCCGTTTTCCAGTACAAATCATGTCTCAAGGTCGTTGGCGTTACTCAGCCTCTTAAGGGCCCACCATCCGCGCGAGCCCGAGCTAGTTTAGGTAAATTTCTCTAGTCTCTGTTTGTGTGCGTCGCTCACGCACACAAGCGCACTCGGTCGCGCAATCGGTACGGCCGCCTAGCAAAATATCGTAGATGTTAATTTTGAATTTAATAGGTGTTTATTATTTACTGTGTTATACTATAGTAAATACAGGGATGAGTTTGATCAACTTTTATTTTTGCAAGCTTTTATTTAGCTTGCACTGTATGTATGTATGTAGATTTGACCACTTCTCGGTTTTCGATTGGGCTGAAATTTTGCACATAATAATATGTATATCGTGACAATGCAATGTTATGATAACATGGAGCTGATCTGATGAAGGAACTGGACGGTGGCCATAGGAACTCCGTAATAAAACGACGCAACTCCATCGAGTTTGGGCTCGTTTGATTCATATTGACGAGTACTTTGGTCCTATTTGTTAACCAGGGTCTGATGCTGGATCTGGGAGGTGGCCATAGGATCTCCGCAATAAAACGACATAACCCTATCGAGTTTGGGCTCGTTTGATTCGTAATGACGAGTACTTTAGTCCTATATGGTAACCAGGGTCTGATGCTGGAGCTGGAAGGTGGCCATAGGACCACCGCAATAAAACGACATAACCCTATCGAGTTTGGGCTCGTTTGATTCGTAATGACGAGGACTTTGGTTCTATATGGTAACCAGGGTCTGATGCTGGAGCTGGAAGGTGGCCATAGGAACTCCGCAATAAAACGACACAACCCCATTGAGTTTGTGCTCATTTGATTCGTATTGACGAGTACTTTAGTCCTTTATGGTAACCAGGGTCTGATGCTGGAGCTGGAAGGTGGCCATAGGACCTCCGCAATAAAACGACATAACCCTATCGAGTTTAGGCTCGTTTGATTCGTAATGACGAGGACTTTGGTCCTATATGGTAACCAGGGTCAGATGCTGGAGCTGGAAGGTGGCCATAGAACACCTTCATTGTAAGAACTGTAAATTATTGCAATTATTTACAATCTACCTTTCAAATCATTAGACTTCGGTAAAATAAAACATAAAATATAGTGTCAAACTCCACTTGAGATCAATTATTTCAATCGTAGAAAACCATTAGAAAATAGCAGAAAGTCTAAAATGTCTAAAATTGTTTGTTTTTTTAATTATGTCAATCTCGTTTTTTTTTTTTATATAAATGTTTTACCGGCCATAGCTACAAAGGCCTTCAGGCGAAAGCCAATATCACAGACTAGTAAGTAAATGGATATGACAATGTTTCTCGAGATTCAATATCTTGAATAAATATAGATTATTACTCCATTAACAAGTAATTTATTAAAGATATGGTTGGTTTTTTGCTTTTTTTCTGTACATATCATTATTATTATTTTTTGTTTAAGTGCCATTAAGTTCTTCTTATTTTTATTGCTTGTTATTTAGATTTCAATAGTGGCCACCAGCGGGTAAAGCTAAGTTTTTGTATTAGTGACTTTTTTTTTTTTTTTTTTTTAATATAGCTATCTATTCTGTATATTAAAATATAGGTTTATTTTATTATTTATCATAATATTATATTGGAGAGATATATATATATATATAATTATAATTCTATGGATATCTCAATAAATTCTGACATATTCCATTCCTGTTCTTCAGGCTCCAGTGATACCAGTATTTCCAGTTCTGATGAACCTCTGGATGAATTTCTGAAAAACACTTTTACAAACACGCCTAAACATTTCAATTGTGTGCATATTAACGCTCAAAGTATTCCCGCCCACTATTCGGATATGCTTGCTTATCTTGACAATAATAATATTCACGCTATTTTAGTGTCAGAAACTTGGTTACATCCTACATTACCTTCCACTTCCTATTCACTTCCTGGTTTTCACCTAATCCGTAACGATCGTGACAGTTCCTCCCATGGTGGAGTGGCCATTTATCTTCGTTCACATATCCCCTTCTCGATCCGTAGTAGATCGCCTCAACCCCCACCCAAGAATACTGCAGAACATCTCTTCATTGAAATTATCTTATCCCATTCCAAAATTCTGCTTGGCGTTTTCTATAGCCCATCATCCAAAATAGATTTCTTTGACTCATTTGAAAGTCTTATTGAAGACTGGTCTGTCACATATAGTCATTCTATTATAATGGGCGATTTCAATACCTGCCTTTTAAAAAATGACACTCGGTGTAATAAGTTTCGGAACATTGTCGATACAAGCAATATGAATATTCTTCCCCTCTCGGCAACACACAGGTTTCCTAATTGTAATCCTTCTCTAATTGACCATATACTGGTATCCTCACTCGAACATGTTGTACAACACGGCCAAGTAAATGCAGACCAGTTTTCATATCACGACCTGATATACTTATCATATAGAATTCGACCACCTAAACGGAAAGCATCGACACTTCTAGCCCGTAATTTCAACGGTATGAATATAAGCCAGTTGCGTCAAGACGCTAATAACGTCAATTGGTCGGCAATTGAAGATTTGGACTCTATCGACGAACAGGTAGCATTATTCAACTCCTATTTAACCTCACTGTATGATACTCATGCTCCATTACGTCGTATACGTGTCAAACATGCTCCCGCCCCATGGCTCACAGAACAGGCTCGCAAACTTATGCACGAAAAAGTTAAAGCTAAAACAAAATATAAAAATAAACCATCAGATCTCAACTTTCAGCGGTATAGGGAATCAAGAAATCGCTGCAATACAGTGATAAGGGACTTACAGAGACGACACATTCACTCATCCGTTGAAAATGGAGATCCAGCCAAAGTCTGGAAGTTTCTTTATAAGCTTGGTATCGGCAAGACAAAAAATAGTTTCACTTCTTCAAACAATATTAACATTGATGTTCTAAATAATCATTTCACTTCATCTGCTGTAATTGATCCTAGCATTAAGACTAACACGCTTAATAATCTTTCGTCTTTGCCAGATCCCAAACATCCTTCTTTCATATTTTCTCAATTTACTGAGTGTGATGTTAAGAAGAGCGTACTTTCAATATCTTCGAATGCCGTTGGCAGTGACTGTATTGGCCGTACTATGATCATCCCTCTCCTTGACATTCTTGTTCCTGTTATTACGAATCTATTAAATCGATCGATATCGTCTTCCACATACCCATCCACGTGGAAAGAAGCATATGTTACACCACTTCCCAAAAAAACCAATCCCTCCTCCTTCTCCGATTATCGTCCCATATCCATATTACCATTCCTATCTAAAGTCCTTGAAAAACTTGTGCATAAACAGCTGGCTAAGTTTCTTTTCTCAAACAATCTCTTGAATCCTTTCCAGTCCGGTTTTCGTCCCGGTCATAGTACGACCACGGCTCTAGTCCGAATCACCGATGATATTCGCCTCGGAATGGATAATCGTGAGTTGACTATTTTAACACTGTTGGATTTCAGTAATGCATTCAACACCGTTGATTTTGATATTCTGCTGGCGATGCTACGTTCGCTTAACATATCTCCACCAGTAATTGATTGGTTTCGTAGTTACCTGTATGGGCGTCGGCAGAGAATACACATTGATAACACCTTCTCCACTTGGAGTAACACAACTGCCGGCGTTCCGCAGGGTGGTGTTCTGTCTCCGCTCCTTTTTTCAATCTTCATTAACTCCATTTCTATTCCACTTTCTTCTTCCTATCACTTGTATGCAGACGATCTTCAAATTTACACTCAGGCAACTATTGATGATTTTCAAATAGCGATAGCACGAACAAATAACGATCTTGAGTACATTTCCGATTGGAGTAAACGACACGGTTTACAAGTCAATCCAAATAAAACGCAAACAATAATAATAGGCAGTGACTGGTTTATTAACAGGATTGACTTTAACTCCTTGCCACCAGTTTATTTTGACAATGTGCGTATTCCATATCAGGATGTAGTAAAAAATCTTGGAATCTATATAGATCGCTGCTTCTCTTGGGAGATACAGGTATCTGAGATACGCAAAAAGGTTTTTCGTGCATATAGCTCATTAAGACGCCTAAAAAATCTCTTGCCGACTAAAACAAAAATTGCACTGGCGCAATCTATTCTTCTTCCAATCTTAGACTATGCCGATGCTTGTTATCCCGACTTAGGTGTAACTCTTTTAAATAAACTGCAACGACTGCAGAATGTTGCCATTAGGTTCATCTTTGGTTTGCGTAAGTTCGACCATATTTCCCAATACCGTTCCCAACTTCAATGGTTACCTATCTGTCGTAGGAGGGACTGTCACATCCTTTCCCTCTTATACACTATCCTGTCTAACCCCGATGCTCCACCCTATCTTAAAGAAAGGTTTACATACTGCTCGGACAGTAACGTTCGTAACTTGCGTTCTGATCATAATTTATCCCTGTATGTCCCTTTCCGCTCCTCCTTTTCATCCAAGTCATTCACTAAGCAAGCTATTCGTCTATGGAATTCACTGCCGGAAGTAATCAGACGAGCGACAACTCAGAATTCATTCAGGGCAAAAATTAAGAGCCATTTCCTCAAGCTGGAGAACAACTAATGAGTCATGTCCTTATCCGTTTATATATATATATATATGTATATATATATATGTGTGTGTATATATATATATATGTATATGTATATATATATATATGTGTGTATATATATATATGTATAGGTATTATTTATGTATATATTTACATTTATGTATATTTTGTGACTTTATATATATAGTATTTTGATATTAAATTTTTTTGTTGTTAGATGTTAATTATAATCGTAACGTATATTAACTATTTCTTAGAACTGTTTAGCACTATTCCCGTCACTTACCTTAGCAAGAGCTTTCCTTGACCCCAAGGTTGCCTGGTAGAAATTGCTACCTTAGCAATAAGGCCGCCTATTGTTACTGTGTCTCTTGTATTGTTGTGTCCTGTTTATGTATGTTTCGTGTACAATAAAGTGTTCAATCAATCAATCAATCAATCAATCAATCAATCATAGGAACTCCGCAATAAAACGACACAACCCCATCGAGTTTGGGCTCCTTTGATTCGTATTGACGAGTACTTTGATCTTATATGGTAACCAGGGTGTGATGCTGGAACTGGAAGGTGGCCATAGGAACTCCGCAATAAAACGACATAAGCCCATCAAGTTTTGGGCTCGTTTGTTTCGTAATGATGAGTACTTTGGTCGAGTTTCGTAATGGCGGCCATGCGGTTACAAAATGGTAAAATATAAAATAATAGTAAAAAGATTAAAAAAAAAGTCGCCCCACACTAGGATTTTATTTTAAAGCCCTAATAAGTCGAAAATAAATGTTAATTTATTACATAATACATCTTATATATAAAATTCTCGTGTCACAGTGTTTGTTACCAAACTCCTCCGAAACGGCTTGACTGATCTTTATTTAATTTTTTGTGCACATTCGGTAGATCTGAGAATAGGTCGTGAACTATTTTTTATATTATGGCGAAACGTAGTTAGCCGGCAAAGCTAGTTTTTAATAAAATATAAAAGCTTGTCGTAAGATTTACCCATTTTATAAAAAACAAATATTTTTTTCTTAGAATTACCAATATTTATTAATTTAAGGCTTACCAAGTAAATACGGACAAGGTACTTAAACAGTTTTTTTATGGAGGGTCTGGCAAATGACCTCCTCCCGCCTGATGTTAAGCGGTGAAAGAGGCCCAAATGAGTTGACAGATAGAGGAGGGAGGACATCCACTATCCAAACTGCTCGCCCCTTGCCGGCCTAAAAGATGTTTTTCACACCTCTTTTGAAGGAACCCATGTTGTAGGACGGAGGAAACACGTGCGCAGGTAGAGAATTCCAAGTGTGGGATAAACGACAGAAGACTTACCGGAGGGAGACTCTGTACCAAGGTCGTGTGCTTGGGTACCTCCGTCTTACCTATTTCTGCCGCAAAGCAGCAGTGCTTGCATTGCTGTGTTCCGGTTTGAAGAGTAAGATATGGCACTGAAATTACTGGGTACCGTGACTTTACATCTTAAGTCACAAGTTGGCAACGTACACTGTGGCCCTTGTGGGGGTTGCAGTTTTACTGCGAATGTCACACGAGACACATGTATTATAGGTGACTGTTACCACTTACCATCAGGTGGGCAGTTTGCTTTTTGCCAACTTAGTAGCAATAAAAAAAAGAAGAAGGAATCTTGGAATTTCTTGGTACGGTGTGAAAAGGAGGATACAGTGTAAGGATGACTCCGTAGACCCTTACGCGTGTTTCTGTTAAGGAATGGAGAGGGAGGGATAAGGTTAAAGAGCTCCTCAGAGTGTTCCCCGTGGAACATTCGGTAAAAGGCGCTAAGAGAGGCGATGTCACATCGAAGTTGTAGAGGCTCGAGGGTGTTAGTTGCCTCTACATCGCCAATTATTCGAATAGCGCGACGCTGCAATCTGTCCAGAGCATCGAGGAGGTACTGAGCGGAGCCGGAGTGCGAGCAATATTCCACGCAAGACCTAACCTGAGTTTTATACAACAGGCATAGTTGGTCCGGCGCAAAATACCTACGCACCTTGTTCAGGACACCGAGTTTCCGTGAGGCAGCAGTTATAACGAAATCGAGTTTTTCAAAAAAGGGATCATACATATATGCATTTAAATTTCAGAACTGCACAGCATTGTCATGTGTGTATGACAATGCTGTACAAAACGTTATTTATTACAAAAAATAAATATAATAAACAAGTTAAATTGTTTTATTGTTTATCCTAATTCTTGGGACAAGCTTTTATATTTTTATAAGAAAATATATCTTGTAATAAATTAAAGTTTATATCCTCTTTTAAGGCATTATAATATAAGCTTGTTTTTAAAAAAACTTTTTTTAAACTAATTACTCAAATAATACGAAATAACTATTTTAATGTCTACCGAGTTCTTTATTGTTAGGTGTAACTACAATACATATAATAATTTAGTAATAAACAAATATGAAATGAATATTTTCTTGTGCTCAACGCACTTTTTAGTGCATTGAAGCCATTTGCTAGATTGTAATAAAAAAATAAATTAAAGTTTATTTTCTTTTTTTAGGACATTAAAATAAAAGCTTGTTTTTAAAAATCTTTTGTGATAGCGGCCATCTTGTTTTAGTTTTTTTCATGGTGATACTGTATTTTACGAACTTTCATTTGATACCCCATATACAGACCCATATTGTGGGGATTGTACATAAAAATAATCTGTCAATTTGTGACGGCGGCCATCTTGTATTAGATTGTCTTTCAGAATATACTATATTCTACAATTCATTCTACAATTCAAGCTCTTTGATTTGACACATAAATTGGGGAAGGTCGCACAAAATAAATTGATGGGGTTGCGTATGGATATTATCTAGGCTAGGCTCAAAGTACTCATCAAGAAAAATCATATAGGACCAAAGTACTCGTCAATACGAATCAAACAAGCCCAAACTCGATGGAGTTGCGTCGTTTTATTTCGGAGTTCCTTTGGCCACCTTCCAACTCCAGCATCAGACCCTGGTTAGCATATAGGACCAAAGTACTCGTCAATACGAATCAAACGAGCCCAAACTCGATGGGATTGTGTCGTTTTATTGCGGAGTTCCTATGGCTACCTTCCAGCTCCAGCATCAGACCCTGGTTACCATGTAGGACCAAAGTACTCGTCAATACGAATCAAACAAACCCAAACTTGATGGGGTTGTGTCGTTTTATTGCGGAGTTCCTATGGCCAGCTTCCAGTTCCAGTATCAGACCCTGGTTACCACATAGGAGCAAAGTACTCGTCAATACGAATCAAACAAGCCCAAACTCGATGGGATTGTGTCGTTTTATTGCGGAGTTCCTATGGCTACCATCCAGCTCCAGCATCAGACCCTGGTTACCACATAGGTCCAAAGTACTCGTCAATACGAATCAAACGAGCCCAAACTTGATGGGGTTGTGTCGTTTTATTGCAGAGTTCCTATGGCCACCTTCCAGTTCCAGCATCAGACCCTGGTTACCATATAGGACCAAAGTGCTCGTCAGTACAATTCAAACGAGCCCAAACTCGATGGGGTTGCGTTGTTTGATTGCGGAGTTCCTATGGCCACCTTCCAGTTCCAGGATCAGACCCTGGTTACCATATATGACCAAAGTGCTCGTCAATACAATTCAAACGAGCCCAAACTCAATGGGGTTGCGTTGTTTGATTGCGGAGTTCCTTTGGCTACCTTACAGCTCCAGCATCAGACCCTGGTTACCACATAGGACCAAAGTACTCGTCAATACGAATCAAACGAGCCTAAACTCGATGGGATTGTGTCGTTTTATTGCGGAATTCCTATGGCTACCTTCCAGCTCCAGCATCAGACCCTGGTTACCATGTAGGACCAAAGTACTCGTCAATACGAATCAAACAAACCCAAACTTGATGGGGTTGTGTCGTTTTATTGCGGAGTTCCTATGGCCAGCTTGCAGCTCCAGTATCAGACCCTGGTTACCACATAGGACCAAAGTACTCATCAATACGAATCAAACGAGCCCAAACTCGATGTGATTGTGTCGTTTTATTGCAGAGTTCCTATGGCCACCTTCCAGATCCAGCATCAGACCCTGGTTACCATATAGGATCAAAGTACTCGTCTATACGAATCAAACGAGCCTAAACTCGATGGAGTTGCATTGTTTGATTGCGGAGTTCCTATGGCAACCTTCCAGGTCCAGCATCAGACCCTGGTTACCATATAGGATCAAAGTTCTCGTCAATACAAATCAAACGAGCTCAAACTCGATGGGACTATATCGTTTTATTGCGGAGTTCCTATGGCCACCTTTCAGCTCCAACATCAGATCAGCTCCATGTCGTCATCATAATATATTTATACATATGCATGCAAAATTTCAGCTTAATCGGAAACCGGGAAGTGAGTCAAATTTAACTCGCAAGATTAGACCCGAACATGCAAAAGATAAATAAAAGCTTGTAAAAAGGTTGAAGGTTTTTCGTACGGCAGCCACAAATAATAAAATTGTTAGTTATCAACTTCTCCGATTACTCCGATGGACTTCGCGTCGTATACATACACAAATAATTACGTAACCGGGAGCTAGCTCAAAGCGACGTGCTCTCACTTCGAGTCTTGATTGCACACTGAATTTCGACGCGCCCGAGCATGAAGCAAATACAAAGAGGAGATGTTATAAGCATCTAGGTCCAGCTCCTATCACCAGAGTCCTGACGTCACGCATTTTTAGTTTTAGCTACTTAACGCCAGAGGCGCTGACATCAGTCGATCTTTTTATCTGTCGGATTAGTACGTCGTACGCTCTTCTTTTATTTTAGTTTTAAATTACCTAAATACAAAATGAAATGTTGTATTCTATCGTGCAAAATTTACACAGACGACAGAAACAAAGTGAACGAAAAAAAAATCTCTTTTCATTTGTAAGTACATTAAACAAGCATTATTAATTTATTACTTGACGTATTGCTTCTAGAATGTTCGACGCCACATGGACACTTCTGTTAATGTCCCGATAAAGCACAAAAGGCCCTCTAGTGGCGAGTAAAAATACTAACGAAAACGTAGGATGTATTAAGGGCGAAAACAAAACACGTGAATATAAGCAGTTTTAACGATTTTTATTTTTAGATTATATTGACACAGCACCTAATAAATTATCTTTCTCCTACGAATGTATCTTTTAACATAATTATCTTTCTCCTACGAATGTATCTTTTACTGCCACCTAGTAATGTATAGCGGAACTTTTATGTTAACGTCAATAATGCTGGCATTTTAGTAATTCTACTCGCTACACGGTGACAGTAGCGTCGCGCACCCTCCCCCCGCACCCCGATTTCCGGCTTCACTTGATTTCATACGGAAAACGCGATAGGGCACCTCCTCTTTGTATTTGCTTCATGCGCCCGAGCCAAGTATTTGTAAGAAAATCGATAAATGTATGTTAAAAAAATCATATAAAAATCAATGTACGATAATTAAAAAAAATACCACGGTGTCAGTGTTATGCTTACCTTTGTTCTATATATTTGTTAAACTAAAATATAATAGGGTTAATTAATGAAGCTAAAAATCACGAACGGTATGTGGGTGTAACCTAAATTTTAAGTAAAATGGATGCTATTTTTTAACGAAATGGTAAATAAATTTGAAAAATGGTTACGGTGATTGTGTAAACATATAATTTAAGAATTTAAATTTATTTTTTCCCGGTCAGTTAACTGGAACGTTAACGTAAAATATCAAAAACGCCAACGGCCTTTTTGCTATTTTTCGCGCCATGGGCCCTTAATTAACACTCATGTAATGACCCTTGTGAAAAACGAAAACTATCCACAGATAGTGCCAATGCGGTGGGTGACCAGTACCTGAGAAGGTGCGAGAGTATCGTCAACGCGCTGGCAACCATACACCAGGAGCAAAGAGAACACGGAACCAGCTTCTTAGGGAACCCAGAGATCTTCTGCGACTACGACGGTAGCTACGGACCTTACCAAATAAGAAACAGAATGTAAGTTGACTAAATATTACGCATACTCCTTTTATTTAAAAACCATTTTGCTCAATTATTTTTATTATATTATTTGCCGCCTAACGTAGATTAAATAATTTTTTTTTTTATATACAACAGGGAAGCTCTTAGTCTTCATCGCACCTGATGGTAAGTGACGATAAGGCCGAAGATAGATTCGAGTTTCACCTCCCTATTCACAACTATCGGATCTCGGATTCGATTCGGAAAGTCACTTCCCGTCTCGCTTTGATGCGCTGCAATAAAAAGTGACAGATATATAGAGATTCCGTGATGCGAATGTTTTCCGACAGTTGTGAATAAGGGGGCTGGACTCCTGGACGTCTAAGGAACTGGCTATCTTACCTCTGATTGTCAGAATTATGGCGACAAACTTAGGTAAGACGGTGGTAGCTAGCCATGCGGGTTCAGAAAACCTACTACCAACCAACCCAAGTAGAAAATCTTCTGCCCCCGTGGGGAATCGAGCCAAGGCCCTCCAAATCAATACCGGTTGGTCTTCAACACTAGACCACGGAGGCGGTCTATGAATGAATGAAAAGCGAACATCAAAGATAAGGATTGATAGAATGATACTCTACGTCGCTCCAAATGGAACGATCCCAAAGATAGCTAATATTATAATTACATCAATGTGTCATTTTTCCGGATTTACGATCAATTTTGTCTGCTTTTTGCCCGCCCTTTGACGCTATGGGCTGATCGAGACCTGAACAATAATTAAATTTATGGTTTTATTTCTTATTGCATTTCTAATTTCATTGCTTTAGTGCCTACTGCACGGGACGTGACGGTGAAATTCTGGGATCATGGCAAATTATGTCGAGCGAAATGACTGGCATGAATTGCAGTAAGTACAGTATTATACATATAAAACTTTGTATATATCTTACACAATATTAAATGAAAAATCACCCAGTTAAGTTCGGAGCGCTTTTGTGTTGCCACTAGCTTTCTTCTCGTGGTTGTCGTAAGAGACGACTGAAGGAGTTTACCGCCATTATAATAGCTCCGCGGAGAGAAGGAAAACTCAAGACAATACAATGTATTGTCTCTGATCAGGGGCCTAATTCCCCTAATGTTAACTTCGTTATCGTGTCTCGATAGCGTTTCAATAAAACTGCTTTTGTCGCTTTAATACGTATTTCCTGGTGCAATTTATTCTTACTACAATTTCTTGATAAGTCAATAGTGACAAAAGTTTTAGTTAGGAATCAGTTAACCAACTATATGTGTCTCAAAAAGCGATTCTATTGAAGCGTTATTGACACGCCACAAATGCGTTAATGCTAGCAGAATACGGCCCCAGGTTTGGTATAGTGGATCGTTTTCCTCCTTGTTTATGAATAGTACACGTGCAGTATGTGAAAGGTTGATATAAGTGGATTACTTAAAATTTAAAAACAGTCTTTATTCGACTTTACCACAAATCTTATTAATAGTGACTGGGTCGGTCGGTAAGAAAGGTCTCTGTGAATGAAGACGTGTGACAGGAAATGAAGATCCAACTGGGCCGGAGGAATTACGGAAGCGAGATAGATATGGGAGGTATCATGGGACCGTTAGAAATGTTAGCATCATGGCACATTCGCATTGTGTCACGGCGACCGGTTGGCGGCCGTGACCGCGTTCCCGATATCACATGCTGGCAGGGCTGCCGGCCGGCAGCAACGAACAAACGTTTCATTGAACCAGCATCTTATAGAACGAGTTAATATGCGGAATAACAATCGAGGTGCATCAATTAATTATTACCTTTACTTCTATTTTTAGATTTGTGACTGCATTCTCTTTAAGCACGCTAAATAATACAAATATGTATGGTAATAAGATTTTAATTTACATTATTTTTGACGCAAGATGATATTTATATTTATGAATTACTCATTATTTATAAATTATTCATAACGTATTGTTTTGTTTAGTACAGTATTAATTTATTATTTATACAAAAAATATCTTAACATTAGACTAATTCCGACACAATCGTTTTCACAATTTGTCTATTTCTTCATTATGTAAGTCTATTTCTTCCACATATTTTCATTGCCATTTTAAACCCCTTCAAGTTTATTTTATTGTATCGAACGGTGGTTATACAGTCTGTCAAGTTTAAATTGGCGAATGCCAAGATTTCTACTTTCGGTGCTTCTTTTTACAGATTTCACGGTATTCTTAAGAAGGTTTATGTGTCAAAATCAACTACCTTACTAGGTTTGATTTAATTATGTCAAACGTCTTGAAATCTTGCCGTTCCCTAAGGAATAGGTATGAGATTTCGTAGTCTTCATAATCTCAATTCTTGAAAACACACCAGATAATATATTTTCAATTTATTTTTGTGAACCTTCAGAGTTTACTTTTACAGTATCATTATCACATGGAAACCAAAAATCATTATTTAAAAATTAAGTAATAAAAAATACTGATCATGGCCATTCTTAGTAATAGTAAAGTAATAGTCCATACCTCAATCAACATAAATAATACAATGTATGGGTATCGCCAACCCTAATAATACAGTTTCCACCCATCCCACTATTCTATTGGAATGCGGAGATAGATCGCGACTAAGGGCCATTTATCTCATTTATGGAAACGAAATCTTACGGTGCACTTCTTTATGTTAATTAACTATTGTTCAAATGTATGCAGTAAAATCTACAAACCCATGGACTGTTGTGAATTCAGTTAACAATAGTAACTGTTATTTTTGGGTCCTGGTTGGAAATTCAACCCAGTATATGATATTAATTACATATTTATTTATTTGTTTTATCAGTACGTACAGCCAGCTTCAAAAGTAGATAAGCATTTTAAAGCATTTTAGTTCCATGTCACACCATGTCACCACTATTCCTTTTATTTATTATGATTACACCTATATTGCATTATTAATAGTTGGTGTGACACGGTACTAAAATGTTTATCTACTTCTGAAGCCGGCTGTACAGGGCCGGTGGAGAAATTAAAGCAGTAACATCAATATTGACAAATTTCAAATGCACGTCATAACGGAATATGATGTGCATTTGATATCTTATAGGTACTGGGTTGAATTTCACCCAGGAGCCAAAAATATCCTCTATTTTTGAGATTCGGTAACATGGGTGATTTACGTAAAAGGAAAAGTAGGAGCGTCGGAAAAATGTACATAAATAATATGCGAAAAACGAAAAACTCATTGGTACATGGCAGGACCGTACCACCTACCGTGCCACCTACCCTCCCAAATTAGGTTCCCGGCTGAAAACTAATGTATAATATAACTGGGGCAAATTACCAGACGTTCGCGACATTAACTGCAATATAATCGCAAAGAGTTGACGTAATTAATTGAAGTTTACATACGCGATAACAATAATTCTAAGAAAGGTATAAACTACAATGCTTGTACAACTAAAAACATAATTAAGTACATTCAACTAGGAGAGCCTTATAATATATTGTTGTTCGATTAGAAATTTGATGACCTTGTATTTGCAGTGAATAAAATAACATTCACGCACGTTTAAAATAGACTTTTTATAAATGTTCTTGCCAATAGCTGCATAAATGTAAAGCGTTTAAGATTAACCGATTGTAACGTCTGTGTTCACGTCTGAGGAGAGCCGTGCCCAACAGCAGGATATAAATGGACTGAAGCGACGACCACGATTAGTTAAGTCAATGCAATTTGAAATGACTCTACCAAAAAGTCAAAATTTTTATGAGTTCGTAAATTACCGGCTTTAAGTTAGCAACAAAGGAATATCACCATTACTCCGTCTCGCTAGATATCACAAATTTTACCAAGTCCGCCGCTATAGTGACAATGTTGACAGTATTTTTTATTTCATAATACAGGTAGTTGGTTTATGTAGGTATATACGGGTGAATGTCGGTACCTTATCCACCATTGATTTATCAGGTAGATGAAAGCTAATCTTCCTTATCGTGAAAAAACATAGCTGGGTAAATTTCCTTCTGTTCTGCTGCGGGAAAAAAAGTACCTTTTTTCCTGCGGGTAACACAATACATAGCTAGTTTAGCATTACACAAAAAATAATATGTTCAACAAATACATATGCAACTATAACAGATCACTATGAAATGTGGTAAAAATATATAATTCAAGTTTTCCTTAGTTATCTACTACGAATATGTGATAGAAAAAATTCTTTGATTACCGATTGGTCATACATAACAATCAAATACTGAGCTCGAAACGAATAATTTTAACTAAATACATTTTAGTTATTTTCTAGATATAATTAAAGTTAAAGTTAAAAGTAATTAAAGTTTAAAGTTTTTAGATAAAATGCTCGACGCTTTCAATACACAACATCCCTACTAGTAGTATCAGTGATCCAGCGGAAGACTTGGCACCGAGTCCTTTGCGCGGTTTCCTTGCTGCCCGCGCTGCTTGCTGCAAAAGCAGCGGTGCCTACATTGCGTTATCTGGAGCACAATACATTTTTGGCAAACATGCAGGCTGCCTACCTGATGGTAAGTGGCAACAGTCGCCTATAGTACATGTGGTTCCTAAAAGACTTGCAAATCTACAAGCCCCTTTTTTTACGTACCCGCCGTTGGCTAGACGACGAGCGTGTATGGGGCTCTCCCGGCAGAGTACCAGGTCTACCCACTAAAACCTCTCGGTGTTCTCCCTGCCCTTATAGACGCGCATGGTAAGGTCCACACTGCGACACCACTGCCAAATCGCCCGGGAAATCTACAACCCCTACAAGGACGCCAATGTATGTTACCAACTTTTGACATGAGATGTCAAGTCACAGCGCCCAGTAATTTCACGGCTTGTCTTACCCTTCCAACCTGACACTGTAATGAAAGTTTGATTGCTTACCAACTTTGGTGTATTAAAAAATATGAAAGCGAATGACCTAATAGAGATAATCGGACTTAGGACACATTAGGAGAAGGACATAGATCGTTATGTTACATAATTAGCTTTAACAGATGAAATAGGAGTGTTAGTTTGTTATTACGTTCGAGTCGCGAGGCAGCGCTGGATTGCGACACTACTCGCGGTGAAGTTGTCCGTGGTTTTGTTCGCTGAGTGAGTACGATAGTATATGTGTTGTGCCTACTACCAAGAACAATCCAGCCGTCCAGCAGTCGTCAGTGGCTGGCCTTGTGGCGATCAGGGGCCCCTGTTTTGTACGCCATAGTGCCTTAGGAGAGAAGAAGAAGCTGGACTATGAGAACGTAGGTCTTAATTAACAAGTTGGGTATTGTTAGGCAACTATCACGTGCCTCCTAACACAGCCGCGAAACGCGGTCGTATGTATTCCCCGTGGTGGTAGCTTGTAGGTTTAAGCAGTGTTTCTGCTTAACAGCATCACGGCCGATTACTGAACAAGGAGTTAAAAGTTACAGCACTATTAAACCTCATTGAGACGAAACGGTGATGGTTGGCATTATTTGAATTCGTAATGACAATGATATGACTGTACCGCGAGATAATTTTATGAATGAGAGTAATGAGGACATTTATCTAGGTTGTATGGGTGTTAGAGGTTCAAAATAAACCGCTCTAGGAACTCTAGCTTGGGTAACTCTGGCAGTCCCCCCAACCCGCACTGGGCCAACGTAGCGGGAGGCGGTCCAAATTCCACATTTAGTAAAGGCCCACGCTTAACAGGGTTCGGTGGCGGCGAGGTTTAGCCGGGTATGGGGACACCAGCGGAATATACCGTGATCGACCTGAGACCTGGCATATCCAAGAGAGCGATCTAGCTAAAGACCCTTGGCATCGCAACAGAGATTACTTCGCATCAAAAATAGGCCCGTGCTTATAGCAGCGGGTGTATCATGTATGACTGCTGAGATGATAATGACGACTGTTTTTGCAGATTGCGCCCGCGACACGATGCTCCATTTCCCCGAGCGCGGGATGACGATGACGGAGGCTTGCCAGGCCAACGGCAACTACATGCCCAACCAAAACGTAGGCGACGTGTACTACTGCGTCGACGCCGACGGGTACCCGGCCACGGAAATGCTGACTCAGTGGCCGGCAGACCGCTGTAGAAGCTTCGCGTGATTCCTAAATAAACTTGTTAGGTACTTTTCATAACTGCAGCGGCAGAAGATGACATGTTTCACAATATAACATTAAACCATGATTTCTATTTTATAGTTATGTTATTTTAAAGAACAATGACCACCGTCCAAACATTAACGACCTACAAGAACTATTCTGTGTATATTATACACAGAATAGTTTGTGCCATGAATTGATTTTCGCATAAAAAAGACAAAACACTGTGTAACTATTCAGACGTTATACGATGTTTATTAGTAATAGTAAGGCCATGAAAGTATTAATTCACTTTATTTGGAAATGGGTTGAATTTGCTGACTGTTAAAGGAACATTGATTGGCGTGTTGATGAATGACATACTAATTAAAAGGTGAAGGTAGGTACTAACACGCGCAATTGTGGCACGGCATCATCATCATCACAGCTCATATACGTCCCCACCGAGGGGCACGAGTTTACCCCCTAACTAGTTAGGGCGATTAGGCAAAACTAAGTCAATTGACTTAACTTGGGCACGTGCCTTACGTAGTAACTATTATCTAATCTGTGACTTGGGCATTGTCTTCCGTCGACACGCTCGTGGTTGTCATGTCAGTTGTCACATTCTCGCTCTATCCTTCTGCTTGGTGGTACCATTATAGAATATCGGACTTGTAGCTATAACCTATCTACACCTTATTATAATAATGTCATTCATTACAGAAAATTTTTAAATATATATGAAGACTAGTGGGCCCGGCGAACGTTGTCCCGCCCGATTACAGCGCCACTTACCGGGTCCAACTTTGCGTTTAAACCTTCCTTGGACCTATTCAAATACACACCGAAAATTTCGTAAGAATCTGTCGAGCCGTTTCAGAGTTTCTGCGAGACAAACACACAGCGTTTCATTTTTATATATAAAGAAGATTTGCAGCACCTATATAGATAATAGTGCTTATCTAAAACTTAAATTGCAACAATTTTCTTATCCCTCAGATTTACAATCGCAAAATATAAACAACTACAAATGACTGCATTTCCATATTTCCTGACGACACGTTTAGCGCAGAGGTCGAGTGATCACCTACTGCGCAACGGGTCGCGGGTTCTATTCCCGTACGGGACAAATGTTTTGTATGGCCAACAGAAATTTGATCCGGTCTGGGCGGTATGTGCATGTGATATTCTATGTTTGTAACTGCACCTACGACACAGGAGAAAATCCTAGTTTTTTTTTATGGGATAGGGGGCAAGCGAGCAGACGTATCACCTGATGGTAATTAATTACCGTCGCCCATGGACACCCGCAACACCAGAGGAGTTACAAGTGCGTTGCCGGCCTTTGAGGTGGGAATACGCTCTTTTTTTGAAAGTTTGAAGGTCGTATCGGTCCGGAAATACCGCAGGCGACAATTCGTTCCAAAGTTTGACTGTGCGAGGCAGGAAACTTCGAGAGAAACGCACAGTTGTGGACTGCCAACCATTTAAGTGATGGGCATGGATTTTCTGCCGCGTGGAACGATGGCGGAAAGAGGCGGCAGGTATAAGTCCGAAGAATTCCTCGGAGCATTCCCCGTAATAAATACGATAGAAGATGCATAGCGAAGCGACATCTCTACGCAGCGCCAAGGTATCAAGCCGATTTGAAATTTCCTGGCAGTCGACGATTCGAGTCGCTCTCCGTTGAATGCGGTCCAGTGGGAGAAGTTGGTATTGGGGTGCCCCAGCCCAAAGATGAGAACAGTATTCCATATGAGGCCGAACCTGCGCCTTGTAAAGCTGAAGGCGGTGCGCCGGAGTGAAATACTGTCTCGATCTATTGAGCACACCAAGCTTCTTAGAAGCTAATTTAGCTTTACCCTCTAAGTGGCCACGGAACTGGACTTCGCTCGATATGTCGACACCAAGGATCCCAATATTGGCTGATGCAGTTAGGGGAATGCCCTGAAAGCAAGGAGATACGACAAATGGCATTTTCTTTGCGGTGAACGCGCAAAACTGTGTGGGGCGACGTTTTTTAAAAAAAAATCCTAGTTAGTCGTTACCTTTACTCCTTGGCTGCACTGCGACACTGACAGTTGCGTTTCATTTCCGATTTTTATTCAAATAACAAATTGTATCATGAACTAATATAAAGAGGAAAGATTTCATTGTTTGTTTGTATTGAATAGGCTTCGAAACTACTGAACCGATTTTGATGAAAGTTGGTGTAGGGATAGTTCGAGACCAGGGGAAGGACATAGGGTAGATAATATTCATACGGGAAAAAATTCCCACGGGAAAACAAAAATAACGCGGGCGAAGTCGCGAGCGGAAAGCTAGTCATGAATATATTGGTGTTATTTTTATTTCATAAAACATACGCTCTTTATTTAATAATAATTTCATAATAGAATAATGCAGATAAAAAGTGTTCCTGAAAACCACCATTAGAATATACATATTATGAAACGAAATAACGTTCAAGAACCTTGTAAAAATGACTGTCAAAGAAAAAATGCCGAAAATGAAAACAAGATCATACTTTTATATCGGACTCTATATATTTTAATGGGTGAAATAAAATTAGTTCAATAACTTAAACTACTAAAAAATCACACTCCAAAATGTATGAAAAAAAAGACAACAAGAACAATTCACACAACAAAAATGTCGTCATTTTGCCCTATAGCTTTTATAATCACTTACTTAGAATGTATTGCTTTGTTGGGGTATGTGCATGGCGCGACATGCAATAATGGAGGAGGGTGCCGGGAGGTTGCGGCCAAATGTGACTTAGCATTAGCACCCGCTGATATTTTGAGTTATCTTTTCAATAAGAACATTTTGGTGCAAATCTCATCTGAGTCTAAGATCCGGTATAAGAGACATGGTATACCCTCATCTCTTAGTTAATAATAATAAAGAATGTGTGCTAGATAATGTATTCACTGATACATCGCAAATAGATTGCCTAGCTGCATCTCGTGCCGAGACGATGTTAAACGATAAAATATTTAATAGTTTTTTCCTCAACTTACCCGATTAGTTTGATTAATGAAAGACGAGCATCAGCTGAGAGAATACACCCCAAGGAATTGAAAGAACAAAGGTTGCCTACTTTTCCCTCTGCGCAACTATGGAGTTGCCAGGTATAAAAAGGCAAGTAACCGTTATTAATATACCCTCATAATTTATTTAATCGAATTACATAGGTAATAGGTAGGATATACGTACCGGCAAACGGCGTACTGAACAGAGTTTGTCAGCGAGCACCGTGCGATGTCCGCCGCGGCAGGCGCGCTGCCCGCTCGCCGCGCGCGCGCACCCATCTGGAACAGGCGGGTCGGGTTACAGCTTGCTGCGACTAGGGTCACATTATGTAAACATTAACATGGCGTTCTAATGCGTACACACTCTCAACTTACGCAACCTTCACATTTTATTTTACCTATATTAATTGCACTTTAAATATAGTCTCAGAATGATAAAGTGTGCCAAATATACTTCTCGTAAAAATCAATCTATAAGTGTTTGTAGTTTGTACTCAATAAATATTTTTCTTAAATGAACTGAAACCTTACATTCGCTATTGTTTGATATAAAAAGTTCAAATCTAAAATATGCCTTGGATATCTTCTCATTAAAATGAGAAGATAATAATATAGATATTAATTAACTGATTCTTAATCTGTCGTTCAAGTTCTATAAGTAACATTAATGTTTGTTTGAATACATTAAATAAATAAATATTGATTCATGAATATTGGTGTGGAATAATCGTAAAACCCATATTGATATGACATCATTTCTCATGACTGCAAGTGAGAAACAAGACTGAAACATAATAATGTTTAGCCCTAAACGCAACCGCACTCCAGCCGCAATCTAGAAGGTCGCAAATTGTTTGTTGATACATATGAGTTTGTTTATCCCGTGTGCGTGTGTGCCAGTATGATGTTCAAGTGTGCAATTTTCATTGTAATTTAAGATTCGCCAAACAAAAATATCATTTAAAAAAAACCTTAACCTTTAGATAAGGCTATAGAACTACAATGATGTTCAGTCAGGGTGGTATATTTGTTGGGGTATTTGGTGGTCGACTTTTGCACCTAGGTTACTGTACGTTACTGAGGGCTATCTTATCATCTCATATTTTACCCCTCCCTTTAGAATATTACCTCTTTTCTAATTTTACTGTTTAGTTTTCCATCCCTGCTAATTTAAGCAGTGCTGACTTAAAATATAACAGTTCAAACTTATGCAAAAAAAAAAAAAAAACAAGCTTTAATTTAAATGCCCTAAAAAGAATAAAATAAACTTTTCTTTTAAAACTTTTACTATCATGTTATTACACAATATATCTGATAAGAAAGCTAGTCGCGAGATTTAAGGACCTACTCGTAAGTGAGTGAGTGAGTTTACTTGTTTATCCAGGTGCTCAGGTAAACCTCGCGACAAGCTTTTTTATTAGATACTTATATTGTGTAATAATGTTATAAGTAAATAAAAGCTTGTAAAAATAGGGAAATATACAAATAGGCGGGTTAACATGAAATGCCCTTAAGCACGTGTCATACAAAGCTCGACCATAACTAGGCGAGTCATCGTGAGTTACGCGGAGGGTCGTTGAAGGGTGCATCGAAGCGATCGGCTGCCCCACCACTTGGACACGACACCGCCCTCCTCGATGCGACAGCACGCGACGCGCCGGAATGAGTTAAGAGCGCGCTTACACGAATAGAATGAACGATATATTTTTGGACGCGAATGTCAAGCACCCTATTATTGGTGATAAGGCGCCTCATTAGTGAGCTGCTGCCCTTCCGATTGACAGTTTTTGTGTCAATATTTTGTTACAAGTATCTAAATGTCAATTGAATTTAGCTATACCCTGCCATATTTGAAGCCATATCAATCAATAATATATTGTTTTAATTAACGGCATAACTATATGAGGACAAAAAATACACTTGGGAGCAAATAAATCGAGCCACTTCCTTTTTCACGCATTATGGTAATTATTTTTGGTATTATGGAACGCATCGATTCGAAACATATATCGCCTAAAAGGGTATTTAATAACCTTTACAATGAGGGTAGTTAGTTGTCAAAATTTCATTTTTATTAAAGTTTAAAGGGTAGAATAAAATTATCGCATTTAATTTGCTTATGACATTTTTATTGTACTCTGTTAAGAAAAGATTAAATTTGAGGTTTTTGTTAATCATACCCATATTACTTGTTATTGTTGTCTTTATCTGTGTCTGTGTAATCAAAATAACCTGATAAAATGGATACTACACCGACGGAAGCTGCCCAAGTTGTAGCTTTACTTGAGGTTGGACACGGACAACGTGAAGTGGCACGCAGACTTCATTTGAGTCGTTCAAAGGTACAGCGGGTATACCGCAGGTATCTGGAGACTGGTGCTTTTGTTCGGCGACCTGGAACTGGCCGACCACGGGCAACAACAGAACGTGACGACCGCTTTATTGCAACCAATTCGTTGCGCGACCGTGGACTTAATGCTGTTCAGCTACAGCAAGCGTTACGTGACGTTCGAGGAGTCTCAATCAGTAGGTGGACAGTGAGACGAAGACTAAAAGAACGAAATTTAACATCACACAAACCAGCAACTGGCCCAAAATTGACTGTAGCTCATCGCCGATCTCGCTTGGAGTTTGCTCGAGAACACATTAATTGGACGTTAGAAGACTGGAGGTCAGTTTTGTTTTCTGACGAGTCAAGAATCTGTCTTTTTAGCAATGACGGGAGAAACCGAGTGTATAGACGTCCTGGTGAAAGATTTGCCCAATGTTGCATTCGAGAAACTGTGAGTTTTGGTGGTGGTTCTTGTATGGTGTGGGGAGGAATTTCTCTAGACGGAAAAACGGAACTTGTCTTCGTCGACCCCGCCAACGATGGCAGTGGTAGACGTGGATTAACAGCTGACCGATACATAACTGACATTCTTGAAAACCACGTAATGCCGTATGCTGGTTTTGTCGGAGAAAATTTCTTGTTTATGCATGACAATGCGAGACCTCATACCGCGCAGATCGTTACGGAATACTTGTCTGCGATCGGGATTCAACAAATGGTATGGCCAGCACGAAGTCCCGATTTGAACCCGATCGAACACCTATGGGACGAACTAAAACGGAGAGTCCGAGCCAGGGTTCCCGCTGTTTCATCCATTCCCGAGCTTAAAGTCGCTGTGCTTGAAGAGTGGGAGAACATACCACAATATGTCATCGTAACGCTGATCAGATCGATGACTAATAGGCTACAAGAATGTATCAGGGCACGGGGGGGTAATACCAGTTATTAAGAATATTTTTTTTGCAATAATTTTGTTTTTTATTGTTTTTATGGACTGTTTTAGCCCTACTAAATTTTCTATCAAAATTACCATTTTTCTTGCAGAGCCAATAATTTATCATTCAATAAGGTTATTATTCAATAATTTACCCTCATTGTAAAGGTTATTAACTAAACTTTTAGGCGATATATAGTTCGAATTGATACGTTCCATATTACCAAAAATATTTACCATTTTACGTGAAAAAAGGTAGTGGCTCGATTTATTTGCTCCCAAGTGTAGAACGGCCAAAAGGGTATAGTGTGAAGTACTATTAACAATGTGGGCATTACAAAGACTCAGATATTTGAATTAGGAGCATCACGTCAGTGGCACTGTGGACTCGGCACTGGTCTTCTAATCAGGAGATCCGCGGTTCAATCCAGCCATATACCAATGTGCTTTTCGTTTTTCGAATTTCACATGAACATTTATCCGACGCTCCTAAGGTGAAGGAAAAAATCGTGAGGAAGCCTGCATACACCTGCGAAGAAGTTCAAAGGTGTACCTATGTCAAGACGACCAATCCGCACTGGGCCAACGTGACTAAGACCCAAATACCCTAACTTAGGGAAAGCTTGAGCCCCTCGGCTGGGAACGTATTAATGAGCTATGTTGATGATAAGAAATTTGAAAACCCGAGTCTTGTACGAAAATTGCTTATTTGTAGTAATGAAGTCATAATATCATATTATCCATACTGTAATTAAATTAATATAATAATACTTTATTTATTAGTATATACAGGGTAAATTTTGAGGTACCGGCTACCTCCCAGGATTAGATAACTAACATCATTAACTACAACGTTTGTTTGACGAGTTTTAAGATAACTCAATACATTGAACAGAAATCAATTTTCAAGTTTTTATTGCACTGTCGTGACATTGATAAGTCTATGTTTCATTTATAAACGACGACGGAAAGACAACGCTGCGCTCGCGCGCTGTGCGCGTAGAGTTACAAACATTCTAGAGGTATATTAAAGGAATATTTATTTTTGTATGAAAGTAAAATCTAACGAATTATCAAAAGTCGTAGAACAAACGTGCTAGCTATCTAATCCTGCGAAGTTGCCGGTACCTCAAAATTAACCCTGTATATTTCTTCTTCATAGTTTATAGCAGTAAATATTCGTTTATTATATGTATAGTGTGTATACGTTTATTATTATTTATGAATATTTTTTTATAATCAGTACACTTCCTCCCGCAATTTAAAATCTTAATACACCTGCTAGGGTTGGCTGGTAGATTCGCGCTCTGGACGCCGTCGAGAGCACACGCGCCCACCGAGACGCTTCGTCGGTCGTATGCAATAGATTGCAAGTGTCGGTCTCACCGGTCCTGGTCCCGCCGGTCCTGGTCCCGGTCCCGCCGGTCTCGGCCCCGGTCCCGTTGGTCCCGCTGGTCCCGCCGGTCTCGCCGGTCCTGGTCCCGTCGGTCCCGGCCCCGGTCTCACCGGTCTCGGCCCCGGTCCCGCTGGTCCCGCCGGTCTCGCCGGTCCTGGTCCCGTTGGTCCCGGCCCCGGTCTTGCTGGTCCTGGTCCCGGACCAGTTGATAAAATTGGTGTGGTTTTGTTGTGAGACCCCCGAACACAAACTAAGTGTCGTGGCGAACACGTAAAGTGAAGTGCTAGTGTCCTTACAACTTCGACAAGTGTTGATCTCGCCGAAGATAGGAAGAACGGGCCAAGCGTTGGTCCTGGTCCTGGCCCCGGTCTCGCCGTTCCTGGTCCCGGTTCTACCGGTCCTGGCCCCGGTCTCGGTCCCGGTCCCGCCGGTCCTGGTCCCGGTCCCGCCGGTCCTGGCCCCGGTCTCGCCGGTCTCGGTCCCGCCGGTCCTGGCCCTGGTCCCGGTCTCGCTGGTCCTGGTCCCGCCGGTCCTGGTCCCGCCGGTCCTGGTCCCGCCGGTCTTGGTCCCGCCGGTCCTGGTCCCGGTCTCGTCGGTCCTGGTCCCGGTTCTCCGTGCTGGTGTTGGCACTTCCGGTGCCTAATAGTGCTGTGCAGTGTGGTGGCGACCCCGGCGCTTTTGCGTCGGGCGAACGCGGTGTTTTGTGTGGTGTGGTGCTGTATCGTGTGTGCGCTGCTGTGCAAACAGGACTGCAGTGCGGCCGCATCGTGCGCATCAAGACTCCATATAGACCGTAAGTGTTAGTCTATAAGGTAGTTGTAAGGACAATTTTGTGGACCCTAGTGGCGTAGTTTTTAAGTTACAAACACTAGAGTGCTTAATTTTAAGGTAGGTTAAGTTTTATCTTTAAGTTGTATATTTGTGTATTGCTCATTTGTACAATTTTGTGTGTCACGGGCTAGGCCCGTAGCTTTGTCCCACTATGGACAACTTTAGCGTCTCCGAAGCCTCAGAGGCGACGGACGTTGAAATCAGGGACCTGATGGTGAGGCCCCTTTCGGGAGTTAGTGTTCAGGTGGTGGACGCCAGTGTGACTGATGTCAGGACCCAAGAATGGGTACTAAGGTCGGAAACGCCGGCGAGCCGGAAGAGGCCCTCCTTGGGCAAGTTCTTCAGCGCCAGCTCTGGGACTGACTCAGAGCTGGAGGTAGAGACTGAGGTCGAAATGGAGGCAAGGGCTAGGACCCCGTTGCCGAAAGTTGCGCGCAAGGCCCGAAAGGCCAAGAAGAATAAGGGCGTTAGCACCCCCGATGACGCGGGAGATTGTTACCTCCACACGACTGGACTCTCCCAGGCCCGTAAAGAGCTGGAGGAAGGCCCGGCTGAAGCAGACGTCCCCAAGCCCCCAAAAGGGAAAGGCAAGGGGAAAACCTCAAAGAAGGAGAGGCCTCCCTCACCAGAGGGCCTCACCAACGAGGAACTCCTACACAGGGCGGAAGCGAGCGCCTCGCTTATTACGGAGGTTGCCAAGAAGTCTGGCAACCTCAAGGGTACGTGCGTGAGGGACCTCAAAGAGGCTTCTACATCCATCCTCGGGGTTGCCAGAACTCTGGCTGATAGGAAGACCTCCGAGGAGGTTCGCCGCCTACAGGCCGACAACCGCCGGCTGAAAGGGCAGCTCGACGCAATACAGTCAGAGCTATTGGCCCTAAGAAGAGACTACTCGGAGCGGGGAGGGGGGGCGAGCCCACGCCAGAGGGCGAGCCCACCGCCAGTGGCGGTACCAGCTGCAGCAGCAGCAGAGGCCCCGAAGGGGGACATCGTGACCCGGGACGAGTTCATGTCATTCATGGACTCGTTCCAATCGGACATGATGTCCCTCTTCGGGAACATGTGTGCGGCCAGGCTGGATGGCCTGGAGGTGGACGGGCGCCTCTTGCCGGCCAAATCGCACAGGCCCCCATTGGCTAGCGACAAGGCTGCTGAGAGTCAGCCCGCAAAGCAGGCACCCCTCACTGCTGATGCGGAAGCAGCGCCAGCACCCAGCGGGGGTAGGAAGAAGAAGGGAGTGACCACCCTGGCCCCCGAGGCGAACCTACCGAAGAATGCCAGGGAGGTAAGGCCGAAGAAGGTCCCGGCGGCTCCAGCCGCGACTCCTGAGCCGGTGGCGGGCCCTTCGAGGCCTGACACCTCCAAGCCCCCCGAAAAGGAGGGCTGGAGCACGGTGGTAAGGAAGGGGCGCAGGAAGCCAGCCAAGACGGCTGCGGTGACGGCCCCGGTCAAGTCCGCGCCCCCTCCACCCCCAACCACCGCCGCAAAGCCGAAGATGCCTAAGGCACCCAAGACTCTGGCGGTGGTGATTAGCCTGTCGCCCGAAGCGGTGGCAAAAGGCGCCACATACGCCGCCGCCATTGCAACGGCGAAAGGCAGCATCAAGCTGGGGGAGATGGGAATTGTGGGGAGCCCCACGTTCCGGACTGGGGTGACGGGAGCTCGGATCATGGAGCTCCCGAAGGGCACTTCGCCGGAGCAGGCTGACGCGCTCGCCACACGCATAGCGGGGGTACTCGGCGACGCCGCCAAGGTGGTGCGTCCGACCAAGACTGCGGACATTCGAGTCACCGGACTGGATGACTCGGTGACCGCAGCGGAGGTATGCGAGGCCTTGGCCGCGTTGGCGGAGTGCCCCCGCTCTGCAATCAGGGTGGGCACTGTCCACCCTGGCCTCAGGGGCATGGGAGCCGCCAACGTGTCAGCTCCCATCGAAGTGGCCAAACGCCTCGCAGGCGCTGGCAAAGTCACGGTCGGATGGAGCAACGCCTCCATCCGCCTGCTGGAGCAGCGCCCCATGCGCTGCTTCCGCTGCATGGGGATCGGTCACCCTGTGCAGCGGTGCCCCTCCGCCAAGGACCGCAGCGCGCTCTGCTTCCGCTGCGGTTCGGAGGGGCACGCAGCCGCCACCTGCCAGGGGCAGATAAAGTGCGCCGTGTGCGCCGACGCCGGCAAGCCTTCCACTCACCGGATGGGGGGCCTCAGTTGCAACCCCCCGCCGGTGAGGGGAAGACTGATGCCGAGGGCTGCCACAGTGGCGGCTACCGGGCGGGCAACACTGTCCGCCAGGGAGGAGATTTCCATGGACATCGCCAATGGCCAGTAGGTCCACAGGGAATCTCCTCCAAGCCAATATCAACCACTGCGCCGCGGCACAGGATCTCCTGTGCCAGTCGATGGCGCAGTGGCAGATAGACCTGGCGGTGGTCGCCGAGCCGTACGCGGTGCCTCAGTCCACGAGGTGGGCTGAGTCCACCGACGGCTTGGCGGCCGTTGTGGTGCCGCCCACCAGCTCGGCCCCCCTCATCTCGGTTAGAGAGAGGGGGCCGGGTTACGTGGCCGTCAAGTGGGGAGAAGTGGTGGTGGTGTCCACCTACTTCTCCCCGAACCGCAGTCGGGCAGACTTCGAGGCCTACCTGACTGCGGTCGAGGGGGTGGTAAGGAGGGCGGCGCCCCTGCAAGTTTTGGTGGCGGGCGACCTCAACGCGAAGTCGCGCGTGTGGGGCTCGCCCGCCACGGACGTCAGGGGTCGTTTGGTCGAGTCCTGGGCCACGAGCCTGGGCCTCGACGTCCTCAACCGAGGGACCACCCCGACGTGCGTGCGGTGGCAGGGTTCGTCGATCGTCGACGTGACCCTAGCCACCGCACCCCTCGCCGCAAGGGTGAGGGACTGGAGAGTGGAGGCAGAGGAGGAGACCATGTCGGACCACCGGTACGTCCGATATTCGGTCTCCCCCTCGCACGCCTCCACGTCTCCAGCGAGGACGGGTGCCGCCTTCCGCCGGTGGGCGGTGACGCACCTCCAGCCCGACGTGGCGCTGGAGGCGGCGATGGTGCGGGAGTGGTCTGAGCTGCCCCCGCACCTCGCCGGCGACGCTAACGGCATGGCGGTGCACTTCGCAGAGGACCTGAGAGTCGTCTGCGATGCCGCCATGCCGCGGGCGAAACCTGCCGCCCGCAAGCGGCAGGTATACTGGTGGTCGCAGACCATCGCGGATCTGCGCGCCACCAGTTGTAGGGCGAGGCGCGCCTACCTGCGGTGCAGAAGGCGCGCCACCAGGAGGACGCCCGACGAAGAGGAAACCCTGCGTCGGGCGTACAGGGAGGCGAATAAGGCCCTCAAGACGGAGATCTCGAGGGCCAAAACGGAGTCGTGGAACTCTTTTATAGAGCTCCTCGACTCCGACCCCTGGGGACGGCCGTACCGACTGGTGAGAGGGAAGTACCAAAACGGTGCTCCCCCGATACACCAGTTGGACGAGGGGCTTGTACAGAGGGTTCTAGGGTCGCTCTTCCCCGACCCTGGACCCTTCGAGCCCCCGAGGATGGTCGCCCCCAGCGCCTCCCTCGAAGTGGAGCAAGCGGGCCCTCCCGTGTCGGACCTCGAGTTCGACGCGGTGAGGGAGCGGTTCCGGCGCAAGGGGAAGGGGAAGGCGCCGGGACCGGACGGGGTGCCAGCGAGGGTCCTGTGCCTGGCACTGGGCCCCCTGGAGGAGCGGTTCCGGGCGGTGCTCAATACGAGCATCGCCTCGGGCCGTTTCCCTCAGTGCTGGAAGGTGGGGCGACTCTGCCTTCTGCGGAAGCCGAATCGCCCCGCCGATGCCCCGTCGGGGTACAGGCCGGTGGTGCTGCTCGACGAGGCCGGGAAGTTTTTTGAGAAAATTCTCGCTTCCCGGCTCGTCGAGCATCTGGAGGGCCCGGGACCGGACTTGGCTGAGTGCCAGTTCGGTTTCCGCACCGGCCGGTCCACCGTGGACGCCGTGGCCCACCTCAAGAGGTGGACTGAGGGGGCCACGTCGGCGGGGGAGGTTGTCGTTGCGGTGTCATTAGACATCCGCAACGCATTCAACAGCCTCCCCCACGAATGCATAGAGGAGGCACTGCGTTTTCATGGAGTGCCCCTCTACCTCCGCTCCCTCATCACCGACTACCTCCGCGGGAGGGAAATCGTGTATGAGGGGGCGGACGGTCGCGTCCACAGGTGGCCGATGGCGGCGGGAGTACCCCAGGGTTCCGTGCTGGGCCCTCTGCTCTGGAACCTGGGGTACAACTGGGTTCTGCGGGTCAACCTCCTGCCGAACATGGAGGTTGTCTGCTTCGCCGACGACACCCTTGTCGCGGCGAAGGGGCGCACGTATGAGGAGGCGGTCCACCTGGCGTCGGTCGGCGCGACGATGGTCGTCCGGCGCATCCGCCTCCTCGGGCTGGACGTGGCCGTCGAGAAGACGACGGCCATTTCGTTCAGACCGCCGCGTCGCCGCAGACCCCAGGCGGGGCTCCGTGTCCGAGTAGAGGGGGTGCAAGTCCAGATCGAGAGCTCGATGAAGTATCTCGGTCTGGTGCTGGACCCCCGATGGGATTTCGGGGAGCACTTTAAGCTCCTCGCCCCAAGGCTGTGTGCCGCCGCGGCAGCCCTCGGACGGGTCCTCCCCAACGTGGGGGGACCAGGCGCAGCGAGCCGTCGACTTTATCAGACGGTGATAAAGTCGATGGCGCTGTACGGAGCCCCGATTTGGGCGGAGCGTCTCGCCCCCCGAACGGTGGCCCTCCTGCGTAGGCCGCAGAGGGTCATTGCCACCCGGGCCGTGCGGGCCTACCGCACGGTCTCTCACGGGGCGGCCTGCGTTCTAGCGGGCTCGCCTCCGTGGGATGTCGAGGCACGCGTCCTTGCGGCCGTGCACCGACATCGGGTGGCAGCGAGGAGTCGGGGGGAGCGCCCCCTCCCGCAGGAGGTGGCGTGCACAAGGCTCCTGGCGCAGAGGGAGGCTCTCCGCCAGTGGGCCGAGACGCTCGCCCACCCAGCAGCCGGCCACTGGACGATCGAGGCCGTTCGTCCAGTGTTGGAGGAGTGGGTTGGGCGCCGGCAGGGCAGCCTCACCTACCGGATGGTGCAGATGATGACCGGGCACGGCTGCTTCGGCCATTATCTGCACCATGTCGCACGGAGGGAGGAGACGCCGCAGTGCCACCACTGCGGCGCTCCCGACGACACGGCCGGACACACCCTCTCGGAGTGCCCGGCCTGGCGACCCCAGCGCGACGCATTAGCCCTCGCGCTGGGCCTAGGTAGGGGTGCGCCCGTCGTGCTGGCCAGCGTCGCACGCGAGATGCTGACCAGCGCGACGGCGTGGGAGGCTGTCGCCTCCTTCTGCGAGGAAGTGATCTCGCAGAAGGAGGCAGCGGAGCGGGCGCGAGAGGTTGACCCTCTCGCCGCACCGCTCCGGCGCAGGCGGTTGGGTAGGAGGAGGCGCGCGTTCCTGGACGCGCGCCACCAACTCCCCTAAGCAAGCTGGGGATGAAATGGCCCGGCCGGCCGACAACCGGTCGGGAGACACTTTTCTACCCCTGGCCTGCCCGTCTGGGGGGTCGAATTATTGCACTTGTCGACCCCCCCGTAGAGATAAGTCCTGGCGCTTGCGTCAGGCCTACAATCCAGGGGGCGCACTCGGGGAATGGCTAACGCCGATCCCGAGTGTGTCTCTACGGAGGTAGAAGTTGCTCTGGAGGGTGGTTTAGCCAGGTATGGGGTTACCCAGGTAACCCGAGTCCAATGGCATATCCTTGGGGCGGCTTTGTCAGCTTTCAGCCCCTTGTTGAATCGTAAAGAGATTCCCCCGCCTCAAAAAAAAAAAAAAAAAAAAAAAGGGTTGGCTGGTAGAGATCTCTTTAAGAGATAAGCTCGCCCTTGTACGTAACTCACATATGTAACCATATACTGAATGATAATTGTGTACAATAAAAAATATATAATAATATAATTACCAGCTGTGCTGGTGAACTACGTTTCGCCATAATAAAAAATAGTTTACGACCTATTCTCACACCTACCGAACATACACAAAAAAATTCATATAGATCGGTCAAGCCGTTTCGGAGGAGTTCGGTAACAAACACTGTGACACGAGAATTTTATATATTAGATAGAAAGATAGATTAGATTAAGGCGCATAACACATTGCACCGGACACCGCTCCGGTGTGCGGCGCTGCGGTGTTTAATTTTGACTGAAGAATCTTAATATGTATACAAAAACCGCAGGGTATAACACACTCACACGGCATGTCCGTGCGGTTGTGCGGCGCGCGACGGCATATTATAAGCATGTTCCTATGTTTTCCTTTTTTAATAGGTTTATTATTAAAATAGATTTTAAACGTCCAGCAAACAAATTGAACATGATTATATGAAAAAGCAAAACATAGAAACACAGAAAAAGCCTTGCTTTAATGTTTAACGCAAAAAGTAATTAAATCAGTCAATTTTTCGCGGAGAAAACAGGGGACTACGAAACGAATATTTTGTGTACTTTTCATAGGTATTTTCGGTCCCAACTGCAGTTGTCCCTATCGCGCTCAATTCACTTGTTCGGACACACATCGCGACAGCAATACATTTTACAAATACCTATTTTTGAATTCTCTTGACCTTGGTGTTTCCTCTTAAGTGTGGGCTGACCATGGGCCTAGCTCTCTACTGCGAGCGTCTCTACTGCGAGCGCCGCAAAGTCGTAGTCATTCAGTAAGGACGTTCTGTTACGAAATAAGCGACCTCCGACCTTCTCACACAAGAAAGGCCATGTCGTCCTTACTGCTCCACATTTTTACCGTAAGTACACGTATGAGGAACACACATTTTGGACCCCAAGTCTCAAACATATTGCTATCCTTAAGCTACTTGGGTCCAAAACGGTGTCTATCTGCCTCGATGGGAGTACACGCAGCCAATGGCCTTGCAGACACAGCAGGTATGCGAGCAAGTTCAGAATCGTCCGAAGTATCATCAAGTAGTTTTTTTTTTATTGATAATAGGTTTGCGCTTGACCCAGAATCACCTGATGGTAAGCGAGACTGGGTCTATGATGGAGCGCGCTTACCTAGTAAATGCCCATTCACCCTTTTTTTAAAAGACCCAGGTTATAATGGTCTGGGAACACCGATAAAGGTAAAAAGTTCCAATCCTTGGCGACACGAATAATGAAAAAATTGCCGAATCGTTTAGTTCGGCAAAATGGAATGTCCACAGTGTAGGGATGAATCCCCGACGTGCGTCTTAGATCTCTAAAAAGGAATGGAGCGGGAGGTATAAGACTATGTAGCTCTTGAGCGCACTCTCCAAAATGTATCTTATAAAATACCGACATACAGGCCGAGTTTGGTCTCGAATAGATGACAATTATTTACCAATCTCAGGGCACGACGTTCAACTGAGTCCATAGCAACCAGCTGATATTTGGCAGAGCCGTCCCAAAGGTGGGAACAGTACTCCATACACGTTCGAATTTGAACTTGGTAAAGTTTCAAGAGTTGTTCTGGTGTGAAGTACTGTTTAACCTTAAATAGGATGCCAAGCTTTTACGCAGCAAGCGCTGCCTTGGACTCTATGAATTTGCCGAAATTCAGATTAGAGGATAACTCAAGACCCAGAATATTTAGGCTATCTGCTATTGGTACCGATACATTCAGGAAAGAAGGAGTCAGATGACATGGAGTCCTTTTGGCGCTAAATAGACACGTCTGCGTTTTGTCAGCGTTGAATTCGACTCTATTGGCAACCCCCCAATCCGATATTGCTTTAAGAGAGGAATTCACTCTTTGCACCATCATTTCTCTGAGAGATTGAATTTCTCCTCGACTGGCCTGTGGGCCCGAAAAATATCTTGCTATGATTGTGCTGTCGTCGGCATAACTAATGGCACCGGGTATTAGCATGTCATTAATGTGTAGTAAAAATAGCGTAGCAGATAAAACAGACCCCTGAGGGACGCCAGCGTTGATGGTGTAGATATCCGACTCGCAACCATCAACAACTACGCGTATTGAGCGATTATACAGGAAGTCTGTAATCCAGGTACACAGGCCAGGAGGTATGCCGTATGATGGAAGCTTGTTGATGAGGCCGTCGTGCCAGACCCTGTCGAAAGCTTTGGAGATGTCCAATGAAACTGCAATAGCTTCACCATGCTTTTCGATGGCTTCGCCCCAAAAGTGTGTAGCGTACACTAGAAGATCACCGGTGGAACGGCCACGACGAAAGCCGTACTGACAATCGCTAAGAAGCTCGTTATCAAGACGTGAATTACAGGCAAATTGAGATGCAAATAAATTCGCCTTCTCTACAGCTGTATGAGCCAGTGATCCATCGTGTTTGAGTAGTGAAGTATGGGCTGCTTTTAGGCGAGGGATATCCCAAGCCCGTTGTATGTTTCGGGAGACTGAGAGGTCCTCGCCTTGGCACGACTCACACCAGGCTTCCCGGGCCTCCTTCAGATTTACTATCTCGTCGTCGAGTATCTGAGGATGATTTAAAATAATACTGACGAGAAGACTCGATAGAAGACAGGATGCACGGGAATTTCCACAGTGGGCAACTACGAAATAAATACATAAATTTGGGAGTAAATACGCAGAAACGGATAATGAAAAGGGCCATATGTAGGTTTATTTTATAAAGGTGTGAACTAGTCTGAAGTATCGAATTGCATCGAATGTTAGACTCTTATAATTGTTTTTTTTAATTTGATCGATGTGATCAACACACGTATAAGTATGTACCATATAAAAAAGCAATAATTAGAAAACTTGAATGTATGCAAAATTCTACAGACAATATTTAATCAATGCAAGTAAATAGATATTTGACTACTGAAACGTTGCACACACCACTAAAGAATATTAAATATAAATTATAATAGAAAAATAAAAGTATAGTACTGTATAATAAGTAAATAATAAATAGACCTTAGAAAGTTTGTGGAATATGTGCACCACCGTCTGTTAGCTGCAATTTCTCAGTTAAATATGTATAATTAACGTATATATATACGTGGATAACATTGTTGGAAGCACAGTTATCATTTACTGTTTATTTAAGGCTATGTTATAAATATTTTCTGTATACTGTTTGTTATCCAAAATAAATGAGAAAAAATTATGGGTGAATGAATTTAATTTGCAAGTAATTACATGTAATTAACTGTGACTGATTCATCGAAAATTTGTGAGCCTAAGGCGTTGGCCACACAGAAAAAACGAATGGCGAGGACGCGTCGCGGACAGGGCGCAGACGCAGCGCCCGTTTAGTTAACTTTCATACAAAATGTATAGAAGCGTCGCGACACAACACAGACAGAATACGGGGCGAAGACTGGTTAAAAAGGACGCCGCCCAGACCGCGACGCGTCCGCGTCTTAGGGTGCGTCCACATCTGGCGAATGTGCAGCTCGCGAACTACTCGCGCGCTGCACGCGTGCAGTTACTGTAATTGTTTAGTGCGCCTCTTTAGTGCAACTCATGCAATGCTTGTACGGAGCTCGAGATCTGCGCGCGCGCTGCTCACCCGCACCACACGACCCCACACAATCGTTTATACGTTTCGATTAATCGTAAAAAAAAATTCATCTGTCCACTCCATGACAATACCTATTTTGCCTCGGATAGTCAGAAACAGGGCTTGAGGCGCGGGCGGGGGTAAGCAGTAGTATTTCGTGGGGTGCTAGCGCGTGGCTCTGGCCACTCTGGCTATGTGTGTGCGTCGCTCTCGCGAATGCACGCGCGCAGCTCGCGGACGGCTCGCGAGCTGCGCGTGAGCAGCGCATTCGCCAGATGTGGACGTACTCTTACGTCTATTCTGTGTGGCCAGCATCTAAGAGGGTGAAGGATGATTTAGAATGAAAATGACCAGTGATACGCTAACTCAAATGAAATATTAAGCAAAACCACGTTAAAATTTAATAGTATATCTAGTTTTTTATTCGATGGCATGGGATCTGGGATAAAGATTTCGCATTTAGTATAGTTTAATGTAAGACCGATTTTCGAAAATTTATCTATGATATATTAAACATCATGAAGGACGGTTACGGCATCACCGCCAAGGCAAAAGTCATCAAGATATCACAGATTGAATTTTGAATTTATTTAGACTAGTGATTATGGGGTGAATGACTAAGCTATAAATTGCGGGCCCAAGCGGGTCCTCCTTGGCAGCCCATACTCGATAGTATTGTTTTATTACTGAAGAATAATTTGGACGGTACACCGTAACATTGCCATAGGTATTGGTAGAGTATTGGCAGTTCTTTTTAGGGTTCCATAGTATTTCCGGGGTCAGGTCTTTGATATGCTGTGGGGATAATCCGTCTATCCCTCTGACAGAACCATTTGGGAACGAAGCTTGAATAACTGCACTTTCGGATACGATAACACAGGATCATCATACGCAGGAGGATCTGGCAGTCTTGAGTCTTGACGTGGCGGCAGGAAAAGGATGTTTATTTTTTAAGGCGGTGTAGATCTCGTTCGAGTGCACAGCCAAGTCGTCGTAAGAAAATAAAAGCTGGGCAGCTTCACTCACACTCCCTTCTGAGAGTTTATTTTCAATGGATTTCATTTTTGAATAATACGAATTATGCGGTAAATGTGTATTGTTAATGTTTTGAGGGATTCCTGAAAGGTCACAGATAAAAAATGTGTTGTTTTTAATTTGGGAAGTTAGTGATGCATTATTAGACTTATCTGAGTGTAGTACTGTGAAAGGAAAAGTGAGAAGACGTGCCCATGCCTTAACAGAATTTTCCACGACCTTGGCTATGCACTCAGTAAAGAGCCATTTACATGATGCAAGTTTCTTGCCTGTTGCATACAATAAAAGTGAAGCAATAAATGACTTGCATGGTCTAAACAGCACGTCACATTCTTGATCTGTTATACAAGTTTCGTTTCAAAACTTTTCTTGGTGTAAACAGCACATACAATAATTTCTTAAGCAATTCTTGTATTCAACTGGTCGTTTGCAGAACCAAATTTTAATACTTTTTGACTCATATTTATACACAAACCCTCTTCTAAAACGTTACACACTTCAATAACTATTTGCCAACGCAAATAGGTGCAATTCTTGAAGCAACTCTCCTGGTTGACAAAACTAACCTCAAGATCCCTCTTAAATGTGGTGATGACGTGGAAAAGGCTTCCTTAAAGATCACAAATGTTACTCAAATGGCAGTCTGGATCAATACACCCACCTTACCTGAATCGCATAAGACCTACCCTACCCCTCTGGATATCAGAAAGAAACTTGAGGAAAAGCGTCGTCTAAGAAGACAATGGCACCACTCGCACAATCCAAATGATAAGACAAAGTATAATCGCGCAATGAAAGACCTTAATAATCTCCTCAAAAAATCCATCAATGACAAAATGAAAACCGCACTAGAAATGATGGCACCAAGTGGTAGAATTGAACATTCACTCTGGAAGGCCTGCAAAAGCATTGATAAAAGCACTGCCCTCCATTATTATCGGGGAGTACCTAGGTTTTCACTTGGATGGACAGCTGGAAAACCCACATAAAGCACAAGCGTAATAAGATTGAAGAGCGTCGGTGGCGCAGTGGACTCGGCACTTGCCTTCCAATCGGGGGGTCGGGGTTCGAGACCCGCCATGTACCAATGTGTTTTTCGTTTCGAATTTCATATGTACATTTGTCTGACGCTCCTACGGTGAAGGAAAACATCGTGAGGCAACCTGCATACATCTGCGAAGAAATTCAATGATGTATGTGAAGTCGACCAATCCGCACTGGGCCAGCGTGGTTGACTAAGGCCTAATCACCCTAATATAGGGTAGGCTCGAGCCCCTCGGTGGGGACGTATATGGGCTGTGATGATGTAATAAGATGAACCTATGGTCTGATTTTTAATTTGACTGAATTCTGACATTTCAGAAGTGTTGCCAACATTGAAAAACTCTTCCTAAAAAGGGAGAGCATTTTAGCAAAATAAAAAATAAAATGGTAATTACATAGTTTAATATCATATTATTGAAGTTACAATAATTGTCAAGGATATTTTTTTCTTTTACTGGGACCTCTGTTCAATAATCCATAGGTTGCCACCAACCTTTTTTAAAAAAACCTCTTCATTTGTAAAATTTTTGCTTTTTCTAAGAGCCAATATAACAAGATGTCAAATCTAAAATTAAAAAACTATTTACGCCGCGTCATGCACCGCCGTCCGAGTTGCGCAAAGTGAAACAATTAATATTAGAGGGCATATAATATGGCATGTGTTTAAATAGATATCTGTATATTCCCTTTATTCGAACAAAATATATCAAAGTTCCACCAAAAATACTGAATTGCACACTAAATTAAATCAGATTTAGTATGCTGTTTAATGGTATTTGCAGAACCGTTTTACTGAACGAATAACTATTTAATGTTGTTACTAAGATCGTTTCCACGAGCAATAAGTATGCATAAAGTCGAGAATACACATAAAGTCGTTTCAGGCGCTTCGCCGGCCGCTGGCTTATGATTTTAAATATGTAGTTTTTAAATTTTTTATGAATAATGATCATTATGGGTTTAAATGGTATGAAAAATATTTCCGGACCTCCAATGATAGGAATTGAAAAGTTATGTAAAAAAATGCGCACCCAAAAAAATTACCCTAAATTTAGAGTGCAAGTTAATATATTTCATAAGCAATTCGTATTTTTGTTTTATAACTCATTTATACGATGTACCAACCACATTTTTGGTGTGAATTCAATAAAAAAGATCATCTGGTTTTGTGTGATTTTTTAGTTTTCTTTGTAGGACATGTTTAGTTAATCAATTGTTTTTTTTTGCAGTGCAGTCATTTATCTGCTATGCATTCAGTTAATTAGTGCAGTTAACTAGTGTGCTGAAAAATTATACAGATGTACATTTAAAAATATTCCCATATAATATCACTACAGAAAAATTAAACCATATTATTAAAGAAAAGAATAAAATGTGCCTGCCTGTGTGATCTGCTAGATACGAGTAGTGTGTGTGATTCTTTTATAATCCGAGTTGATGATGATGATGACGACATTGATGATATAAGTGATGATAAATAAATATTTTTATTTTAGGAAATGGACTATTTGTCCCAGGTAAACATATTCGTCAACAACTTCCAGTGTAGAGCCGCCAACCTTCACAGGAGTGGGTACTACATGGGAATTCACCATAATTTTGGTCTTGTTCATGTTCATTTTAAGACCCACTTGTTGGGAAACTCTACAGAGGTCTTCGAGCATTGTGCCTAGATCATCCACGGTCTCAGCCATGACCACGATATCATCGGCAAAACGAAGGTGAGTCATGTACTCGACGTGTATGTTGATGCCGAGTCCTCTCCAGTCCAAAAGCTTAATAATAATAATAATAAACTCTTTATTGTACAAAAATTGTATGACAATGGGATACAAATGTAAAAAATATATATATATATGTACAAATAGGCGGCCTTATTGCTAAAAAGCAATCTCTTCCAGGCAACCTTAAGACAGGGAAATAAGAAAAAGGACAATCAAGGGGAAGGGTGCAGAAATAGGAATAAATATTGCTTGTGTGATAGGAAAGGGACACAAATAACAGTATAGCGGTTAAGGATTTGTGGATAGGAAGTGACTACGAACTAAAGATTTGAAAGAAGTACGAGCTCTCTTAATACTCTCAGGGAGGGAGTTCCATAGCCGGACGGCTTGAGAAGGAAACGAGTACGTCAGAAATTGAGTCGTGCGAGGCGGAATGTCCAGGAATAAAATATAATTAGATCGCAAATTACGACTCGACGAAGTGGACCGAAAAGAGAAATGGGACTTAAGATAAGGTGGAGACATTGGATGAAACAGAATATTGTAAAGAAGGGACAAGACATGTAAGTCTCTACGTTGTCGGATTCGAAGCCATTTGAGTTGAGAGCGATAGTAAGAAACATGATCAAATTTTCGTAAGTTAAAAATATATCTAATGGCCACATTTTGCAGACGCTCCAGCTTGTCGAGAAGCTCCTCAGACAGATCCACCCAGGCACAATCAGCATAATCGAGAAGAGAAAGCAGAAGTGATTGTGCTAGTTCTATTTTAGTACTAATCGGGAGAAAATTACGAAATCCGTTGAGTGAACCATAAGCAGCGAAGAGCTTCTTGCGAACAGCTTCGACTTGCGGTCGCCAAGATAAGCACTGATCAAAAACTAAACCTAAATTTTTAACACATTTGCTAAAAGGAACAATAGTACCGCCAAATACTACCGCTGGCAACAAACTGTAATCAGTCCTTGAAACAAAATACAGACTGCCAATAATAATTGTTTGAGATTTTGTAGGATTAATGATAAGTCCATATGATTTACTCCAGTTGTCAATCAATTTGAGATCGCTGTTAGTTTCAGCGATAGCATGCGAGAGATTTGATAATGTTGCTTGCGTGTAGATCTGCAAATCATCAGCATACAAGTGATAGAGACACGAAAGTGAATGTGTAATGGAATTAATGAATATAGAGAATAGAAGCGGAGACAATACGCCACCCTGAGGGACACCCGCATTGATACTGCACCAGTCAGAGAAGGAATCCTCAATGCGTATACGTTGCCGGCGCCCTAGCAGGTAACTACGAAACCAGTCAACTACGGTAGGAGATATGCCAAAAGAACGTAGCACACCAATAAGTATATCAAAATCCACAGAATTAAAGGCATTACTAAAGTCTAAGAGAGTTAATACTGTGAGTTGATGATTTTCCATACCCTGGCGAATATCGTGCGTGATTTTGGTTAAGGCGGTAGTCGTACTATGACCCATTCGAAAGCCGGATTGCATTGGATTTAAAAGGTTATTAACATTGAGGAACTTAAGGAGCTGACGATGAACTAATTTTTCAAGGACTTTGGAAAGGAAAGGGAGAATTGATATTGGACGAAAGTCGGAAAAGGAGCCAGGATTGACTTTTTTAGGAAGTGGAATTACAAAAGCATCCTTCCATGCAGAAGGAAATTTACCAGAATTGATAGAAGTATTAAGGATATATGAGATGATTGGAACAAGGATGTCTAATATAGGAAGGATCATATTACGACTAATGCTGTCGTTACCAATAGCATCAGAGGATATAGAAAGGACAGTTCTCTTAACATCACTATCCGTAAATTGCTCCATAAAGAAAGGAGGATAATCAGGTACAGGCATAGAAGAAAGATTGTTTAAAGTTTCAGATTTACGCGCACCGTTGAAAGGTGTCGTTGAAGTGAAGTGTGAATTAAGAACATTAATGTCTAACTTGAAGTCGTTACTATGTACATGTGATTTGCCAATACCGAGAGATTTAAGGAACTTCCAGACTTTTGCTGGATCTTCATTTTCTACTGACTTATGAATGTGGCGTCTTTGGGCGTCTCTAATCACTGTATTGCAACGATTTCTCACTGCATTATACTTCGCTTGATTTGCATTTGAAGGATCCAGTTTGTATTTATTTTTCGCTCTGTTCCTTTTGGCCATAAGTTTTCTGATATCGTCAGTAAGCCAAGGAGCTGGGAGATGTTTTATTTTAACAGGCCTTAAAGGGGCATGAACATCATATAACTCAGTTAATTTTGCGTTAAAAAGCTGCACTTGTTCATCAACAGAGTCACAGGTGAATACATCCGACCAATCCATGTTAATGGCATCCTCTCGTAGCCTCGCGACATTCATCTTGCCATGACGCAAACTTTCCATTTTTCTTCTAATGACAATAAATAAATAAATCATTTAGTTCCAATTGTTAATACAATAACATATTCGAAACTTTTTTGATAAATAATCTAACTACAGTACTGATTATCGTGTTGATATTTTGCTTCGCCACTAAACTGTGATCACTTAAAGTTTAAAATGCTCTTTGCTCTTATCCATGTTAAGAGTATATTAAAATAAAGCCTATGAAGTATATTACAGTTTTTGTCAGTCCTATGAAACCTATGAGGTGGGTCGATTTCATTGCAGGCAAGTGTATTTTAATTTAAGATTATGAAATTTAATAATCGAAGACAAAATTAGAACTATTTGTCAATCCCGTTAACAAAAAATTCCTATCTGGGGGGTAGTTAAAATACTTTTTATAAACCCATAATTAAATAGGTAAAGGGCATTTAAAACTATTTTGATGGATTAATATTACGATTTGTTCCTACAAACCTACATTACTTTAATGTGGAATAGCTAATTAATTTCTTCAATATATAAAAAATCTATAAAATGCTACACAATTTCCACACTTATTAAAATAATATTAGTATGGATATTATCATAGTCGATTTTTTGGATGTTTATGGTGTTTTATTAATAAAAAAAATAGTGTTTATAGAAAACTTTATACTGACCCTAAAAAATCGTGACGTTTTCTCCAGCTTGCAGCAATCCGGTTTGCCACATCGGTGTCAAATTGTAGCACATATTAACAAATTTATTACGCTATCACTTTCTGCTAATTAATTTTCTTATAAATCACAATCCATACGCCCTTTTGAGGTAGACAACAGACAACAAGCATGTAAAATTATAAAATAATAGACACACAAGATAAACGTCAATACCCGGGATTATAAACTTGTGCTTGTTGGTATGATTTAGAGATAGTAAGGTTTATTATATTTTACACTAGCATGTAGCACTTTGATCACATAATTAATGAAAAAAGAAATCTATATAATCATTTTATTTTAAATATTAATTAGCAAACGAAGCTCTTCTTGTTACACCGCCACAGAGAAATGAAATTGCTACCCAGTGTTGCCAGATGCCTTGAACCTTATATCTGTAGTAGAAACTGTTAAAAACTGTATGCTATTTAAACTTAAAATCTATTAACATCTGTATAATCAAATAAACCAAAAAAGAATATTTATCGTCATCATCATTGCTTCTTTTGAAAATCAAGGGATAAGAACTAATGTCATCAGGTTTGACTATTGTATATTAAAAAAAGATACACAAATAGGGAAGATGCAAATGTAATATTTATGAACGATTTGTAATTAAAATATTATAAAAACCTAAAATAAGAATGATGGCAACGTTTTTATTTTAGTTAATACTATTGTTCATGAAAAATTGCGAATGAAAAATACGCGAAACGGAACGCATCTTGATCTACCAATCAGCGACTAGTGACGTCACTCGTGTTTTATGTCCCGTCAGATGTAAAGGTAAACATTATTTTTACGAAAATTATTTACATTTTTTTAAATAAAAAGTTGGTTCATTGGTTGTATAAAAATAGACCCCAGAAACTTACCGAGAGTTAGTGGTAGTTTTCCAATTACAGCACTAGAGCGCATTATGCGGCATAATGCTTTATGTTGAATGTTTCAACTACAGCAACACTTCGCACAATCGAGCACTCTCAAAAGTAATGTTTTCGTGTTATGCGTGCAATCGATACCAACTCAGTGACAGAAAATTAACAAGTGTTTTTTCTTTAAGTTGGCATTGATCGAAATGTTTTATTTATATATAATCGTTAGTAATATTATTTATTGTTGAAAAATTTTTAAAGCTTTCGTTTCATTGTAGTTTTTTTGAAATAATCAAAGTTAATTCAAACTGTGTTAAAAAATAAATATAAGTATGGATGAAGGTACAAAAATTACTCAAAACAAAAAAATGTTAATGAAATAATCAAAATCCAAATTACTTAAAATGACCGTAAATAGTTTTCAACCAATTATTATGTATACCACATTATTTACACATTAATGAGGTTATTGCTAACTCTATGAATATTTCTTTTTTTCAACACTGAACTTAGCGCACTCTGCTGGTGCATTTGAAAACTAATTCACGTTCCAATTAAGCATCAGCATAATTCGGCATTGTGCGCCACTGAGTCGCATGGTCGCATTATGCTCTGTAATTGGAAAACTACCAGTGTCGACATGGTAGTAACTTTTTTATTGAAAGTGCCAAGTTTTCGAGTGCAGAAATGAAAGGAACTAAACTCTTCTGGTAGGTAAAGTATTAAATTATAGTAAAGTTATATGGCGGCTGTACACTCTCGACGAGTGCTCTCGTCAAGTCTCGCCGAGAGGTCTCGCCCGAGAGACCAGAGGCGCGTTCAGCGCCTCTGGGTGTAGTTGTTCGGTTGTTTTTTAACTCGCTCAAAGGCGTTGAACGGATTGCATCAACCAAATCTTTTATCTCCCTCTTTCACATGATGTTTTATTTCTCTCTCTTTCTAGTAGATGACATTATAGAATATGGCCGCCAATATCATCCAATCACGTAAGAGTATTTCAGTCATAAACGTCAGAGCGTTTTACAACCATCAAATTCGATGGTTGTTCGGTTGTAACTCGCGCCGACACTCAAAGGTCTTGAACGGGCCGGTTGTTTCACCCGGTTGTCACGCTCGAAGGCATTGAACGGGGTTAGAGCGAAAAGTTGTACTTCGCGCGAAGGCCCTGAACGCGCCTCTGTCAGCGAGTGCTTACCATGTACACTCTCGTCTATTCACTTGCGGTTTTGATCACCGAGAGGATGGACGCGTTAGAAGTCGCTTTCACTGTTTCGCTATGCACTATTAATTATTATATGTATGTACACGAATATCATACAAAAAAATTCAAAAAGAGTGGCGTTAAAGAAGATGGTGGATGGTCGCTATGCATCGAATAATAATAATAAAAACCGACTTCAAAAACACTGAAAAGTTAAAAATAATATAAGAATAGGTACAGACAACATCACGCTTCTATATTGAAGTCGGTGACAAATTTTAACACTTTCTAGGAGATCATCGTTTGGCACCGACTTCAATATAGAAGTGAGATGTTGTCTGTACCTATTGTTATATTATTTTTAACTTCTCAGTGTTTTCGTTTTAATCTAGGATTAAAATTCGTTTTAATCTAGGATTAAATCTATTAATGACAGATCACTATTATTAAATTGTTAGTAGCCCGCCACCAGCCACCCACCATCGAACTAGGAATTAACCTGTATCTCGAAGTGTAGAGGCAAGTGACTGGATACAAAAAGGTTCAGAGTACTACACACAGAACTCCGAAACAAATAAACGAAACGATAATAGTAAGGAGACTCAGACTGGAAGCAGTAATAGGGTAGTTGACTCATATCAAAATTTATTAAAATATTGTTTATTTCTAACAGTATTTGGCATAAGGTTCCACAATATACCGATTTTAATAAATAACAATGAATGATTACTGTATTTTAATTTGAAAATGCTAGAAATAATCTTTTTTTATCTCACGCCGTAAACGCTTTGATATCCTGTGGTCAGGGCCGTGACGTCACTCATATAGTAAACAAAGAAATGTCAAATTTGATTCAACAACTCGTCGATTTGCACTATTCTTTCCTAAAACTGGCAAAAAATCGTCCAAGTCTCCGTTATTATATTTGTAAATATCGTAAATTATTAGTATTGATGTTGGATTTGTGAGAGCAGATAGTACAAATCTTCCGACAATAAGACAGATTGATGGTCAGGAGATTCTTTGTGTATCACTCTAAACAATATAAGTACAGTTTCAATACTGTTTTAACGAAGAACATGTTACAAGTGTACTTGTCAAGATTGTCACGCGGCAGAAGAGTTGCAAACATGCATTTTTGGTGTGGTTGCACCATCACAGTGAGGAGCTATTTTGTACAGCAGTTGAATGCTATTGGATAGAATTCTATCTCTCAAAAGTCAAATAAACACTAAAAGTGTTTACTTCAAGAGAAATGTTGAAAAGAAAATATCAGGATCATTTGTCAAATACCAATGTAGTACTGCAAGAATGAGTTTTCAGAAGGTCAACTCGGTTGTCAAAGTGTAAATACGTGCGATTGAGTTTATTTCGAAATTATCAGAATCAACATTAGTATTAATAGTGTTTTTGTGTTACCTTTGGCTTATTTGTGAAGTACTTCTGCCTGTGTAAGTTTTTTGTGTGTTTATTTCCTCCTAGGTGAGATCGACGACTATGTCGTCGGTCTCACCCGAACCGCCTGACCCTGACCCGGACTTGGTGCCGCAAACCATCAGTGAGGAAATAGTTTTTTCCAACGATGTCCAATGTGACTCCCGTACTAGTCGAAAAAGATCAATTATAGAAGACACGTCTGCTATTCCTACTAAAGTAAATTCATCCGGTAATAACCCATCTCAGTCAATACAGCATGTATATACACACCCAAGTTTGACTGATGTTAAGAAATACTCCAACCTAGATAAAGGTCCTTTTTTGGTACATGTTTCCCGGACAGAACCGCATCCCAAGGCTGGAACCACAATCAATCCTATTCTCTTTGGAAAATTACTAGTTACTGGAAATGTCAAAGATATTGTCAAACAAGGAATTAAAAATGTTGGTAGAAATCGCATTTCAGTACAATTCACAAATGGGGATGATGCCAATGCCTTCATTTCTAATCCGATCCTGGCTTCCAAGAAATTTTCTGCCATTATCCCTTCTTTCAATATCACTCGCATGGGAGTTGTTCGTGGTGTCCCAACTGAGTGGTCCATGGAAGAATTTGTTAATTCTGTAGAAATACCAGAAGGTTGTGGTCATATTCTTAAGGCAAGAAGACTCAACAGAAAAACATTTAAAGATGGGGCTCCAGAGTGGATCCCAACGCGCACAGTAGTAATTACTTTTAGCGGTCAAATTCTTCCATTAAATTTTTTTTGTTTTTATTCAGCACTTACAGTTGAACTATATGAACTCCCAACTATTCAGTGCAATAACTGTTGTCGGTTTGGACATGTTAAAGATAAATGCCGTTCCCAACCTAGATGTTACCGTTGCTCCAAGTCTCATCAAGGCATGGATTGCTCTGTCTCTGAAGAGTCAGCAACATGCATTTTCTGCTCAGGAAGACACTTCGCAACCAACAGAGCTTGTCCAGAGCACACCAGACAAAAATCAATTAAAACTACAATGTCACAACACAATAAGTCATATGCTGAAGCTGCCGCACTTTTCCCTCCAGTTCGTCAATCTTATTCAAATATAGTTAGGGAATCACTTCTAAATAACACTCCCCCTGTTCAATCTCTTTCCCCTGTTAGTACACCTCCCCGTCCTCCTTACTCCCCTCTCACTCCCCGTGGTCCACAGTATCATCCATCTTGTACACAAGTCACTCCTAAACGTAGCACTCATTTAGAAAATAAAGGTTATGACAGAGATTTTCACAATTCATTAACAAACCATTATAATCCCCCAGAACCCAATAATGGGGTAATGTTTAGGTCACAATCCCCTACAACTACAAATCCTCATATATCTCCCCAATCTGTACATTATTTAGACTCCTTATTAACAACCATTCTGAAAATTATGGACAAGTTTAATGACATCTCTCCACCGCCCAACGTTGCTCACAAACTCAATCAATTAATGGAGATTATTTATAAAATTCCATCTAATACAATGGAATGCACGTAGCATTCGCCCTAAAAAACATGACATTCTTGAAATGATAAATAGATTCAGACCTGCTGTTTTTGTTATTTCTGAGACATGGCTTTCCCCTGGATCTCATTTTAGAGTTCCAGGGTATGTCTGTCTTCGGGATGACAGAGATGACGGGTATGCTGGCTCAGCTATCTTAATAAATAGGAACTCAACTTTTTCACGCATCCCTCTCCCAAATATTCCAGTGGGTATTAATGCTGTTGCAGCAAAAGTTTCCAATTTAATGATTTTATCTATTTACATTCCCGATCCCAATATAATTTCTATTTCTGACTTACATTGTCTCTTTTCCAATTTATCCCGCCCATTTATAATAATGGGGGATTTTAACCTCTCCCATATTATCTGGGGTGGCTCCCATTACGACCCTTTAGCTTGTGAATTAGTAGACCTAATGGACACAATGAATATTTGTCTATTGAATGATGGTTCCCCAACCAGATGTACTGCTCCAAATGCTAACGCAAGTGCAGTGGACCTCACAATGTGCTCGACTGATCTGTTTTCCAGATTTTCCTGGAGTGTTCTTCCTGAAACATATGGCAGTGATCATTATGTGATTTCAGCTTCACTATCCATCCCATCAGCAGAACGTAGATCTGTACCTCCATTACTGAAATACAAACTCAGTGGAGCCAATTGGGATTCTTATTCTACAGATTCCGACATTAATATATTATCTATACCTAAAGATAACTCCAACAGTCTGCAAGAACAATATGACCTATTTATTTCCTCATTAGAAAAAGCAGCCAATCAAAATATCCCATTAAAAAAAGATAAGGTAGGCGGTAAAGTCTCTCCACCTTGGTGGGACCCTGAATGCACTAAGATGCAAAAGCGCCGCAAAGAGGCTGAGTCAAAGTACTGCAATGCCATGTCAGTTGAAAACTACATAAATTTAAAAAAAGTAACAGCAATTACAAAACGTTTTTTTTAAAAAAAGAAAAAGTTAGCATGGGTAAATCTATGTGAAAGCCTATCCCCCCGTACTCCAGCTACGATTATATGGAGATTCATCAAACGGTTTAGGGGCTGCTTTTCTGCTCCATCAGAATCAAATGATTATAGTATCTGGGTTGAGGATTTCTTACATAGGTTGGCCCCATCCGATATTCCAAATATTGACTGCTTTCCAACTCCATTCCCTACAACATTCCCTCATCATCCTTTTAACAATCCCTTTACAATGGCAGAACTCATTTCGGTTCTGGAACAATTAAAAGATTCCACCCCTGGTTTGGATGGTATTCCATACTCCTTTATTTCAAATGCTGGGGATTTTACTAAACAAATGTTTTTGGAACTCCTAAATAAATGTTATGATTCAGGAAATGTTCCTAGGTCCTGGAAGAATCAACTGATAATTCCCATTTTAAAACCAGGAAAAGACCCCTCTAAAGCAGAATCTTACAGACCAATAGCTTTATCCTCTACGCTATGTAAAATTATGGAACACCTACTTAAAAGAAGATTGGTCTGGTATGTGGAGAGTAAAAACATCTTTAGCACCACCCAATTTGGCTTTAGGAGAGGAATGAGCACCATGGATAATTTAGCTATTCTGTCCACTGACATCAGGACTGCTCTATCTAAAAACCAATTTCTTGTCGGGGTATTTCTAGATATTTCCTCAGCTTACGACAATGTGATTCTTCCGGTGCTCAGGCAGAAAATGCAGCAGCTGAGTATCCCTGAGAGGCTTACACATTTTATATGCAATCTACTTATGAATAGATCAATTCAAGTTCGTACCCATGGTGATCTTTCCTCTCCAAGACAGATATGGAAAGGACTTCCACAAGGATCAGTATTGAGCCCAACTCTGTACAATATTTACACCTGTGATTTGGACAAATGTGTGGACTCTTTCTGTAACATTCTACAATACGCTGATGACATTGTCCTGTACACTGCTTCATACTCTTTAGAAGATGCAGCTAAAAAACTCAACCAGGCCTTATTTTATTTGAAAGACTGGCTGCTCAACCATGGTCTCAGCATATCAGTCGACAAAAGTAGCACAGTTATCTTTACCAGAAAAAGATCCTTCCCAAATATTGTTATCAAATTTTGTGTTCAGCCAATTCCAAGTAGTACACAATTTAAATTTTTAGGCGTTATTTTAGATAAAACCCTATCCTTTAAACCCCATCTAAATTACATAAAAAATAAAGCTGAAAAATCCCTTAATATTTTACGTTGTCTATCAGGAGTTTGGTGGGGAGCTCATCCTCGTGCACAGAAACTTCTGTACAATGCCATAGTACGTAGTCTCTTTGAGTATGGATCCCTAATTTTAGAGCCCTGCAACAAAGAAGCCTCACTAGCTGTTAATAGAGTTCAATTTAAAGCATTACGCTTGATACTTGGAGCAATGAAATCGTCTCCTACCAATGCTCTACAAGTTGAAGCTGTCGATCCACCACTAAGCCTGAGAAGAAAATTTCTCTCTGACACATATTTTTTTAAGGCCTTTCAAAATTTTAATCACCCCTTGATTCCCAAATTAAAACAATTGAACTCTGTAATCCCCCAAAACACTTACTGGTCCAATAAAGATTATCCAAACCTAATAAAAAGTCTTCATAAATTATTTAAATTAAATTATAATTTTCACCAAATTAATTCTCAAATTTTAACAACAGTTTCTTTTGAAGCCCTTTTATATAAACCAAAAGTTTTTTTAGATTTAGGTATTAATAAGTATTCTTCTGGTGCCAATGCCTTACTTCTGGAGAAAATTGACAGTAATTGGAGGGACTGGCAAGTTCTTTTTACAGATGCTTCTAAGTCATGTGATGGTGTCGGTGCTGCTGTTTTCTTCCCAAAGCATAACATATTTTTAAATTTTAAATGTCCACCCTTAACTTCTATATTTACTGGTGAAACAGTGGCAGTATATGAGGCTATCAAATTCATTCACTCCCATAGGTTCAAAAAATCAATTATTTTTACAGACTCCCTTAGTTGCCTCAAGGCACTATCCTCCAACCTCTTTTCCAAAAACATCAGATCCCCTCTTATTTTACTAACTAAACAGCTGTTGCTTGATTGCCACGAGAATAACCTTTCTATCACTCTAGCTTGGATCCCTAGCCACTCAGGTATAGATGGTAATGATGCTGTTGATGCTGCTGCCAAGGATGCGGTTCTGACTGGCTGCAACGATCACTTTAAAATCTATTTACACGACCTTTGTCCATTGGCTAGAGTAGACCTTATGGCGGATTGGAAAAAATGTTGGGATATATCTAAAACGTCCAAGGGTAAATATTACAGTGACATCCAACCTGACATACCTCCGAAACCTTGGTTTTTCCATTACCCTTCTACTGACAAACGCGCTACCTCGATCATAAGCAGATTAAGACTTGGACACTCGTGCACTCCTCTCCATCTTTATAAAATTCATATTCGGGACTCTCCCTTATGTGATTGTGGCACTGAGGAAGGATCTACTGACCATATTCTGTTCAACTGTCCACGAAATCCATATTCCCTATATGATGTATTACCTCCCTTTATTCCTCGCCCTATAAATGTCAAGTCTCTTTTAGCTATGTTAAATTACCCCATTATGAAAATCCTTTGTAAATATATCTCCACTTGCGACATCAAACTATAACCGTACTGTGCTTTTTGTATAGTGTATGTATGCTATCTTTGTGTTCTGTGTTGTGATGTTTGTTTTGTCCCTTTTCCAGGTAACCCAAAACAAATTCTTTGACACATTTGGCCACCTTGGAAACAAATAAACTCTAAAAGCAGTATTTTATCTGAAACTGGAGATTGGCAGTAATGGTTGCTGACCGCGACCAATTGCCATAAAATATAAGAAGTTGAAGTTGAAGTACAGAGGCGCGTTCAGAGCCTCTGGGTGTAGTTGTCCGGTTGTTTTTTAACTCGCTCAAAGGCGTTGAACGCGTTGCAGCAACCAAATCTTTTATCTCCCTCTTTCACATGATTTTTTATTTCTCTCTCTTTCTAGTAGTTGACATTATAGAATATGGCCGCCAATATCATCCAATCACGTAAGAGTATTTCAGTCATAAACGTCAGAGCGTTTTACAACCATCAAATTCGATGGTTGTTCGGTTGTAACTCGCGCCGACACTCAAAGGTCTTGAACGGGCCGGTTGTTTCACCCGGTTGTCACGCTCGAAGGCATTGAACGGGGTTAGAGCGAAAAGTTGTATTTCGCGCGAAGGCCCTGAGGCGCGTTCAGAGCCTTCGCGCGAAGTACAACTTTTCGCTACATTTTTCCTAAATTATATGAAAGTATTACTTCATAATAAATCACTTTACTATTATTTTGACTTTTATTACCTGCGACCTTAAGGCAATATATACAAATTAATAAATTTGATCTAACTCTATTCAACCTATTCAATGATAAATATGAGCAACAAACCTATAAAATATTATAAATCTTTTAAGGTGTAACGGAAAAATAAAACACATGTATTTCAAATTAAAATATTTTGATTCAACTTAAACCTTTACAAGTCATTATTGTCAAATAAACATAGAACATTTTTTAGTGAAGAACATATTGACTAATGTAGTACAAAAATTTATTGTCATCTTTAGATGTTAGTTATGTATAAAGTAAAGAAAAAAAAATTCTTTATATTATTTATTTAATAAGAAGGGTCTTGTAAATTAAGAAGAGCACAGGCTGACAACACAGCAATCACATTTAATATATTTGTATACGGCTTAAAAAGGCATAACTTGCATATTCTTGCGTAAGCTGTTCTGAAATTTACCAGCCATGGTGGCCAGCAGGTTTAATCAGTGAAGATATAACATCTTTCAGTTTTACCAAACTGGACCTATTTACTTCTATGGTGCTTTGGTATATGAATACTTGAGTTATTTTGTTGACATAATGTTGTTCTAGTTGACGGGCCACATTTTGAAGTTGTGGCTGAGCATGCACTGCTTTGTATTATGTTGCACAACTTTTACTGCCTTATCAATCTCGTTGTCAAGAGGAGAACAGGGTAGTACACAATAGTTCTCATTAGTAACCACTGAAAGCAACAAATTTTAATTAGGTACTCAGTAAATTCAAGTAAAAATTGTTTAGATAAATATATTCATTATGAAACTTTGATATTTTTGTTTGTATTACATACTTTTTAATTAATATTCAATTACATCATTATTCAATTGGACATAAGTACATATTCTTTTCTTTGAAACATCATCTAGTGTCAGTGTATAACTTAGATTAAATCAAAAAGGCGTGAATGGTCAAGTTTTCTCTCAGTTTTCTGGTCAAGTTAAAATTTGGTTGGTCGGCTGCAGTCAGTTTTCATTCTAACTGAAAGATAAAAATTTAATTAATTTACATACAGATTTGATTTTACATACAACCTAAAAACTTCTATTTTGTTTAAGTTGAAACTGAAGTACCTACACAGATTGAGTTATTCAGTTATAGTACTTACATTAATGTGATTTTCGCAAAAATACATTTGAGTTTCAGTAGATAGTTACAGGATTTCTTTAAGCGAGTGTTCACCAATTATTTCGCATGTCTATATCACTGGGTACGTCTACTCCACAGATTTCCTGGAGTCTTTGAAGAGGTTATTATATTCCTGTTCTATTGTCCCGTTCCATATACAGTTTTACTATATTTTGTGATATTTAATAGAAAGCATTGTTTTTGTGAGGTTATTTCGCCCCCGTGCTTTGTTTACTATAAGACTGACGTCATTGCCACAGATAATGAACAGACTATCATGGCTGACCGTGTTTTCGGTCCAAAATTGAAAATCTTAATTTAAAATAATTTCTTGCACTTTTTAGCCATCGAAAAAAATAATATTCATGTGCTATGGTCTAATACATCAATTATGAACATTTTAAGCCCTACTTTAAAAAAGGGTCAACTAGCCTATTCTCAAACGAGACATAGTCTGTTTTTTGAGAATTCGTGTAATAGAAATAAAAGAAATTTAAATTGTAACGTTTTCAAAATTGTGATATAATATTCTATTACTATCGAAATCGTTTTTGAAGTAGGTTTTTATTTTTTATATAATATTTTTTATTTTTAACTTTTTAGTGAATGCAATCTTTTTAGTGAAAGAAACCCGAATTTAATACCAGCTCACCTTCAGTGAGCTGGTATTAAATTAGCGTTTCCCTCGATTTTCATGGGATCCCATGATCAGATCCTGACTTTGGTGACCATGGGACCACCCTTGGGGTTTACTCTATCGAATACAAAAAGAATTTTGAAAATCGGTCCACAATTGGCGGCGTAATCGCGTAACATACACACAAAAAAAACATACGCATCGAATTGAGAACCTCCTCCTTTTTTGAAGTCGGATAAAAATATGGTTACAGAGATGATTATAAGAAGCTAATCCAACATATTTTGTCATTTTTCGACGTGCAAATACTTATTCCGATGTGAAATATTATGATTAGTACGACTCAATTCACGTGTGTTCAGAGCGGTTGCTGGCTGTGCACTGCACTGGCGAGAGTGTACATCAATGCTCTCGCCGTTCCTCGCGAGACATGCCGAGACCCTTTGACTCGGGCACAAAAAACCGACACGGGAGCGAGAGCGAGCGAGTAAGCACGAGACATCCCGAGGCGAGGCGAGAGCTACCATGTACACTCTCGCACTCGGCCTGTCTCGGGGTGTCTCGGCGAGAGTGTACAGCCGCCATTAGTGTTTCATTAAGAGCATAAAGTACGAAAAGAAGGTTATTCTGTTACAATCATTTTTTCAACTTTGGATCAGAAGGTCCAAGTAAAAACAATTTATTTGGGAACTTCTTTGAAGTCGATGGACACATTGGTATAAAACATGAATCCAAACGTCTTTTTTCAGAGCAATAATTGCATTTTTCAAATTTAAACTAAGTAATTTGAAACAAATGGAAACTTTCCCTATGATATTTGAATTGAATGTTAGCGGCGAATGAGTGACAGACAGGAGTGACGTCATCAGAAATGTAGGCCCGTTTTAGAGCGAAATTTAAAACTGTGTTTCAGACTGCATTTTATTGCAATAAAATTTATTATTTTAATTTTTATTATACTTGTGATCTATTCTACATAGGATTCTTTACAATAAACGCAAAAATAAAAATATTGCATGTTCCCTATTAATAAAATTGGCGTTTCATTTATGTATGTACATACGTATGTAGTGTACATAGTAAAATTGAAAACAAAACGAATTAAAACCAAAAAATCAAACATTTGCAAGAAACTAACTAATAATTGTGTGTAACTAAGTACCTGTCATCATATAATTTTGCTTCATTCCTTTTTAAACCGCTATACACGGTCCGGACTGAAGGAACGACCGAACGCGATCGCAGTTGGATCGGGGGGGTAACTCCATTAAGGAGTAATGGATGGACTGCGACTGTCAAATTGTAAGCGATCGCGTTAGATTTTTTCTTAGACAATAACCCCCCCGATCCAACTGCGATCGCGTTCGGTCGTTCCTTCAGTCCGGACCGTGTATAGCGGTTTAAAAAGGAATGAAGCAAAATTATATGATGACAGGTCCTTGTGAGATCGGCCATGTAGAAGTCCGACGGCGATCGCAGCCTGCGGTTGGACTTTCCCTCGTTCGGACCGTGTGTAGTTAGAAAATTCTGTATTAAAATTAAAATCTGTATCCAATGCTAATCTGTAATGCACATCGAAAATCTGTTTATATACGGTATAAATCGTAGAAAGAAAGGTATAAATATGGAGAAATCTGCATATATGGCAACACTGTTGCTACCTACCACAGACTACATAGAGATGAGATACTACACCTCAGGAACAAACTACATTCTGATTTTTAATCTTAGACTATAGATGCCAATAGACATGAAATACCTACGAAAAAAGCGTGCCAAGATTTGTGTTAGTGCTCTAAGATGGCGGAAGAAATTTGGGACGCCGCATACAAGATTCCACACTTATTGTGTTTTTCTTTATACATTTCATTAAAAAAATCAATAAAAAACATAGAACTGTACAATTCACTCAGAAATATTGCTATCTCACTGATATTTTAGCACAACAACACGGTGCTTTGTAAGGCGGACTGAACTGGACGCAAATATATTTAAAACATATTAGTACATTGCGCGTCCATTGGTGTACTTAGACTGAGTTTTTAAATCGATGGAATTCAGACAGATGTCATCCATAGACAAATCAGATGTAAATAACCTTTTCTGCTTAGATTTTTTTAAACATTTAATAACAAAAAATATGAAACAGAACTAGATCAAGTAATGACATTGTAAATAGTGTTTGTTTTGTGCACTTAATGCACACTAGTTAGAATATAAATTTTAAGCGCTCAATGGAAAAAATAAAAACCGACTTCAAAAACACTGAAAAGTTTAAAATAATATAAGAATAGGTACAGGCAACATCACACTTCTATATTGAAGTCGGTTACAAATTTAAAGACTTTCTAGGGGATCATCGTTTGGCACCGACTTCAATATAGAAGTGTGATGTTGCCTGTACCTATTCTTATATTATTTTAAACTTTTCAGTGTTTTTGAAATCGGTTTTTATTCTCTCTAGTCGGCTCTTAGAAGAAGCAATAATTTTACAAACGAAGGTTTTTCTGAAAAAGGTTGGCAGCCTATGCATTATTGAACAGGGATCCCAGTAACAGAAAAATAATTTCCTTGACAATTATTGTAACTTCAATAATATGATATTAAACAATGTAGTTACAATTTTAAAATTGTCAGTAATTTTTTAAGTCTTACTTTTTCTAATTGAAACCTTAAATTCCACAAGGGTTTATTTTTTATTTTGCTAAAATGCTCTCGTTTTTGGAAGAGTTTTTCAATGTTGGCAACACTTCTGAAATGTCAGAATTCCGTCGAATTAAAAATCAGAGGCGCGTTCAGCGCTTCTGGGTGTAGTTGTCCCTCAGAAGAATAACTAAAGCAGTGCTATAGTGATTGTTCTGAGTAGTTGTCCGGTTGTTTTTTAAACTTGCTCAAAGGCGTTGAACGGATTGCAGCAACCAAATCTTTTATCTCCCTCTTTCACATGATTTTTTATTTCTCTCTCTTTCTAGTAGATGACATTATAGAATATGGCCGCCAATATCATCCAATCACGTAAGTATTTCAGTCATAAACGTCAGAGCGTTTTACAACCATCAAATTCGATGGTTGTTCGGTTGTAACTCGCCACAAACTATATAGAGATACTACGTATTAACTCGCGCCGACACTCAAAGGTATATTGAACGGGCCGGTTGTTTCACCCGGTTGTCACGCTCGAAGGCATTGAACGGGGTTAGAGCGAAAAGTTGTACTTCGATCTCTATATAGTTTGTGCTTCGCGCGAAGGCTCTGAACGCGCCTCAGACTTGTAATGGGCTTCTATACACTATTCAATTTGTAGAGATCAGATTTAGGAACACTCTAATTAGAATGTTGGAAGCGAGTGATCACACTTAGACTAAATTGAATCCTAAATCGGAAGCAGTGTTGTCACGTTAGTGGATTTTCCACTAGTTTTGGTGGTTTGGTGTTTCTGGTGGCTAGTTTTTAGTGGGCATCAAAAGTTAAAAATATAAACATAAATGAACCTCATCTAATAAAATACTAGTCTGTCATTCCGGAATGTCACTCCCGAGATTAGTGTACAGATTATAAAAATATTTATAAATAATAATAAACCTATACACACTATACATTTAATAATGAATCAATATTTACTGCTATAAATGATGAAGAAGAATATACATACGAGGGCGATTTAACAAATATTTAGCCTACAAAAGAAAAACGAAAATTTTAAGAAAGTAGAGATTTATTTTCCAACATAGTCTCTTTTCAATTCAATACACTTGGCCCAGCGATGCGAACTTTTTTAACCCGTCCAAAAAATACGATTTCCCGAGGTCTTCAAAATAGGTCTCTGTGGCGGCGATGACCTCATCATTCGACCCAAATCTTTTGCCGGCGAGTGATTTTTCAGATTTTGGAACAAGAAGAAGTCACAGGGAGCCAAATCTGGAGAATACGGTGGATGGGGCAGCAATTCGTAGCTCAATTCGACCAATTTGGCCATGACGACGGCGGAGGTGTGAGCCGGCGCGTTGTCGTGGTGGAACAGCACTTTTTTCTTTGCTAAATGGGGCCGTTTTTTTTTAATTCGGCGTCGAATCGGCCCAATAAGTCGGAATAGTAGAGCCCCGTGATTGTTTTACCCTTCTCGAGGTAATCGATGTAGATCACACCTTGTGAGTACCAAAAAATACTGGCCATCACCTTTCCGGCCGATTGAACAGTCTTCGCCTTCTTTGGAGCACGTTCGCCGGGTAAAGTCCACTGTTTCGACTGTTCCTTGGTCTCTGGTGTGTACCAGTGAACCCATGCCGGATCGCGTTGAAACAGCGCCAAACATGTCGCCGATGTGGTCTCACGGTTGCGCTTGTTGTCTGGTGTGAGCAAACGCGGCACTCATCGCGCCGATAACTTTTTCATACCCAGTTCTTTGTGCAGAATATGATGCACTGTCCGTTCTGCGATGCCTACAGTCTCAGCTATCTCGCGAATCTTCAATCGCCGGTCTGCCAACACGAGATCGTGGATTTTTTTTACGTTTTCCTCTGTAGTAGCCGTTTTCAGTGCACCTGGGCGTGGCTCATCATAAACCGACGTGCGGCCACGAGCAAACTCGTTGAACCAATTTTTGACGGTCGCCATCGAAGGAGAAGAGTCACCGTACACAGCATCCAAGTGCTCTTTGTTTCGCTGCGCGTTTTCTCTTCCAAAAACAAGAATCTAATCTATGAACGATATTGTTTTTTTTGATCCCCTTTTATGGCAATTTGTTAATTATGCCATCGTTCTTTTTCCATTTTTATAAAACCGACCGACACGCTCGCTTCCAAAGGCTGTCAAAACAAAACAAATGAAGGGATAAGATTGAAAACTTCTTAGTAGAATTCAAAAAGTATTTACTGCACGATAGTAAAGCTCTTTTGTAACAACAGCGCCATCGGGCGGCGAGGCTAAGTAATAATTGAATGCCCCTCGTAAAATAAATATTTGGTAGATTTTAGTAACTTTGGTCGATGTAATAGTATTGTTATTAAATAAATCACATTTTTTTCTACCTTTAGATTCACTGCTAAAATTATTTGTGGAATTTAGCGCATTTTCAACATTCGATTTTTTTAAAATCTAGCGGAATTTTTACAACAGTTTAGTGTATTTTTTTTCCTTCAAACGGCAACTATTCTCTATTTCTCTCTAATCTGTGATCCAATCTGTTCTAACTGCGATAACACCTTCCTGTTTCCTAAATCGGAATAAGCTCTTAAAGCATAGAAACCTTGTTATAGTAGTACTGAATTCAATATACACTCGCGAGCAAAAGTTTGGAATCAGTTACTTGAAATTGGTTCCGCGTGATCTTGCTTACTAAATAAATTTTTAATATACAACATACATCATAATAGTACATTTTCTTATGAAACTTATCCTGTTAAAAGCTGCTGTGCCCTTTGGTATGGTCAAGATAGCCGGTCAAGATAGCCAGTCAAGATACTAAAAGCGGACGTTGACATGCTATAGAAAAATGAGTAAAGGGGCTTTTGGGGGATGGAAGTGTTTTTGGTGCTTATGATGACTAATTTAAACGTGTGACGACAAATTTTATAGGTTAATAGGTTACCCTTAAATTTTATAGGTTACTGTAAAAGCCCGAACTACGGTAAATCCTAAGATTTTCCCGTAAAATCTAAGATTTACCAACTCTTAATGTTAAAACTCCGAACTATTCTGTGATCATTGTTTATTTCGGACTTTTACCCGGTTAATGGGGGTGTATAATACCCGGTAAATCCTAGAACTTAGCACCAAGACGCGGTCAATGTTGAAAATATTCTTAAGAGGAAATCGGGCTATTTACCTTAGTTCTCTGTTTCCTTCCTCGATAGTGGCAATGGTTGCTCTGTTTTTCAAAAAAAGCTATCCACATGGTCCTACGTTCTCCTTTTTTTATTACATTAAATATTTAAAGGCGATTTAATCCTTCAAAATACCTTAAAATTGGCCAATTTTCTGCTGTATTCAAACGTCCAGCAAACAAAGACGAGATTATATGAAAAAAGATGAAACACAGAAACATCATCAAAACCTTTCCTTTAAAGCAAAAAGCAAATAAATCGTTCAAGTTTTAGAGGAGAAAACAGGGGACTACGAAACATCTATTTTGTGTAATTTTCAGTTGTCTCTATCGCGCTCATTTGTTTGGGGACACAGCGCGACAGCAACACTTGCATTTAAAAAATCCTATTTTTGAATTCTCCTGACCTTTTAAGACGCATATAACGTGGGACTTTTTAGATTTGTCAAATATTTTAATTAATTTATAAAATCTCCATCTCCATCTCCATCTCCATATCTCCATAATCTCCATAATAATAAAATCGTAGGGGTACAAATGTTTGTCCGGAAAGATCTCCGAAACTACTGGACAGAATTTGATATGGCTTACACCACAATGCTTAAAATTTTCCGGAAGAACATTTAGGCATAATTTCATTTGCTTAAATTCACTTTTTATTTTTATTCAAAAAATACCATATAAAATTTTTGATGACAAGTATGTAGAAAATCAACATGGCGCACGTGAAATTATTTTGACAAGTCTGTTACATATTGCAAAAAAAATCTTTTCTGTTATTGGCTGTGCCCATCTGAATTTTGCCAACCAAGAAGTTTAAATTGTATTTTTCATGTAGTACCGTGGTGGTAAGGAAAAAGGATCAAGCCATACAACCAATGTATATAGCATTTTTTATGACAATATCACGTCACAAATATAAAATTTGTAGGTTGGTTTAATTTTTGGCCAATTTTCACAAAATCGGTACAATATTTGAAATGTTGAAAAATGAAGATACCCTTTTCAAGGCATTTTGAAAGGTGTTATATTATGTTTTTACATTGTTGGAAGAGGTTCAAATTGTTTTATTTTTCTTTAGAATTTTGACATTTGGTGTCTTGTTCACTTGTGCTGTTTACCGGGCAATTCATTTAGAATTGGTTACTTCTCTAAGTACTGAAGCCTTTATTATGGCCCTACGCCGATTTTTTTCTAGACGCGGTAGAGTTAAATGTATGTATTCGGATAATGGTACAAATTTTCATGGTTTTGTTAATTTAATTGAGAAATTAGACTGGTCACTTATTGAGAAGACGTGCGCTATACGGAAAATAAAGTGGATATTTAATGCGCCTACCGCCGCTTGGTGGGGAGGATGGTGGGAAAGGATGGTCAGAAGTGTGAAGGAGCTTTTGAGAAGAGTACTTGGCCGAGCCGTGCTAGATTATGAACAGCTGATGACGGTGCTTTGCGATGTGGAAACTACTATAAATTCAAGACCTCTTACATATATCAACGAGAGCGATACCCTGGTACCTTTAACGCCACACCTGCTTTTAAATGGTGGTTATTTTTCTGTGGGTGACTCAGTCGACATTGACATTATAGACAGTCAAGCTTTGACGTCGTGTTGTAAGAAAATGCAAAGTTTGAGAGATGCTTTGCGTCAGCGTTTCAGGAACGAGTACTTAGCAATACTTGCTCAGAGAAAGGCGAGAAGCACAAATCAAAAAAGGAATCTTAAGCTGGGTGAAGTTGTGCTAATAGAAACCGATGCCAAGAGGGCAATGTGGCCCCTAGGGATTATAACTGAATTGATAGCAGGGAAAGATGGAGTAGTGAGAACTGCACGAGTGAAGACGGCAATGGCGGAGAAGTTGAGACCTGTACAGAGATTGTTTTCTTTAGAAGTGTGTGCAGAGGACGCCAACGCGTTGTTGCCATCTTCGTCCCAACCTGCAGTTTTGCAAACTAGATCTGGCCGAATTGTTAAAATTCCAGAACGATTTAAATTAGCGTGATTGCTGTAGGAATGTAATTTTTTGTGTAACTGTTTTGTGTCTGATTGTTTATTAGTTCTTAGAACTCCTTCAATTGTAAAAGTTAAGTTTTGACAAGACAGATAATGTCAAAGGTTTAGTGAGGTGAATACGCCAGGGCCGTAATTTACCAGAGCCGTATTCAGAATTACAATTATTATTTTTGTCCTTTCTCCCTTGGGAGGATGTTGGAAGAGGTTCAAATTGTTTTATTTTTCTTTAGAATTTTGACATTTGGTGTCTTGTTGACTTGAATATTTTCATCGAATTATTGATTTGACTTTACGCGTGTAATTTTCCATGTAAAACTGATTATACATTTTTATATTATCTTTTCATCTCCTGTTTTATTTTTGGACATATCTACATCGTAACGTATTTCGGCATCGTCACATTCTGTGGTCACGGAACATACATTATGACTAAGGAATCAAACTCTTTCATCCATTTAAAACTATTAAAAGTATTACGCGTAGAGGGAGTACGGGACTCTTGATCCTAATGTAACATTGACGTAAATTCGCCGACATAGCTGATGCTCAAAAAAGGTGGATAAAAGTTCGTTTCCAAACCTAGCAATATAGGTATCAAGTGAAAGGCCTTGAAGCGTAGAACATTATGAACCTAGGAAAATCGCCTAAAATTCAACATGGCCGCCGCTCAAAAAAGGTGGATACAAGTTCGTTTCCAAACCCAGCAATATGGGTATCAAATGAAAGGCCTTGATGTGTAGAGCACTATGAACCTAGCAACATTGACATAAATTCAACATGGCCGCCGCTCAAAAAAGGTGGATACAAGATCGTTTCCAAACCTAGCAATATGGGTATCAAATGAAAGGCCTAGAAGAGTAAAGCATTATGAACTTAGGAAAAATGCCCTAAATTAAACATGGCCGCCGCTCAAAAAAATGGATAAAAGTTCGTTTTCAAACCCAGCAATATGGTTATCAAATGAAAGGCCTTGAAGAGTAAAGCATTAGGTATCTAGAAAAATTTACCTAAATTCAACATGGCCGCGGCTCCAAAAAAACGGATAAAAGTTCGTTTCCAAACCCAGCAATATGGGTATCAAATCAAAGGCTCTGATGAATAAAGCACTATGAACCTAGCAACATTGACATAAATTCAACATGGCCGCCGCTCAAAAAAAGGTGGATACAAATTCTTTTCCAAACCTAGCAATATGGGTATCAAATGAAAAGCCTTGAAAAGTAGAGCATTAGGTACCTAGAAAAATTGTCCTAAAGGATAAAAGTTCGTAAAAAAAGGATAAAAGTTCGTTTTCATACCCAGCAATATGGGTATCAAATGAAAGGCGTTGACGAGTAAAGCACTATGAACCTAGCAATATTGACATAAATTCAACATAGCCGCTGCTCGAAAAAGGTGGATAAAAGTTCCTTTCCAAACCTAGCAATATGGGTATCAAATGAAAGGCATCAAAGAGTAGAGCAATATGAACTTAGGAAAATTGGTCTAAATTAAACATGGCCACCGCTCAAAAAAAAAGGATAAAAGTTCGTTTTCAAACCCTGCAATATGGGTATCAAATCAAAAGCTTTGATGCATAAAGCACTATGAACCTAGCAACATTGACATAAATTCAACATGGCCGCCGCTAAAAAAAGGATAAAAGTTCGTTTTCAAACGCAGCAATATGGGTATCAAATGAAAGGCCTTGACGAGTAAAGCACTATGAACTTAGCAAAATTGACATAAATTCAAAATAGCCGCTGCTCAAAAAAGGTGGATAAAAATTCGTTTCCAAACATAGCAATATAGGTATCAAATGAAAGGCCTCAAAGAGTAGAGCATTATGAACTTAGGAAAATTGTCCTAAATAAAACATGGCCGCCGCTCAAAAAAAAAATGGATAAAAGTTCGTTTCCAAACCTAGCAATATGGGTATCAAATGAAAGGCCTTGAAGAGTAGAGCATTAGGTACCTAGAAAAATCGACCTTAATTCAACATGGCCGCCGCTAAAAAAAGGATACAAGTTCGTTTTCGAACCCAGCAATATGGGTATCAAATGAAAGTAGTCCTTGATAAGTAAAGCACTATGAACCTAGAAACATTGACATAAATTCAACATAGCCGCTGCTCAAAAAAGGTGGATAAAAGTTCGTTTCCAAACCTAGCAATATGGGTATCAAATAAAAGGTCTCAAAGAGTAGCGCATTATGAACTTAGGAAAATTGCCCTAAATTAAACATAGCCGCCGTTCAAAAAATGGATTAAAGATCGTTTTCAAACCCAGCAATATGGGTATTAAATGAAAGGCCCTGAAGAGTACCTAGAGCATTACGAACCTACGATAATTGTCTTAATTTGTTAATTTCCAAATGGCCGCTGCTCAAGAAAGGCAGAATAAAGTTGAATCATTATGGAATAAAATGGAGGAAAAATCTAAACACTGTTTTAAGCATTTTGATGGCGAAACGGAGTTCGCGGGCACAGCTAGTACCAAATAATAAGGTAAATAATGATTCAGTTACCACAGGCCAACGTAGGCATTTGTAAGAAAATAATTTTCGTTTTGTTTTTAAAGGTGTTTCAAAATTATGTTTTAGTTATTAAAAAATAAATAAAAATAATTATAATTACAAAATGTACATATTATCATAACAATAATTAACAATTTGTAAGGCTGATAGTTAAATTGAAAAAAAATGTCAGAAATACACATTTTTTTATTCCGAAAACCAATATTTACCAACCGTCATTGGTAAAACCTAGCATACCTATCGCAAAGTCCCGGTAAAAGCTCGAAAAATCATCTATTCTTTTTATAATCCTAACATTTACAAACTCATGTTGGCAAATCCTATAGGATTTACCAGCAAAACCTTAGGATTTACCAGGCTTTGACAGTAGCAGATACACTATAAAATCAATTGATATTAAAATAAGTTTCATTTCTAGACATCATCAGGTCCCAAAGTGGCCAATGTTCTTTACTGGTAAAACCTAAGATTTACCAATATACGGACTTTTACAGTAACATATATCTATTCAAAAGAAAATAAGAGCCACCTATTACTTTTTGATTTTCAATAGAATCTTATTGCATAATTATATTAGGTACGTACTTAATTTAGTTGTCGTCAAAAACGTTCGGGACCTTAAAACCAATAAACAAACAGCGTATTATCAATCAAAGAAATGAGTAGGTACCTAATGTTGGTTTGTATATTTGTGTTTATCATACAATTTTACAGGTGGCTCTTTTTTTTAGTAGCATATTATATTATATTGTATGTATAATGCGAAAATAGAGTAGCTATCGATTATCGCTTGGTAATCGAGTGGGGGGGCCCCAGTCCATCGCGGAGCCCTGGGCACGTGCCCAGTGTGTCCAATAGGAAAGAGGGGCATGTGCATATGTATATCGCATGACAATGCAAATATTATGATGACATGGAGCTGATCTGATGCAGGAGCTGGTAGGTGGCCATAGGAACTTCGCAATAAAACGACGCAACGCCATCGAGTTTGGACTAGTTTGATTCGTAATGACGACCGAGTACTTTGATCCTACATGGTAACCAGGGTCTGATGCTCGAGCTGGAAGGTGGCCATAAAGACTCCGCAATAGAACGACACAACCCCATCGAGTTTGGGCTCGTTTGATTTGTAATGACGAGAACTTAGATCCTTTATGGGAACCACAGGGTGGAGCTGAAGCTGAAAAATGGCCATAGTAACTCCGCAATACAACAACACAGCTCTATCGAGCTTGGGTCGTTTCATTCGTATTGACGAGTACTCTGATCCTATATGGTAACCAGGGTCTGATGCTGGAGCTGGAAGGTGGCCATAGGAACTCCGCAGTAAAACGACACAATCCCATCGAGTTTGGCCTCGTTTGATTTGTATTGATGAGTACTTTGATCCTATGTGGTAACGAGGGTCTGGTTCTGGAGCTGGAAGGTGGCCATAGGGACTCCGCAATAGAACGACACAACCCCATCGAGTTTGGGCTCGTTTGATTTGTAATGACGAGTACTTATTTATTTATTTATTTTCCAGAAAACACACCAACAGTATATACATAAACACATTACAAATTTGTTGTTTACACTAAGGTTAAAAGCATATTATGTATACACCAATAACAGGCGTGTACAACATTCGCTCACTAAATAGGAGCACCAGCAATCAGGTTATGTTCACTTACCTAAATATAAACACTCGATATAAATACAAAAACGTAATACAAAACTTAACCACATACAAATTGATACAAACTGTTTCTGAATTTTGACAAAGGATTGAAAAATATGTCAATATTAGCAGATTTGTTTACTTTGTTATACTCATTACACATTCTGATAATAGGAGAACTGAGTCCCAGATTGGTCCTGACATTTGCGATATGAAAGGTTTTTGTAATCGGATATCGCGGTATTATACGGGGAACGTTAAAAAGGACGCAATTTAAGAGATCCATCGATTTAAAATGGCCGTTGACAAGTCTATATAAGAATACAAGATCGCGGATCTTACGCCGATCGCTAAGTTTTGTCATATTAAAGAAATGAAGTCTGCTATCATACGTACAACGGTGAGATATACCTTGCGAAACGAAAGCCATATGACGCGTGAATGCCCGTTGCATACTTTCGACACGTTGCGAGTGGACACAGTAGAAGGGGTTCCAAATCGTGCTACAATACTCCAGATGACTTCGTGCTAGTGCATTGTACAAAAGTCGTTTAGTTTTGACATTGAAGCCTTTGGTGTTACGCTTTAAGAAACCCACCATTTTACCAGCTTTATTTAAGACAGAATCAATATGCGGTATAAAATTTAAACTTCTGTCGATGATTACACCTAAGTCTCTTATCTGCGATACCTTTTGCAGTTCAATATTATTCAGTGCGTAGACACTGGGTAGTGACTTTGTTTTTCTACTAAACCTCATATGAAAGCATTTGTTAACATTAAGCATCATGTGATTTCGAACACACCAGTGCTCAACACGTTGTAAATCTTCCTGCAGGCCTCTAACATCGATAAACGATTTAACTGTTTGATAAAGTTTGAGATCGTCAGCAAATAAAAGGAAGTTACTATTACGGATTACAAAAGCTATATCATTAACGAATATCGAAAAGAGAATAGGCCCTAAGTGAGATCCTTGTGGGACGCCTGAAGTTGCGTAGTATGGAGTAGACTCATGCCCCCTAACGGATACTATTTGAAGTCTTTTTGCTAGGTAGGACTGAAACCAGTGTAACAAGGACCCATGGACTCCATGATGAGACAATTTTTTCAGAAGGGTGGAATGATTAACTTTGTCGAATGCACTGGAAAAGTCAGTATATATTGCATCGACCTCAAGTCCCTTGTCGAGTTCAGATGACAAGTGAGATACAAATGAGCACAGATTAGTTTCGGTAGAACACCCAGAACGAAAACCATGTTGTTTTGAGGTTAAAGCATCATCGACGTGACGAGTTAAGATCGGACAGATCATGGATTCGAATATTTTAGAGAAGGAAGATAGAACAGCTATTGGCCGATAATTTTTAGCGTCGCTCGGGTCACCTTTTTTAAATAAGGGTATTATCCTTGCTTTTTTCCATTCGTCAGGGAAAGATCCAGAGTGAAGAGAGTAATTAAATATTTTACACAGTGGCAGGGCTAGGGCAGAACAGCATCGTTTGATAAACATGGGAGGGATTCCATCCAGGCCGCAGCCTTTAGAAGCATCGAGTTTCTTCATTTTGATGTAGACTTCCTTCTCAGTAAAAACTATTTTGGTTAAACTTATACCATTGGAACATAAATCGCTAGGAGCTAAATATGGATCATTATGTGTATCCTGACAGTATATTGCGGAAAATCGCGATGCAAAAAGGTTTGATATTCCGGGGCCTGTTTCGTAATTAATATTATTATCGTGCATTTTTGCAGGAATAGATACCGAATTGTTGCTTTTCGTTTTAATAAACCGCCAAAAAGCTTTGGGGTTTCTTTTTATATCGGCTTCCATACCTAATTTAAATTTCGTATAACACGCATCATACAAATTACGACAATACTCACGGACTTTATTGTATGCTAAATAATCTCGAGGGTTGTGATATTTTTTATGCTTTTGTCGTAACTTTTCCTTTTCAGACAGTCTCTTGATTAATGCCTGACTGAACCACACAGGGTATTTATAATTTTTTACTTTACGTTCAGGTACAAACCTACGAATCAGCTCTCCCATAACTGAATACAATACTGATACCATATCGTTAACATCAGAACAAGAATCAAATTTTTCATTCCAATTGACCCTCTTTAATTCCAAAATAATATCAGCATAATTAGCTTTAAAGAAGTTAGGTGTTAATGTTGATTTGGGTTTCAAGTACGAAACAGAAACAGAGTTTGGAATTGTTATTTCCAAACACGGATGCAAATTATCTAACTTACTCAAACAATTAAATGATTCTTCTACTACTAAAGTTGGTATATTACTTATTACTAAATCCAAAATTCTATTGTCAGAGTTTAAAACGGAGTTACATTGACCTAAGTTGTTTGTAGACATAAAATCAATGAGGGTATAACTAAGCAAATTGGTGCAATTATTAGGTTCTAAATAATTTGTGTTATCACTAACAGACCAACGAATAAAGGATAAGTTGAAATCTCCTAATATAATAGTATTGTCTACTAGATCGATAATATCGTTAACACCGTCGAGATAACTATGCAGAGCAGCGGGCTTCACAGGAGGAGGTAAGTAGACGGCACAAATCGCAATTTTTTTAAAAGTGTTGCTGGAGGGAGGATTAATGATGACCCACACGTCTTCACAGTTACTGCTTTCCCAGCTTTCAACGCGAAGGGATGGGATAACACGAGATACAGCTATAAGCACTCCACCACCATCCTTCTTAGACCCGGTGGTTATCAAACGGTCCCTTCGATACACGTTGTATCTTTGATCTATGAACTCTTTATTAGATATACTACTGTTGAGCCACGATTCAGTGAAAACAATTACATGGTAGTTCGACATTGAAATATTCTTCCAGACGTTGTTGGTTTTTGTCCTTATACCACGGACGTTCTGGTAGTAGATAGATAGGTTATCAAAGCTAGCCATTTTTAATAAATGTATTTGAAATAACATTGCTAAAGGATGAGTTTACACCATAGATTTTAAGGTGTCAATGCTTTTAATCAGGATTGCTTGACAAGCTTCATTTTTACGCACGTGTATACGACCATTCCGAATCCAAACAAACTTATAACTCTGCTCTCGGGCTTTTAGGCGAGTCGCTGCGTGTAATGATTTATTGCTTGGAGTGAGATGTTCAGCAACATAAACGGAGGAGCGAGGTCCACCCAGTCCCAAGTGATGGGAGCTCAATTTATCGCTCTGGTTACGCTTATTGAATGTAGAAACTGCTGCAAGAATTGAATCCCTCTGGCGTTGACTTCGAAGTTTAACAATGACACACCGTGGACGATTGTTGTCATTAGATAACTTAGCGACTCTAGTGGCAACCAGAATGTCATCATCTTTTATTGCGCAATCGATGGTTTTGCTTAATTGTACTACAGTGTCGATGAGGTTTTCAGAACGATGTTCTGGAATGCCATTGATCTCAAGATTGCTGTCCCTCATATGCTGCTCAGCTAGATTGAGTCTAGTAGACAAGTCATTAATAGTGGAATGTAGAAACACATTGTCTGTTTCTAGTTTTGTAATGATAAGGGTCTTCTGTTCTATAACATTTTTTAAATCTTCGAACTGCTGATTCATAAATGTAACAGAATCGTGGTATTCAGACATCTTCTGCTTAATCGCCTTAAGTTCGTCCGTCACTTTGTCTTTGACAATAGCATTCATTTCACGATTGATAATCGTTCTCAGGTCATCCAGAGTCACACTCTGAAGAATATTATTAGATTGGTATGAGCTTTGCTTAGGTCTTAATGTGACATTCGAACTAGCCGGTGAATCCGATATATCTAGAGTTGTGTGTTTGGGCGCTTCGGTTGATGAATTTGGTCGCGCAGCCGAGCGCGCAGGGGTGTCATCGTTTTTCGGTACTTTCTTGTGACACTCGGGACATTCCCAATCTCGCTTTTCTTCTTTACTCATCGCCAAGTAGCGTTTTTCAGTCATGACGCAGGCTGGTTCATATTTAAGAGCGCATTTGGAACATACCAGGTGATTTCTCGTTTTTTTTACACGCAGCGCATTCATTTGCAGACGACATATTCGATACTTTTTTGTTTTTTATTTAATTTTTTTGGTAGGTAAAATAGAAAGTAGATTTTATATTTTAACTCTGGCAACTCCTCACAACATCTATGTCGGAGGGACTTTTTGGCGGGAAGTCAAACTGAGCGGTAATATTTGATTTTGATTTAATTTAAAATTATAATTTTATTGCACTTTTTGGCCGATCTTGTTAATAGAATAGTTTTATATTGAAAATGGGTCCTCCCTCTGATGGTGAGGACCCCACGGATGGGAAAAGAAAGCGACGATATGGAGATATATCGAGTAATGGAGAAAAGGAACAAAGCGATAAGTATAAAATTTATACAAAGCCAAATTACAAAAGATTATTTTTAGAGAATAGCACCGGAGAATTTATTGTATATGTAGAGTCAACGGAAAACGAAAAAATTGGGAATAAAAATCCGATTTCACTTACAAATTTATTCGCCGAAAACGTTAAGGGTATTATAGGTGTTCATAGAATTAATGCCCATAAAATTGGAGTAACATTCAAAAAAGCCATTTCGGCCAATTATTTTCTTAAGATGGAAGACTTTTTCACCAAATATAAGCTACGAGCTTTTATTCCATCATACTTAACAGAGTCTATAGGAATTCTTAAATTTGTTCCAAAGGATATATCTAATGAAGAAATCTACAAAAATATTACATGTGATGCTGAAGTTATTTCCATAAAAAGATTCTTGAAAAAAATTGACGGCACACTTACACCATTAACAACAGTGGCCGTAACATTTGCCACTACTATTCTACCACAATATACATACATAAAGTTATTCCGATACCAAGTTCATCAATATATTCCACCAGTATTACAGTGCTTTAAATGTTTAAAATTCAACCATTCAGCCAAGGTTTGCAGAGGCATTCAAATGTGTTCATGCTGTTCAGGTCAACACTCATATAAAGAATGCGATAGTGAGATCATCGTGTGCATTAACTGTAGCGGCAACCACTTAGCAATATCTCGAGATTGTCCCATTAAAAAGAAGAAAATAGAAGATAATAAAAGCAGGTTCGTGCCAAAATCTTATGCCACTGTTGTGAACACTCCACCAATAATAAATGATAAGAAAACATTTCCTTCCTTAAATAAAAAACAAAATGTCCAAGATGATTTATTAGATATTAATTCTATTGCAAATAATGATATAATTTTAAATGCCATTGTTAAGTCATTAGTAGCTCTAGGTAACCAAAAAGACTCACCCTTGACATCTAAGAAAATAAAAGAGATTTTTTTGTCTTATTTATTATAATGGATACCTATATAAATATAATGCAGTACAACATACAAAGCTTACAGAGTAAAAAACCGCTCCTTCAAAACTTGTTGAATGACAAAAATATTGATATCTGTGTATTGAATGAGACTTGGTTGACTAATAAATCACATATCCCTAATTTTTACAATTATAATTTTCTGTACAAAAATTCCGAAAACAGGTGTAATGGTGTAGGCATACTTATAAAGCATGGTATTAAGTATAGCATCATAAATACACATTTCTATGAATGTCTACAAAATATTGCTATTTCAGTTGAGTCACAAACAGGAAATATTTGTATTCTTTGTGTATATTGTCCACCAAATAATGCAAGATTTGATTCAAACAAGTTGAAAAATATTTTAAAAACGTTACCAAAGCCATACATAATTATGGGCGATTTTAATGCCCACCATGTCTCATTTGGATGTTACAATAATAATAGCAGGGGTAATATTTTATATGACATAATAGATGAATATGATTTATGTATTATGAATGATGGTACACCAACAACTTTTCCTCGACCTAATACACATGCTTCAGCAATAGATTTATCTCTCGTCAGTTCTTCTTTAGCTCATTTATGCGAATGGTATGTGTCTGATGATCCCATGGGTAGCTACCACTTTCCGACTTTTCTTCAATTAAATATCCAGCCATCATTATATGAAGTTCGTTCTGTGAAAGAGAAGTACATTTATGATAAAGCTGATTGGACTGAATATTATAATTTGTCAAAAACTGCTTTTTCTCACTTAGACAGAGACAATAGTGATCCTTTATTATTATATAATAGTTTTATAGATATCTTAAATAGTGTAAGAGATAAAACAATTCCCAAAAATAAGCCAAGCACTAATCTAAAACCTCGAAGAAAACCAGCACCCTGGTGGAACGAGAAATGTGACAAAGTAGTTAAAAAATCTAAACAAGCTTTAAAAAACTATAAATCTGTACCTAGTATTGAAAATTATATAGAATATAAAAAACTAGATGCACAAAAGAAAAGAATAATTAAAGAAGAGAGCACACTATCGTGGCAAAATTTATGTAGTAGTTTTAATAGATTAACCCCTGTTTCTAGAATATGGAGTTATATCAAAAGGTTTAAAAGAATAGGCAGTAATAATCATAACAAAAACTTTGATAATTGCTGGGTGCCTTGTTTCTTAGATAAATTGGCAGACAATTCAGACATAGATCAATCAAAGCTTTCTATATTATTTAACACTTCTCAAGAAAACTTTGCCAACTCCTTTTTAAATCAGAACTTCACTAGAAATGAATTTAATATCTCTTTACACAGTAGGAAAGACACTACTCCAGGGCTGGATAATATACCATATAAGTTAATAAAAAAATTACATCCAAATGCACAACAAATACTACTAAATGTCTATAACAAACTATGGGAACATCTGATCATACCAGTATCTTGGAAAACACAGTGTGTGATTCCAATTCTTAAGCCTGGCAAACCTATTAACTCTGCCTCTTCATACAGACCGATTTCATTGTCATCATGTTTAGGCAAATTATTTGAAAATATGCTAAAGCACCGATTAGATTACTTTTCAGAGAGTAACAAGTTAATTCCAGATATTCAACATGGCTTTAGAAGGGGGAAAAGTTGTGCAGAGAGTTTTGTTACTCTAATTCATGACATTAAACAAGTAAAACTTGGCCATTCTAATATGATCTGTGTTTTCTTAGATGTCAAAGGTGCATTTGACAATGTTAATATAGAACAACTAATACAAGTACTTTATGATATTGGAATTCCCGGTAAAACATTGCAATGGCTATTAAAATTTTTATGTGATAGGACAGTTTATGTTAAATACAACAATAAATTGCATGGCCCTAAAACTGCTAACAAAGGCACAATGCAGGGAGCAACGCTGTCTCCATTATTGTATAACTTGTACACTTCTCAGATATTAGAAAATGTAAATACAGAACATATTAATATTTTACAATTTGCAGATGACTTACTTCTGTATAGCATAAATCAAAATATAAGTGTAGCACAAAATAATTTAAATAGAGCTTTAAATGAATTATATTCTTATTATCATGATAAACTTAAACTAGATATCAGCCCAGAAAAAAGCTCAGTTCTCATTATTGGTAAAGACAGTAGTCAGATTAGAATTTTATACAATAACAATTTAGTTCCAATAGTAAATGAACATAAATTCCTAGGAGTTTACATTGATAATCAGTTAAAATTTGATAAACATATTAATTATATTTGTAAAAAAGCAATGGGAGGTATTAACATACTAAGACATTTAGCAGGCAAATTTTGGGGTTCAGATCCGAAAATAATGAGTATGTTATACAAAAGTATAGTTCGTAGCCACTTTGACTATAGCAGTTTAGCATATATGAATGTCAGTAGTACACTTCTGAGAAAACTTGATGTTATTCAAAATATTGGTTTAAGGCTTATATGTGGAGCCATGAGAACAACACCAATTAATTCTTTAGAAGTAGAAACATGTATATTACCTCTATTCCTCAGGCGACTGCTACTAACTGAAAGGTTTCTCCTTAAAATATTAGCCTCTAGAAGTATTCTATCAGAAAAGCTCTCTAAGATTGCTGATGTTCTACATTGTCAGATGTCTACTACTATTATTAATATGCAGTCCTTTAATCCTCCACCTGAAATCAGTGCAATATTTGTACATATTAAAAACAAAACACAGTGTATACATCAATATCAATTGTGCCCTATGTATTCATGTTCTTATAAGTATATAACTAACACCAATATTGATAATTTTCATCTAGATGCAATCAAGGATAAATTTGACTTTTTAGAGTACAAAGATAATATGAATGGTCATTACTTTCTGTATACTGATGGTTCAAAAGAAATGAACAATGTCCGATCTGCATTTTATGACCCACAAGCAAGTTTTACAAAATGTATTAAGCTCAATCCATTTTGTAGTATTTATACTGCAGAGATGTATGCTCTCTATCTAGCTTTAAATTATACTAATGATTTTGTAAATAGTGTAAATATAGTCTTAGTATCTGACTCTAAAAGTGTGTTAACTGCAATAAGTAGCAATAACTTAACATATAAAACTAATTATTTATTGTATAAGATAAAATATATTCTAGGAGTACTTGAAAATAAAAATGTAATTGTCCAATTTGTATGGGTGCCCTCACACAGTGGCATACAGGGCAATGAAATAGCCGATTCAGTAACTCATATTGAACCTGATGAAGACCACTCAGAAACATTAAGAGTTCCGTTCACTGATTATTACAGTGCAATCAATGACGAAATTAAAACACTCTGGAAAAGCTATTGGGACTCAACTTTAAAGACGAAAGGCAAGTGGTATGCCGAAATACAAAAAGATTTGCCAGCTAAGCCCTGGTTCCATTCTACAAAAGTATTCAGTAGCAGGAAATTCATTACAATTATTTCACGCCTGAGACTTGGCCATTGCTTAATTCCATCTCATCTTCATAGAATGACAATCATCAACAGCAGTTCCTGTCCAAATTGTCATCATGATAATGCAGATCTTCAGCATCTTTTCTACGAGTGTCCAACATTTCATTCGCAGAGAGAAATATTTAAAAGAGAAGTGCAAAAGCAAACGATTATCAACAATGAAGCAATTGTTGACGATCCATCAATGTTAACTGACAGTGACAGTGTTCCCCGCCGCGTTCAAGACCTTTTAAAAACACCAAAATATTATAATGCTATTTTTAAGTTTGTACAAAACACTTTAGATAAGATTTAGTTTTATAATTTTAAATATATATTAGAGTAGCAAAAAAAAAATTCAGAAGAATTTTAAATCGAAAATAAACAAAATGTTACCAGTTTTAAGATCTCAAAATGTATGCGACTAAAGGACTCTGTATCCATGTCATGAATAAAGATTATTTAAACCCTCAGAACAATCACTACAGCATAGAAGGAAGATTAAAACAAGAATTAATTGTGTGCTATTTGTCTCTTTCTAACATACGGCACAAAACTGTGTAAATGTAAGAGATGAGTAATATTTGTCTTTTGGCATATCACAAGGTGGTCAGTATATGAATTGATTGAATTGTCATTTTGGTTAAAAATATTAAAATTGGTTAAAAATATATAACACGGCTAAATTCTATAGTACCTGTATCGAAGATAGACCATCAGAGTTAGAACTATTTGAATTGTTCGTATAATAATTGTTTGTGCGTCGCGTGGCTAGTAATATTTTGATGATATTTTATTAATATTTAAGTGATTAGAAAGCAAGAATTCTTTAGGTATTTACAAATAGTGTGTGTTTGTGCACTCCGTAACACAATGTCTTGTGTAGTTTGGGGCTGCAAGTCTCATTCGTCGCGAAAGGAAAACAATCAAAATTTATTGACCTTAAATTGACATGTTTTCTCATATTGTTACTTGAATGTGAGCTAATAAGTACACTTATATACATATGAAATATCGCTGAATCATTTTGTAGAAAAACAATACGTAATATTAACTTCACTTTTATGTTTTAGCGATTTTTAGAAAATTACTTTGAGGTTTTCTTGATCATGCGTAGTGTTGTAAAATTTTGTCGATATTTTTATTTTACAGATTTCCTAAAGACAATGTAAAAAAAAATATGGATAAAGTGTATTGTCAGACGAAATTGGAGTCCAAGAAAGCATAGTCAAATTTGCTCCAGATATTTTCCATCAGATTAATTTTGTATGTACTTAGTAGTAAAACTATGAAATGGAGACGTGAGTGACGATGACGTAAGTCAAGTTATTTAATGAAAGGAAATCTTTAAACTAAAATATTATTTATGAAAATAAAAACGTATTTAATTTCTTAACTATTTCTTTAAGGAATCCTTGACACGGATGCCAAGAACAACCAGTTCAGATAATTTTTTTCTAAGAATTAAAATATTAGATCAAGAAAAGAACAGAAAGAGTCAAAAAGGTAAAATATCAAAACGCCGCCTTCGGAAAATTTACATTCTAACTAAGCCCGGCTGCACATCAAGCGTAATAAATCTATCGAAAAATGTCTTAACAATAAAGTATGGTCAAATGTTAATGTTTTTATTTTAATTTCCAAGCACATGTACAAATAGTAGTTTTAGCATTCACGAATTTATCAAAGGTTCAAAATCCATGAGGGTTAAATTTTCGGGTAAGTAAATTAAATATGAGATTAACCTCAAGTACCTCTAAGCGATGCGATAAAAAATGAATTAAATCTAAGCGATGAAATAAAAGCAGTGTGTCTTCGATTTCCTTCCTATAGAATTTGTGAATCTCTGCAATAGAAAAATTCCAACATTTTAGATAACGGGAAATACCCGTCACTTAAATAGTCCACATTTTAGGGTTCCGTACCTCAAAAGAAACACTGAACCATTATAGGATCACTTTATTGTCCGTTTGTCTGTCAAGACTATCTTGGAAACGCGTGAAGGTATCGAGTTGAAATTAAAACCACATAATTACTCAGTTCTACACTAACAAGTTCTAGTCCCTTGAAGATGTGAAAAAATCAAACTTCTAAGTTAACAAAAAAAGGTACGGCCGTTTATGTCACCAAAAACGTATATTTCGACATTCTCACGGGCATCAAAATGTATAGGGTACTTTTCGTTGATCTAGCTAGAACTATGAAATTTGTGAAGTTATATAGTCTTACACTACAAGTCAGGGAAAATCTCAAACTCCACATTTGTAATTAAATCATAAAAAATTTAGTCTCTATTTAAAGTATAACCTACAATTTTATACGGGACCCTCGGTGGGCGAGTCCGACTCGCACTTCCCGCTTTTAGTCTCATGAACGGCCAGCCTGACCATACCAAAGAGACACAGCAGCTATTAGCTGGATAAGTTACATAAGAAAATCTACCCTTAATTATTTATGTTATATTTCTCGTAATAAAGACATTTTAGTATTAGGGATCTATTAAATACCTACATAATATAATTATCGACGTTGAAACTAGGTGAGTGATGAGCACGACATCACTGGGAGAAGAACTGACAAGCGAGAATTAGTGACGACCTACAAAATTTCGAAACATCTTGCATATACGTGTCTCTGTCTAACTTCTATTAGCAGCGCCTAATGTCAAAGTGAGTCAAATATATTAAGTTCAGTAGCTATTTTTGCTAGGTTTCTATGCTTTAGTTATTCTTCTGAGTTTAAACCATAGATATAGAATGGAATAGATGGGCTATAAAAGCCGTCAAACATGAGGAAAAGAGATAAACTTATACACATTGCCAAAGGAAAGAAGAAGACGGCATCTTTTTTTTTGTCTTTGTCACCGTATATAGGTGAAACTGGTAGTGGGGATTGTTTATCACCAGCGTCTGGTGCTAAACAAATACGTGGATGAAATTTGTTGTGTGAAGTATAGCTCACTGTGCAATTATTTAACAGTTTAATTAGTGTAATTGTGAACTATTTCAACATTTAAATCTTGGTGCACTGCTCCGCTTTAGGTTGTAATAGTTATAGTGCTAGAAAACAGGAAAATATAACCTTTACAGGTAAGACCTAAATTGTGTCAATATTAAGCGCCAAAACTATTTTTAAAATTATAAATACAAGTTATATTGCAATATTTTATCCTTCTACTATGGTTCTCAATCATATTATGGGATTAAACATGAAATTTCAAACTAATAATAAGGTTACTATTAACCTAATAAGTTAAGAATGTCGCCATTCAATAAGGTCACCTATACAACCAACGCGTATAACATTTTGCCGGGTTATAATGATACCAGTCGCTACGACAATTTTTCCTTGATTCGTAGGTAATTTGTTACGTTAAAGGGAACTCACATATTAGTTTCTGTGTTACATTAATATTGACATATTTAAGTATTTATTTATTTATTTATTTAATTATAATTGCGTTACATGCGACATAGTGACTAAAACATAGAAATGTACAAGTACTAAATATCACATGCACCTGAAAGGCATAGCAATAGAAGGTAAATAAGAAAGAGGGGCAGACATTTATATTATAAATTTTTTATCGCAAAGGTATTCATTGATAGAATAGTAACATTTTTTAATTAAGATTAATTTTAAGCATTTTATAAATTTATTTAAGTTTGTTTCGGCTTTGAGATGTTCCGGTAATTTATTATAAATTTTGATTGACATCGGATAGGGACCTGAACTGTGTAAAGTTAATTTGGATGTTGTTTGCAAAAGATTATTTTTATAACGTGAAATGTTGTGTCGGGGTACATCTGTAATTTTTACATAAAAATATGGGTGTTTTCTTACAAACTTACACATTTCCAATATGTATAAGCATGGTAACGTTAAAATATTGAGATTTTGAAAATGAGGTTTGCAACTCTCTCTTTGTGTTATATTTGCGAGGACACGTATACATTTCTTTTGTAGAATAAAAAGATCGTGTACGTCTACACTGTTACCCCACAGTATGACGCCGTAGTTCAGCCACGCTTGTGCGTAGGCGTGATAAGCTGTTACAGCTGTTTTTAAATTGGTAGATTTCTTTAGTTCCCTTAAAGCGTATATGAATTGTGATAATTTTGATTTATTTTTATAAATATGAGATTTAAAGTTAACATTAGAGTCAATATTTATACCCAACAATGAAAAATTTTGAACAGATTCTAATTTTGTTTGATTGTATGTAAAGTTTATGTCTAGCTCGTTTTTCTGTCTTGGCCTGAATTGTATTATTTTTGTTTTATTAAAATTTACTTCTAAATTATGATCTCTCAGCCATCGTTCTACTTTATGTACAACACTATATATTTTTTCATTAAGTCCAGTACTATTGCTACACGGAAATACTATAGAAAAGTCATCAGCGAACATCACACAATGCTCATCAATAACCTTTGGAAGGTCGTTAATGTAAATAAGGAAGAGGGCACATCCAAGGACCGAACCCTGGGGTATCGAGTCGCGCACCGTTTGGGCCCTTGATCTAATAGATGTTATGGTTCTCGAATGTTGATCTACATTTTCTATTTCGACAAATTGTGAGCGATTTCTGAGAAATGAAGCAAACCACTTATGGGCTACACCGCGAATACCAATGTCATAAAGTTTATTTAAAAGAATGTCATGTTTAATTTTTTCATAAGCTTTCGTCAAGTCAAGTAATATTCCTATAGCATACTTCTGTCCATTCAATATATTCAAAACTTCGTTTATATATTTATACGCAGCCAGTGTTGTTGACCGATTTTTTCTGAAGCCGTTTTGGGCGTCATCGAAAATGTTATACGTTTCACAAAAGGAGTATAATCGTTTGAACATAGCCCTTTCGAAAATTTTTGAAATTACGGGTAACAAAGCAATGGGTCGGTAATTATTGGGATCAGTTTTTGCTTCTTTTTTATGAATTGGCTTTATAATAGCAATTTTAAGTTGTTTAGGAAAAACTCCTTCAGAAAAGGATTGATTTATAATGAAAGTTAACGTCGGAACTAGTTCTGTGGCACATTTTTTCAATACAGTTGATGGAAGTTCGTCAATTCCGTAGGTCGATTTTGACTTAAGTTTTTGCACCAATGCCAAAACCTCACGTTCATCCACGGGGCTTAAGAACATCGAGTGCAAGGACGGGTGCACGACCGGGCGGCTGCGTGGCGCAGGCGCAGCGCTCGTTGCGCTGTTCCCGACTGACGCGAATTGCTCGTTGAAAATATTAGAAACCCGTTCTGGATCCGATATTGGCTTGTTATGGAAATGCAATGTGATATTTTCCTTATATTTTTTCATGTGCTTTGTTTTCTCATTTATTATTTTCCACATACATTTAATTTTATTAGGTGCATTTTTCATTCTTTTATTGATTCTAATTGTTTTGATTTATTAATAGCCTTTTTTAAATATTTTTCATATAGTTTATAATAATTATGTAGAATTTTATTTTTCGAATACATAGAATGAATTTTTAGTAGTCTTTTATGTTTACACGATTTTCTAATACCGTATGTTAGCCATGTTTTCCGTGGTTTAGTATATATTTTTAGTCGTTTAAATGGAATACAATATTCTAGTGCTTCATTTAGAATTTTATTTAGGGAATTATAATTATCATCTACTGTTCTATTATTTGAGATTATTTCTGACCAGTTTATGTTTTGTAAATATTTTTTAAATTTATTTATGTTTTTGTCGTTATATAAACGTTTTAATGTAAATAAATAGGAATTATTGTATTTTTCCAATGAAATATCTTTCAATTCTAACATTGTACACTTGTGGTCTGAGAAGCCTAGTTCTAATACCACAGACTTTATATTTTGGCTGAAGTTCGTAAATATTAAATCTATGCAATTCTTCAAACGCGTGGGTTCTTTTATATGTTGTTTGAAATTTGATTCTAGCATAGTATTAATAAGTTCTGATGATTTTTTCGAGTTCTCTAAAACATTGACATTAAAATCACCGCCTATAATTATTCTTTTATTCGTAATTTTTTTTTGTATGTATTTAAGAATTAGATTTAATTGACTATAAAAAATGTCTGTCTCTCTACCATTCCAGTATATAGCAATTAACAATACTTTAAATTTCAAAAGTTCAACAGCACAAAGTTCTATAATATATTCAATAGACATGTCCGCAATATCCTTTCGTTCCACGTATTCGATGTCGTTGTTTAGTAGTATGCATACTCCGCCGCCAGTGCGTTTTTCTCGGTGGAACGCGGTAGCTAAATGATAATCATTAAACTGAACGAATGTGGCCTTATTTTTCGAAAGCCAAGTTTCGGATATACAGAGAGCTTGATATTTATTCTTATGGTCATCTAGAAACGCTTCTAGTAAGTCTCTCTTATTAAACAAGCTTTGCATGTTTTGAAAAATAATGTTAAAAGTTGCTGTGGCGTTGGTTTCGAAAGTTATGATTTTGTTTATCAATCATTTTCAGACGTCTATAGTTATTATTACCCCTTAGGTTCGTTTCGTCACTTTTTTGTGTTTCTATTAATGTAGTATTCACTTCTTGAGACACTCGACTGTTTGACTGTTTCAAGTGGTTAAGTATAAAATTTTGAGCATTTTAGATAACAAAGGTAATTCTTTTGAAGTGAAACTTTCTATTTGCTTGTTTGTCTGTATTTAACAGATTTCCTTCGGAGATAATTACTCGAAACAGTTGGGTTAAAGCTACTGGTCGATTGAATTGGCAGCCAACCAAGCATACCCGAATGTGTTCTAAGCATTTTGAACAACAGTGGATTCAGAAAAACAAAAAAGGCACTTTTCTTGGGAGTGGTGCTATTCCTAACTTTTTTTACAGGTCAGTAACTTATACATATTATATCTACAAAGTAAATACCCTATCAAGCCGAAACCTATATTTATTTTTCACAGACCCAACTATTTGTATAAGGGATTTCAAAATTAATTTTACAGTTTTGGATTAATGACACCAAATTTTTATAAGAGTATGTTAACATGGGTAGGTACCAAATTCTTTTCTACTATTTTGAAATGGCCAAAAATTATTATTAATGGTTTGATTTTGGACATTTCCTATTTATATAACAAGTCTGACCATTAGTACAGATACAGTTTACAAATTTCTTAATTATTATTTTTAATGTTGTAAAATTAGCACCTGCTTTTATTTTTAACCTGTATACATATTGTTTCAGGACGCATCGTTGTTGGGTTTCGGTTCAAATTTGAATACGCCCCGAAAGAGAAAAATGTGGCTTCAAATGCTGCGTTTGAAACAATCATCGAGGACATCAAGTAAAAAACTACGGGCAGTGCGTGAATCGCTTAGACGATTGGGAAAAAAAGTAGCCAAACTTGAAAATGTGTTAAGTGATTTGAAGTGTAAGTTAATGATGCAAAATGAGCGGTTGGACATTTTAGATACTGTAGGAGAAACCAATAGAGATTTTCTGAAAATATTATTAAGTACATACATTCCCTTTTGCACCAATGCTTAGAAAAATTGTTAAATAAATTTTTTTACTGAAGAGTTTACGCATAATCACTACCCGCTTTTGATGAAATGTATTTGTAAAAAATATTTAAATACGCGAATTCATTGCTAATACGCTGTATTCGATGACAATAACGGAGTTATTGAAATCTAATTTTAGAAAATGTTTATTTAAAATTTTATATTTATACATTTTCTAAATCTTCACATATATTTAGTAAATGTATAAATATTGGATTTTAAATAAATTGCAGAGATAAAGAAAAAACAATGATATTACCCGCTGTATTCTTAATCGAGCGTCGATCTTCGCAAGGTACCTAGCTGGCAAAAGCTGGAAGTGAGTGGTCGCGGATCGTACTCAGTGGCGAGCACTTGGAGAGGCCTATGTCCAGCAGTGGACGCGTGTGGGCTGATGATGATTCCTAATATTTTTTCTTATATTTGTAAAGATGTTTACATAATAGCTTAAATAATTAAGTAAAATGTTTTAAAACTAAATATACTCGAGTAAATCCGAAAAGTGTAGTTTTATTTAAAAGTGTAAATAACTTTAGACTGCGAAGGTTGAATGAAGAATACAATAAAAAATTCGCAACTTCCTCCCACTTTTATTTTTTGAGACATATTGTTGAGCGAAGGGCGCTCATTAAAATGTCTCAATAAAAATACGTAGATCAACCAACCTTTTTACCACTATAAACATAAAGTAGGGTAAAACTTAAAGCAACACTGGTATACCCATCTACTTTAGGCAGGTATGACGTCATCTATGTCTGTCCCTTACGGGTATACGGTCACGTCCTATCTATTCATTCTTTATCTAAGGTTTAAACCCTCTATGTCGGAATGCTTTTTAGTGACAGTTGACGTATTCGAAACAAATATTTATGAGGGTATCTATAAAAGGACTTTGTGTGAACAACTTATTTGCGGTAATTACGTGGAAACAATCTTGAATTTTTACTCACGAACGTTTGCAGCTCCAATTAATCTATTGTACAAACGATTTCCAGTAGTGATACACAGCAGTAAGTGGTTTAAAAATTATTTTAGATGAAAGAACTGAATGCACCTTTCCGTACGTTTTTTTTTTTTTTTTTTTTACTTTGATCCTTTATGGGAACCACAGGGTGTGGAGCTGAAGCTGAAAAATGACCATAGTAACTCCGCAATACAACAACACAGCCGTATCGAGCTTGGGTCGTTTTATTCGTATTGACGAGTACTTTGATCCTATATGGTAACCAGGGTCTGATGCTGGAGCTGGAAGGTGGCCATAGGAACTCCGCAGTAAAACGACACAATCCCATCGAGTTTGGCCTCGTTTGATTTGTATTGGTGAGTACTTTGATCCTATGTGGTAACGAGGGTCTGATTCTGGAGCTGGAAGGTGGCCTTAGGAACAGAATAATAAAGCGAGACAACCCCATTAAGTTTGGGCTCGTTTGATTCGTCTCGATGAGTCAGTCCCGGCTACAGTGGGCTCAATGCCCTGGATTGGTGCACTCGAAATTGCTCATTAAGGTATCTCGCCCGGAGGTGCAATGCGAAACCTTCAACTAAACAGAAACCAACTAAGGTCACTTAGTAGAGCCTTAATTGGTCACTGCAAACTCAACAAACATCTGCACAGGATGGGTTTGACCAATGCCCCAGTGTGCAGATTTTGTGGTGAGGATTATGAGAGACTAATCCACATTCTTTGTGAGTGCTATGCTCTCATCAACATTAAGAGCCGAGCTCTAGGTGGTCCCTTTTTGCCACCTCACGATGTGAAGTTTCTGTCTCCAAAAAAGGTCATTGGCTATACTTTACCGCTGCGGGATTAGTTGGAGACCTTTAATACGAGGGGTCGGCCACAATAGATCTATTTAGGTCGCAGTGGCCCCCTGGGGGTCGCTCGCTTGTCGCTCCCGGCCCCCCTCGAAATAACAGATAGGACAAATTTTGAGGCGGCGCAAGACTCGTAAAAACACGTAAATTGTATGGTATAAAATCACTTCTCGGGCGCATGAGAAAAGACGTCGCATTGTGGAACCTACCACACGCCCCCTAAAGGGCGGGGTTTAAGTGGGTAGGCACTCTGTCGGGAGAGCCGACACACGCTTGCCGTCTAGCTTAATATTCCATCGCCTTCGTCTTCTTATTTTCGCCGGCCGCGGAGTAAAGATAAGTGAAAGGTGCTCGGCAAAGCAGCCAAGGCGAATATGGCCTTAATAAATTAATTATCAGTTAAATGCCTACGATCCGAAAAAAGTTTCACTTGCATCTTGGTTTCATAAAACCACACAATGAGTTTTTTTCTTAAGAACTATTGTTTTGGATTTCGAACAATACTAAAATTCCATTCCGGATAAAATTTCGCCTCGTGTGTTTTTTCAAACCTGGGTCTAAGATACCGTGTGTGTTGACGCCATGCCCACTTGGGTTACCAAGGACTTTTTTGGCCTTGGAGTGTGGATTTTGTTTTTTTATTAATCAGTTTATTTACCATTATTATAGAATGCAATGTCACAAATTTAAAACAATCAAATAAATTAATGAACAACAAATTAACAAAAATTTAATCAGTTACTTTATTAACTTTAGGTTTCTTACTACGTTTTCTTTTTTTTATATATTTCTTTTTGGCAGTAGGCGGATTTCCCTTTCCATCGTCATTTGCTGTTTCCTCTTCGTAGCTCACAGATACATAAGCCCCAAATTTTCTTTTCTGCACTTGAGATGGTCGGTCATCATCTGACTCTACATTATTTTCATTTGAAATATCTGGTGAGGATTCCTCCAATTCATCATCTAATTCCTCTTCTTTCTTTATCAGATGGTGTTGTTTATTCAATGCTACACATGTTATTCTACATCCGGCATTACTTGAACATAATTCTGATAATTTTGAATTTTCTTCAGTCCACACCTTTAGTTCACCTGCACTAGATGCTGAATATAACATATTATTTTCAAAGTGTAAACATTTTACTCTTTGTTTATGTGCCTGGTATGTTACAGCATTAGAATCTGACACTGATAATCCAATAATATTGCCATTTTCTAGTCCAACATATAGCCGGTCATCAGTAACCCATTGCACTGATGTAGGCTTAGAATTACATGTCATATGTTTTTCAACTCCAGCTTTACTAATGGTCCACACATCGACACACTGTTGGTAGACTATTGAGAATCTATCACCAGTTGGTGCAAATTTTAGCTCTGTTGGTAAATTAATGCCTTTACTTGATAGATTGATAGTAAATGCAGGGCGACCTTTGATTAAATTCCATGTCCTTAATGTTTTGTCACCACCAATACTTAATGCTAATTTATCAGATGGATGAACAGCTAACACGCTGACTGGTTGACCTGAAGTAGAAAAATATTAATGATATTAAACTTTAGAAAAATATTGCCAGTCTTGTAAAGGTCCAGAAAGAAAATTGAAAATGTATTATTAAGTTTTTTAAAGTTTAGACCAAATAATATAAGTAGATTTTTGAAAACAAAATTATATTATGCAATAATTCACTATCAAATATCTGTTGGAAGGGTAACAATATTATGGTAGATAAAAGATATATATATTTACTACCATAGCTTTTACGACAAGCAGTGAGATTAATAAGTACTGTGCAAATAGATTGCAGATTTTTTAATGTGAAGGAGGGTACTCACTAGGATAGGGCTGCCATAAGTTCTGAACCATCGACCGGGACATTTTGAATAGAAAAAGGTAAACCATGGAAAATTCAAAAGCTCGGTGAATATTATAAAAAACTTAAATTAATTAAAATTCAAAGAAAAACAACAATAAAACAAAATACCGTGAACCGGGACGTATGGCAGCCCTACACTAAGAGGTGTAACACATACCATAACCAACCAATACAGTATCAATCTACAAGTGGGTACAGCTCCTCAATGGTCACAGCGAAACGAGTTATGAACTTCTGGATCCGCAATTTCGCGCTCGGGTCGATGTCACGCTCATCACATCACGTTTTTCGTCCTCTTCAAGATTAAGTAGTTCGTTCGATGTTCGCACCGACGTATTCGCTAAAGGTCGCGTCGTGTTGCCGTCCACGAGCACACTGCTAGCGCCTTTGTGCTCGAGCGAAAACCGCCAACTGGCAGGTCGTTGCGAGCATACTGCGTTCCGAGGCTCGCAACAAGCTCACGCCTACGTACTCACTTGATACAGTATTAGATACATTACGTGCTACACTTCTTCTAAGTGAGTACCTGTCCTTACAGGAGCTAAAGATGCTATAGGTGACTATAGTCACGTACCATGAGATCTGCTTGTTTGCTAACTTTGTTGTAGAAAAGAAAAACTTATTTTAAGTGAAATCAATCAATCAATCAGTGACAATTGTGTCGTGTCGTGTTATTGACTTGAAGACGCGTATGGCCGTGCAGTACGTTTTAACATACGTACGTTGACTAGAGGTGGTCGTTGCAAAGACGAACTGTTTTTTAAGACCGTTTTGTGTTCCACGACGATGGAACCGTTTCATGTTTCGTTTCAAAGCAGTCTTCGTCGCACAACCAGTCCTCTGATTGTCTTACGCGAATATGAACTTAAGGACTATGTAAATACAGTCTTGAACGCAATATGACCATTGCGACGTTGTCGTTCGTTCCGTTTGCTCTGGATCTATGATGTTAATAAAATAATCCTTATTATTGAACTATTATAGTCGATTATCGTATAAGAGTATTTATTATTTCGCTTTTTCGTCTCGTTCGCAACGAGTTGGTGGTTATGCTGTGTATCTCACTTATCATGATTTATACACGGTTACTTTTTTATCACCCTGGAAAATTTTAGGGACGCTTCAGGACACATCCATTATTATATAAAAAGTAAAAACAAAATTAAATAAAAAATAAAAAAAATCCCTAAAAATGCTGCTCTCAACTAGTGCAGCATTTTTTGGATTTTTTAGAAAATTAATATAAAATATACCGGGTGTAACGAAATACCGAAATAATATTTAAGGTTGTTGATAAACAAAAAAAATGTTTTATGACTATTCTTTGTATTTTTATTATATGCCTACTTTCGATTTAATACGCTCAACAGTTAAGCATATTAAATAGTCATAAAACATTTTTTTTGTAAATCAACAACCTTAAAATATTATTTCGGTATTTCGTTACACCCGGTATAAGTGAGTTATTTTTTTATTCATATTTAAATCATTATAATACCATGTGAAGCGTCCCTGAAATTTTCCAGGGTGATAAAAAATAACCGTGTATAGAGTGCAAGGTTGTTTTGCAATAAAAATGTAATAATAAATAATATATGACAACAAAATTATTTCTTTAACAGCAAACCCGCAACCGCTTCACTTGTCGAAACAAACGTCGACGAGACTTCGATTACCTACGTTACGTTTCGTTTGTCGGGCGTCGTCGCCGCGCCGTCCGTCGCCCGCGTCCGCCACCACTCAAACCAGGGGGGCTACCGCCTAACTCATAGCGATCACTCGCTATCGCTTTCGTGACATTAGAATAATAGCTCAAATGCCACCTGTGACATTAAAACTATTGTTCTAATGTCACGTAAGCGATAGCGAGTGATCGCTATGAGTTAGGCGGTACGGCTGCAGTTGCGAACGAGAACCGTTTTGAGGACTAGTTTTCGTTCTTGAAAAAAACGGTTGCGTTTCGTCGTCCAAAAATTTGACGACGACCCATCTCTAACGTTGACGTCTGATTTGCTCAGTGGATTTAGAACTCACTATCATTGTAAGTAAGTAAATGAAGATGGGTCGTAAGCGAACTTGAATAATAATCTACTGTACACGGTGTTTCATAATAACCAATAAATAATCAATGCGTTATCTAAAACTAATTATTAAAATGTGTTTACACGTAATGTCATTCAACCCAAAATTTTCATGTATAGTGTCTTTCAATCAAACTTACACAAAAGGTAAACAAACAAGCAGACTCACCAAATTTGTTGAATTACTCAATAATCACACTTTGCACATAAACATTCGCACACATATACACGGTTATTTTTTTATCACCCTGGAAAATTTAAGGGACGCTTCACGACATGGTATTAGAATGATTTAAATATAAATAAAAAAAATAACCCCCCTCCTTAATTTTATATTAATTTTTTTAAAAATACAAAAAATGCTGCACTAGTTGTGAGCAGCATTTTTTGAGATTTTTTTATTTTTTTTTAATATTTTTTTATATTTTTTATTTCATTTTTTTTATTTTTTATATAATATTGGATGTGTCCTGAAGCATCCCTAAAATTTTCCAGGGTGATAAAAAAATAACCGTGTATAATTAATTGTAACAATTGCTATCCATTTCAATTGATCTCTCTTAATATTACTAGAAAAGAAAACATTCATGAAAATAAACATTAACCCATTGACGTATATTAACTAGACAAGCTGTTGCGAACAAAAATTGTGCCACGACGCGAGGCAGCACTGGGTGGGCGTGGACAGTAGCGTACTCGCTCGCTCGTATGACAGTAAAAGAGACAGCAAAACTAAGGTCAAGCGTTCAAAGTCAAGGCAGTCGAGCGTAGATCGCAGTTCGGAAACCATTTTCATTTGTTTTAATCAAGATAATATATAATTAGTCAGTAATACAAACCTTAAATACAAAACCAATATTCATACGTTCTAACAACAGTGTTTTCAATTGTCACACTAAAGTTTTAAGACATATTTTACGCAAATTTTGCGATACAATCTTCACGGCAGCTCGGCTACTTATCACGATCGCCCGCGATCGACTTAACTCAACTGGTGCCGATCGGCTCCAGTTGACTGTAGCGGACAGAACTTCTCTGTACCGGACAGCGCGTCTAGTTAATATACGTCAATGCATTAACCAATTGAAACTTGATTTTTAAGGTTATGTCAAACCTGAGACCATGGAATTATTACTCAAACAGGAATGAGCTCTTCAAAATATTGTTGTTAAAATTTGGACTTTATTTCTATGTAAATAAAGACTAAACATTTGAAAGTGCAAAAGTGTGCTGAGAGAGATCGCTATAACTGTACCTTTTATCCCTTTTTTTTTTATTAATTTATTACATAGCCACCTTTTATCCCTTTCCCACAGTGTTGCTACTGTTGTATATTTTATAATTTAGTAGTTATGAAACAACTATTGGTAGATGAAGATTTTTTATTATTGTTTAATTACTTTTAACGCCCAAAACACCTAAATTGTATTTTTTTGTAATAATTATAACATAAAATAAATTAAATTACTATGTTAGCCTACTACTAATAATTATAACACTATAATTTTACGCCCAGGAAATGTTCTAGTGGTAGTATTCAAAAATGTTATATTGCAACAACGAGATTCTTTGTCAATGTCAGTAATTTTCGTTGTCATTGTAATAGGGTGACCACATGGTATGTACCTAACCTAAATATTATTGCAATTTTTAACATTTTTTTAATAAAAGTAATTTATATTAGTTATTTATTGTTTAGCTTACACAATGCGATGTTAAGTTATTAGAAAAAAGGAATTGGCATTAACATTCTGTTCAAGATAATGGCGAAACCACAAAAGTTTTAAATATTCTTGAAACAGTTCGACTCACACTGAAGTGTTTTTAATTCTTTTCTTCTTAAAATATTACTCATTCTTTTACTAGGTATGTATATATATCACAGAGAGATTTTAGTGTTGACTCATTTTTGACAAGTTGAATATTTGATTATCTGTTATGTGGCAGAGGGTTCAACATAATATACCGATTGGAAAGACCCATCTATTGAAAGACAATCATTGACATTCATTATTTTTTAAATAATTATTATGTTAATAAAACCTATCTTGTATTGGAAAACAGATATAAAATTCTTTTGCGCAACCCATTTTGAAATAATAGAATAGAATATAATATTTCTTTGTTGTACAACACCAACTAGTTTAAAGTCAACGTATAAATAATACACTTAACACTAATTGTACAAAGGGCGACCTTGTCGCTAAAAGCGATCTCTTCTTCAACAATCGTGATTATTAAGCATATTATGATTTTCAAAAGCATCTTTCAGGTTGAATGTTATAGTTTTTAAGAAAAACATCCCTATTTTGTAGAATTTGTGGTCACAAACTTACGAAAGAGACAAACGGTACAGTTATTTATCTCTCGCTCGGCACACTTTTTTAAGCAAGAGCTCATTCCTGTTTGAGTAATAATTCCATGCCTGAGACTGCTTAATTTATCTGTGGAAAAATAGTGATGGGGTTACATCAACATGCCCGATCGAACAAATGAATGAGTTTTGAACAGATGTTCATTTTCAAAGGAGGTTCGCGGAATTGATAATGTAGCGTTCGGTTAGGGTGTGGAGCAAAAATGGCAAAAATTTCATAAACTTCTAACCGAACACTTTACATCAACGCCAATTTTGATAATGCTAAAAATGCCACCACAGGCTACCCGAACACGCCTATAGAGGACAAACATAAATAGTACATACATTGATTTTTATAAGGGACATATTCAGAGTGCCTGCAAACAGTGTCCAGAAGATATTAAAACTAAAACTAAATATACATATTAATTTTAATATGTACCTATGTGTTATAGGCATTTACTTAGAATAAGGTTCCAATGACAATAAAAAATAGGTGATTTGTAATATTTAGTATCTAGCAATAGTAACACAGTAAGTAATTTTCTAAGTATCTCCAGTTTTTCTAAGTCTTTTATCTATTTTGAGAACTTCCAAAGTTTCTGGTAATTTTGGAAGTTATTAGGAATACTTCCAGAAGTATTCCTGAAATATTCCAAAGTTTCGGAAACATTCCAAAGTTTTCACCTCTAATCAAAATTAAGATTTTTCAAAAACAATGTGTTTCCAGACAAAAAGCTTTTAGATAATAATTTGGAGCATCAATGCCTATCGATTAAAACCAAAATTAGCCAGGTACTAGTGCAGCGGGATACTTAAGCCAACCCATTAATTTATTAATAAATAACATAATTAGCAACCTACCGCCATGAGCTTTTTTCCAAATTTTTTCAATTTGCCAGTTGCCTGTTCTGGTCACAATGATTTTCCCATCATCACTACCAGTAAGAACATGTGTTGCGCCATGAGTAAAGGCTATCGCATTTACAGTACCGTCGTGGTTCATAAGAACTGTATGTTCTTTTCGAGTTTTTAAGTCAATTACAACGACTTTGTCATCCGTGCCTCCAGAGGCCAAAAATCGTCCTGCAGTAGATATGCATCTGATAGAAGCTGCATGTGAATGTGTGGCAAAGGTTTGTTTCAATTTTTTAACCTGTAGAAGAAAAATAGTAATATTCATATGAAATCAAAGGGCACAGACCTGAAAAATTGTTTTTTTGTAGGTCCATGACTCAGGGCTCAAAATTTGGTCAAAGTCTAATTACAAATACAAGCTTACTTCATCTTCTGTAAGAACCGAGTAACCTAACAAAAATCCTTCATAGGTTCCCACTATTAATTCATCCATGTTTTGAACAAAGAAAAGAAAATTCAATAATTTTAACTAGATCATTAAATGCCATTTAGTTATTCCACACCACAAAATAAAATACACAAACTAATAAGTGATAAAATGTGAGTGAATAAATTATTCTTCCAAACTTGCAAAAAAAAGGCATGCTACATCACACACAGACCAGCACGTCCAGCACAGAACACATATACCCAAGACCACCCACAGATAGGGATGCAAAGCTTTTTAAAATATCGATATCGATATATATCGAAATAAGTCGATATTTATATATTGATATATCGGCTTAAAACGATATTTTATCCATATTTTTGCTTTTTTAAAAGCTGATTAAAATCCAATATAGTTTTATAGCCCCTGCACAAGATGGGCTATGATGGTGTCCATTCGCTGTACATTACCATATTTTACTACAGGTTTAGAGAGAAATTCGGAAATTTTCTTAGTAATGTCTACATAACTACTATAAAGTTTACATATACTCAACAACACCGTACAGCGAATAGTCATCATCATCAGCATGACCCATCGAGCAGAGGAGAGTGATTTAGGAATACTTTTAATACCTTTCAGACAATTCAAGTACTGTACTTGAGTCTGTAATTTTTTATACATTACCTAAGTGAATAATAAAATTCATAAATTTATTTAAAAAATGTTTATTTCCAGTAATTTGTGCCAACTAACGAATTTAAAAATAACAACATTGACAGTCTGCTTCCTTGTAGACGGTTTCGCTCTGAGTTATAGTGGGAGGGTTTTTCGATATTTCTTTGCGATATCGAGTTATTTCGATATTGATATATCGATATCGACGTATCTTCGATATCGATAAATATCGATATATTTAGACGTCGATATATCGATATTTATCGCTTTTCCGATATATCGTGGCATCCCTACCCACAGACCTATACAGAGATTAGAGAGAATAATATCCATTACTGCCCCCCTAGCACGTCCACTAAAACACGATATGATAATGCGGTTTATCGCTGTGAACTGTCAAAATACAATAGGGTTTCGTCGTATTTTGACAGTTCACCGCGATAAATCGCTTTATCATATCGTGTTTTGGTGGACGTGCTACGGGGGCTGGTTTAGTGATGTCATGTGTTACAGCAACGTTCATGATAGCAGTAATGGATGTTGAGTTCCTTTCAAAAATGACAGTTCTAGTGAGCAACCGAAGTTAGCGAATAGGCCGGCAGGCCTATTCTGTAACACATAAGATCATTAAACCAGTAGAACTCTAGACAAATGCCACACGCTAACTTTTCCGCAGTCGTTCCGCAGAAAAATGTATGGAAATGACATTAGCTTACGACAACCTCACGCTTTTTTTTTTCGCAGCTAATGTCATCTCCATACATTTTTTTCTAAGGAACGATTGCGCAAAAGTTAGCGTGTGGCATTTGTCTAGGGGGTCTGGAGATAAAGTTCCTTTCAAAAATGACAGTTCTAGTTACCAAGCGTAGTTAGCGAATAGACCTACAGCTGGGAGAGTTAAAAAACAACTGAACAACTACACTCAGAGGCTCTGAAGTCTGAACGCGCTCCAGTGCACTACCTCTTTTTTGTTGGCACTGTTAGTCATCAATCAGTGACGTCATCGATTACGTTATACCACTTACAAATGTGCACTTGGCTATTTTGGACGGACTGTTTTTGTTTGCATGCACATAGTGCACATGAGTGTTGATAGATTTGGACTGTACACGGGCATGGTCGCCGTAAACGTAAGATGGCGAACGTAATGACGTATTCGATGACGTCAGGTATGATGCTGCGGACCCTCACGGTGATTTGAAACGACTTTTAGGGCGCTGACATCGATATTATCGTCGTTCAGTGTGTGGAGTGCGAGTTTTACCGAGCTTTACTCGATCATACGCATCGAACGCGTAAACGCGAATTTGTATGGAATTAGAGCAGTGCCATCTAGTAGTTACTAGATGAAGCTGTCTCTTTCCAAAACAGCTACTACTAATAAAAATTCGCGTTAACGCGTTCGATGCGTGCGATCGACTAGAGCTCGATAAAACTCGCACTAGTCACTCAGAACACACCTTAAGGCGAAAAACGATGTGAATAGGATAATCTGTCTTAGACAAATAATACTATAGACTGAGGATGAGCGTGCCGCAGTAAGGGACAGCCTTAGATAAAGAATGAATAGATAGGACGTGACCGTATACCCGTAAGGGACAGACATAGATGACGTCATACCTGCCTAAAGTAGATGGGTATACCAGTGTTGCTTTAAGTTTTACCCTACTTTATTTTTATAGTGGCTTTTACCACTATAAACATAAAGTAGGGTTGATTGATCTACGTATTTTTTTTGAGACATTTTAATGAGCGCCCCTCGCTCAATAATATGTCTCAAAAAATAAAAGTGGGAGGAAGTTGCGATTTTTTTTATTGAATTCTTCATTCAACCTTCGCCGCAGTCTAAAGTTATTTACACTTTTAAATAAAACTACACTTTTCGGATTTACTCGAGTATATTTCGTTTTAAAACATTTTACTATTATTTATTTAAGCTATTATGTAAACATCTTTACAAATATAAGAAAAAATATTAGGAATCATCATCCACACGCGTCCACTGCTAGACATAGGCCTCTCCAAGTGCTCGCCACTGAGCACGATCCGCGACCATTCGCTTCCAGCTTTTGCCAGCTAGGTACCTTGCGAAGATCGTCGCTCGATTAAGAATACAGCGGGCAATAATCATTGTTTTTTCTTTATCTCTGCAGTTTATTTAAAATCCAATATTTACACATTTACTAAATATTTGTGAAGATTTAGAAAATGTATAATATTAAATTTTAAATAAACATTTTCTAAAATTAGACTACTTTTTTTCCCAATCGTCTAAGCGGTTGACGCACTGGCCGTAGTTTTTTATTTGATGACCTCGCTGATTGTTTCAAACCCAGCATTTGAAGCCGCATTTTTCTCTTTCGGGGCGTATTCAAATTTGAACCGAAATCCAACACCGATGCGTCCTGAAACAATATGTATACAGGCTAAAAATAAAAGGAGGTTCCCCGAAGGAAATCTGTTAAATACAGACAAATAAGCAAATGGAAAGTCTCACTTCAAAAGAATTACCTTTGTTAACTAAAATGCTCAAAATTTTATACTTAAATATGTCAATATTAATGTAACACAGAAACTAATATGTGAGTTCCCTTTCACGTAACAAATTACCTACGAATCAAGGAAAAATAGTCGTAGCGTAACTGGTATCATTATAACCCGGCAAAATGTTATACGCGTTGGCTGTATACGTGGCCATATTGTATGGCGACATTCCTAGCTTGTTAGGTTAACAATAACCTTACTACTTAGTTTGAAATTTCATGTTTAATCCCATAATATGATTGAGAACCATAGTAGAAGGATAAAATATTGCAATATAACTTGTATCTATAATTTAAAAAATAGTTTTGGCGCTTTTTATTGACACAATTTAGGTCTTACCTGTAAAAGGTTATATTTTCCTGTTTTCTAGCACTATCACTATTACAAACTAAAACGGAGCAGTGCACCATGATTTAAATGTTCAAATAGTTCACAATTACACTAATTAAAGTGTTAAATAATTACACAGTAAGCTATAATTCACAGAACAAATTTCTTCCACGTATTTGTTTAGCACCAGACGCTGGTGATAAACAATCCCCACTACCAGTTTCACCTATATACGGTAACAAGGACAAAAAAAATTATGCCATCTTCTTCTTTCCTTTGGCAATGTGTATAAGTTTATCTCTTTTCCTCATGTTTGACGGCTTTTATAGCCCATCTATTTCATTCTATATCTATGGGGACAGCAAATACAAGTACATGGATGATTAGGGTTACCCTCTTTATAAAAATTACCCCGAATCGCAAGTTTTTAATACGTTCACCTAATGTCTACAAAAAAGGCAGAAAAGATTGTTAAATATCATTTTATTTATTTAGCGTGCTTATTTTATTATCTTCTTCTTATATTTAAAATCAACTTGTACCTTTTAACGCGGTACACAAACGGGCCATGAGACTCGTTAACGATCCCCTACTCACAAACGGTATTACACACCCAAGTTAAAAAAAAATACCTCTGCCTGCTGAGGAGCTGTTAAACATTATGCCCACGGCCACTTTCTACCATGGCACAGCTCGCCATTGGCAAGAAATTAACCCTCACACCCTAGAACTAAAATGGTCTCGTACTGTATGCTTTAAAATGAATTACCTTCAGCGCACGCTCAGGATTTAGAATGAACGTCGAAATTTTTCCAAGAGACTACAGCATTGGGTTCTTAAAGAAGAGTATAAAAAGTTTTTTTTTTCAACTACACTCATTAATTTAACGCTTAAATCAACAGAAAAGGCCACTACGTAATACATTACTACCATTTTTTTTCGGGGGGGAAATGCTCAACCGCTCCGTACCCACCGTTCGTTGGCTAGACGGCAGGCGTGCGTGTGTGTACCGTCTGGCCCGGTAAAGTTCTAGGCCGACCCACGAAAACCCCCGGTGTTCTTCGTGCCATTGTGGGCACGCATGGTAATTTCCACACTGCGACTACCGCTACCAGCGCGCCAATACATTACTACCCTGGAAAACTCGAGGGTAATAATGTTGTATGAAATGTTATTAATGACCTGTTCAAAACCGGTTTTTTTTTCTAATAGAACAAGAAGTCGCAATAAGATTCATACAAAAAGTAGGGATTTTTCCAAAGAGGTTTAAGTGGCTGTTGATGAAGCAAGCGACGGTTAGCTTTTACTTTTAATTCAAAAATTGTATTCAAGTGAACATTGTGCAGTGAAAGTGGTGTTATTTTGGTCCACAAACATTCATATTGACGGTAACGGTACGGTACGGTTTGTGGTGTACCTACATGACGGCGAGTTTTTTTTACGGATTTTCCACCTCATCAGTCGCCACCTTCAAGATAATCTTGAAAGTAGTTGACGAGGTAGAAAATCCACAAACTTTTGTTTGTCACTATGACTCGACGTCATTGTCATATCTAGTGCAGTAGGTCTACGGGGAAAGAAATTATCTGAGGAATTACCCGTGGGTCCACTGTGGGTCATAGCAGTGGGAACACGGTTAAAAGGTCTACGGGGGAAAAAATACCCGTGGACCTACCAGTGGGACATGTTGGTGGAACCACGGGTAATACGTAATGTTTGAGGAATTTAGTAAGAACAATTTAATTTCTACTTATAGAAATAAGTTTTTCTAAAGTCAACTTCAGCTTTTTATTTATTTTTAATATGTAGATATAGTTGAAAGAAAAGCAGATTACGCACCTCGTGAGCTATTAATGCCCTTGGGTTATTAGTGCCCTCACACAAGCGTTCGTGCATCAAACACCCGCGGGCATTAATAGCTCACATAGCGCTTGGTGCAACAATCTACTATTAGTGTCGGCAACGCGCAAGCGTTCCCGGTGTTGCAAGCGTCCATAGGCTGCAGTAACCACTTACTATCAGGTGTGTCGTGCGCCTGCCTTTTTGCCACCTTAGTGGTGTAGCAAAAAACGAAGATGTGAATTTTCAACAAGCGAGACACTTTTCTAGAACCCCCACCAATATAATAAATGTGAAAGTGAACCCCCACCAATATAAGAAATGTCAGGCTTTGATCGTTGGCAGTCCGCGGATGATTGCTAGAGTTCCCAATGCTTATCTCGAACAGATTACTTATGATAGTATTATTATCACGGTAGACAGTCATGTTAAAGATCTTGGCTTGTATATTGACTCTACGTTGAGTTGGCAAGTTCAGGTGAGTAGTATCTGCAAAAGAGTTACTGGCATGCTACGATACCTTTATCGGCTTAAGAATCTTCTGCCGTCAAACACCAAGGCGATGTTGGTTCAAAGTGTAATATTTCCCTTAATCGACTATGGTGATGTGTGCTATCTTGACTTGAATGCGGATCTCTTGAATAAAATAGACCGGCTGTTAAATAACTGCATTCGCTTTGTGTTCAATCTTAGGAAGTATGATCACGTTTCCACCCACCGCCATAGTCTATGTTGGATGCCCATTCGACAACGCCGTAAGATGAGGGCTTTAACCACTCTTTTCTCCTTACTCCATTCCCCGAATTCACCTACTTATCTCAAATCCCATTTCGAATACTTATGTACATCTCATGATAAAAACCTTCGTTCTTCGTCAAATCGACTACTCACGTGTCCATCCCATCATACAGATATTTTCCATTCCTCCTTCTTCGTTCAATCGATTCTCTCTTGGAACACGCTCCCTCTTGACATTAGAATGTCCACTAGTCCGTACGCTTTCAAGAAGCGGTTACGTAAATGGTTGTCGGGAGAACTTCAATCACGTTAGGTTGTAGATTTATTAGCATGTATCCTACTTTTTGATTCATTAGTATATATTAATGTTTATATATATGTATGTGTATATATATTTCTATATATATTATATATGTAAAAAGGTTTATTAGTTTATCAATTAATATTATTCGTTTCATATCTATTTTGTTAATTACAAAAAAAAAATTCTTTTGTCAAAAAATTCTTGTGCATCTACCACAACAGTCTCTCAACCACCCTAAGGTTGACTGGTAGAGAATGCCTAAGGCATTAAGTCCGCCTTTGTACTTCTTTTGTACATAAAGAATAAATAAATAAAAAAAATAAAAGTGACTATCTGTTATCTCTTCAGGCCAAAACGGCTGAACCGATTTCGATGATTTTTGGTGTAGTCACAGATAGAACTATGAGAAAGGATATAGGCTAATTTTTATCCAACAAGAATCAATATTTTGAGAGAAATCTAATATTATGTGGGTAACACCCCGTGAGGTGTTCACTCTTACTTTCCGCGATGGGCGAGACTCAAAAATTCAAAATAATTTATTGATTCGTTTCAATCAAGGATTAAATCTATTAATTACAGAACGGTATAATTAATTCGTTAGTACCCCGCCACTAGCCACCCACCATCGAACTAGGAACTAACCTGTATCTCGAAGTGTAAAGGCGAGTGACTGGATACAAAAAGGTTCAGAATACTACAAACAGAACTCCGAAACAATTGAAAGAAACGATAATAGTAAGGAGACTTAATTCGAGACATAGTCGGTTTTTTGAGAATTCGTGTAATAGAAATAATGAGAATTTTAAATTATAACATTTTGAAAATAATGACATAATATTCTATTACTATAGTTGTCCTCTCAACCGCAAGGTACTAAAAGTAAATGGTTATAATAACACATGTACATTAACGTATTTGTTAGTAGTGTCTATTGTAGATAACAATTCGCAATCTTCGAATTTAACAAATAATTTCGATTGTAAGTCCACCAAAATGTTTTCCAAATTTGCGACTTTTTTTAATAATCTTCTTGATTTTTCTCAAAGGGCTCTTAGCTTTTTCAAACGCTGCTCAGACAACTCATTTTTTTTTCATCCACTTCCTCTTTAGAGTTCGTGGTGTGTAGTTCGGCGACGCCACCTAAAATATAAACATAATTTAAATATTACAGAGGCTGAACTGTAGTAACAAAAATTTCAAGAACATGCCATCCACCTTTAGTTATTTATAGTCTATCTAGTCCCATAATAAACTAACTTGTTGTTGCTTGTTGTACAGTTTTTAGTCAATGGATAAACTTATTCTCACTCATAAATACTTAATTCAAGGTTATATGCTATCTGTGTACCAAATTTCATTAAATTGCGTTTTGTAGCTTTGGAGTGAAATAATAACAAACAAACATCCAACCATCCATACTCACAAACTTTCATGTGTATAATACCTACTAGTATACATATGAAAACACTTCCACGGCAATTTAAGACAGATCGTTCCATAAATCTCCATGATTAGGAATCGAACCCATGACCTCTGGGCGGTATGGTCTCCACTAGACCACTGACTATATATACTAATATAATATGTATTATATTAAGTATACAAGTTTATTTTTTAGTTATGACAAAAATTTTGTGTGCTTGTTCAGACAAGCAAACTGAATAACTTTCACTATGGGACCAACTTTGAAATCGCAAAAAAAATCAGCTGTTCCATACAAATGTTCAACATTCACTGAACCTAAATGTATGGAACAGCTGATTTTTTTTTAGGAACAGGAAACACAGGAAAATACTGTTCATTTATTTTCAAGAGAAGTAGTATAACATCAAATATACAGTTACTTTTTATCACCCCGGATAATTTAAGGGACGCTTCAGAACACATCCATTATTTTTTTTAAATATTGCACAACACTAGTGCAGTATTTTTGGATATTTTAGTAAATTAACATGCAATTTTTTTATTAATGTTTAAATCATTCTACTACCATGTGCTGAAGTGTCCCTTAAATTATCCGGGGTGATAAAAAGTATATATATACACAAATGTTATGTTTCAAAATAAGCAAAAAATTATCAATTCTTTATCGAAAACTCATTATTAAAATGTCCCATCGCTAGCTGTTTATACGTAATGTCATTCAACTCAAAATTGACATGTAAATCATAGTCAATTTTGGGTTTAATGACATGTAAATCATTGTGTTGGGAGCACTATGCACCTTATGCTAGTAAGCATACTAAACGTGCCAAAGAAATATACATGTTCACATAGATACATTCAAAAACCATCTGGCACAGTTGAGTAAAAAATTATTCAATTTACAATTTGATTTGTATATCACAGCAGTTTTTTTTTTCAAATTAAATTAAAAAATATTTTCTATTGGTGTTGCTGAAATACTTTTAATAAAAAATTCCTTAAAATGTTAATTTTACCTCAATTGGAACAGCCTCGGGATGAAGGTATGTTTTATTGCCTTTTTTCATTAAAAGTTTTCTGTCAAAGTGTTGACAACACATTCTGCATCTAGCGTTTGGCTCCCAATTAATTCTCCTTGTAGCCGCAATCCATAAATTGCGTAACTGTGGGCTTTCAGGGAACCTGTAAGTTATATTTAAGATCAACCTTAATAATAATAAATATTAATATAGATAGCTCCATCTAGTCTCAAGGTAAGTTTAACACACCAATATTATTATACTCTTTGACACATACCTACCTACTTGACAATAGAAAAACATATAATAATAATAATAAATTAAATATATTCAGTGTACCTACATAAATATTCTTTTATGCTATTACAATATTTTTCGTACAAATATTTTGATTATGTTATTTTAAAAGGATTCCCTTCAATTTAATTTATGTTTTCAGGTAATAAATTATATAATCATATAGTCATGTTAACTGCATTTATTTCTACAGCGTACTATATACCCCTTATTAGGGGTAATATTTATGGAAAATGATGGCCAACCTGAGGTTTCAGGTTATGTAGACATTTTCCTATAAAATATGAAATAAACACTTATTTTATCTTAGGAACACGTCAGGGTATATACTATGTGAATTGGTTAGACAATTTAGCAAGTGAAACCTCGGTATGATAACTCAAATAAAGTAAATATTTCAATTACTTACAAGTGAAAAGACAATCCCTCAATTTTCGTCCTACTGTTGCTTTTGCACCAAAAACACTACACCACACCATTCTTCAGTCTGGTATCGTTAATTCACGTAGTTGTGCACAAAAATAAACACTGTATTTTAGGAAAAAATAGTAAATTCCGAGAGCACAAAATCGAACGCGTCACAAACGTCAAACTTTGTTTAGATCATGATGTGCTGACCTTGAAAAAAACCAGCACGCGATGAGGGACAAAAAATGCCGAAGTCTATTTCGTTTTTACGCATGTAATTCAATATTTTCGTCTCTTTTATGTGCGAGTGAATAGACAAACATCCAGCATTCTATTGTATACTCTTTCTACGTAATCTGTGGACAAGATTGTCAAAGGAAGGAAGGATAGCTCAAAAAGCTAGATGCCAAGCCAAAAATATAATTTAAAAAAAAGGAAAGAAGGAGGTCAAAGACATGTCAAATCAAAAAACTTTTTTTTAAGGAGGAGCATCCAGCATCCTTCCTTTCTACTGAAACCACTTTTTTTTACAAAAACTGTGCATGGGAAGTTCACTAATAAAATATAGTTATAACCAAATCGTTTAGTAACAGTTAGTTGAAACATACTATCATTCTGGTTAGTATATATTCTTTACTGGTTGTTGTTGTAGGTTTGCTGTCGCTATCGATTTCCATTACTATCACTTTGTTTTAATTTGTTTATTATTACGATATAGGATTCCCAAAAGAGGACGTATTTGGACATCTACAAGATGGATCTCGCTGAAACAATGAAGAGTGTTTTGGCAAAAAGCAGTGCAGCAAGCGGAGCTACTACCCCTAGCTCCGCGCCGCCTCACGGTGCTGAGGGATACGTTACAGAGAAACTTTACATGCTTCTTCAGTTATATCTCCAAAACAAAGGCTGGAGTCCTAGTATAGAACTCCTGCAATGTTTCAGCGACTTGAAGGAATCATCCATGCTTCCTAGTGCAGCATATCTACAGTAAGGCTACAATATCTGTAGATTCTGCTTAATTACGGAAATTATCAGAGAATTTGTGGAATTCGGAAGTGCATATCTACTGTTTTCCTTGGTCCATAAATTGCAAATGAATATTTGTGTATATAAACTATTATCACATCTGTTTCCATTGCATGGTATGACCACCAAAACAGGATATGATAATGCGGTTTGCAGTGAACTGTCAAAATACGATAACATTTTTTTCCAACAATTCACTGCAATATACCAATTTATCATATTGTGTTTGTTGGTAATGCTACGGGCTTGTACCGTCTGAAGGGTTAGGCAGAGATGCTTAAAGACCCACACTTTGCCAATTATTTGAAATATGTTGTAATAAGAGGAGCCTATTGCCATTACAGTTCACTAACTTCAGATTGTTGCTAAATATCTCTTAATCAAAAAACAAAAAAAAAATTGTCTCCTAGGGATCGTACCCTGAACATTCTGATTAGCAGTTGCACTTGTGACTAACAACCTCATCAACAAGGCAGTCATTTAAAAATCATGAAATATTATAATGTTGCATAGTGGGTATACAGTTTGATGGCATAGGATTGAAATGAATGGTGTGCTTTTTAGGATGATGGCTTCAAGAGTAGGCTTAGATACCCAAGGAAGATTAATACTCAGAGAAAATGGCAAAATAATTTTGCCTTATGAACATTTTGCTAATGCTGTTATGTTGAAACATATGAATGGACCACATGGATTACATCTTGGCTTAGAAGCAACAGTAAGAGCTGTAAGTATATTTTAGTGTTATGTCAATTTCATGATTTTGATTCATGTGTTTCATGAATTGAAAAATAATGGCATTGAAAATAACACATCAGTAGCACTCTCTGGGTTTGCACAATAATCATAATTTTGAGATTCTTTTTTTAACATTAATTTTTTATAGTCAATAAGCTTATATTTGTTTTTCAGTCTGTGATTAACAAGAGAACATATATTACCCATGTATATTACATAAAAAATTTTTTTGGCTTAGGTTGTTGAATCTTACACTATTGGGCGAGAACAATTTGGTATGGAAAAAGAATTCATTGTTGAAGTAGTGCAGAACTGCCCCAATCCTGCTTGTCGCTATTACAAGAATCAGCTTGAAATGACACAGAAGTCCATACAGCAGCATCTTTCACAGCAACCTACATACATTCCAGGTATTGTAATTAAAAGAGGCTTTCTTTGTTGTTCAGAAAGGGTGACCTAATGATTCACCCAGCCCGTTCAGAAACAACCTGTCAAGTGAAATTCTGCACTGAAAGGTGCAAATTTTAATCACTGCCGAAGAGTCGATAAATTTTACCTTCACTTCATGCCTTTCAGAAACATATTCTCTTTTTCAATCAGGTAAATATGGCTAAGAGAGGTTCAAACACAAAAGTGTATGGACCAGAACCCTTAATGCCTATTCCACAGGCCCAGATTAAAACCTGGCTGCGTAAGAAAACCGAGGAACAACACCTAACAGAATGGAGAGCCAATGAGGGATGCAAGCAAACAAAAAACGCAATCCCGGTACCATCCAAAAAGCTTGCCCGTTCCCTCATCAGACTAAAGAGAGACAAAATCCGAAAAGTTATAGCTACTATAACCGGACACTGTCTCCTAAACAAACACCTATTCATAATAGGGGTGACAGACAGCCCCCTATGCAGAGGATGCATGGAGGCGGAAGAAACGCCACAGCACGTCCTTATGGAATGCACAAGCGTGGCCGACCAACGGGCGAAACTTCTCCACTCCCCGGCATCCATGCCGGAAGCATGTAGTAGCCCACAGAGGCTGCTGGCATTCTGGGAGGACCTGGGATGGATGGAGTAGGATGTAGGCTGACGCAAGGTCAGGACGCACAATGGCCCAATCAAGAGGCTAAGTGCGAAAGAGCCCCGCCAAACTAACTAACTAACTAACTATATGTCTGTTTCATTCTATTTTCTGAGGGTGAAAACAAAATGTTTCTGAACGGACTCCTGAAACTATTACTTAACTAAAATTCAATTAATATTTTGTGAAACTTACATAAATCTTGTTCATAGGCAGGAATAATTCCTTATTAATACTTTTTATTAATACCTGTTAAGTGAAACAATTTTAAAAGGGAATAATTTAATTGTGCATCAGAAAACATTTCAGTCATAATATCAGTAATAGAACATATTAGTAATAGAACAATATAGAGAATTCCACAATATGAGTGTTTTGCCTGTCTACACTCTGCCTTTAGAACGCTACAGCTTCATTGGGATTGGAGCTCACATGAGTTGAAACTACTGGTAGTTTCTAAAGGTATGAGAGAGAAGAAGACCTCAAAGGCATTGGCAACTGCATTGTCTGATTCAATTGTTTTGGAACTCTTTGTTTTCGTTTATGTTCTACACCTATGTAGTGTTTTCACAACTGACCTATTTTGTATTTCAATGTTACACCTTTAGTTAAGCTAATTGATAATATAGGATTAGAATTGCTATTGTACAGCCGGCTTCAAAAGTAGATAATATTTCAAAAGTAGATTTAACTACTTTTGAAATATTATCTACTATTTACAATGCAATATAGGTGTAACTAGAGAATGCAAAATCTGTTTTTTTTTCAAATCCGGATTTAAAAATTATGTTCACCTGCAAATCCAGATTATCCAGATAATCCGGATTTGTCGATTTTTTTCAATATTTTAACTTTATCGTTTACAAATAATATTTTAAATTTGTAGATGATGATTATTATGTAATTTAAACTATTCTAATTTCAAAAATCGTCTATAAATAAAACAACGAAGATTATTTCATCCATATTTATTTTAAACATTATTTATTGCTCATAAATACTCATACTCAGTCCATTAACTTTTTGCCACATATGTATTGCACTTTTAATAGAAACTAAATTAGTATGTTCTTAAATGCTTGTATTATTAAATGACTTACGTTGTATTAAGAAATAAAAATATTACTTAGTTTTCCATCGTTTCTGTATAACAAAAATTTATCAAAAAATAAAAACCTTACCCAATTTAAAAAATTTGGTATCAAAATGGTTGGATGACAGTTTGGAAGACCTTATTCATAGTACAATTAGATCATCATAGTCATATACATACACACCATCTGCCATATAAGAATTTTACTGGGAACATGCACATACATAACCTTATATTACTGATTTACGAGTGCTCATAGACATACATAATTACACACACACACACACACACACACACACTCACACACACTCACACACACACACACACACACACACACACACACTCACAAACACGCAGAGAGAGACTAACACACAAAAAACAAACTACTATTCACTTTCTAATTAGGTAGAGAAAAAATGTTTTCTGTTGATAAAACATTATTGTAATAAGAGGAGCCTGACTCTCATTAACACAGGGTGACCTTATATGTGAGCAGTGCATAAAGTGCATTAGTTGTAAAAGTTTTCCTGAAATAAAAGATATTTTATTTTTATTTATTTATTTCAACTAGCGTTACCAGGTGGCCCGATTTTTAAGAGGTGTATGGACACGTCACGCTTTAACCATGATCGGTACGCAAAATGTCCCGATTGTTGATCACAAAAAAATGTCAATTTCCTATAGTAAAGCAGTGAATTTATCAATTGGCCTAACGCAGTCCACTGCTTGACATAGGCCTCTCCCAGTCTGCTCCACAACACTCTGTCCTCCGCCTTCCGCAGCCAGTCCATCCCCGCTGCCTTCCTCATGTCATCGGTTCACCTGTCTGCAGGACATCCAATACTACGTTTGCCAATTCGTGGTTCCCACTCTAGGACACGTCTGCTCGAACGGCCATTGGTCCTACGAAATACGTGGCCAATCCTCTGCCACTGCAGTTTGTTTATCTTGCAAGCTATGTCGGTGACTCCAGGTTGGTTATTGTCTTAGAAAAAAAATCTATCACAATTGCCTTCAATTTGACAGCCATTGCGGCCTGAACTCAAGACTTTGAGCCGACATCCTTTTATGGAGTGATGGATGGACTCCGACTGTCAAATTGTAAGCGAGCGCGATGGATTTTTTTCATAGACAATAAACCCTCTAGTTCTTTTCTGGCCCTAAATTTGGGGCTAAAAGCCCTATATTGGTAAGCCTGGGGCGGCAGATACCACGCAGCGGGGGTGGCTTTTAAAATCCATAAAAACCAGATTTCAATTTCAAAATCCGATTTTTTTTAATGTTCCAAAATCCGGATTTTTCAGTTGTTTACGAATTTCGAATAATCCGGATTGCATTCTCTAGGTGTAACCATACTTAATAAAAGGAATAGTTGGTGTGACATGGTACTAAATCTGCTAAAAATGCTTATCTACTTTTGAAGCTGGCTGTACATGTATTTTTGTAAAACTTGATGTTTATTAAAACTGTAACTCTTCACATTTATGACTGTATTTTTTTTTAAATTGAGATGAGCGCATATTTTTCATTTAAGAATTTTTGTACACATTTTGATTGCACAATATATGTTTCGAAACAAATGTTTCTTGATTTGTAGTAATAATAATAATAATAATAATAATAAGCTTTTATTACTGACAAATTAGGTATTTACAAAATAAACAATATATATTCACACATCATATTCACGTTTTATTGTCAGCGTGTCCACCTGACACATAAGCCTCCTCTAATACTGATTTGTAGTAATAATGCGAAATTATTAAAAACATACATTTACTAACTTATTTCCGACACGATGTAGATGCTGGGGCATCTAACTTATCAGACAGCCAGGCAGTTGAGCGGTTACTCCGTGGAAGCGCTCTACCACAGGACTACCAGCTACCTATTGCACCGCACCTTGCTGCCCTCAGTGAGTTGCAATTAAAATCATTACAATCAATTTTAAAGTTTTTGAGTCTTATTGTTAATTGATTAGTGATGTTTTTTTACAAATTTAATACTGAATACTTATTATTTGTCTGTGTGGTTATGGATTTAGAATACATGTATTGCTGCTTTATTTCTTTTCGTGGATGCTGTAAGAGCTAGCTAAACATCTACCAAAAGACAGAAATTTCTAAAAAACAACCCACTAGACCAGCATGGTGTAGTACTGGGACAATTTCTCCTCATATAAGAGACCCATGCCAAGCAGTGGGTTGTATATGCCAGAGAACGAATTTGTTTTAGTTTTCTTGAAGCTAATGACAATATACAATATATAGTGTGTTTTTGCATCAAGTGCACATACAAGGCCGGGGGCAAAAGGGGGTCATTTTAGTGATAAAAAAATAGAAAATAAATCCCATGTATTTTTTTTGTATTTTTTAGGGACAAAATTTGTATTTTGACAGCAATATTAATCTTTATGGATTACATTGGCGTTCATTTCATTGATATTTGTGTATTCATTCAAGAGCTATAACAGTTTATTCACGTTAGGTTCGCAACAGAGGGTAAAAAAAATTAAATGGCCCCTAAAAAAATTGGGATTTTTTCTCTTTTTTTGATCACTATCCTTTTGCCCCCAGCCTCGTATGTGCACTTTATGCAGATTCACACTGTATAATATACAAATTGCTAAAATGTTTACCAAATACAGAAATCAACTCTCAACAAAAATAAGCTCAACTTTAATGTCATTTCAGGTAATCTTTCGGGCGATAAGCCCGATCGCCGTAGTCAAGATAAACTGTCACAACACCAGCAAATGTTGCTGCAACACCAGAATCGTACTCTTGCCCATCAGTCCTCAATGGATAAATATAGTCACTCACAGTCTCGCTCCTCGTCAACGAGTCAATCCACTATAGAAACTAAGTCAAAACACCACTATTCAGATGAACATAAGCTCACAGATTTTTTAAGGTAAGGTTTACTTGAGCAATGTAGGCATTCAAAAATTGATTTATTGTTAACTTAAGTTAATACAACAACTGTTTTACTTTTAAAATATCCACTTGTATTAGTAATTCCTCTTTTTAATTGAAGCATCAACATTTTTCGTGCTCACAAGTAATGTTTTAAATTTTACACACCATTTTTAACAATTAAGTCGCACTACTGGTGTCTAGACTTGTGATCTTGGATATTTTATTATTATATTATATTATTTAGACTTACAACGTTCGCATCCAGCTGTCGCACCATCCAGTTCCACTCGCTTGCACACTGATTGGTGATTAAGTGTTGCGTGTGTGGTAATATCCCTGATTGATAATTCTTAATAAATAAGTAATATAATAATATATTTTGTAAACAAAGGATAGGATAATCTACAAGTTGATAGTATGTGTGGAAATTGAAAATAATTTGTTACTTATTAAATCTATCGGTAAAAGTCTAACATACTACAAACAAAGAATATAGTTAAAAAATAAAATCATAAGTAATGAGACACTAAGTTTAATCTCTAGGCGAACTGAACTGCTGGCTATGAAACATAAAACCAAAAAAGATAAAGAAGCACTAAAAGAGTTATTCAAGCAAACCAATAGAACAATCATTGTAAGAAACATCACAAGGTTCCGAAGTTCAAAAAGAGCCTTTAAAGAACTTTTTCTCAAACATGCTCGGAAATGTAGGCATTATTGTAGTAAAAAGAAGACACAAAGTTTGTAATTCTTGGCTCATGCATTACTTTCCCGGCCTTGGCCATTAAAGTAAGTATGAAAATTCATTTTTGGCCGCTGCTCCAATGTTTTTTAATTTATCTATAACTTAAATGATGTAACTTGTCATACAGCCAATTGCTACCACATTATAAAAAATGCACTCTTCGAGCATATACAACGTATCTCATATCTCCACATACAAATTATAACATTTAATTTTATTTAAACTATCAAAAGTGCCAACCTAAAACTGTTCTAAAACTGAATTTTCATAAATTTGACAGTTAAATTCAAATGATATGACAAGTTATTAAAGTTGACACATTCTTTTCAGTTAAATGAATATTATAATTTTTATGGGGATTTATAAATGAATATGACAACAATTTTATTAAAATGTTGGTATAAAATCACACGAAAATATGCTTAATTTTCGTTGCGAGAGAAAAAAGTAATAATCTGCAGTATTACGTTTTTGCGTAAAATATGATTGGGCTGTATGGGCTTTGTTTCCTTTGCACTAATTGAAAATTAAAAAGTTTAGTATTACTAAATTCTAGGCTTAATTTGTTTTTTTATTAATATTATACTCATTTGTTTCCAATTCAATTCAATTCAAAATCTTTATTGCATACCATAATGTGTAAAATAGGTGGCTCACAAAAAATAAGATCATTATGGACCCGTTGGGCACGCAATCGTTAAACAAGAGAGAGGAAGCTTATTATTATTAGGTACCTACCTAATATTGTCTTATTTACAGAACATAAAGCAAAATTATACGAAGATCACGGCAATTATAAATATTTGAATAAATAGACAACATTAAACAATATTTTAATATGAAAGGTTTTTATCTATATGGTATTATTATTACACTGAATTTTATAATTAATTCCAGTATTAAGTACTTACGACTTTCATAATTTCCTCGCAATTATTGAGAAAAGCACTATACATACCTCGGCGGGAATGGGATTGCCGGACTCGTAATTATTGTCAAGGCCTCGCTAACGCTCGGCCTTGAAAGCATTACTCGTCCGGCAATCCCTAACTTCCCGGCCTCTGCAGTAATGTACTAATACCTCAAAGAAAGTGGATACAATCTCAAAATAATGGAAAAGATGAAACTAGAGAAAGAGAACAAATACTGAGAAGTGCAACAGCTTTTTATACTGAACAAAAAACCATTAGAGGAAAAAATACACCAAGAAGAATACACAACAATTAAAGAAAGTAGCTTAGAAACAAAACCAGAGCAAATAACAGAAAATGAGATTATGAAACATATTAGAAAATTAAAACCTGAAAAGAGCCCAGGATCAGACAACATTTTACAAATGAAGCCTTAAAAATCGGAGCACTTATTCTAGCACCATATCTAATGAAAATGAAAAACAAGTAGCACCAAAACAATGGTGTGAATCTAAAATTATACTGCTGTATATAAGAAAGGTAACCCGCTTGACATTGGCAACTACAGACCTCATCATCATCATAGCCCATATACGTCCCCACCGAGGGGCTCGAGCCTACCCTATATTAGGGTGATTAGGCCTTAGTCAACCACGCTGGCCCAGTGCGGATTGGTCGACTTCACATACATCATTGAATTTCTTCGCAGATGTATGCAGGTTGCCTCACGATGTTTTCCTTCACCGTAGGAGCGTCAGACAAATGTACATATGAAATTCGAAACGAAAAACACATTGGTACATGGCGGGTCTCGAACCCCGACCCCCCGATTGGAAGGCAAGTGCCGAGTCCACTGCGCCACCGACTACAGACCTATCAGCTTATTATCCACAATTTATAAACTTATTTCATCAATTATTTTGAGCAGAATAGCATCAGAAATTGACAATAATCAACCAATAGAACCACCATAGGTTTAGACCACATTACAATTGACCATATCCACACAATAGAACAGATAATTGAGAAGTACAAAGAAATTACCAAACCACTTTATATAGCATTTGTGGACTACTCCAAAGCCTTTGATACCATAACACATTAAATAAATAAAATGCCTTTATTTCAAAACACATTCATCCATACTGCACGCTTTGGCCAAGTTAAACTGGAGAAGGAGAAACAAGGTGAAGAATTCGCAATTGGGAAGGGGGTAAGACAAGGTGATCCACTGTTCACCAAAACTGTTCATAGCAGTTCTTGGCAACATATTCAGAAAAAATGATTGGAGTAGTAAGGGTATATGGATATCGAATCGGCCAAAGATCTTGAAAAAATGCTAAAAGAACTAGACTCTGAAAGCAAGAAAATTGGCTTACACACGAACGCAACTAAAACAAAGGTAATGTGAAACTACAACAAAAATGTAATAAAAGTAGAAGAGAAGCCTATAGAATATGTGGATGATTATGAGTACCTCGGCAAATGGTCTCTTTCAAAGAAAGTAGCAATGGAAACGAGGTTGACAAAAGAACAAATATAGCAGCAAGAGATATTGGGCACAAAATGACATCCTTAATGAAAATTACAACTTAACCATAAACAAGATAATAATGGATTCCATTCTTATAAAACAAGAAAAGAAGAAACACGATATTCGCAAGAAAACAATGATAAAAATGCCTTTAGTATAGTTTGAATCAGAAGTGGAGAACCTTAAGTATAGTTTGAATCAGAAGTGAAGATGGGCTGGTCCTATAGCGAGGTATAAAGACAAAAGGTGGGCCCCTCCTAACAACAAAATGGCGCGAGCCAGCAGGGAAAAGAAATGTTGGAAGGGAAAGAAAGAGATGGATCGATGACATCATAAAAATAGCAGGGGAAAACTAGCTGAATATTGCTAAGGAAAAGGACAAGTGGAAAAGGATGAAGGAGGCTTATACCTTTGGGGACCACTAATGTGGGAAATAAAGCTATAATATTAATAATGATTTTTTTCCTCCCACTGTTGGGTGCTAATAAATTTTCCAGTTTCGTCTACGCTGTTCCATCTGAACGCACTAACATTGATTTGAGCATCGGCCAAACCTGCGCATCAGCGAAGCGGGACGCGCGGTTTTAGACGGAAGCGTCTGGAAAGCGAAAAAAGGCTTCCAAACCTGCGCGACCATAACGCGAACTGTAAAGTTCATTTGCCAGTGAAAATTCATTGAAGTATCATTAATTATTATTAAACAACAAGATCGTCGTTAAGCACTAGACACGTCCGATCACGCGCGCGGGTCCCGTTTTGTAAATGCGGTCGTCCCGCGCTGTGGTCGCGCAGGTTTAAGAGGCTGAGTAACGCCAACGATCTTAAGACATGAGTTTCTACTAAATTACGGGCGCGGTGCGTTATTATAATTGAGCGAAAAAAAATTTTTTTAAAGAAACTAGTATTTAACTTATTCGAAGATATGAAACATCAATATTATCAAATTAAGTGTAACGAGTTAAAATCATTAAATAACCTTCGTTAAATAACTCGGATTTTCTTCTTGGAAGCTGCTTTTGATGGGTGTCTTTATTAAAATCGGTTTTGGGGACATGGAGATTCTCAGAAACTCTACTACGGTTTATTAAAAAGGACTCGCTAAAAAAAGTTTCGAGTGGGGCTCGACACGATGGGCTCAGCTCTGAGTCGTCAGCCTCTTGACCGGCGCTCTGCGTTCGCGTTGCAGGGCGAACCTGGAGAGTTTGGAGTCGTTGTCGGGCGGCGGCGGCGGCGGGGGGCACGGGGAGCGCGTGTCGTCGACGTCGGCGGGCGGCGCGTCGTCGGCGGGCGGCGCGTCGTCGGCCGTGGTGGCGTCGTCGTCGGCGGCGGCGGCGACGGCGACGTCGTCGGCGGCGGGCGGCCAGGAGCGCGTGGTGCGCGCGTTCGCCGAGCTGGCGCGCAACCTGCAACGCATGCGCCCCTGCGTGCGCCCCGCTATGTGCAAGCCGTACGGCAAGCAGAGCGAGCAGCTTCAGAAGAGTATGTATTATAGTGATAATTACAGTCTGATTTTTAATTCGTCGGAATTCTGACATTTCAGAAGTGTTGCCAACATTGAAAAATTCTTCCTAAAAAGGGAGAGCATTTTAGCAAAATAACCGACCGAACCGGGAGAAGCAGGATTTGAGGTTGGAACCGAAACTTATATAAAAATACTAGCTGCGCCCGCTAACTACGTTTAGCTTTAGTAAAGCTCAAAACTCAAAAATTTCTGGCGAGACCCACCTTATCACTTAACGGTCTAAAAATAGCTTACGATCTACTCTCAGACCTACCAAATATACACAAAAATGTCATAATAATAATAAACATTTATTCCAGACTTTTCAATCAATAGAAGTGTTAGTAACATGATATTCAATTAAAATTGTTAGTAATAAAATAAGTAAAAAAAGACATTAATAACGTGAAATACAAGTTTTAGCTTCCGATGTGACTACTGTGCTAAAGATATTGATAGGCTGAAACAGGGGAATGTAGCTGCGGCCAGTGATACAGTAGTGGGGAGTCCCATCGGGCATCCAATGCGCTCAAGATGATGTTCGAGCTGCCAAGCACGCGCATCCATAGCGGGTCACAACGTTTTCTAATGATGGTGTAGAAACAATCAGTTCGCGCTTCAACGAACATAGAAGAGGCACTATAGTGGCGTGGCAGGCCGAACAACATCCTGAATAACTGTTATAAAAATCAGTCAAGCCGTTTCAGAGAAGCACGATAACAAACACTGTGACATGAGATTTTTATACCGGGTATAAGTGACGGTGTCCCTTTTCTTTTAACAGTGAATTCAGACCAATGTTAGTATTTCTTTACCGATGTTTTCATTTTCGGAAAAGCTTTTAAAGAGAAAAAGAGGGGTTTTTATTTTTAATTTTTCTTCATGTTACACAATGAATGGCGCGCCGGCATCATTTTTGTTCCGCTCACACCGGTGCGCTGAATTCTCGCTCGCACACTATTTCCGTCTAATAGTGTGCGAGCGAGAAGTGTATACATGCGCCGCCATTTCTAATCCCATTCTTTAACCGCACGGGTTGTACATTGCAAAGTTAATTTTTTGTATATTTATTATGGTTTTTTGACAGAATATGATTTGTAAACGTTAACTTAGTTATATGACACCACAAAATTTTGAAAAACTAAATCGAAAAGAATTATGAATTTTCTGGGAGAAAATTTTAGTGATTTTTAAATTAGGATCATGGTCTGAACTCATTGTTAAAAGAAAAGGGACACCGTCACTTATACCCGGTATATTAGATAATTTAAATTATAATTTTGATGTGAAATAAATGTATAGCAGCGGGTCAGACCGACTGTTGGCGCCACGACGCATTCCGTGGCGACTTGTCGCCACGCTTAATGATAGTATGTATGTAGAGTCTGGCTAATGAAAGCTGAACCTGAAATTTTTTCAAGCTGCAACACTGATACAATGCCCCTTTGTAGTGTAGTTGAACATGGCAACTGATACTTTGTGAAAACTTGTTTCTTTGTAATTTAACTTTCGGTTTTTGGTACAGAAGCTCAAACGCACCAGCTTAGATGAAGGTGTAGAGTTTTTGGAAATTTATTTGGAAATTATTAAAGTGAGTAAATGAAAATATTTTTAAATGTACTTTGATTCTTAACAACTTTATGTATCAACTGACTTAAGTCTTAGTTTTCAACATTTCATAATATTTATTCTTAATTTCTGTCCAAATATGACAGAAATTAAGTAATTTTTAATTTTCATTAAATTCAAATAATATTTTTCAATGCTGAAAGTTCATTGAAACTGAAACTAAACATTAATATTTAATAAAAAAGTATCAACTCCGTTTTTTCCTACTATAGTTAGTATTGCCGTCCCCAATTTTTTTTAAATTTCCCGCGTTTTGCTATGTTCAACTTTCATTAGCCAGACTACCAGTGCCGAAGGCAGGAATAGTTTTGATGTTTCACATCTGCCAGGCGTCCGGTGATGGCTCACATTTTAAAAAAATATAAATATAGCATGTTCAAATTTATTAAACATGCATACATTTAACATGCATACAACATACATTTAATCACAGTTACCTTTTCATAAATAACATGAAAACAACAAAGAAAATTGGTAAAAAAATAGTGATTGATTTATGTTATTTTAACAATTTAACGGTAACCAACACATCCGAAGTTAACCGAAGGATGTGGATAAAAGACAAGCTACCCAAATTACTAATTCCGCGCCGACGAAGTTGCGGGCAAAAGTTTGTATGTACATAATTTATGTGTCATCATTATTTGTATTAAAGTTGTTTTATTTAACAGTACTATTGGACACGATCCAGTTGGTGCAGTCGCTACGCAGCTACCTCCCCCCGCCGCACATTCAAGTGACCTCCTGGAAGAATGATGACAAGCTACGGTAGTATCATTGTTTGTCTATGTCTCTAACTGCCGGACTCTTGAGACGTCAATTAATTTTAATGCATCATTATTTGTCGAAGATGATAATTATAATTATGGAATAGAAGGATTGAAAAAATTATGAATTAACAATTTTATGACGTCTCTGAGTATGGCAGTTACATATTGAATTTCTAAACAAGGGCAACATATTGCATTTCAAATTTTCATTTAACACAGTGTGAGTTTTCATGATGTACACATAATGGAATGAGGGAAGAAAGTATGTTTAATTTTAATTGACGAGAAACGTATTAAAAAGTAAAAATATATATGGGCTATTTTTATGTCTTTTTTAAATTTTTATTCTCTGCCATTAGCTAGGGTACTTCCAACTATTACTGAGTTTGTTTCGTCGTGATAGATCGTTTAGTTTAAAAGTTACACCATTTTATTTACATGGGGATCACAGTGGAGGTGTTGAATTTCAATTTTTTAACATTGTGTTTCATTGATTAAATTATGCAGTTTACCTCATTCTAATGTGCACATAATGAACACATACTTTTATTTTTATTTTACTTAAAATATGTAGGTACCTGTATTGTATGTAAGTTTTATTTGAAAAGAGAAACCCTTGTGTTTCTCTCACAGTCTGACTTGCTTTACTCGGAGTTGAATATTCCGAGCGAGTTGTGGCTCAAAATTTTAATTTATTCATTTAGATTTTTCAAGTGTTTGTTAAATGGAATAAAAAAAAATATGAATGAAATAATAAATAAAATATTTTAATTTTATTTCGCATTGTGGTTGGGATTATGATAGGTGTAGTGTTGTCAATATTAACTTATGTTAAACTTAAAAACTTGTTCCAGTTCGAACAATATGGACGAGTTGGAGAGCCGTAAGATAGTGAGCGGCAACTAGCCTTCGGACCGCAGCGCCGCCGACGGCCGATGGTGGCGCCTCTCTGAAATTGGTTGTATTTATTTATCGTTTTGTGCAAATTTATCAAATGTGCTTTGTATCAACATTTTTACTATTTGATACAATTTAGAAATTTCTCTCTGAATTGGGCAGCTTTAAGAATTACTATTTCATGTTATTTATTTTACAGGTTTATAGGTTTTATATACTTGAGTATGTGTTATTGTCTACATTTATGGACCGGGCCTTCCTAATCGGTGTTTTTTTTTTAAATATAATTTCGATGAGATTGAAAAACATATTTATCATGTTGGTTTAGTTGGCGTGTATGCGTAATTTGACGCTGATATTTGGAAATGATTAAGATGGAATCATTTCAATGGTTCTCTCCTAGTGTATCTTCTGCATAAGTTACTTATTTTTTAAATAACAATAATAGCACTTGTTCCTTCTCTTGCAGAATATTGTTTTAAGGCGCTTGTTATCTCAACTGCACGTTCCTATAGTGCAGTTGTTTGATCCGCGCGGAATGTTGCATTATTTTTGTGTCTTTATGACGTACGACGACACAAAAACATAAAGAAATTATTAGAACAAAAAAAAATTTGAATTGACAACCTAAAGGAACAATTTTTGTTTTTAACCGACTTCAAAAAAGGAGGAAGTTAACAATTCGGTTGTATTTTTTTTATGTTTGTTACCTCATAACTCCGACATTTTTCAACCGATTTCCAAAATTCTTTTTGTATTCGATAGAGTATACTGCAAGGGTGGTCCCATGGTCACCAAAGTCAGTATCTGATGATGGGATCTATAGAAAATCGAGGAACGACGCGACCTTCACCAGATCGTCGGTCCACCTTGTGACCGACGATCTGGTGAAGGTCGCGGGAAGCTACTGGATGCGGTAGGCGCAGGACCAATCGGTTTGGAGATCCCTGGGGGAGGCCTATGTTCAACAGTGGGCGTCTCTTGATATGATGATACCGATTTTGAGTGTGTGCATGTAAAACATGGTATGTGTAGACGTACAACAACATAATATTTCAAATTCCATTGCACATATCGATATAGCTACCCTCCCAATTATGTCCATATACAGTGTGTAACAAAACCTCTATGAACCCTTTTAGAAGCATGTTCAGCATCGATATACTATTGTTTTTATGTATGCCGTTTTTTAAAACTATTCAATAAATAAAATCAAATTTAATATTTTAAAAGTAACACCGATTGCTCACCTTGTGCGCTGGCGGTGTCCCATCATTAATGCCATAATTGATTACTTGTAAATACTGATATTAGAAACACTTAGTCGATTGCTATTCTTAAAATAACTTATAGGATAAAACTGTAGGTTACGTTAGACATTATGACCACACACAGCGGAGCGAGCGAATCGAGCGGAGCATGATACTGCATGATTCATGCTCCACTCGCAAAAATCTATTATTACGTAATATTGGGGTGGCCGGTGCCATTTTTTCTCGCGTGGGTCCGAATAGCAATCGACTTCTATAGGGATCCAGGTCCCTATGGAATTAGCTTGCTATTCGGGCCCCATAGTGAATTGTTATCGAAAAAACTTGTAGGATCAAACTGAAAACTGTAGGTTAGGTTAGATATTGTGACCAGACAGAGTGGAGCGAGCGAATCGAGCGGAGCATGAAAATTAATGAAAACTGCATTCCACAACCTGAGCGTACGCAGGAGAAAATGTCTCGTGAACTGTACCGTACGCTACCATTTAGGTTCTAAGCTGTGAGGATGAACTCCCTCCCGATGGCGAGCGGTGCGATGGTAAAACGTGGCCGCTGGCATCATATCGAACAGTTCTTCAGAACACATCCCGCTGTATAGACGGTAAAATACGCACAATGAGGCAAAGTCTTTCCTTAAACTTAAGGGTTCTATACCGTCCGTAACACTGGGATCGCCGACAATCCGCACCGCACGTCTCTGGATCGCGTCAAAAGGTCTGAGCTGGTACTTTGGTGCTCCCGCCCACAGATGACAGCAGTACTCCATATGTGGCCATACTTGGGACTTATATGACCGGTTGCACCAAATTTACGTTTTACGATTTCGTAAAAGTAACAATATAAATAAGTAAGAATCGCACCATAATCTAGTTTCAATTGTAGTTTTATTTTATCCTTTACGTTTAAAAAGGTTAAATGTACGACGCGAATCACATATTTAATAGTGAAACGACCCATTTTTAGGTATTAAGTTGTTACTTTTTACGAATTCGTATAACGTAAAACTTGGTGCAACCGGCTGATAGAGTATAAGCCTTTTACAAATCAATTCAATAGTGGATTCTTTGGTCAATAATAGTTTTCTTTATTATAACTTCTTTTTTGGTAAGCCTGTAAGTAAACATATACGCTCCTTTACGTGTTCACAGGGTTTTTGCTACACACTGTATAATAAGAACATGTGTTAGACTTATCTGTCTTAGAAAGGAACAATGCTATTATTGCGTTTAGCTGTTATTATGTTTCAAACTATTTTGTTCTATTGCTTTATTAGTTGTTAGTGTTTGTTGTTTTATATTTTCTATAACGCCCCTTTTATACACATTATATGATATCGCTTAATACGATCTTATTGATTTTGATGTTATATGACATAGTATTAGATGAGAATGTTCTTGGTTTAACTATTATAATTAAGTACTATCATTTATCCTAATTATATTCACTAAGTTTAACTTGAGTTCTACTATCGTAAGTGCATTATTTACACTGTGATAGAGGTGTAATAGGTAGGCCTGAGCGGAGTCTTGACATGAGTGTTGTGAGATGGGAATTAAAAAAAAAATTAACTTATTGTGTAACTAAGTGTGAGTGGCGTCAATATTTATCTTGCATTCTAATCGAATAAGTCATTTTAAAATTTACGATACAGCGCTCGACACAGCGCGGTATGCAATGTGTTTTGTGTTTTTGTGTCGGCGCTCGCTGTTATCTTGAATATGCAAATTATATGAGTACTATATACTGTTTATTACTGTGTGCACATACAAAGTACACTGTTCGTGATAATTAACCCCTTCTGTGAAAATTTTTGTCGTATTAAAAATTCCACATAAAAACCTTCATGGACTACCAAATTATAAAACCAATATTCAAAACAAATTCAAAACTTCGAGATAGTTAAGAAATTGAACTTTTTTAACTGTTCATATCGATATACCTATTATCATATCGTGTTTCAGTGGTCATGCTAAGGGGGCTGAACACATATAATGTGCATATTCAAGTGTCGTTAATGCAATTTGAATTGTATGCGTACGCGCATTAACGTGTTTCAATCGCCATGTCTTGTCTTGTGAACGGTGGGTGGTTTGTATCTTATTGAAGACTGCAATTTTTCACGATGTCTTAGCTAATGTTGCCTGTGAATGTAATTGTTAGGTTTGGTAAGCTGTTTCGAGCGACGTGCGGGGAGGACATACTGCATACTGCCATTTCACCCAGATTAGTCTCAGTTGCGTCTAACTAAAAGTAAATTTGATGTGTCTTCCCTCATTTGTTCCAACCTAAAAGTAGGATTGCCCTAATAGACAAAAACCGCATTATTATTCAGAAAAATGTTGGTATGACAATCGAAACCACATGCTTTCTATGCTAATGTCATTTTTGACTTTGACATTTGCGAATTAGGAAGAGTAGCTTTTGTGTAAGGGTCCACTCCAGTGGATGGAAGTTTAGCCGGGTTGAGCAGTGGATGGAGGTATTGTGACAGGGTTGTTTGTTGGAAGTGTGGGTTAGTGGAGGTCTACGGGTTCCACACTTCTCCACAAAAGGAACGGGGGGGGGGGGGGGGAGTAGGATACGATAGCGTGGAAAATGACGTTAAAATAACGCGTTGATCAAAACAAAATAATAATTGGCTTCAAAAGACTCGTGCAAATTATTTTACCTGAAATATATCGTTAGTTTGACGAAAACAATTGAGACTTAATTGCCATTATTGTTGAATGGTTATGCGGTATGTCAATAGGTGTGGGCAAGATGGAGTTATCGTTGTGTGTATGGATTTGTATGCATCATGTGTTTTGGTTTTAAATGAATATCGTCCTTACAGTTATCTATGTAAGTGTAACTACTAAAGACATGCAGCATTTGAATGCATTTTAATAAACTGATCATTTCTTTTTGAATTCATTCGCGGCAAATCGATACACATAATAATTATATTAATAAAACTGTGTTGTTTGTAATAAACTCTAATCGCTACTTCCAAAACATCACTAGTATGTGAAATAATAAATTATCTACATAAGTTCGTTAGTGCAATAATGATTGGGCAAAGCCTACTTTAAAATTAAAATTTTGTATCTTAGAAATAGTGGATACTAAATTATGTAAAATTGACTATAATTGATAACACATCGCGGCGGGTGGGAGTGTAAGGTTGTAACTTGTATAAGCTGTCGTCTCTTGTTTACAATTAATTAGATTGTTGTATACTTACTATTATTTTTTAAAATTAGGCTTGATTATTAGGTTGTACGTTACGTATGTCTTTGTTAGGTTGTACACTCGAGTACAAAATGACCGATACGCTCAAAGTTAAACATTAACAGTTAAATGTGTAGGTATACATAGATTAACAGACTTTATTGACTTAACATTAAGGTAGAGTTGATAAAGTTATACATATTTTTGTAACTTTGACCGTATCCATCTTTTTGTACTCGAGTATACGTTACGTAGGGGGCGTACGCTTGGACTCGTGCGTGTGACAACATTGCGTGTTTTTGTTAAACAATAGAATCGTTATTTCATAAGTAGCGCAAAAAGTGCAAGTACGCAGCGAACCGCAGGAACCAGCAGCACGACTGCTTTCTATGTATTTCTATGCAGCCAACAATCATCATCATCATCATCGTCATCTTCACAGCTTATATACGTCCCCACCGAGGGGCACCTTAACCTTAACCAGGCAGGAGCCTACCTTAACCAGTTATGGTAGGGCGATTAGGCCTTAGTGAAACCACGCTGGCCCAGTGCGGATTGGTTGACTTCACATACATACACCTTTGAATTACTTCGCAGGTGTATGCTTCACCGTAGGAACAATATGTAGGCAACACTATCGATACCTATCTACGGAAATCATTTCATAGAAATATATAGCAACCATACATTTCATGTCGAAGGGAGAATTGAACCATAATCGTCTGCGCGGGTAAATTTTACCTCACCGAATTCTGCCGCAAAGTAGGCAGTGACTCACTGGATACTGTGACTATATGTCTTATGTCATACTAACAACTTACAGGGGCTATTTCACTGACCTTATCTTAGCTAAGGACAACAATAAGTGGCGTGCTGTCACATTCTTTTCATTAAAGACAAGAAGTGACAGCATACTACATAGGATTGTCCTAACAGCGCCACCACCCAAAGAATAGAATAGTTAAGACAGGCTTAGTGAAATTGTCCGACAGTGTGGTTCTTGTAGGGGTTACATATTTGCGAACCTTATGTGATCTTATGACTATAGCCATCCATCATCTGGCGGGCACTATAGTTGTTTGCCAAATATGTTAAACCACCATTCGTGTCGCGTCGCCTGCCGCTGCGGCCTGCGGTCGCTTGCGTGCTTGCATCTTGAGCCTGTAACGCAATTAGCGCGAATGCAACGAAAATGCCGATACAATCGACTGCGTTTTCTAATGCAAGGGCGCGTTTGGACCCTTCGCACTAGGTATACCGTCATCGTTTTTATCCCGTTCAGTACCTTAGAGCGTGACGACCTTTGGGCGAAGCAGCCCTGCCCGTTCAAGACCTTCGACTCTCGGAGAAAGTAACAACCGAAGAACTATCAAATTTGACGGTTGATAAGTGCTCTTTCGCACGAGCCTTTTGCTAACGTGTGTTAAAAAAGCGTTCAAATAGAACAAAATGCATTCCCGTGTATATGTTCACACGGCAGCGCCATTATAACGCGAAGCTTTTTTAATGAGCAGCGTTGTATTTTTAACGCTGAGCGTTAAGCGTAGAGTATCGTATCCTATAGCACTCTATAGAGAACGTTTTTTTTTATTATTAAAGCCATACATCTTAAAGATCAAGCCGGCTATAGCGAACGTTATAAAGGCGCTAACGCCAGGATTTAACGCACCGGTTTTTAACGATCGTGTGAATGAGGGCTCTGACGTTTATTACTGTCAAACTCTTGGATGATTTTGGGCGATAATCTATTAAATCATCTGGTAGAAAGAGATAGAAAAGAAAAAAATCATGTGAAACAAGGAGATGAAAGAAATTATTGCCGCAATGCATGTAACACCTTAGAGCGAGTTAAATTACAACGGAACAAGGTACTGAACGCACTCAAGTTATTTTGGGAATTTGGTTTAATCGCAGTCTTAATCTGTGCACGTCGACCGGGCTGGTGGGCTACAGCCAGCGTGCAGTAGTTGGAACTGTGGCCCAATTGGCTAGATGACTAAAAAAATTTTTTTGCCGTAATATAAGCTCATTCATATTATAAACAGGAAGAAAAAATCGGATTTGGAATAACTATAAAAACAACCAAGATATAAGGTATCAAAGATTTTTCTCCATCTCTTTCTAGCAAAACGGCAATTTACAAGGAGTTTATATGGCCGTACTCAACAATGACGTCACGGTTGATGTCGGATCTCTCTGTCTAATCGCCTTCAAATTAACAACTTAAAATGCTTGTATCTAATGTATTTCTAAGCCGATTTTAATTCTAATTTCACAAAACTGTATCTTTTTCCACGGTATTTTAAAATTTAATGACGAGACGTTAAAATTAGAATTCAGTCATCATCCCAATTCTGCCAATAAGTTACAGCCGAATCGAATCTGAACTGTTGCGGTCGACCAATCGGAGCGCTTATATTGCCATTCAACTGTTCGATGACGTGATAATGTGGCGTTCTGATTGGTCGATCGCAACTGTTCAGTTTCGATTCGGCTGTAAATTAATAATAGAATTGGGCCTACGATTGGGCTGTACGGTTGTTCGGCAGTTTAGTTGCGGACGTGCCAACTGCATCCAAACTGCAATTTGTTGTAATGCAGTACGTCTGTATAGAGCCCAAGTCATTTTTGCGTACGAGTTTTGGCGCACGCCCCTACACATTGTTTTCAAGGTTCTGTTGTATACGTTATCCAAATATATAACGAGGCTATTAAGTTTTCGCCGACAACTAACATATAATACATCAGCACGCGTAGTATTAAGTTGACACAACGGCCAATACAATCTCTCCAAGTATTATGACATTCTCAAACGAATCTCCCTTTTGTATTATACGAACTTTCTAGTCAAAATTGAATCCATTTTCGCTTTTTTATTTAGGATAAAATTGGTATGAAATCTCTACTGGAAAAATATTGAACGGCTTGTGTGGTATGCATATGAGGATTGTGTCTAAACACTTTTTATTTTCACTTTTTTTTATATTATTAAAAACATTAATATTGATTTTGAATTATTCTATGAGTATATTTTAAGAAATGTGCGGGTGAGACGTACTTGTCAGCGAATCGTCAAATCAGCGGTATTACATTAAAATATTGAATTTGTATAACCGTCAAATTTGCGGTTTGTGTTTCTCATAACGGATTTCTATATGGCATCTAATGTATATTTAACAGTTATCTGTTTAAGTACAATTTTTTCTGCCGTCATCGTTTCAGCGTTCAATTCTAAAAGCTGGTACATACTTACGCAACGCAACGTGTAATGCAACATGAAAGGAGCATTTCATAAGTGTGGACGCTTCGCGCGCACGAACCGAACATGAACTACTCATCTCTCTTCTCAGCATGCGCGCGAAGTTGTTACGTTTGAAAACAAGTGCTGGGTTCAGACGGCAAAAATGGAGTGCGATAGTCTTGTATACTACATGTACGCTGTACGAATAGGTACCGTTACCCGGCACTGTACTAAAAGAAACGTTACCAAGCGCGAACTCTTAAGCTCAATCCAAACATTTCCGTGCCGTGCCCGGGACGTGATCCGTCAGTGGCTTGAAAAAATATCATTGCGTACTTTTTATATGAACCCGTTCACACACGTCCGTGTCCGGGCCGGCTACGGAGTTTCAGTGCCCGAGCCGACACCGTGACGTGCATCCGTCCACCGATATTACAAGTGCAAGTCCGGGTTTTATGAAAAAAATGAATGACGACTTATTATAACAGAAGTGAATGCATCTCTTCCTTCAGCACTAACAGAAATTTCACCGTATTTAGTATGGAGTCGGCACTTACAATATTTCGATTGTTATTCAATAATTTGAACCCTGCATAATTTCAAGAAAAATATTTACAAAAATGCTTATATCTCGAAAACCGTGCATGTTAGCTAAAAAATACCGAAATTTTTGACCCCTTAACATCCGCACAGCTAATTAGGACACACTCATGTGGGTAGTTGGACGAAACAACAGTCTCGTCTTATCAAAAAATGGTCAAGTGTGTTTGTTTTTTTTTCATACTAAATTTTGATTTTTATATGAAGTTTAGTCCAGATTCCACCCTGTGTAAAAGGGGGTGTGAATTTTAATTAAACTCACCCATACTAAATACCTTTGAATTTTTTAAAGTGCTGGCTCCATACAAAAATCAGTTAAAAATTTTCTTAGTTGTTTTTACTTTTTCTGAAAATTTCTTCGATAACTATGACTTTGCCAATTTGAGAATAAAAATTTACGTGTATTTAGTCCAATCTATATTGCTCTGACATTTTAATCTCCTAATAATGATTTAATCAATATTCGTACCTGTTAGTACGGTACTATTCATTGTATCAAAAGTGGTATAAATCTACGGTACGAATACTACTAATAGCACGAACAAGCTGTACTAGTACCTTACTCATACTGTACAATTACGGTTCGAACCCAATAATGTACGAATAAGGACAAGACTAGAGTGCGACGACCAATTGTTTGCTTTGACGATAGTAAGTGCTTCAGTATTAATAATATATCAGGTGCTGAAAAAGAATTAAGAGACCGTTTTGCCTACGCTTGTCTGTAGTCGAAACTCTGTTCGTGTGCGCGCGCGTTTCTACACAACCTGTCCACGCAGTTGCTCCGCGCATAAAGACAGAAACAAACTATTGTGTCGTGGTGTGGTGTGATTAGCGCCACGACACAACGCACTGTAATAATGTGTTTCTAGCCATCAGGCACGTATCCAGACTTTTGGTTCGGGGGGGGACAAACATTGAAACAGCCATATGAACTGTGTAAAAATCGCTGTAATCACTGTACTAATATAATTTTTAATAACTTAAAGAAGTACCGTCCGTACTTCCGTAGTTTAGTCACACACTTATAAGTATTTTATATTTATATATAAGTATTTTATATAAGTATTTTTCTGTTTCCATTGGCAGCCATTACGTCTAGTACCACATCAGGATCTGGCGCCAAAGCGGAATGAATAGACAATAGAGCGAGACCAGTAAGCCTCTCGCTCGCCATTCTATTCCTTAAAAAGGATTTTATTCTCTTTAGGCATGAAAATGACCGCTCCACAGATGCCGTTGAAACCGGAAGGGTGGCCAGAATATGTATTAGCCTGTTAATGGTAGGAAAGAAAATTTTGTCACACATGTCTAAAATTTCCATAATTTCGACTGGTTTGTTATCTGTGTTTTTCCACTTGACACACCACATACTGTACTCTGCTTTTATTTGTGATTCTCCAACACTTTCTTCCCAATAAATTTTCATATTTTCTAATTCACTTATCTTCATCTCGTCCACATTTTTCGGAAGAATAATTTCTAAAGAAGAAAGCAGCTCTCTTTGATTCGCAAATCTATCATTCATGCCAGATATCAAATCGTCCAAGCACGGTATAAAAATAGTTCTTCTGAAGTATTCTTCAGGAGTATCGCTGGGAGGGTTGCTTCGTGCAGTTTGGTGGACAGTAACTCGAGGACGCTGAATTTCTACTTGCAAGACATCTTCCGCTATTTGGCAGCATGCGTTATATATTTCCGAGAATACCGGGTTAACATCGTCACGTATCCCTTTTAGTTTTCCGATAATGTCATCGGAAAATTTCATAGCAGAGGCCAGGTCGTGTGTAGGGTTCTGCAAATATGCTGACAGTGTGAGAGTGTAACTGAAAAATCTTTCACAAGTTTTTAGAGAAATCAAGAAACTACTCTTTTCCATCGCAGCTATGAGTGTAGACGCAGCTTGGGCAACAGTTCTGTTTGTGCAGGATAGTTCTCTCAATATAATGACAATAGGTTCGAGTAACTCACAAAATACATTTATAGAGTCGTGACGTTCTATAAATCTAGTGTCACACATGCCGACCAGTCTTTTTTTCTTACTTTCTGGTGTGAGCTTTTTCACATTTTCTTTGAACTGTTTCCCGGCCATTGCATTGTTGCGAAGTAAATTGCAGACTTCTTTCACAACGCCCATTGAATTTCTCACCTCGGGAACTGAAAGAGCTTTTGAAAGAACTAGGTTCAGACGATGAGCCGAGCAATGTACGTATGTAGCCTTAGGAAATTCGTTTCTGATTCTCGTCTGCACACCACTTATGTGTCCTCCCATAGTAGCAGCTCCGTCATACCCCTGACCAACTAGTTTAGCGAGGTTCAAACCAATCTCACGACATTTCTTTAAAATTTCTGCACTTATATTTTCGGCACTTAGGTCGTGTACTTCAATGAAACTGAGAAAGTCCTCCCTCAAAATACCTTTATAAACGTATCTCGCACACAAAGACAACTGTTCAGTTCCACTCACATCTAAAGTTTCATCGCCAAGAATCGCGAAACACTCTGAACTATTTATTTGTGTCACAATTTTTTTCTGAATTATCTTTCCGCAAGTATCTATTATTTCATTTTGAATAATAGGGCTAAAATACGTCGCATTTTTAGGGGTTGTAATGATATGATCTTTTAGGATATTATCATAGCTTGCTCGGTATCGCAGCAGAGCCCTGAATTTTCCATCTTTACCAAGTGGCTTTTCTAACGTCAATGGTCCACTGTCTTTGTCTCCACGAAGCGGCAACTCTTGCTCTCCACAGAAGATGATAGTTTCGATGATAGGTTTTAGTGCTGTTCTATTTCTTTCCTTTTCTTTGCACCTTTGATCATTAAGCTGCGATGCAACGTCTATAGCTGCTGAATCCATTACGCGTAAGAAATTTTTCTGCGCATAACTTAGAAAACTGGTGATATTTAGCAGCAGAATGTTCGCGAAATCTTTCTGTTGCATCTTTCCAATTATCAAATGGTTTGCTGACAAAACTTCCAAGTGTCTGATGGGAACCTTTTCCAGCGGTGCCTGATGAAAAGACAACGCAATATTTGCAGAACACACCGTTCCTCCTCGGTGAATATGTTAACCATTCCCATGATCCCATCCATTCTCTTCGAAATCTAAGTTTCCTCTTTCCAAAGTTACTAGCCGGAAACGAAAATGACGCATCTGGGACAAACGGCTGTGTAATAATATTTTTTTTCTGTTCATCTGTGAGTATAAGAGGAGGATACTGTGTGTTATATATGGCATTAGAAACCACGCCGATATCAGGAAAAGTTTCACTTATAATCATTGTATCTAAACTGCACGTTTTTGAAGTTGAACACTCTCCTTCATCTCTACATCTCCCAGCCGGTTCGGTTGAAATCACATTTTTTTCTGATAATAAATTTGACGAGGTTGTTTCTAGTTGTCCACTATCAACAGAAGCCATGCTTGGAGTAGTTTTTTCTTCGCTAGTAGTAACTTTTTTTTTGGCCACTGGTTTAAAAAAGTTGTCAATTCTCTTCATTTTAGCAGCAGCAATTTATATACGTTCAAACAAGCACAAATCAAGAAGCACTCACATTTCACACATTACTTTACTTTATTTGAGTAATCTGTGATGGATAGGGCGAACGGTCTAACAAATTATGACGTCTGCAGGTCCAAAATTGTCCAACACTATCTCACGTCACGGACTGGCTGGCGATTTGGCAAATCCAATGAAAAAAGTTTTGAAAGGAAAAGGTTTTGAAGTTTTTCTCCTTTATTTCACGGCACGGGCAATGTATCAGGTGAACCAAGGCGGAAGGAATTTACTCTACTCTCTATGAAACTGAAATCAATATCACAATAAACTGGTCTATTGCACTATACTGTCACTATTGCAGAGGTATTTCACTTCACACGTTCGCTTGTCGCTCTCGATTCTCTCTTGAGTCGCTCTCGAAATGAACTGACATGACATGCAGGCACAGAAGACATATTAGTACTACGTATAGAACGGCCACTCACCTCCCCTCACTCATTTCAAATACCTCACTCCACCCCGCACTTCGTTGTAGACATCACTGACACTTAAACAAGGGCACGCTAGTTCGCTTTATCGGCGCCGGCCGATAACAGAAATAGCGCTATGCAAGAGAAGGCAATCGCTGCACTTTTCGTGTCATTTCGATTGATAACCGCGCACTCAGCCCTACTAGATTCCACGCACACATTTGCGCGTGTACAAACGTCGTTTACCTAAATAGTAGTAATAGGTAATTGATTTGCGAACGTTGTATGGAGTATCCGGGGTGTGATGCAGGTTCCCGCCGTATTTATACTACATTTTCGTATTCTGGAACACTGAGAAATATTCTTGCGCCATCTACTACCTGGTAGCAGAAAGTTATGGAAGCTTCTCGATATTTCGCTACTCGACGATAGATGTCATTACTGTATTGCTGTCTTCGTTCTCGGTTTCTCTCTAAATCTAAGCGCCATCTAACCTAGATGGCGCTACTAGTAACGTCGGCGTCGCTAACATAATCAGATCAAGACCTATTTTTTTTCAGATTTCGGGGGGGGATAAATCCCAACTATCCCCCCCTCTGTATACGTGCTTGCTAGCCATATTAAATCTATGCAACCGATACGCTTCTGACGCGTCACAACACAACACGACACAATAGTTTGTTTCAAGCGTAATGCGCGCTCCTTTGTGTTCGTCAAAAACAGAATAATTCATGGATTGCTCACTGCGTGCTTGCAGCGTACGCGTGAAATGCGCAATTCGTGCGCGCGGATCTAGCCCTCAAAAAACGTTGTGGTCACAACCACCCGAAAATCAGTCGAGTGCGAGCTGGAATCTGAACTCGCTTTTGATCGATATAGTGCATTCCCACAAAGGAAATGCAATGTTCACAAAACCAAACCAAAATTATTTTTTTATTAGGGCATTTTATCGATCTCACTAAACCGTGAAAGTGTGACGTCACAAGTCTATTAGGGTTGTGGGCATACCCATCGTGCCCACAACGGTGGATCCGTGCTTGGAGTCCACACTATATGAATTTTATTGCATTACATGTCACATTGCATAAGTGTGAACCGGCTATAATGCATTAGGCATTATATTGCTTAAAAACCTATAATTTTTTAATTCTATTATAGTAGAATACGAGTACTTTGTCTTAAAACAATACACACATCTTTAGGGTGTCAGTATTATTCGGTTAATTGCAATGCTGTTGCACAAATTTTTTTATTTTGTTTGAAATAGAAGTGTGTACGTTACGTGGTTTTTAAACATCACATTACGGCTTTAATGAATGAATCAAGTTGTAAAACTGCTTCATGTAAAATCACTTATGGTTTTTGTGAACTTTTGTCATGCCAATGTGTAAATTGAGTTAGCTTAGCCATTGCGAAGCTCCTTGAGTCGTGTAAAGGCGTTAAATCGCTTGTAATGCCGCGTACAGATCGGTGAACTAGTTTTTTTGGATGAAGAGCGCCGCATCCACGCTTGTAGCGATCATGCAATGAGAAGGTGATACATTTTATGTTATGTCAGTCTGTTCGCATCTAAATGATCTGCACTTGTAGTAAATCTATAACCAAAATTACGTTTTGTAAAGACTTATTACGCACAATCACAATGTTGTGTTGTCGGTTTGTTTGTAGTGTGTTCTGGGAGTGAGGAGTAGCCACTTCAGATGGTTAATGTAACACTCTGTTGTCGCGTTTTATATGTTTCTCATTTTTGTACTGTATGTGATTTTATTTCATATGTATTTTCTTAATGTACCTTTGTAATCAGTTTCCGTTATACGGTTAAAATACTTGCGTATTATTTGTACAAATTTTTGGCTTTGGATCCTGTGATACACATTTTTATTCCATATTATTTTCGTTTGAAACAAAAATCTAAAATAATTTATACAAAATTATACATATTATTTTAAATTTTGTTAAGGCATATTGTAAGATTTTATGAACTGACTCTTGGCCTTGCCATGTAAATTATTTGGTGGAAAATTTTTGTTCTTATCAAATATTATAGGGGTTCGAAAAATACTTAGAAATAAACGATATATGAAATGATGTGTTTTTCTATTTGCCTCGCTCTTGTAATTATCTCTGATATTTTCTCTCATTGCCTATTGAGCTTATAAAAAATGGTGCAAGACTACGAAATGTTATTGCAGTACTTATATCGTCGGCACTTTGTTTAGATATATTGTTACTATTGTTTATTGTACAAAAATCTTCTAGTCCGCTCTGAAGTTGTTTCACGCCTCTTTCTCACGCACATAAAATATATACTAAGTTTATTCTTATCTTGTTAAAACTTAGTTAGTGATGTGACATTCATCTTTAACTTTTAACTTATGTAGACAGGCAATATAATTTAATTTAATTATACCTATATTACAACAGTGCAACGCGAATCATGCTGTGTTCAGAGCGGACTAGAAGTTTGGCGTAATCTGTACCAAACTACTTTTCGAGGTTGCTAGTTTAAAGAACCATGGCCATGGCCACACTTAAGAACTGATTTGTTAATGTATAGAAGTGATCCAGGTTTCCGTGCCTCAAATGGAAAAACGGAAACGCTATAAGATCATCTTGTTGTTCGTCTGTCTGTTTGTATTTTTTTTTATTTCGGTATCCATGACGAGGAAAACTAATTTCAATGGCATTATTTGTAAATATACAATTAAGTACGCGCGTGCATACTCGCAACACTGACGCTTGCGTGTACGTGAGTGCTCGGTGTGACATCCAACAGGAAACATCATCACACTGGTGTGGTAATACGGTGTGACTACGGATCGGTTGTTATACAGGGTGTCCCAAAAAATAGTGTCAAGCGTAAGTCCAGAGTTAGAGCACCTCTTGGAGTACCCGAATCACCCCCATGTATGTTCCGCGATTATTCGTAGTTTTCGAGTAATAATTTTTTTTCTGACTTTTTGAAAATTTTGATCCAAAGAACTTAAAAATTTTAAATAAAAAAAAGTAGAACATATTATAATGTTTTTTTTGCCACTGAATCATCTTTAGTGCTTCTTTTATGTCTAAAATAATCAGCTTCGTAACTTTAGTGGAAATTTAGAAAACAGTAGTGTAAAGTCAAAATTTGAATGTTAGTGAATAATTACTTAAAAATTCATCTTTAAATTAAAAATCTAAACAGGCAAATTCATGATTTCTAAGTATGTGTAAAAACTTCTCTAGACTCTCTGCTTTCATAATCATTTTAAAAAAAAAGTACTTAATAGGGCTACTTTGGCTTAAATTGGCCATCAAAGACAGCAAGGTGAAAATTTCATAAAATTTACCAAATTCCTATCAGATGATAAAAAAAAATATCTGGTCTTTTTATAATTTCTAAGGTTCAGATTAATTACAATTTAGCAAAAATTAACTACATGAAACCCATATTTAAATATTTTTCTCGCGGATCACATCGGTTGTAGTGTTGGATGTAACGCAGTACTTACCTGCTAAAAAATTGCCCGAGTGAGAGGATATGAAAGAGACCGCATTATAGCTATCTCTCTCACTCTCATTGGCGAAATGGATAACTGTAACTGAGGAATGCTATTCTTTGTGACAAGGGGATGAGGCGGGGGGTGTAGTCCGAGCGCCTATTGTGTTCTGGCGCCAGTCGTTTGCCTGCTTTTGTTTGCGCCTTACGTACGATACGCTCATTTGTGATTATTTGACGAACTTTGCTTTCTTTACGGACCTTGAGTGCGATTACGATTTGGTTTTGTGTGAATACGGGATTTTGACAAATTTGGCATTCTTAACGGACTTTTCAAGCTCTTCATTTTGTGATGTCTTTTTTATCGCAAGAATATGCTCTTATGCATTACTTTTATGGATATGCAAGAGGAAATGCTTCTGAAGCAGCCAGGTTGTTCCGGCAGCAAGTACAAAATGGAGGTGGACCTCAGCCTGAAACTTGGCCTGATCATCGCATGATTTTAAGAGTACATAACTCTTACATGGAAGGACGCCTACCAGGTAGAAGATCGGGGCGCCCATCTGAAATGAGTGACCCAGATACTGTCCAATCAGTGGTCGAAGAAGTGGTGAGAGATCCATCAGTTAGTGTAAGAACAATAGAACGTCGAATCGGAATTCCGAAATCACAAGCACATCGATTACTTCATCAAGAGCGTTTTCACCCATATCACATCCAGAAAGTTCAGCAGCTCAAGCCCGCAGACTACCCGAGAAGGGTGGCATTTTGTCAGGAAATGTTACGGAGACAAGCTGAAAACGAAAATTTCTTTAAAAATATTCTATGGACTGATGAATCACATTTTAAGCGATGTGGGGTGTTTAATGCGCATAACTACCATTCGTGGAGTATTGAAAATCCACACCTCACAAGGGAATCTAATTTCCAAGAACAATTTAGTATCAATTTGTGGTCAGGCATCCTAAACGGACAGCTGATTGGTCCGTTCGAACTACCGGACCGACTGAACAGCGAGGCCTACTTGCAATTTCTACGACGTGATCTCGGCGTCTTATTAGAAGATGTAGACCTATTAACGCGGAGAAATATGATTTTTCAAAACGACGGCGCTCCATGCCATTTTGCTAGAAATGTTAGACAACATTTGTCTGAAACATTTCCAGGCAGATGGATCGGTCGTAGAGGGCCCATTGCGTGGCCGCCACGGTCCACCGACTTGAACCCCATAGATTTTTTCGTCTGGGGATACTACAAGGAATTAGCATACGCCAAGGACATTACAAACGTCACAGTGTTAAGAACAAAATTAAGACAAGCGGAAGAAACAATAAAAAACAACAGAATTGCATTTATAAATTTAAAAGAAAACTTTTTTAGACGATGTAGAATATGTATTGAGCACGAAGGTCGTCATTTTGAAAACTTTCTTTAAGCGATCGAATAATAAATTCTTTGAAAATAATGTTTTGTTTCATTTATTAAGTTATAATAAACCTTCAAAGGTTATTAAAGATGGCAGCAGGAACAGTTATTTTTGACCTTCAAATAATAAATTTTTAGCTTTTCTACAATCATTTTTGGTTTATTAATAAATAATTGGAATTAAAAAAAAAATTATTCAGAAGTCGAGTTTTATGAAATTTTCACCTTGCTGTCTTTGATGGCCGATTTAAGCCAAAGTAGCCCTATTAAGTACTTTTTTTTTTAATTATTATGAAAGCAGAGAGTCGAGAAAAGTTTTTACACATACTTAGAAACCATGAATTCGCCTGTTTAGATTTTTAATTTAAAGATGAATTTTTAAGTAATTATTCACTAACATTCAAATTTTGACTTTACACTACTGTTTTCTAAATTTCCACTAAAGTTACGAAGCTGATTATTTTAGACATAAAAGAAGCACTAAAGATAATTCAGTGGCATAAAGAAAAACATTAAAATATGTTCAACTTTTTTTTATTAAAAATTTTTAAGTTCTTTAGATCGAAATTTTCAAAAAGTGAGAAAAAAAATTATTACTCTAAAACTACGAATAATCGCGGAACATACATGGGGGTGATTCGGATACTCCAAGAGGTGCTCTAACTCTGGACTTTCGCTTGACACTATTTTTTGGGACACCCTGTATAATACAACGTCATCAGAGCTCTCACGTGAGCGACGTTGCCGCTCCGCTCCGCGCGTGCAAGCAGTCTGTTTGTCAACGAGATGCAGTTCTGCGTACGTGCAAGCTAAGCGTGGCAGTAAATGTTACGCCACGCACACGTCACGGTGTGGCTGACCCCAGCCGGGCCACAAAAAAAAACTGTGATAAATAGATTGTCTGAGTATGTCGCTGTAATGTCTACAGTTTGTCAGAGATTGTCGCTTGCGCGTTTCAGAGATCTGTGTGGCCCGGCTGGGGATACGTTACCCCAGCCGGGCCACACAGATCTCGAAAACGAAACGACCTAGTGAAAATCTGTTTGCTGATATAGAAAGGCGGCAGTTTGTCGGACAAGTTTGAGTTTTCATCGATCTCGCGTTTAAGGGGGCTGTGTGGCCCGGCGGGGGTAACGCTACCCCAGCTGGGCCACACAGATCTCCTAAACCAAACGACATAGCGAAAATCTGTTTGCTGATATAGATAGGCGGCAGTTTGTCAGAGTTTGTCGGACAAGTTTCATAGTTTGTCTATCCACCATTTCAGAGCTCACCTGCAGCAAAGTTGCTGCAACTGAGCTAGCTGGATCTCGAAAACAAAGCGACGTAGAGAAAAACTGTTTGCTGGAATAGTGAAGCGGTGGTTTGTCGGAGTTTGTCGAACAAATTCCACAGTTTGAGACATGCGTATATCCGAGATATGTGTGGCCCGGCTGGAGAAACGTTACCCCAGCCGGGCCACCTGGATCTCGAAAACGAAACGATCTAGCAAAAATCTTCTTACTGACAAAGATAGGTGGTAGTTTGTCGATACATTCTTCAAAGATTCAGAGTTTGTCGACGCCTCAATCCAAGGAACGAAAGATTTCTTTACTTGGGTAAATAGTCTAGGAGCCTGGAGTTCCAAATGTGCGAGCTTACGTTATTTTTTATGTTTTATGCACTTACTTACAATAAGAAGTTAATGTTAAATAGTTAATTGAGTTCAGTGATGAAACAGTAACCGTTAATATTTAAATTAATGTAAATCCTCGATGAGTGATTAATATATTTTAAATGTATTATTTATGCAACATTTGGCGTCTAGTCTCCTTGTCTATCTATATGAAGTAATGTACAGACGCGTACAACTTTCGCGCGGTATTCAGAGACATGATCGCGAATACGATCATGTCTCTGAATACCGCTCCAAGCTTAAATGGCTTCCCATTCGCAGGCGTAGAGATCTCCACATCCTTTCTCTTCTATACACAATATTATTTAATCCTACTAGTCCTGAATATCTTAAAGATCGTTTCACCTTTAGGTCCTCCTGCCATGATCGCAGCTTACGTTCCACGAATACATTAATTCTTGACATACCTGGTCACACTACAGATTACTATTCTTATTCTTTCACTGTCCATGCTGTCCGTCTATGGAACAGCCTCCCGGAATGCATAAGAGGGGCCAGATCCTTGAATATTTTTAAGAACATGGTACGGAGCCACTATATATCACTAGATTCTTAGTGTTTTCATTGTTCGTTGTTGTATATTATGTATTTTTTGGTTTTTGTATATTATGTTCAATATTTTTTTAATTTAAACCTAGATTTTAGTTATTTTTTTTGCACTACCCTTAACGTCATGTACCTACTGTCTCTAATTTTTATGTTTTGATGGTTGCCTGGAAGAGATTGCTTACTAGCAATAAGGCCGCCAGTTGTACCTTCTCGTGTATGTCTGTGTTCCCGACTACTTATGTTGTAATGTGTGTGCAATAAAGTATATTATTATTATTACTTTCTTTAAAAAATCGATTTTAATAAGTGCATGCAAAGTAAGTTTTATGAGGTTTTGTTTGTTATATGTATATGCTGAAAAGAATAATTTTTGTATAAAGCATCCATAAAGTTTTTAAAGAATTTATTGTTTCATGTTAAAAGTTGTTGTCCTTTCCACCCACTCCGTATATCAACGAGAGTAAACATTAAAATAAAACTAGTAGAAAAAATTGGTTTGTTTGCAACGAAAATAAATCTATGTGTTCCTATAGATTTTACATCTCTTGAGATGGACTTTGAATTAAAAAAGTGAGATGAATTAATTGAATTGACTTCAATCAAAATATCTTTGGTAAAAGTATAAAACTTAGGAAAATAAAAAACCTCACCATGTTGCGGAAAACAATTTGATTATCTATGGGTAACCATCTTATGGATAGGTAATGGAATTGTTTTTCGCAACATATTAAATTCATAATTTTTTTACTTTAATATAATTCTCATTTGAAAGTAGGTTGAATCTATTCCAATCCATTAATAATGATAGTCGCACTAACACATCACAATATTACTATAAACGTTACTGCATTTCATTCGCGTACTCGTGCAAATACTATACTAATAGTTTTTGTTTAATCAAAATGGAGCCAGGCTTTCCAAAGTTAAAGCGTTGTAAAGTTTTACCGTGGGGGGCATGAAAGGACAACAACTTTTAACATGAAAGCAATGAATTCGTAATAAACTTTATGGATGTTTTATACAAAAATTATTCTTTTCAGCATAGGTATACAAGGTATTTCATAATAACCAATAAATAATCAATGCGTTATCTAAAACTAATTATTAAATTGTGTTTACCCGTAATGTCATTCAACCCAAAATTTTCATGTAAATCATAGACATGATGATGATACTATGATATACATGAAAATTTTGGGTTGAATGACATTACGTGTAAACACATTTAAATAATTAGTTTTAGGTAACACATTGATTATTTATTGGTTATTATGAAACACCGTGTATAACAAACAAAACCTCATAAAACTTACTTTTTTAAAGAAAATTCTACGCGACTGCACATTACTTCATATAGATAGAAAAGGAGATGTGGGGCTAGCAATCTGAATCGAGGAGTTTGTATGGCAATTTTAATAGCGACACGGCGGTAAGTAGCAGAACTAAAATTTGGAAGCACGGAGGCATGACTTTTTTTCGACTGTATTCGATTCGAGCTCACTCGATATCGAATTCTAGCTGTGGGGCTAGCACGCATCGCACTTCTAGTATGGCAATTTTATTAGCGCCACGGCGGTGAGTAGCAGAACTAATAAAATTGCCATACAAACTCCTCGATTCGGATTTCGAGTCGATTTTCGATTCTCCTGCATGCTAGCCCCACTGTTTGTATGAAAATTGGAAGCACGGACCTCCATTTGACGTACGGTTTCGGACAATTCGATGCTTGTGTATCGAAAACCGTCTCACTAGCAATTTTACAGTGAGAAGCACGGTGAGAAGTAATTAATTTATTTTTATTTTACGAAAAAATATTAAAATAAAATATGGAGAATGCTCAGAGGCCCCCTTCCGAGCTATTGTTTGGCATGGCGTATGATAGAGGCACGAAGAAGAGAAAAGGAACAAATAAGCCTTTCGGCCGCGTACGAAACTGAAGCTTCGTAACCAGATGCGATCGAATACTTTTCGTCCTTGTACTAACCAGTTCCGAGCTATTGTTTGGCATGGCGTATGATAGAGGCACGAAGAAGAGAAAAGGAACAAATAAGCCTTTCGGCCGCGTACGAAACTGGAGCTTCGTAACCAGATGCGATCGAATACTTTTTCGTCCTTGTACGTAACCAGTTACGATTGAATACTTTTTAATCCTCGTACGAAACTATGTAATGAGTCTCGTAACCAGATACGATCGAATAATTTTTCGTCCTTGTACGAAACCACTCAACAATATAAAACCACCTATCAGAAAATCAAACAACCTAGAAGGATGGCACAACAACATCAAGCGATTCAAAGGGAAGAAGTATCCCACAATCCCACAAAGTATCTGTTAGATACTTTGATGAAGGAGACAAATCGTCGTAATGAATAAATAAATGATGCACTAAAAGAATTCAAAGAAGGAAACATTTCTGTAGGGCATTATCTCGAAATTATTTATTCTTATGCTTTCACATTTTAATTTTTCATTTATGACTTTTATATGAAAATAATAAAATATCTTATTTCTACTTTGACTACTTCTAACTTTTATGTAAGTTGCTTATGATCAGAAAAAAGAAAACCAGTAATACACCAAATGTCAAATGATTACTTATAGTATTGTACAAAAACACGAAAAAGTTTTTGATCGTAACTGGTTTCATGCAAGGACGAAAAAGTATTCGATTGTAACTGGTTACGAAGCCTCAGTTTCGTACGCGGCCAAAACCCAAATAAGAAGGTGAGTTTACGTTTATTACATTGCTATTATTATGTCGTTGTTTTGTGTGATGACTTTGTTATTTTTTTAGTTAACCAATAGTTTCGGTGCAAAATTATTCCGGTATCGTTTCAGGGACATTCACCTAAGATTGTTTCTTCGTAATACTTATGATCCGGCAAAAATAAACCATCGGGAGTTTACAAAAAGTTCGTAGTACGTTCAAATCTTTGAATGCAGTCCATATTCAGATAACAGTGCAAACGTTGGCATGCATGCAAACATCTTGCACTGCTCACGGACGGACGTAAAGCTGAAATTAGACGGTTAATTTTTGCTTTCATTTTCGATGCTTCATCGATGAATGACTGAAAATGAAATATATAAATTGACGTTCACCGGAATGTGACTTCGCGATGAAAGCGTCCGGCTTCCGATTGTTTTCACTAGCATCTTGCATCATTCATCGGCAGTGAACGACAAGTGAAACGTCTAAACAGCCGACAGCTCATTCACAGTTCACTTCTCATGCTGCCGCGTCGCCACGGGCGTTGTGTTCTCGCGAGAATTCCACGAGGAATAGCCCATACAAACAACGCAATTCACTGTTCATCGCAGAAATTAATCACTTTTGATGAAGCGTCTAATTTGACTTAAGCACTGATCAATTTTGGACCAAGCTTAACTTTGAATTAAGAACGAAAGTTCTGTGAGTCTGTCAAGTTGACAGTCAATGCTATTAGAAAAGAAATATTGGAAGAAGAAATGTATTGACCTCCAGTATCTTTACAGAGCACTTCTGTATGTATATATTCTACTAAGTAGTAGATATTCTACTAATAATATATACTACTAATAATAATAATAATAATAATATTCTCTAATAAATGTGTATAAAAGATATTTACCTATTCGTAAAGTATGGTGTTATGTTTCCGAACTTACCACTCCACACAACTTGTTAAGTAGGTAGCTTATGTTTTTTTGAGGTTTTCGCGGGATTCGATACTTATCAGTTAGGTGCTGTATTTTTTAATATGACGTGTTGTGTTGAAGTGTATTTTTGATGTGAAATCACTGTAGTTTCGTGTCAAAAAGGAGGACTTGGCTATATGGGCTTGATTCCTATCGCCTTCTTAAAACTTAAAACCAAAAAGCTATGGCATATTAACGAGAGTTTTCGATAGGAACCAAATGTTATTCCCGAGTACTCAATATCAACTCGATAGGGGTGCGTGCTGCCAATAGTTCGATGAATCGAAATCGAATCGAGGTGAGTTACTTATCGATTCTCCTGCGTGCTAGCCCTACAGATGCCAAATGTTGCTTAAATACATTTAAAAAATATCAATCACTCATCGAGGATTTACATAAATTTAAATATTAACGGTTACTGTTTCGTCACTGAATTCAATTAACTATTTTACATTAATAATATATCAAAAATTATTAAAATATAACGAATCCTTGCACATTTGCGACTCCAGGCTCCTAGACTATTTACCCAAATAAAGAATTCTTTCGTTCTTTGGATTGAGGCGTCGACAAACTCTGAATCTTTGATGAATGTATCGACAAACTACCACCTATCTTTGTCAGTAAGCAGATTTTTGCTAGGACGTTTCGTTTTCGAGATCCAGGTGGCCCGGCTGGGGTAACGTTTCTCCAGCCGGGCCACATATATCTCGGAAATGCGCATGTCTCAAACTGTGGAATTTGTTCGACAAACTCCGACAAACTACCGCTTTACTATTCCGGCAAACAGTTTTTCTCTACGTCGCTTTGTTTTCGAGATCCAGCTAGCTCAGTTGCAGCAACTTTGCTGCAGGTGAGCTCTGAAATGGTGGATCGACAAACTCTGACAAACTGCCGCCTATCTATATCAGCAAAAAGATTTTCGCTATGTCGTTTGGTTTTGGAGATCTGTGTGGCCCGGCTGGGCCCAGAGATCTGTGTGGCCCCAGCCGGGCCACACAGATCTCTGAAACGCGCAAGCGACAAACTCTGAAACTTGCCGACAAACTCTGACAAACTCTAGACATTATAGCAACATACTCAAACAATCTATTTTTCACACTTTTTTTTTGTGACCCGGCTGGGGTCAGCCACACATCTCCAGGTTGAATGATCTAAGCTTTTAAAGGATCCGGGATTGTAGGTTTTGTTTTATACCTATCTATCTGTAATTACTTTGTCATTGAAATTTCTATAAAATGTGCAACTACCGCAATAGTCTCTTCCAACCATCCTAAGGTTGACTGGTAGAGAATGCCTAAGGCATTAAGTCCGCCTTTCTACTTATTTTGTACATAAAGAATAATAAAATAAGTAAATAAGAGGGAGGGAACACGTGTGCTCGCAGTGATTCCTTTTTTTGACTGTGCGACAAAGAGAGTTATCTTTCTTCGCGTTGGAATGGTAGCCTAGTCACAGTAACACGGTGACAGCGCAGGCCAGCACCTGTAGTCATTAAAAGGAAAGGAGAGGAAGTCCGCTCTAAACACAGCACGATTCGCGTTGTACGTTGTGATATAGGTATAATTAAATTATATTGTTTGTCTACATAAGTTATAAGTGAAAGATGAATGTCACATCACCAAATAAGTTTTAGCACGATAACATTGATTTACTACCAAACGTAGATAACGCATGAACGTTCGAAAAGTGGGCCTGCGAAGAACTGTCCGATCGCGACTCGTACAGCTCTTTTGAATAGTGAGGATAGTGCCGACGGCTAGTCGGCACGTAAACATGCCGAAGTGCGCGTTCAAAAGTTGTGGAAACAAGAGCCAGAAACGGCAGAAAAAAATGGGATTTCATATTTTGCGTGAGTAAACTCATTATACATCTTATCATGTATTTAACTATGCGTTTTATACGCAAAAACCAATTAAAAACAACTAGGTATTTTAATCATAAGCAAGTTGCTCCGCGTCAGTGTCAGTACATAGCAATCGTCTCGCTCGCACTCGAGTCCTTTCACGATGTGTTGTCTCATTCATGCGTTGAAGCGACGATCAAGGTCGGGATGTCCTAAGCACGATAGCAATTTCGAGCATTATGTCTAAGAATGGTTGATATTTTTGTAGCAATGACGAAAAATCGGTGGCTAGGTATGAAATGACGTACTTCACTCCGTTGTCGATTTACTGGTGACAGATTTCATGCGCGTTTTCGTATGAAATGCTCTATCTACGTTTGGTAGTAAATCAATGCACGATAAGAATAAACTTAGTATATTAGTCCCACCCTCCCCCAGTGGTAGTGCCAGGGGTATGGTGGGTCGGGAGAAGTATATTCTATGTGCGTGAGAAAGAGACGTGAGACAACTTCAGAGCGGACTAGAAATTTCGCGCGGACTCTACCTCGGAGAGCAGTTGTTCGGTTGTTATTTAACTCGCTCTGAGAACGCGTTCAAACTCTAAACTTAAAAATCTATTCAATATAGACCTTTAAAAAAAACATAAAAATCTTCAACCAAGAATCTAACCTAACCCAACCATTATTAAGATGTGTGCAAATACAAGTCAAATGAAAAAAAAATTGACTCTACACCTGTTCGGAAATTGGGAGATTGCAGCAATATCTTTTTAAGTATGTACATGATTTTTCATTTCTCTTTCTAATAGATGATGTCGAAGAATATGGCAGCAAAATCATCCAATCATCTAAGAGTTAGACGGTCAACCGTTAGAGCGTGCCTATGTATACGTAAAGGTGTCCCCAGCCTCCAATCCACATATAATTTGAAAATCCTGGGTTTTTGTTAAATAAGTTAATACCACTAAAACTCTTTAATAACTTTTTATAGCTAACTCTATAATAAATATCCTTTTCTTCACTTCGATTGTGATTTTTTCCAGATCCTGAGCGTGCGCGGCAGAAGGAAGTTACGACCCTTTTTGGTTCTAGGCTGTGAGGGCGAATTTTCGGTTCTTTCCCAGGGTCGACCTCTTGTGACCACCTGGCTAAATCGTGCCGATATTATTATGTAAGCTGTGCTAAATATTTTTGACTTGGGCTAATAAATACGACAAACAACAAAGAATCAATTATATTACTTATTTATAAACATAAAACTATTACAAACTGTTAGAAAATCCTATAATAATGAATACTTACTCTCTCCAAATACGTTACATAATAGGTACAAAAATTAAAAGCACCTTCACCTAAATATTTAAAGTGTTTAAAATCACAATTATGTAGAATTGACTATTTGATTCAATGAAATTGGAATGAAAAAATAAGGCATTCTGTAGGTTATCATAATTTTTGTTTATTAAGTATGTAGGTATACATACATTTGCTGTAGTCATGCCGGGCAATTGAAAAACAGTCATCGTTGTTTATAAAACTTATGAATGTAAACAATAATTTTTTGTCTTTTAAATGTATATACATACATAGTATAATTATTTATATTCAATTACCATTATTTTAAACTTAGAATTTATTTACCTAGGTACACTCACATCGTAATCCTTACTACTTATTAAGTTAATAACAGTGTTATGATATATTTTAAATAGGTACTTCGGATTAATTAATTTTTTTACGTAAGTACTTCGTTTTGTTAAGAGCACAGCTATAAAAGATTAGTTTTTTTTCTCATTGTAATCATTCCTTTTTTTTTGGCTTGGTGACAATGGTAAAGTTGTGACCATAAGGGTCCGACCGCCCCAGACGGAACTGCAGCGCAGCGCAACTGCGCGACAGTACGCGACAAAGAATTCTTTATATGAATGCAGTTTAGTTCCGCTGCCGCTTGTGCGTTTTGTCGCATATAGATTCGTATGAAAAATTCTTTGTCCCTCCGCCGCTTGTGCGTTTTGTCGCATATAAATTCATATAAAGAATTCTTTGGCCCGCCGCCGCTTGTGCGTTTTGTCGCTTATAAATTCATATAAAGAATTCTTTGTCCCGCGCCGCTTGTGCGTTTTGTCGGTTATAAATTCATATAAAGAATTCTTTGTCGCGTACTGTCTCACAGCTCCGCTTGGTGCGGTCGGACCTTTAATGCACTTATAAAAAATCGTGAACGGTTCTGCGCGCTATGAGATTAAGGTTTTGATTCAATCTGTGCAAGCTGTCAGCCTTGGTTGGACGGTCAGAATGTTAGTATTTTGGCGCCATTGCATATTACGTCGACTAAGTTTCAAGTGCATCGTTTGTTGGTCAGAACAAAAATGAGTATCTAAATAGTTTTGATGTTGTAAAACAACAACTCGGCGCTTTTTATTTCTTTACAATACCGTCTAGGTATTCTATGAGTGTCGATAAATATGTGCATGAAACTGCAAATCACCAGAATTAAAACACTCCTACCATTGATTTACTACCAACATAGATAGAGCGCTTCATACAAAAACGCGCTTGAAATCTGTCACCTAATCGACTATACATTTCGGCGTGTTGACGTGCCGACAGCTAATCATTTACTATGGAAAAGAACTGCACGAGTCGCGATTGGGCAGTTCTTCACCGGCCCACTTTTCGAACGTTCATGCGTCATCTACGTTTGGTAGTAAATCAATGACTCCTACTATCAAAAAGCTTTGCCAAGGTTCGGTTTTTAAATTCACATCCGTGTTCGCACGAGCCGTTTTTCCATGCAAACGTAGTCTTCTGTTTCCTTCCTGGATAATGGCAATAGTTGGTCTATTTTTTCCAATAAAATTTATGGCCACTATGAGACTTCCTATGTTTTCCCTTTTTTGTTAAGTTAATTATTCAAAGAGATTTAAACCTTCGTAAACAGACCTGATTTTCTGCTATATTCAAACATCCAGCAAAAGATTATAATTATTAAAAAAGCAAAACATAGTAACACAGCCAAAGCCTTTCTTTAAGGTTAAAAGTTATTATATCAGTCTGGTTTTAGCGGAGAAAACAGAGGACTACGAAACGTATATTTTGTGTAGGTACTTTTCAAATTTTCGGTCCGAGCTGCAGTTGTCCCTCCCTATCGCGCTCAGTTCAGTTGTTCGGACACACAGCGCGGCAGCAATACATCTTACAAATACCTATTCTTGAATTCTCTTGACCGTAGTGTTTCCTCTTAATACACTTTCTTATGCAACAGTTTCATAAAGCTAACTTGCTTTAACAATGTTTTAAAAAATCCTAAAACTAAAAAGTTTTTCTCTTTTTGTTTAGACTATTAGGCGCATAACACATTGCACCGGACACCGCCCCGGTGTGCGGCGCTGCGGTTTTTAATTTTGACTGAAGAATCTTAATTTGTATACAAAAACCGCAGGGTATAACACACTCACACCGCATGCCCGTGCGGTTGTGCGGCGCGCGCGACGGCACCGCACTCCCGGACGGTGATGCGGTGCGGTCCGCGGGGTATGCCACACTGTGCCGCAGTATCGAACGGATTTTTGCGTAGAAAGGACGTGCATACGCGTAATAGATCTTGACATAGATAATGCGGCGATGCGGGGCGTCGTGCACCGCAGCTCCGGACGGTGATACGGAGCAAACCGTACGGTGGCACGGTTCCGTGCCGCCGCAGCCGCATGCGGTTTTCGTCCCTCCGTAAACCGCAGCGGTGTCCGGTGCAATGTGTTATGCGCCTTAGACTATAGACATTGCTATTTACATACATATTAGGGATTGTCGACAATTTAATAAAATAAACTATAATTTACATATAAATACATAAAATATACTTGGATGACATATCGTTGTGCACTCACAACTTTAGACTTAAGTTAATAAAAATCAGTCACAATATTTTCCAAACTGTAAAAGTAGGTACTAAATGTGTGTAAACAATCGTACACAACATAGGTGTTAATAATTTTACACCAATGTTTATACACTCTATAGTTTCTGAAACATTCTTATTTCAGTTATGGCCAATTTCACCAAGCTATCACAAACAAATAAATGAAAGGTGAAAAAGTGCCCAAGAAGGCCCAAGACGTATCACTTTTTGTTTTTAATGAAAAGAATGTGACAAGGTTAGTGAAACTGGCCATTTAGTGTTTAGCTATCTATCGCATAATAACCGTTATGACATTCATTGACAACTTACTTTAATCTAGTGAAATAATAGACAAGGCATTTCTATGATATCAGAACCCTTAATATAGAATTTACGTACAGATCCCGGCAAATTAGTTGAACAAAGACGACTGCTGTCTTTTTTTTTATTGCAGATAAGTTGGCAAACAATCAAACTGCCCACCTGATGGTAAGTGGCAACAGTCACCTATAATACATGTGGCTCCTGTGAGATTCGCAGCAGAACTGCAACCCCCACAAGAACCACAGTGTTCGTTGCCAACTTGTGACTTAGGATGTAAAGTCACGGTACCCAGTAATTTCAATGCCATATCTTACCCTTCAAACCGGAACACAGCAATGCAAGCACTGCTGCTTTGCGGCAGAAATAGGTAAGACGGAGGTACCCAAGCACACGACCCTGGTACAGAATCTCCCTCCGGTAAAATGTCTGTGTAGGTGCAATAGTAAGAAATAAGTGTTATGTAACTGTTTGCCTGTAAGATTAAAATTTTCATACGGTCTTATTCATAAACGCAGGCGAAGCTAAATAAAGTGTTTTGTTTCTGTCACTAATATGAACAATGAAAAAGATGAAACATATTATAAGAGTCTAATAGCTATTCAAAGTTTATTGTACGTTTATGAGTAAGAGGCAAGTTCTTTATAATTTTTTTTTTCTCTAAATCTGCTTCGGTGCTACGTTTTGTGGATAGCAAACGTAGTGCGGGACACGAGGCCGTGCGATTAAAATTGCGCAGATGGGAGCCATTTTTTGTTCAAGTTCTGTGCCGTCATAAGCAATTGCACATAATTGGGTATCAAAACAGTTGTGATACTATTATCATATTTCGAGTCGCATGCGTGTTTAAATGTCTCCAATTATGCGACAATCAACCAATTCGTTTTAGTGAGACTTACAATAAACATTACTTCATTCATGGTGTTTTTAACAAGAATCAAATCTGTAAAGTTACATTTATTTAATCTATAGCGACACACGGCTACACAACAACACCAAATATTATTGGAAACTTTTCGTACGACAATTTTAAGGTACATTAAAAATCTTAAGGTGCAGAACAACGCTTATACATACAATTTAACATCTAAATTTGAATCTCATTTTCATAGCTTATACGAAGTTAGGGACATTTTGGAAATCTAGCATAACTACTGCAGGGTCCTAGTCAAAATGTCTTTCGAAAAACACTGTCCTGTCTTTCGGTATTAGAATGCAAATGAAATTGGTTCACGCCCAGGAAATCTTTAGATTAGTGTTTCGTTATTGTACAGTAAGCTCTCATTCAAGCTATACATTTACACTACGAACGCCGCCACTATAACGTGCGACATAAGAACGGTCCAAAGGTTTACTTACTGTACCTCATACCCGGTAAACTTTTATTCGATATTTTCATACTTTCAAACAGTCATATAAAACTCAATCAAGTGGAAAAAAATTGTAATGACCATTATCACAACAATATAGGTACTGTGTTTCAATAAAAACCGGGAAAAAGTAAACAATTTTTTCTCTTTATAACACGTTATTTGTATTTAAACTGTATAAATAAGTAGGTAACAGTAAAAATTTTAAAACCAGTTTTGAAGTTGTTGAAGTCTTAATCTTAAAACATTATACAGGGTTAATTGTAAAACACCTGCATCATTAACTACAACGTTTGTTTTACGAGTTTTAAGATAACTCAATAAATTAAATAAAAATCAAATTTCAAGTTTTTTATTGCACTGTCGTGACATTGATAAGTCTATGTTTCATTTATAAACGACGACGGAAGACGACGATACACGCTCGCGCGCTGTTCGCGTAGAGTTACAAACATTCTGGAGGTCCTAAATTAAAATTTATGTTTGTATGACAGTAAAATATAGCGAATTATCAAAAGTCGTAAAACAAACGTCGTTGTTTATGATATTAGCTGTCTAATCCTGCGAGGTCGCAGGTGTTTTACAAATAATCCTGTATATTATACTAAAGATTGCGGATAACTGCGTAGATTAAAAAATAACCTAAAATAACAAGAAACGCTTATCAGAGCGCCAAATGAGTTATGTTAAAAATCTGCAACAGTGAATTTCGAAAGGCATACATATCTAGGGGGTGGAGTGGGATTTGTAGCATTCGTTTGACAATACCCTGGATAAGTCACTGTCACTGGAATCGAATCCCGGAACGCTAGCTCTAAATTGACTGCATTGTTATAGGGCAACTTACACGGATTAACCATTAGATCACAAATGCTTTTATTTGGCTCAACAATTACCCCATTTATAATAGTTACTTTACAAGTCTTGAATAGAGTATGGCAGTTTTATAAATTTATTGTACTTAATACGTAGTTAAGGCTGCATTAACAAAACTCCTCATGTCAACCTGAACTTGGAAGCCCTAAATAAAACTAAATTCTGTTGAGTAACTAAATACCTTTTTACCTCACTCACAACCTGAAAGATTCTGTTAATCATTCGAAATATGAGTGCAAAAGTGCATTTTGTCCGCTAGCATGGAAACAGTTTTTATAATTTGAAAATTTCTATTCAGTTTTTTTTCTACAGGCAGTCTACTGAAGAAGCCTTCAATACTCCTTTCATGACAATGCGCGAAACTCACTTTTAGAATAATCTCACTGGTTAGCACGACTGCATAAAAAATATCTTTTTACTTAGTTTACAAACACAAGCATAAGTTTTGAACTTTAAATATTGTCAAATGTAGTAATTTCACTTTTAATTTTAAAAAAATAAACACAAATGTAATATATTTTTTAAGCTGTTTTGCACCAGCATTTTCCTCGCTGTAGTGAGGTGAAAAGTTGTATGTTTTGCTCGGTAGCAAAGTTATTCTGCATATCGTACCATTAAAAACCTCGATACAAGCACTCTCTCTAAAAAAACTATTCTGCAGCTTTGTATAACAAATAACTATTCTTATAGTTGGTAGCTTTTGAAATTGCAACTTGATGGTTTACATGCGTAGAAGGCATCAAAATTGTCTGATAAGTACCTATCCAATTTTGTACATTGCATTACAGATAAAATTAAGTGTGAACTTATTACTATTTTTTACATAAGATAAGTATCGCTTGCACGCTAGGCCTGCGCGAAAATAAGCCTCTCCAATCAATTGTTATTCAACCTTTCAACTCTACTTTTACATATTTAGAAATTTTGGAATACTCACAGACAGCGCGCAGACATAAAACAGTAAAGAGTCCAGTTTTATCAAGTAACTAGACAAACTTTGTGAATTAAAATTTCGCCTAGTGCGAAGTACAAAACCATCAATGTAGTAGATATGACTATATTTAATTGGACGCTAAATGATATATGATATACATATTAGTTTGTCGACTACAGATGGCAACAAGTTACTCGTTCCTCTCGGACAGTCGCAATCGACCAAAAGATGGAATAGGTTTTCTCAATTCATAAACAGAATAATGAAAACATTTGACACATAATTGATGTAATTTGCATACCTATACTTATTTGGATAATAATAAGATATAAGACCACAAACACATGATCAATCAAATAAATATTTTCTTTCTTTCTTTAAATTTTCTTCGACAACCACCTTTTTTATAACGACAAGATATTTAAATTGACAGTTTCTATTAAACACTATACAGTGACTGGCCTGAACACGTAAACGGAGTCGTCGAGCCAGTAGTAGGCCTGCGAGAAGTCTCCCTCGCACAGGTAGGGGACCCTGGACCATGCGCACAGCTCGAAGCCCATCTCCGTGCTCATCCATTTGGTGAACGTCGAGAGCTGGTCTTCGAAGGTAACGCCGTCGATTGGTAGCCTCTCTTCCGGCTTGTGGTCTGGTGTCACTGAAAAGTCACCATAAATATCACTTCATCAAATCATCATCATTTTACCAGAGGGAGTTTCTATCAATAGCTTGCATTGCTGTGTTGTCCTTTGAAGGGTAAGACTGGTACTGAAATCATAGCCACAGAGACTTATAAGCATCTTACTCCTGAATCCATACTTAAATATTATAAATGCGAAAGTAACTCTGTTTGTCTGTCTGTCGCGCTTTTACGCCAAAACTACTGAACCGATTTAAATGAAAGGACATGTCCTCTTTTGGGCTAAGAATATAATTATTTATTAACCAACATGTTTCAGGTATTATTGTAAAGAGTACTCAAAAATCTAGGGTTTAGAATGAAATTTAGGTTTTTTTAGGCCTGCAAATTCAAAAAAACAGCAATTTTATGATTGACTTTCATAGTATGTAAAACAAAGCGATTTTTGTATGGAAACCAATGACAAGTTACTGAAACGTGTCACAAACGAATAAATAAGTAACAAAAGCGCACAAACGATGTGATAGTGAGTGACTTTCTGACTAAAATTCACATAAATTACATTTTTAATGTTTTATCAAGATTTACGAAAAACATGGCTGTATGAACTTAGCTCCCTTTGCCTTCTCTTGCAGAAGTGACAGCGTCAAAAAAGCCTCGTTTAATTTTGTGATTTTAATGATCGTGATCGCTTATAATCTAAGCAATCACAATACATCACAATACTTTTTATTAAGAAGTGCACAATCTTGTGTTGTTGCCGCAATGACTGTCAAATTAAAGGCAGCGCAGACGTTATAGATTTTTCCTTCGACAATAAACCCCCAGGTGACCACATATTGAATTGGATTGCAAATTAGCAGCATTGCAGGTCACTGCTGGTAACAAACAAGCATCTCTGACTCTGACCAAAAAAATGATACATGTAATCAATAGGTCCATGCTATTAAAATGAAATCTAGCACAATAAATGCATTGGTTGGTGGCAGATGACTTCTATACTTTGTAGCAGTGTGTTTGTGCAGCATTTGTTAGGATAAGCCCCTGGCTGTAGTGTCTAGTGTGTGATGCCTGTTTTACTCTGCCTACTCTTAGGATAAGCACCTTCCTTACAGTAATGAAATATCAACATAAATAAAATATACTGGTCTGTTCTTAAGAATGCTACAGTTTTACTATTTCAATAACAAAAGATTTTTTACAAAACAAATGCTAATTAATGAAGTCATTATAATGAACTAAGTGCAAAATTCTCTAAGATTACTATAATGCTAATTCAAAGTGTTAATATTTACTTCTATATGACTACATACCCTCGATTTTATCATGGGTACTAAATATGTAATATGAAGTGTTGAATAATTATAATGGTGGAAACTATGTGAAAGGGCTGTAATATAGAAACTGGTTGCAGGTATGAAATAAAACCCAGAAATTATGTAACTTTTATTTATTCAATTTCAACATCTTCCCTCATTAGTACGTCATTTCAAAATTGAGCCAGTGGTGTTATATGAGTTTGGTGCGGAGCCCATCCTAAATTCATGGATTTCATTTGATTTTTCCTCTTATCAGCAGTCTCATGTGATAGATCATTTTCTTGAATATGTTCTCCAAAATATGACTTAGCTTGCTTAATTTAATATGTTCCAAGACTGATTAAAATTAAATTGAATATTTTCATTCTGGGGAACATTCAAGTGTGGAATTTAAGCATCAATATGTACAAAGATGGCTTCTAATGCCCTATTTAAAATAAATTGACCACCAGGTTGGTTGGTCGCTTACTGCAGCTAGCAGTGTAAGTTATAAGATTTCTTTTGAAATAGGTAATTAGAGGACTTTTGTAAGTACAATTTTAGTAACCTCTAATAAAACAATGGAATTGTTTGAATCAGACCCAAAGAGTATAACTTATAGTTAGATTTCTACTGGACAGGTTTTCCCTGCTTATATGGGCTATACCTAAATGTAAAGGTGCATATTGATTTTTTAAGCAATAACACTTTTTTATATAAGTAAACATGAGTTTTTGAAATGTATACCCGAGAAGCAATTCTGCAAAGGGATTCCTTAGCCCATAGTCTGACTTAATATAAACCTAAGGCCTTTTTAGGCTTTGAAAAAACCTCACCTAATTGAGTTAAGCAAGAGAACAATAAAACAAATTGTGTGACTGTTAAACCTGTCCAGTATTTACATACTATATCAGTGGAATTTTCTATATTTTCAAATTCAATTAGTTTCTGTTCTTTGATTTTATTGTTAGTAAGTCAAGCATGAATTATTTGGTGTAAACAATACAGTGAACTTATATTACCGTAAAAATGCAAAATCATATTGACTCATGTGATTTTCACAGACTCTGGCATTACTTTACGAATATTTTACAATCCCCGAGGATCTTCTTTCTTAAATATAATGGTACCATTCGACATTCCAAATTATAGCACTCTGGTACAAAAAAAATGAGAAGTTGTATCAGGAGTGCGACTGTAACCTGGAAGTATAACATTTTGTTGTTCAATTCTTGGGTCTGGTTACTTCGTACGTTCAAATTACGAGAAAACTTAGTCCAGTTAGCAAGCCAATATTTAAATCACATGTAAAATCAAGAACCTGAGCATAGCTGTAGAAAATAAAAGATACTATTTTGTGAAAGGAAGGAAGGTTACACACATACACACAAACAATAAACAAAAGTCAAAACGACAGCTACAGTGGCATTGACATATTGACAATGACATCCTTTTAATTGCCAGTAAAAAAAACTAAATGTGGCCCTGCTAAAGAAACAATAAAAAAAAACATTTTTAATTTTTTTCTCCTAAATGCAGGCCTTAATATTTTTAATATTCATGGATAAACATCCTTCTCATAAAGTTCTATTTCCGTCATAAATTTTTAAACTGGTTAAAAAAGGTTCACAATAAAATTCCACGTTCCATACAAAAAGTGGACATGTCCTTTGGTACAGAGATAGTCTAGAGCCTGAGAAAGGACATAGGCTACTTTTTAGTGCGAAAAAAGGGTTGTAAGGAATTGAAAGGGGGGATGAAAGTTTGTATGGAAGTATTGAACATATTTTAATGCTTATTTTACGGGTAGATTAAGCTTAGTCTGGAAGGACATACAGTTTTTGTTTCATCGAAATCTGATGTTAAATTAGCGACTTGCTGATAATAACAATTGCACGCGGACGAAGTCGCGGGCAACACAGCTAGTTGACACATTTTTCTTTGTCGATCTGAAGCGTCACTCATGACAGTCAAGACAGACGAGTGTGCCGAGAATTTGTTTGAATCTTGAGTTTGTTTGCGGGTTTAGTTTTAGTAATTAGGAGTGGGCCATATATGAATCGTATCGGATTTTTGAAACTATACAGTTGCATATTTAGATCGGTCAGTATGGGCGAGTCTGTAACTATAAGACACACAAAGGTCTGTTCTTAGGAACGATGTCTTAGTAACAAGAAAAACTGCAAACATAGATTAAAAAATAAACTTGCAAGTACTCAATTCGGGGATCGAACCCCGTCGTATTGAAAAATAAAACATACATTATTTCTATTTGGATATCGATTATGTAGATCATAAGCAATAAATAATACTATGAAACATGATATCTAAAATGCATAGCAAATAATGTAAGTTTTATTTTCCAATTCGACCGGGTTCGATTCCCGAACTGCGTACAAGTTTTTTTTTAAATCAATGTATTTTTTTTAAGTATGGCCCGGCAAATGACCTCCTCCCGCCTGATGTTAAGCGGTGAAAGAGGCCCAAATGAGTTGACAGAGTAGGGACGACATCCACTATCCTACCTGCCCGCCCCTTGCCGGCCCAAAAGATGTTTTTTCACGCCTCTTTTGAAGGAACCCATGTTGTAGGATGGAGGAAACACGTGCGCAGGTAGAGAGGCGATGTCACGACGAAGTTATAGAGGCTCGAGGGTGTGAGTTGCCTCTACATCACCAATTATGCGAATAGCGCGACGCTGCAATCTGTCCAGAGCATCGAGGAGGTACTGAGCGGAGCCGTCCCAAATTTGGGACGGCTCCGCTCAGTATTGTAATAATATTTCATAGTAATATTCCACGCAAGACCTAACCTGAGTTTTATACAACAAGCATAGTTGGTCCGGCGCAAAATACCTACGCACCTTGTTCAGGACACCGAGTTTCCGTGAGGCAGTAGTTATGACGGATTCGATGTATTCTCTGGGGTTCAGATCGCAGCGAATGTTCATTCCGAGCAAGGTGATGTTGCTCTGTGTGTGTAGGGTTGTGCCCTGAAGAGAAGGTAGGCGGGGAGGAAAGGTGACCTTTTCGCCGAGAACGCGCACACCTGTTTTCTTAGCATTGAACTCAACAAGATTGTTGGAGCTCCATTCGGAGACGAGGTCCAGCGTCCTGTTGAGCTCAATCATAAGATTCTGCCTTTCCCTACCAATATCACCACGAGCAGCCCCTGAGCTTCCGTGATATCCCCCATGCACTGTACTGTCGTCTGCATAGCAATGTATAGCTCCCAAGGAAAGCATGTCATTGATATGCAGAAGAAACAATGTTGGGGATAGAACGGAGCCTTGCGGAACTCCAGCGATCACTGTCACGAACCGCGAAGCGCAGCCGTCAATGACAACGCGAATTCTACGCTCGTGGAGGAAGCTGGCAATCCACGTACAGAACTGCGCGGGTAATCCGTATACCGGAAGCTTGGAAAGAAGAGCCTTGTACCAGACTCTATCAAAAGCTTTGGCGATGTCGAGACTAATAGCCATCGATTCGCCGCGCTTATCGATAGATTCACCCCATTTGTGCAAAAGGAACGCTAGAAGGTCACCTGTTGACCGTTTAGGACGAAATCCATACTGTCGGTCATTAAGTAACGAGTGACCTTCCAGGTAACGGATCAGCTGGGTATTAAGGATCCTCTCCATGATTTTACACAAAATGGAAGTGACGGCTATAGGACGATAGTTAGCCGGATCAGAACGGTCTCCCTTTTTGGGAACCGGCTGGACATTGGCCTCTTTCCAAGATTTCGGCACACAACCAGCAGAGAACTACAGACGGTATAGACGCGTAAGGACCGGAGTCAACTCCGCTGCACACTTCTTAAGAACAATCGCAGGAATGCCGTCTGGTCTACTTGCCTTTCGAGTATCGATCGACTGGAGCTCCGCCCGCACATCACGCTGTCTGATATGGATATCGGGCGTGGTGCTGATACAATGGGACAGTTTCGGAGGTTGTGCACCACAGTCATCGACACGGGAATGAGCCGCGAAGAGTTTTGCCAGGAGGTCGGCTTTCTCCTGCGGCTGATGAGCAAGTGAGCCATCGGCATGTCTCAGCGGTGGCAGCGAGGGTTGGCAGAAGTTTGATTGCACAGCTTTGACCAGGCGCCAGAAAGAACGGCTACCCGTAGGGTGCGCTAGCAGTTCCTGACCCACTTGTGTAATGCGCTGAGCATCCGCTCTAATGTAAGCCCTCTTACACAACTTGGTGGCATTATTGTAGGCTGTTTTCAGTAGGCTAGTATTGGGATCCCTAGAAGCTCGGCCTCTGATCCAAGCGCGGTAAGCCAGCTGTTTGTTTTCAATAGCAGAGGCGCACTCGCGATTGAACCAGAGGTTACGTCTGCCTCTACTGACGAGATTGGAATGCGGAATATAATATTCCATTCCTAGTATGGTCTCGTCAGCAACAGAGGTAGCGCAGGAGTCCGGATCCATCCTATTGAAACAGCGCTGCCACCAAGGGACAGATGCGTAATAATCCCGCATACCGTCCCAATCTGCTGACGCATAGTGCCATAGACGGCGTGCTGCAACAACAGGCGACGGTCACGACGCCTGAGATGGATATCAGGCAGTGATCCGAAGATCCTAGTGGAGCTCGGATCACCACCTGATATCCGTCAGAGCGATTTGTCAGCAGAAGGTCCAATAAAGAGGGCGCTTGACCGATAATATCTGGTACCCTGGTGTGCTGGGTGACCAATTGTGTCAGGTCGTGCGTGAGAGCGAATGCGTGGGCAGTCCTACCCGCATGGTCAGTTTTAGAGGAACTTAACCACAACTCGTGGTGAGCATTGAAGTCCCCTAAAAACACCAGCTCGGCGGAAGGAAATCGCTCCTGCGCGTCATCTGCCATCCGACTTAGATGTTCAAAAAGTCGAGTTGTCTCCAAGTCACCACGGGACGCAGACACGGCAATGAGTGCCAAGATCGACGAGTACCGCAAGGATGGAAAAGGAAGGTTCCTCCAAACAGCGCAGGTGACGACATAAAACGTCCGCCCGGACGAACAAGCAAACACCAGCCTTCGCCTTGAAGGACTCCTCAAGAGAGTAGCCGGGGTAATTAAGGTAGCCTGTATCGGCCGGGCAAATAATTTGCGTCTCCGTTAAAAACAGCATTGCTGGACGGGCAAATTTCGACGGTCTCGAAATGGTGGTGGACAGCTAAGAGGTTAGAATGGAGCCCGCGGATGTTAGCGAGCCCCACCTCGAATAATGGTGTTTTGGTGGGATAATGCACCGCTGTATGACCAGTCTTAATATTTTGCGCTGCCATGATTGTTGGAGTGAGAGGCGTGAAATTGAGGTGTCGTTGCCGCGTTTCGCATAGTTAATGTGTGTAGGCCTGTTTCACCAGGGAACAGCCGACAGCTGATTTGCGCTGACCCTCCGCACGGAAGGGCCCCCGAACCCCCCCGGAAGTGGCCGCCGGGACCCACCGTCCGGTCACCAACCGGCACGACGGACCACCCCGAGATTATGCGTGGCATGGTGGGGCAGCCTCACGGACTGGTTAGGTTCGCTTGGACCCCTGTACTATACCACGGGCGGCCAGCGGAACAGCCGTTTCTTCGGGTCTTGAATGCAGTTGCAGTTGAATGCAGTATGCAGTTTTTCTTGTCACTTAAATCGATGAAATGGTTCCTAAGGGCCGATCTTTCTATATGTTATAGTTACAGACTTAACCATACTGACCGATCTAAATGTGCTATCCTGTATATTGTAGGAGTATCACAAATCGGATATGCGTCTAAAATAAAACTATTACCAATATCGATATTTCTAATATCGTGTGGATTGGGTATTGTCGGGTATCGCATTAAATTGGCATCGATATCGAGTACAACTATAGATAATCGCCAATGGCGTGAAAACTGCGCGCAGCGCGCTATGGCGCTAAGGGCGACAAGGTGATACCGTACCGTGTCCCACACGGCGGCCTGCCTTATTGCAGGGACTCCCCCATGGGAGCCCGCAGCCCACGTCCTCGCAGCGGTTTACCGCGTCCGCGTAGACGCTCGGGATGGCAACCGGCGTTTGGTGCCGAGAGAGAGGGCCTCCGCCTTGGAGGAGGCCACAGTGGAGGCGTTTAGCCTGTGGTTTGAGGAGCTCGAGGAGCTAACGGGTTCGGCCTCGGTCTCGGACACTGTCCAGGACCGTCGAGGTCATGCACCCGTTCCTCACCATATGGACGAACCGGCACCACGGGTCGCTCTCGTACCACTTGATGTAGATCCTCAGCGGCCATGGTTGCTTTGGCCGCTACCTGCACCGCATCGGACGAGAGGCGACCCCCGAGTGCCACCACTGTGGCGCCCAAGAGGACACCGCGCAGTACACCTTAGCGGTGTGCCCCGCCTTCTCCTCGGAGCGCCGTGAGTTGGTCGCCATCATTGGCGATGACCTCTCTCTCCAGAACGTGGTCTGTGCCATGCTGGAGGGAGAGAGGAAGTGGGACGCGGTAAACTCCTTCTGCGTGGACGTGATGGCGCAGAAAGAGTCTGCGGAGAGGACCAGGGAGGAGGATCCCACGGCCGATCCATGTCGCCGTAGAAGGACGGGACGGAGGAGGCGGAATTACGCCCGCCTTCTTCCTCCTGACGGCAACCAGCGGGGCCATGGGTTGGGAAGCCCGGGCCCTGCATTGCATCGGTTGCCGCCAGTCGCTGATCCCCTAGATGTCCCGGGGGATCACTGGCCTCCCCCTTTTGGGGGGGTTAGAGGGGCTCGCCCTGGGCGAGCAGACGCCGACGAGGTCGTGGATGTATTCATCCGAGTTCCCATGACCTTGTCAGGCAGCGACGCGTCCCCTCTCGGCGTGTCCTCTTCTGATGAGGAGGACACGGCGATGATGGACGTGCTCGCGCCAAGTCCAGTGGCAAGCAAATAATAGGGAGGCTACGTGCGTAGGAACCTAACACATAATTTTTTCTGCTCAACTCCGATAAATAAGGTTAAAAAACTCCGATTCCGATATCGGTAGGTAAACAAATAATAGCTGTCTCAAAAAGCAATGCTATGGATGCGTTACTGACATGCCATAAAAGCATTAACGTTAGCAGAATAAGGCCCCAGGTCTCTTACAATTACAATGCTTCCGGCAGCGGCCTTCCGGCGGCGTACACATTGAATTCCTCGACAGTTCTGTTACCTTCAACGTAGGGCTTGTATGGCAAGACCAGGGCTAGCAATAGCACCCCGCCCGGCGCGATGGCGGCCTTCGCCTGCCGCAGCATGCTGCGCGGCTTACTGCAGCGGTCCAGCAGGTTCAACATGCAGACGCACTCGAACTGTTGCCCCCGCCACCAGTCCTCAGTGTCGAGTAAGCTAAAAGCGATTAAACACTGGCTTTGGGTGTGCAAACAATAACTTAGTATGTTACATTAGTGGAGTAATTTAACTGAGTATGAAAAACAAAACAAAACTCACGCGTATCCCTTGCTCGCCAGCGACTTTCTCATGTTAGAGGAGATTTCTGTGGCGTACTTGCTTTCGTAGAGGCGCGCCAGCCTGCGGCTCACCTCACCGTCGCCGGCACCCACGTCCACCACCGCCCCAAAGCCTCGGCTGTTGACCTTCGCACGCTGGAGCAGTGCGCGCGCCTGCGCCTCCGACAACACGAACATGGAGCCCCGCCCAAGCCATCTGGAAACAGTTCAAAGTCACAAGTTAGGTATGGATTAGATAACGATTAACCATCAAAGGCTACTAAGCCAAAGAGCATTACGCATTTGAATGGAACGGGAATGTATGAGAATGACATAACGAGACTAACATGACCTTTGTGATGATGATGTTATAAAGCATCGGTTTCATTACAGGCTGCTTTTGCGCCAACGAGGTTATGGAAGACATAGAATTTTGAAGAAATGCGTTAACGACGTATCACATTGACGGTGCAGGAGATTTCGATGGGTCTTCTGATGGGGTTATAGGGATATAACGAATGTGCTTGTAACAAAGCGCATGTAAGGGGCATCGCTGGGTAATTATGGTAATGATTTACTCGATGGGCCGTGATTCCTGTGTCCTTTGTTACATGTTGCAGTGTATGTGACTAATTGGTACGAAAGCTTTGTCGGAATACGGCTTGTTCGAAAGGTTGGAAGTCGTCAAACCTGCGTGTGAGACTACTCTCGAAGCTTGCAGGAAAAAAATTGAAAAAGTGTTTTTTGTTTATCACATCTGTAACCGAAGGTTGATTGTGGCTTGCATCTGTGTTTCGAGTGCTCTTGTGTGTAAAAACATATTATCGATTGAAAGTTTTGAGTTCCTACCAATAAGCCAGTAAGTCCCCTATACTGGAAGTTCAGTTGATCTCTCTTGGTTTCTATGTGCTTTCTCCAAGTCAGTCTACGATCCAAGTGAATTCCCAAATACTTTACAGATTCACTGTGTGGTAGCTGTTGATCTCCTTGTTGCACTGGGGGACAGTCTTCTCTGCTTATTGTGAAGGTTATGTGTGCAGATTTTGCTGTACTTCCAGTGACTCTCCATTTGTGGACAAATGGAGAGTCACTGGAAGTACACCACTTTTGTATATCATCAAGACTGTTTTGTAAAATTTGTGATGCTTCCTTGTGGCTTTCATTACTCACGAGTAGTTATGTGTCGTCTGCGAATGTAGCAACTGTGACTTCAGGGTTGTTCGGAAGGTTAAAGGACGTAAAGGTTGTGAAGAGAACCGCGTCAAGGACCGAACCCTGGAGCAATCCTGCATAGATGTTATAGAACTTAGACGTACAATCGGCTCCATGTATTTGCTAGGTACGATTCCGGAATGTAACAGAATGTATGCGGTAATTTTGATTTTAATTTTTATAAAATACCTCTATGCCATACCCTGTCGAAAGCTTGCTATATGTCCAGAAATACAGACAAGCAGTATTCTTTCCATTCCAATGAACTTCTTATACTTATAGTTTGGCAAACTCTGAGGACTTGTTCTATCACTGAGCGCTGTTGGGCGAACTCATATTGGTGCTTTAGAACTACTGAACGTTCATTAAGCGCATTTAGTAGTCTCTTAAAGAATATATTTTAAAATACTTTAGGCAACACAAGCAAGAAGTTAGTATTTTGTTTCCTGGCTTGTCTGGCTTTTGTACCATGTTGTTTGACACACCTTTCATAGCGATGGGTAGTAACCAATCCTGATCATAGCATTGAAGAGGGTTGTTATGTATACGAAAGCTTTAATGGGTTGTTCAACCAACACTTTTTATATAACGGGTGTAAAAAACCAATCACAAAGCTGAAGCCCACGTATTGAACCCATCGTCAATATAATTTTTGTCTTCTAGACCATACCTGGGAAATTAATTTTTACCGAGATATTTAAGTTAAAAGTGAAAATTATTTTTCGGGGTTTTTATACCAAAGTGTTTGGAACATTATTTGTTAATTTTCATCTAAAGAAACATCAAAGAAAAAATTCGTATTTATTAACAAATAAAAGTTTTTAATTTACAACTCGCAATGTATTTACAACAGACGTTGTCTATTGTCGCCGCGAGCCCTTTCGCAGATCGTAGCGCGCGAGCGCGCGTTACATTGCGTAGTATTTTTAAAATCTGAAAATTAATTTCTTGTGATTGGTTTTTTTACACTGTGTAGATAAAAATTGATAGTAATTCCAAGCCAGGTGCTTTATTGCTGTGTAGGTTTTTAACCTTCATACACTTTTTGTCGTGTATCGTTATTGAAAAATTCAATTGAAAATCCTGACCGAGAATCTCATCCACGCCGGAATGCTGATACCAGGTATTCTTTCACTGGATGTGAATATTTTAGCGAGATATGTTGCAAATGTGTTGGTTTTTTCTTCGCCTGTTCGAGCTCCATTTTATAGTGGATGTTTATTGATAGTGGGCTGGTCTGATCGCTTGCACGCTTTCCATGAGGCGTACTTGGTAATACTAGTAGTACCTCGGTTGTTGAATTTGCAGCATGTTTGCACAAAATACATTATTTTTGCCATCTTTATTAATATTAACATTTTAAAGACCATTCAATACAAGGTCATTACTATTATGGTAAAATTCTTTACCTTCTTAAGTATCAAACATTACATGCAACAATTATTTTTTAAATTTATAAACATATTGGGTGTCCGTCCAATGTCTTTGTAGACACAGCAACCATCACCACTCCAGACTATATATTGCCTTTGACACCGCTCCATCACAATAGCGGCGGTTTTCGTAGTGCAAACAGTAAAGTTTGACGTATGGCAGACTGTACATACAAAACATAATTAGGATATGGACAAAATTTTGTTTTATTGTCCCTCATACAAAATACACATACACTTGAAAAAAGTAAAAATTATGCAGAATAGTTCAAAATTGCACGAAGCACGACAGGATTGATCTCTAACGTACACTCTGCTTTCGAATGATGTCTACAATATCTTTATCATGTAACGATACAATCAGTTGCGATCCATATTATACGATAGTGCAGAAATTTTTCCTTAATGCGATTCTGAGCTAAGTATTCCATATTTATTTTATTTTCTTTTCATATTTCAGCCGTTAGACAGTTTGATTTCAAAAATTTTAGTCATCGTCGTCGTCGTTGTATCGGCAAAGATTATGATAACATCGGAATGAAGAATATATTAAAAGTGAAGTTAAAGAACAGTGTTAATTTGGATATATCTTACAACATTAGATACTTCATCTGCAAGGTGGCCAACTTTCTAATAAGTCAATGCGGGACACCCACCCCTATCCACAAGAAGACTGAGGATGTATTGGTGGTGCACTTAAATTAGAAACAAATAACACTACTACTGAATCAACATTTATTATTAAAGTCATATTTTTCACACGAGTGTAATTTTTTTTCTAGTTCTGGGTTTTGGTTCAGAATGTCAAAAAAAATTTCACTGATGATGATTTCGATGTGGAACACTAGTAGGTATATGCGAGCCAGATGATGGGAAACGAACGAATCTACATCTACAAAAAAGATAGGAATGCGGGATATGCGGGACACATTAGACGATTTGCGGGATATTTTATTAAATATGGCAATGCGGTATTACAACTTTCATTACGGGACGGTCCCGCAGAATGCGGGACGGTTGGCCGCCTTATTCACGTGTAAAAGAAAGTGTCATCTAGGGAACGACAGACAAGTGCGAAAGCGAATACCAAGTGACATCTCAGAAAAGTAATCAAAATCTCATCAAAGAAAACGGTAATGGAGAAGGCACGGGAGTAGGTCTAACAATGTGCTGTTGGTACCTACCATATATGTATTGGTGACGAAGTGAAAAGATCATTCGGCTTTTAACAAGCTTTTACAATAGAAATTACGATTTCTCTGACATTGAACTGCGCTTAATAGGTTTGTTGCATTGAAATTGTAGAAAATCAAGTCAATACTGACCGTCATCGATTACCAGCAAGTCAAAGGCTTCGGTCGGCAAAAGGTTTTCGAGTTCCTCGTTCGTTATAATGGAAAAATCTAGGAAAGCGCCACGTGTGCTTATGTGAAGCAATGTCTAACTGATTGCAGAGTACACGCGACGAGTTATAGCCGCAATCATTTCATGCAACTATTAATTTTGTTATCCAACTTAATTGTCGAAATAACAAAGACGGTCGACGTTTGAGCCTTTAATTTAGGCGAAGTAACTTCCTCGAAAGCCGTTTGCGGAGTCGCGATAGAGCGAGGCAACAATAGCGCAATTACGTTCTACCGTTGGTGTGGTGGAGGTCGTTGGGAAGTGCAGCCAGGCCGCAATTATAGTGGATAAGGCACAAAGCGCGCTGCGGGCGTATAGTACAGCTCGGGTACGGCAAATTGTGCGCCCGCGCCCGGCCGACGTCTTCATCGTGCCCCGGGCCAGCGAAAGTGGATAATGAGTAGCAAAGTAAAACTATCTTTCATTAACGGTGAGCGAGCGTCGCAACAATCGATACGAATTCGTCTTCGGCTAGGTAAACGGATAATAGTTCCGAGATAGCAGCTCTGTTATTAGCCGTAGTACCATATATCACGCGGCAATACCTGCGGCCAGTGTCCGAGCCGCAATTACTGCAGCGCAAACAGCGCACCTCGTTCGGTCACAAGTCACAATCACAATACCCTATTAGGATAGCGTAACGACGCCTGCACTGCAAAAAGAAGTTTCAACTTGTGCAGGATTTAATCATTTTTAGAATTAATAGAGTTTGCATAAAATGACGTTGAACGAAACAAATTACCATGCAAATGCACTTCAATGTAAATATATTTACTTCGTTAGGGATAATAATATATTGCAATCTATTAATTTAAATATAGTCAGCTATTTACATACGGACTGTTCTCTGTTTAGCTACGTTACTATATACATGAGTTATTTTGAATTTAAACATTGCATCTCTCCTTACTGGACCTAACATTTTTCATCAATTCATCTTTCTAATGGGAATAATTAAGCTCACAACAAAAATAGCTCATGACCAGAATAAGCTTAAAAATTAAAGTTCTGACAATGTTAGACACATTGTTGCTAGTGCTACTGGTAAGATTTAATTATCAAGTCATCGATCAATAAATTAAGTCGATCGACTTGAATGACTAGATCATGGATAAACTCCTATTCGCAATACAGATCAATATTCAATTAAGAATCAGACCGAGGCCAACGTAACGAAGCTCATCGTGATGTCTTTGTTCGTTCTCCAACAAAGAGTCTGGTAGATCCAGCCACAATATTTTTACGTGCGTACGTGTTCCAGGTCGAATGTGTTTGTGTGTCTCAGTCTCAAGCTCTCAAGTGTCATTACTGTGGATGTCGCCGCGCTACATAGCTGTGGGTGTCGCGGCATCGGCAGCTCGTTTGCGGGATCGGGCCGGTGTCGATTGATTGCTTTATTGTCCCGTCGCATCGCCGCGCCGGGACGCGCGATACATGATACATGAAGCGGCCCTCGTCCGCAACTAATGAGCAGCGGCACCGCGTAATTGTCACCGGCTACGGTGCAAGCTCGTGGGATTCCGCCGGAGGTGCGACGCGATTGAGTTGCGTCACGGCAAAAAGTGACGCGCGAATATGACGGCCGTTACTCTGTTGCGGCTCCCGGCTGGACGATTGATTTATTGGGACCATAACGAGAATGAGTATTGTTGCCACCGGCTCACGTTGGGCTCTCCTCTTAAAAAGTCGACTTTTTTAAGAGTCTTGCGTATACCCTTCTCAGTGGGTACTCAGGAATATGCATTAGTTCGTCGAAATCGCTTTGGAATGGGATATTAAACGCGGGCTGCATGCATGCGAAACTATAAAACCGTTTCATGTTATTTGAGTACTTCGTTTTAGCACGTTTTTGTTTTTCGTCTTGCAGGTACTATAAAGCGTCAAGATATTATGTCTACACAAAGCGGGGACCTCGGACCTCGGTGCGCCGAGTTGAAAAATCCTGATCCGAGGCAAGGGGTATACGTGTAAATCGAGTGGAGCAGTAGGTAGGCGGGCGACAGTATCTATTTCAATAGAATGCGGTGGCTTGCAACAAGGAATCCGATGCGGTTATCGACGACGGAGGTGAGAGATGTGTCGCCGGACAGGGCGCGGGGCGCGGGCGGCGGCTCGTATCGCGATTGCATCGGAGAGCAAACAAGCGGGCGGGGTGTCGCGGCGGCCGGGGGCGCTCAAATCATATTACCCCCAGCCTCACACCCGGCGCGCTCCACACACGTCATTTGAGTGTGCGTCGCTATGGCGACGGCCCGGGCCTTGCATGATATTAGTACGTGTGCGGCTCATCTCCGGCCGTTTAAACTTAACGCGCCGCCGCCGCCGCCGCCGCCTCGCGCGGGAAATTAAAACCGGCTCCGGACCGGAAGGCGCAATCGACCCTCGCTCGCGGCAGCCTTACGTAAATACGTTACACCGAGTGTCTGCACGATATATCGTGTGCAGGTCAAACAGAACATCATCTCACACGAACTCTACATTACAAACACTATTAACCATGTCAAATATTGCAATAGTCTATCTACATTACACGTATCTAGAATAAAACATACCCTAGCGGGTAATGCATTACCTAGTCATTTTATACTTAGTCCCTATATGACGAAAGAAAAAAAAAGAAAATGAATTATGTAAATGACGAAAAAATTACAAAATTGCATCAAGCTAAGCATTGCGTAATTGGTAACTAAATAAAATATTTATTGATCTATTACTAAAAACATGAAATTGGTAGTATACAGTAGAAAGTAGAAAGGCACACATTACACATGTAAATAAGGCAGCGCTAGGCAGGCGCAGCGGCAGAGGAGCTAGGAAGCGCTCCTCCCTGCCCTACGTATGTAGATAGCTACACATTTGCTTTGCTCAGAGACATTGTCGCTTTCAGGCACCTCATTAGAGCGCGTCCCATGTGAGCCTACCCACCTCCCCCTCCCCCCACGCGGCCGCTGGCAATTCTTTCTGTGCTCGCAAACTCCGTTGGATAATTACACTTAGATAGTAAGCTCGGGCTGTGTCTTTTAGATTGCCTCTGATATGTAGCTACTCGCCGTTTATTTTTGTACCTATTGCTTTCCTATTTGATTTGGAATTATCGAGATTCATTTTGCGAATCACATTTACGTTAGGTAGACGATGATTACTTTCCGTGGGGTTCTCAGAAACAGTAAACATATACCTACTTTATGTGGTGTAAGTAATTATTAGCCTCTGGTTACACCATCAGTATTTCATCAGTTTGATCCATCAGTCTAGTATCAGTATTTCATCAGTCTCCGCTGGACTGGCGAAAATTTATCAGTATTTCGTCAGTCACTGGGTTACACGATCAGTCTGGCGTCAATAATACCAGACTGATGGATCAAACTGATGAAATACTGATAGTGTAACCTTAGTCTTAGATACTGTGTGTACTCGCGAACTACGTTTCGCCTTAATTAAAGCTCAACACTGTTCCTTATTTTTTTGGATGGGGATTGGGGATATCGCAGTTTCCTGTGGAAATTTTGAAAAATCCTTCCTTAGTGGGCGCCTACATAAGACCCTGTACCGCATTTCATGCTTCTAGCTCCAGGAGTTTGAACTCTACGTTGATACCTCAGTCAGTCACTCACCGAAGACTTTTATAAATACACAAGATTACGTAAACGTTTCACATGAAACCTTGGCATTTATAGCGAAAGATAATAGGCGTTTGTAAGTATATACGAGCTTTAGGATAGTCAAACATACGGTAGCGTATACTATATGACAGGAACAAGTTTGCCGAGTCAAGCTTGCAAGCTATATTAGGGTGCAATAAAATCAAGTTCGACATCGAATAGAGTCACAGTTCCGCGCTCCGTAATCGGGACCACTCGAGAGCCAATAAGCCATAAAAAAGTGGATAGTAAATGTATAAACAATGAGTGCAGGCTAAAACGTTTTAGTGTTAAGAGTGGGCCCATAAACCGTTGACACGCACCCGTAAAATATTAACGATAGCTTCAAGAAAAATGACGACTATCAATGTAGGTACCGATTTTCGGTCGCGAGGACGCGCTACAAATAATGGCGGGACCGAATTTATACGCGGACCCGAATTGCCCCGATTGAATATTTTACCAGGCCACGAATGCGTCCGGCGATATTTTTCTATTTCACCGCCCATTTTTACTATCAATTGCTTAGTTTCCCCTTTAATATTATTCGTGCGGCGACTCGATCGTTTGGTCTACGCGCGCCGGCGGAAAGATTTTTGTCGGGAAAATATTATACCTAAGAGGTATTTGATAATTTGCCATTGCATGCCTGATCGAGGCATTAGCAACTTTCTTCAATCATATATTTAAGCCTCAGTTAATTTACCATTTGAACACAACAAAAAATATGTGCGGTCGCGGAATTTGAATGATAAGCATGTTAGAGATTTACAGATTTTGACGTATCATTAAAGCGGACGACAGATATTGTTGTTTCAATCAACCTTCTAACAACGGATGAAGTAACTTATAAAAAACTATATAGAACACAACAAACTGGCACGATATTAGTTGTTCGTATATCGCTATTATACTACTAAAAGGGTCAATATTTCAATAGATAGAGTCAGACAATTTTTAACTGTAGAATAAATATGGCGGACAAATTTTCTAAATACAAGCTGTCAAATTGTTATATTTATCCTTGGGATAAAAGGTATCTGACTATTGTAATATTGACCATAAATACAAATAATCCTCAACTTGCTAAACATTTAAATTCTCTGACTGTACCTACAAATTGCTTCTCTACGGAGTCGTAACGGAGCTTATACTTAGTGCCTATTTTATCGATAGTTTTTTTGGTATTAATTTGATTAGATTTCAGGACCTTATCTTTTCACAACTCATTTCAACTGATCCTATGAAAATAACCTCCTACATCATACACAATAGACGGGTTTGTTTTGAGTATTCCATCTTTTCGTAAAGGTATAATTGCGTTTTCCTGCGCTCCTACGACATCCACGCGAAAAAAGGACGCGGCTACACATGTATTTTAAATTTTTAATCCGTCACCATACGGAGAACGTGGATATTATAATGTATATTTATCATATATTTCATACTAATTCATCTTTATTTTACATTGTGTCAGTAAGTAAAGTCTGTTTGCAAAGCAGTCGGTGGTTATGTTGACCATTTTAAAAACACAATAACCTTTAAAAGGTGTAAAGGCGTGGGTTCATCGAGTCCCAGTCAGGGTTTAAAATAACTTCTCCGAGACGAATGGTTTATTGCTTATTGAGTAGCTCTGACGAAACGCGCCTCCGACGATAAAACCAGCGACGAGTGGAATCTCAGTCAATATCACAATATACGCGACGACATTGAAATTATCGCTCGGTGGGAGGCGCGCGTCTTCGCCGATGAGGTGGACGCGACGCGAGTAAAACAAAATAAAGAGCCGTTTGAAACAATGAGCATTGTCACACGGCGTGCGTGCGCCGTGCGTGGTGCGCAAGCGCATCAGATACAAAATTGACAGGAGCAGAGGGTTGCCATGGCTCGCGTATAAAGTGTGAACCTGTTACATGTTTTACAAAGCTTTTGTTCGAGTGTAAACGAACGATGGATATTGTTGTAGTGGTTTTTAAATAAATTGTTCAACATCATAATATTGTTTTTAATGAAGCTAGAACGGAGCGGTCCTTCTGCGAGTAAAGGTGTGTCGGAGTTCGCGCGGGTGCTTGCGCAGGCGCGGGCGCGGCGGCTCGTTAGCGGCGCGCGCGCCATTGGACGCCTCGCGGTGGGCGGGGCGCGCGACAAACTGCGCGCACGCAAATAGCGCAACCGCACACAAATTAAAACAATAAAATGAAAGTAATAAAACAAAGTGAGCACTGAAGAGTATTCACTATCGAAAGGCTTAATGGCCGAGCGGAGGCGGTGACGTGGCGATTTATTGACCAGAACTCCTTTAGTCCAATAATAATATTATTGAATAAATTAAATTTGGCAAATGTCTCTTTTTATGAATTTCTTCTTTTTCAATCAATTGAATCTCATAAAACACAGTTATAGATCGATAAAGAAAAACGTTAAAAACAAATTCAATTAAATAACTAGAATTTTGTATTTGTTTTTGCCGTCAATAAGTGCTTGTAAAAGCTTATGTTAAATAAATATTTTTACGAGTAAATGAAGCATCAACTGGATTACCAAAAAAGCACTTCAGTTCAAGGTTTTCTGAAAATATATATTGAATTGGTCTCTCTTGGATAATAACGAGTGATGTAAAACTATTAATTTAAATATCGCTATTTTCACTTAGTGCGATAATAGTCACGTTTATCTGTTTACTTTTTTTGTAAGCTTAATAACACCTTTGGGTATGGCTGAAATTCACCAAGGAAATATGATAGAGTTTAATTTTTCTAACACCTACTAATTTAACTAGTTAATTACTTCATTTCCATCATAAATTATGATATGGTGCAAAATTATTACAAAATCGTACAGGTGAAAATAAAATTGCATATCTTTGAGTAAAACAAATTATATTGAATAAACAATATGATAGAGCCGGCTACAGGTGTTAGAGACTTATTACTTATAACTCAGATCCTCATATCACTGTTAAGTATAGAAATGGTCCACGGGACAAGAGAGCTTCACTTCATCCAAAGTCCAAAGTTTCCAACTACAGAGTAGCTATTTTACCTCTAATCTTTGGAACACTACCAATGATATTTAAATATTGTAATAGTAACAGAATTACGTAAGGCTGTGGAGAGAAGAGAGAGAACAGAATCAATAGGTAACTACGTCGATTAAAACATTGTACGAGTACCTACGTCTTAATCCTTCTACTGGTAACTCGTTTAATGATTCCATATCACAAGTTACAGAGTTCCTGCATTTGGTTTTCAATTCATCAATATGTCAAACTGTACTGAAAGTATGCCATTTTAGGAAACCATCGGGATTTTCATGGCAAACTAAGACCTTTACCCCCTAACCCTCTAGCTAGACCAGGAAACACCAGAGGCAGCTTCAGTGAGGAATGTCGTCTCATTTACTAATGTGTCACATGCAGGCGGCGTTGTTTCACGGTAGGTGGGGGATGGCGGGGGCGCCGGGATGACCAATGGCGTCGGCCCGCCCGCCCGGACGTTGCAACGTTAATTACGTGCTTGCTCTCAAATCCGCGCAACGACCAGCTTCCTAACTCCGTAGACCGTAACTCCGAGGCACAGACGGAGAACTACTGCACTTAGCTATCTCAAAGTGGCGCAGTTGGGCTTACGTTCAAGAAAACATTAATAAGCAGGTGGTTTGACTTATTGTATTGCATAGCACGAAGAATAATACTACCATTGGTAAAGAAACTAGACCAATCTGTTTCAATAAAACAATATACTTACCCACAAAGGCAGATATTACAGGTAAGTATTACTTAGCTGCAAGGAGCACATTTCATTTGAATAATATAGTTTCAGCAGCTACGCACAACTCGTATTTCATTGTTTCTACCTACCTGCCATTTAATACGAATGTGTGGGTAGCATACAATAAATTCCTTTACATTTGATATATTTGTCGCTGCGGAGGCTTCTGTGCAAGTTTTCTCATCTGCCTGCCTCCTTTGAGGGATGTAAAGCCTGCAGAGGGGTTCATCTCGTCAAGTGGGAATGTAAACATTTGACGTCAGAGCGTGATTGTGAAAAGGACCGTGATTACACTAGCGCGTAGTTAGCGGAGGCTTCATTAGGAGCGGGCGGCACCGGGAGCTGGTGGCCGCGGGGGCGGGCGCGGTGGGAGCTCATCTCGGCGGGTGCATCGCTGGCTGCGCGCGCAAACAAATTAAAACGTAAGACGCGCCCTAATCAATAGCCGACTCCGCCGCGAAGCCGAATTAACTCGCCCGAATGAAAAAATGAACAAAATTATATTCGCGCGAGAGCTCAACCCCCCGCCGCCCGCCGCTAGGAGGAAATTGCTTTTCTTTCAGTGGGCGCGCACACACGCTCGCCGCGTGGCTACGTGAGCGCGAGAGGGTTAGCGCCGACACACACAATATTATAATTTACGTTTCCTCGTATATCGAGGTGTAAGTAGGTACTTTACCTGGGCGTTTCGCGCCTGCTCAGCCCTCGGCTCACGCTAAATCTGAGCTTTATACGTTCACTTGACGCGACGAGAGCAATATTAGTTTCGAGCCAACTCCTTCCCTACTACAATATTTATTAACGCTCTGCGGCATGATATATTTTTTCATTTTTCCCCTTTAAAAGCAAACGCTGATACAGTACTTACTGTTATCCTATTGAAACCGTAGAGCGATCTTAACGACTTATGAAAAGCTAAACTACATCATAGGGAACATTGAACTGGATATGTAGATATTTCATTTCATTCAATATAAAACTTCAATGATGTCTTAAAAACATATCATAATCATATGATTACTGAACATATAATCGCTCTCGGAAAGATTGTTACGATGTGAAATAACATGAAACATCATCAACTTTTTTTATCTTTATAGAGTTCCTTTAACGAAAATTAGTTGCCGCCTACACAAAGCTTTTATTCTCTCCATGTGTACCAAAGAGCTTTTATTTCATTAGGCCAACCCACACCTAATTTCAGACACATATGTATATACACGCAGTGTCTGTGTGAAGGCCGGGCTGCCACATACAACACACCCTCCAGTGACAGTCTATCCCGTGAATTCTGTTTCATTAACGCTGGCCTCGGTGTAATCTGTTCTCTGGGCGGCCAATTAACGCGTGGGCGCCGAGCCGCCCGCCCGGCTCGAGGTCCGCACCGGCCAATGGCGGCCGCGCGGGGATTAATTAAGTAAGTTCCCGACCACCCCGCCCGCCACCCCGCATCCCGGAGTCTGCGGACACGCCCGGAAAACTAACCACCTAATGAGGGGAGATGACCTCGCGAGACTGTGTGCTTTGTCTATGTATGCGAGTTAGGGTTGACGCGGCTGACACACGTGGAAAATCTGCACCGATCACGTACCCAGCCCACCAACGAACAACACCCGAATCCCCGGAGTCATTGATATCCGTTGTCATTGTCAATCAATATTTCACTATCGATGTCTTGTCAGAATACGCTGCACAAAGAAATAACGCAAGCAAAGTTAGAAACTGTCATCACAATCCTCAATAAAATCTGTCTATTTTGCTACCCTTTGCTAATGTAAAGACATTCACAATGATACGCGACTGAAACCATCGGGGACAGCCCTGCGTAAACTACGTTTGTTCATTTGTGTGTAAGTGTCAGCCTTTTGTGTTTGTTATGTAAGTGGTGTGCCGTCGTCATATTACGTACATGCGGTGGTCTTACCTAATATGTAACTACACATACCCACCTACCACCTCGGGATCTCCAAGCGTATTTTATATAAGCCACGTCGCTACGTTAAATTAATTTGAAAGTTATATTAGAATTTGCTACTTAGTGAAAAGCTATTTAAATTCAAATTAATCTCAAATTACGTGTAGCGTATAACAAGTAGGCACTCTGGTTTGTGGTCAGCCACTGTGAAGTAGAGAAGTAGAGCTAGTATTATAATGAATGAATAGATTAAAGGAACGAATTTGCACACTTCAGATAGGAATTTATTGTTCTCTAGACTTTTGGCAAGGGAATAAACATCCCTTGTGGCAGGTGTTCTAAGAAAATTGTAGAATAAGTATAATTTCGAGTCTGAAAACACTGAAAACTGTACAGGTATCATCTCTTTTATCGACATACTTGGATACATCTTATAACACGAGTTCGATTATATCACCCATTCCCTAGGGAACTCATTGAAATTCGAGATCAAAAGTAGTCCAATGTGCTTTCTAGGGACTTAATCTATCCAATACCAAATTTCATTAAAATTGGTTCAGCGTTACGATGAGGCCACTGAGCCAGACAGGCGACAGAGTTACTTTAGAATTTATTAATACTAGCTATTGCCCATTTCTTTTGCGTGGAATTCAGTTATGTCACGTGCTCATCAGAGAACTCATTAGAACTCGGGATGAGAGAAGCCTATGTAATTGCTCAAGGCACAAGCTTTCTCTAAATTTAATTAAAAATTGGTTTAGCAGCTTAGGCGTAAAAGTGTAACAGACAGAGCTACTTTCGCATTTAATTTCGCAGTATAGTGGCTGGGGATTATAATATATCACCCAAGTAACCCGCTACTTGATTGTGATCTCAAAATCTATCAGATCGCTTTCAATCTTGACATTTGATGGGCATCCATATCACTGCTTTGTAAAAGACAGTCGGCGCAGACTTTTGCACCTACTGACGCATTACTGACGCTGCAAATACTGTAAGTAAAGCAGAAGCGAATGTGATAGACTATTCCTAGATAATAGACCCCTGTTAACGGTAACTTGATCGAAATCGGCATCGAAGCATCACCCCTTGAATCTGGAATGTTGTTTTTCTTAAGTAACGAAATGTGATGTACTCGTATGTTGTATATTGTGTATATCTGGGACATAGTATGAGAGAGGAGTCGGAGGTCAATTAAACAAGGAGGTCGTGCGTCGGAAGCGTGTATGACAGATGAGAGGGCGGGCCGGGAGGGCATTGTTTGCGCCCCGTGTATGTAGGCCGGACGATGATTGAACACTATCGGAACAGTGATGTACACAACGTGTAACAGAAATGACGCACACCCGCAGAGTAGTTTGGTTTTCATCGACTTCTGAGGCGATTTAATAAAAAAAAACAATTACAACCGTCTTTAGAAAAAAACTAAAAAGTCTAAATTAACATGAAATACACACGAAGCACGTAGGTGCTCTTACCACATTTCTAGTCCTATAATACTCACGTGTCAGGTGGTTTTAGTTTTTAAAATATCTCTATGGTTTTGGTTTTGAAATCTCTCTAAACTGGTTTTAAAAACAAATAATCACTGAAATTTATTTATTTACAAATTCGTAAAAAACTACTTTCAGGGTGTGCGTTATTTACGTTACACGTTGTATACATTCATAAACAGTTCTGTAATCAACATGGGAATACGCGTAAAACTATCGAACTAAAAATATGAGTGTCATCCAATCGCTCTAAGTATGGGTCAACTCATACTTAGACTTTATATGAATTGGGTTTTTCATCATAACAGCTTTATTTTTTTTTCGTCTGAGTTAGAGGAAGTGACAGGAAAGTTCTGATGCGGTTTAAAAAGATACTTAATTCAAATTCTTAAAAATCAAGTAGAAAAAGAGATCTGACAACACGTGATTAGTTTTAACAGACTTCAAAAAAGGATAAGGTTCCCAATTCGACGTGTATGTTTTTGGGTGTGTATGTGTGTGTGTTATGGGATTACTCCGCCAATTGTGGACCGATTTTCAAAATTCTTTTTGTATTCGACAGAGTATCCTCCCGAGGTTGGCCCATTGTCACCAAAGCCAGGATACGATGATGGAATCCTAGGTAAATCGAGGGAAACTCAAAATACGAGTATATAGGCATGTACCACATTTTTACACTTTATCTTAAGCGACAATTTCTATGTAATATCTTTAAGTGTTTTGTTAAAAAACTTTTAATTAAACTAGCGACAATTTCTATGCAATATCTTCGATTCCCACAAAAACACAGTTATCCAGAGCGAGCCACAAATACACGAGGAAAACCAAATAGCGAGATTGTGATGTGATATTTATTGGGGCGTTCTTACCTCCGGCGACGATAAAATTATAGGCGATCTCCGGCGAACTTGTAATATTCAATTTAACTGAAAATTTGCTTCGGAATCGTTACTCTGTGGGATTGTTGACTGATGTTGATGGTCGCTTTGTGAACGCGTCAGGTTGGATTAGGTAACTTTTTATGTAAGCTACCGGCAGTTCGGAGGCGGGTAGGTACACGTTTAGAAAACATTTATCAATGAATCAGGAACTACTATTATTGTTAGTTACGTTATTTTATCTGATGGTTATTAGCCACATTTACATCTAGCCACATGTAGTTATTTTGTTATTTTTTCTAGTATATTTTTCACTGTATTACTATAGTATATACTTCTTTTCAACCCCCTTCTCCAACTTACAAGGATCGCAGTCTACGTTACCAACTTGTGAGATAAGATGTAGTCACATAAGGAATTTTATAGTTGGTCTTGCCTATCAAACCGGAACATAGCAATGCAAGCAGTGCTGCTTTGCGGCAGAAATAGGTAAGACGGAGGTACCCAAGCAGACGACCCTGAGTCTCCCTCCACTTTACATTCACAATTCCACAGAAAATTTCTTTATCTAAGTGAATCTTAATGAACTAATAAAATACCAATGTAATTTTAACGTATGTATGTATTGTTGGTATATATAGACAGACATATACTTGAGTCATTTTAGAATTTCAACGAGTTCCAAAAATTCCTTATGTCACTTGGAAAAATCGCTTTTGTCAGTTTGAGGCCACTTCTTTTGTAAATCGTACGTACAGAAACCATCAATACAATTATGAATCTCAATTCATCCAAAGAATATATTATACAGTAGATATTAACATTTCATCGATGACAATGATTTTATCTGACGGATGATTCCTAATCGAAGCGACTTTCCAGAGAGATAACAAGGAATGCGTAAGATTATACGATTTAAATATGAAGCCAGCTTCATAAATAAGTTAACAGCAATGAAACTTTTATGGGCAATATTCTTTATCTTGTTTTGAATTTCATCAGTGCGTCTGCAGTGCTCGATGGTCTTGTTCAATTTTTTTTTTTTTGGCTCAATATCGCGTGAGTCCAAGAAGCTTATGCCTTTCGATTGAATATAAAAAAAAACTATAAGAACAAAAATTAAATGCTCTATGATGCTACTAAAGACATCCATTATATGACTGGCTTCTGTTATGAGTCTAGAATGAATGTATTTACATAATAAAAAAAGATGCAATATGTCATTAACTTATATACTTACTACATTTTCAATACCTTATTTTAGATTAGTGGCTCTATATCACTAAGTAGTAGGTAAGAAATTTAATCACAAGTAAAAATGTTTGACAGCCAGCGAAGTGGGCACGGGTCAGCTAGTATTTAATATTCTGAAATTATATTTTTGATAAAATTAACTTAATACCTAGTGTTGTTAATGTAGAAGCATTTATTTATTGGTTCTAGATAGGTATATATATCACCTCGAACATTGAGAATATAATTCACTTATATAGACAAACCCTACCATTTTGAGATCAATAGTGAATCAGCCATAGCTAGACAATCCCAGTACCACAAAACAAAGCATTTTCTTCCGAAACGATACTTTGACGCAGGAGGTAGTGCTTCGAATAGGCGTTAAGTTGCGCTATAATGGAGATTAGTAGCTCTCAAGCCTTCAGAGAATCAGCAGTGGCCCATAATCGAAGGAAGTGTGGCGTGTGGGGGGTGCCAAAATAACTAATAGTTTTCGCGGGGGCGTGTTAGCATTTTTCTTCTGCCGGTGACGGGCGGGCGGGCGGCGCGGGTGGGGGCTCGGGCGCGGAATAATTCTCCACCAGGAGTAGCTGCGCGAATCATTTATACTTCATCGAGCTCGCTAATAAGTAATAACGAAACACCAAGGTGCTGCTCGATTGATATTTGACGAGCTCATTCAGGTATTGCAATATTTCTTAGATCTACAAAATCATAAAAAAGTTAAATTTGCAATAAAACCTGGGAGTCCATAATGTGCTACTTCTGCTGTGAAAAACGGGAAAGCTATCAAATTTGATCACAACATTGTGTTATATATCGATTTTTTCAATGACAATATAGTTGATAGTGCATCATACTGAAAGTATGTAGTCTTTGTACAGGAAATACAGTGTTGTAATACTTCTTGCGTTGCGTGGAATAAAACATCACGTTTAGGCAAATAGTAGCGCGTTTAAGGCAATAGTGAAGTGCGTAAAGTATGTTTCTGTGTGTTACAATAGTGTTGAGCGTATGGATTTATCGACATTTAAAAATTTTGCAGCGCGTTTATTCTTTTGTTCGATATTAAAAAGCAAAATTTTGCATGTTTTGGTAAACAAATATACTTGTTTTTCTTATAAGTACCGTAGACTATTAATTTTACCCGTACATATTGAAAACTATAAATAAAATAAGGTACAAAAAACGAACTTGTTCCAAGTAAAGTTTTAGGTAAGTATTATATAGCTCTACCAAAAAATAGTTTATAATGAAAGTTTAAGACAAAAAAACATCCCAACTACCACTGAAAATCGTAGAGGAAAAATTCTAGGATCCTATCTGATACGACACAACGATCTTATACACACGATAACATAAGGACAAAAATATATGGAAAAAGGAAAGAAAGCAAGACCAACAAGAATGTAAATACACAAAAATAAAGGAAAAATTAAGCTTCGTCTTTTCAGGAAGTCAATGATTTGGGGTTAATAAAAACAATAACAGTAGGGACAGTTAAGACAAACAATAGACATACTTTCGTCCGATGATGGAAATTCATAGACAAGGATAAAGTGATTTTTAAAAGGCCTCCTCCTTTCTCAATTCCAGTGTATGTTTTTTATGTTTGTTATTTGTTTACTCCGCCAATTATGAACGGATTTTCAAAATTCTTTATATATTCGCAAGGGTATACTCCTCAGATGGTCCTATTGTCAATGAGTCAGAAACTGGCGATGAGATCCTAGGATAATTGGCGGGAAGACCTAAGATTTCATAGGCAAGTCCAACGTGTTTTGTGTTTTCTCTCGGTAATTCAGGTATTTACATCTGGTAGTCATTATCTCAAGTATTCTTCCACCGACCGTGTTGAACTGATGATGGAAGGATTTTTGGGAGTTAGAAGTTAGGTTTTTAAATATAATTGGCACGTATTACCCTTAGTTATATTCTATCAATTTGGATCGGTGGGCTGGTATTAAATTCACCAAAAAATTAAAATAAAAATATTTACAAAAATATAAAAACAGAAAAAAAACAAAATATAAGAATCACATTTCTTAAAAAAATCATTTAATATTTTGACGTTGGTGAAAATTTCAACTCAATACCTACATAAATTTTGTCATTTTTTAAGACTCCAGGGGATCATTGCTTGACACGACCTCGATATAAAAATGTGATGTTGTGTGTATTCTTATATTTTACTATTTTAAAAGTCACATTATTTTTTGTAAAATACTTTTTTCTAGTCAGGTAATACACTTTTAAGCTGTTAGTTGTTTGTAGGCATATCAGTTACTTTTGTCGAATATTATAAAGTTTAATTGCTAAGGTTAATTTACACAATTTCCAAAACACATTGCCAACTCATGGATTTGGTAGAAAAATAGAATGTCGTTAAAACTTTACAACATTCACGAACACGAATTTATCGGAAAAAGCCTGTTTCATATACGATTTCACTGCCTTTAATGCTAATTAAAGTCACAATTTTTATAGTGGTATCGATACCTTTTCAACTGGTCACGTCCCTATGAAAACTCAATTCTTCCACCTACATCTGTTTTACGTCCCAATGAATAGCTGCATGCAAATAAAGCACGTTATTGTTTCTAGAAGGGGCACGGTGAGTTTAGATCTTCATCTGCTGGAGTTGGGGAGCGATTTAGAGAGGCCCGCCATAAGACTCAGGCAACACTGAATGCTCCAGTTCGCGCACAATTTAAGGTAGTAAAAAGGGAAGATTGAAAACTTTTACAATTCTTTTTGCCTGCTGTTTGCTGCGTAATGGATTTTTGTATCGGTGAAGGAATCTGCTATTCGTTTACTTGACAGTAAAACACGTTTGCATACCTAATAGTAAGTGACGCTGACAGTGTTAACTGGAGACATAAATAACCAAATCTTATAATACCAATATATTATTCTCATAAGATTCATGAAATATCATATTAGGTCCTTACACATGAAATTGGCGTTTTGCCGTACTGGCCACTTTGATCTCAAATATCTCCTCTATGGTTAGGAATTCCAAATTCAAATTTATACAGCTATTTACTCATGTATTTGTGTTTCGAAAATTATAATTCACTTGTTTTTTTTATTGTTTTTTTTCGTTGCGTTACTCAGTTTACGAAATGGAAAACTGGAAATATCGCGTTATTTACGATTACGAGTTACACCGTAGCACCAGTGCTGCAGAAACGGCTCGAAGGATTAACGATGTGTATGGCGACGGTGCCGCAAAAGAAAACACTGTGCGTTTTTGGTTCTAACGTTTTCGTTCTGGATATTTCGACCTGCAGAACAAGCCCCGTGGACGGCCGGAGACCAAAGTTGACAATGAATAATTGAAGGCTATTGTGGAAGCGGATCCATCGCAAACCACGTCCGAGTTAGCTGCAGGCTGCGGTGTTAGTGATAAAACTGTTTTAATCCACTTGAAGCAAATTGGGAAGGTGAAAAAGCTTGAAAGGTGGGTACCCTTACGAATTGAGTGAAGCAAATCAACAAACGCGTGTTGACTGCTGCGTTGCATTACTCAACCGGCACAATAATGAAGGGTAAAAACCCTTTTAAATCGAATCATTACTTGTGATGAAAAGTGGGTCCTGTACGATAATCGGAAGTGCTCATCGCAATGGCTGAACCCTACCGAACCAGCCAAACCATGCCCAAGCGAAAATTGACTCCAAAAAAGTTACTTGTGAGCATTTGGTGGACAAGTGCTGGTGTCGTTCACTACAACTTTCTTAAATCTGGCCAGACGATTACGGCAGATGTCTATTTTCAGCAATTGCAAACCATGATGGAAAAGCTAGCTGCTAAACAACCGAGGCTGGTCAATCGCTTTAGGCCATTGCTGCTTTATGAAAACGTTAGACCACACACTGCACAACAGACGGCTACCAAATTAGGGGAGCTTCAATTGGAATGTCTAAGACATCCATCGTACTCTCCGGTCCTTGCTTAAACAGATTACAATTTTTTTCGAAATTTGGATAACTTCTTAAAAAGGAAAAATTTAACTCCGATGAGGCAGTCCAAACCGCCTTCAAAGAATTTATTGATTCCCGTCCGAATGGTTTTTTTTAGTAAAGGGATCGATGAACTACCTATGAGATGGCAAAAGTGCATAGATATTAGCAATGGTACATACTTTGATTGAATAAATATATATTTTAAAAAATCGACTTTGTTCCTCCCATACAAAACGCATGTAAGGCCCTAATATTAATCAGTATGGACTATTATTGCGGGGATCGACTGCTTGTGAAGAAAGTATTGTTATACTTTTAAAAGAGCAGTTTGCTCTCTATGCCGGGTGTAACTGAACACCCCAATAACATTTAAGGGGCATATAAGTTAGACACTAAATGGACCTTCGGTGCTTGTCTGAGACCTGGAACCCCAATACTTTCAGAGTTATTTGATTTTAAATTGAAAGCAAAAACTTTCAAGTGACAACCATAATCAGCTCTTAACACAAAAGAAATTTAAACACAAAATGACACGTGACAGACGTTAGCCTAGTATTCCTCGTACGCTTACGTAGTAAGGATGTCGGCACTTACACTGAAAAAAATGGTAGCTTATCAAGTTAACATTTTGCTTGTTTGAGTAAAATATTATAAAATTAATCATCAACATTTTTAAAACTACAAACCACAAATGATTATGACAATCAATTTGAAATGATTGAACGCTTAATAAGAAAAACATATTCAAAACAATAAACTTTCTTATTTAATTTTGGTGACGTCACCTTTGTAAACATTTATAATTGTTAATTCTAATATGATAAAATGATTGATCATATCAAGTTTTGCGACTTGCCAAAAAAGTGATCATGTTCTTAATAAAATCCACAAACATCATAGTGACATTAAAAAGTAATCTTACTACGGCCAACCAACTATACTTTATTACTGTAGTCATGCACCTTTGTGCGCTCGTATATAAATAAGTTGCATGAATGAAGGTAACACATTCTTGATACATATTATCAATTTTTTTTTCAGTGTAATACCAAAAAATCATTTACCTATTTAGTTTGTATGGCGTGAGCGTAGTATTCCTCGTACAGTAAGCTCCCATTCAAGCTATACATTTGCACTACGAAAACCGCCGTTATAACGAACGACATAAGAACGGTCCAAAGGTCAATCAGTATAGCTTGATAAGGAGCTTACTGTACGCTTACGTAGGGCTGTCGGCACTTAATACCAAAAAATAATTTATTTAGTTTGTATGGGAAAAAGTAGGTTTGTTAGCCCTAATATTTTTCCTACAGAATCTCTACTTCCGATGGATACATACCCTTAAATGTTATTGGGGTGTTCAGTTACATGCTGTATATGTATAGGTATACATCGTAGTAGGTATAACATGGTGAAGGGATTCTATAAGTGATTTATTTTAAGAAATTGCTATATTGACTTAAGCAGGACGTTCATTTATGAAAATTTGATTTAGGCTTCGAATAATTGTAATAGATTTGGTGCAAAATCTTTTCAATATTTAAGCATAAAATCAACAAAAATAAACTCGTCGTTTCAATATACAGGCTTTATAATACAAGAAGCTCGTTTAAAGAAAAAATAACTTAATTGCGTACTATATTTAAGAGTTGATTATTTAATCCTCGTATATACGAGTATGTCACCGTACATTTGTAAATACCGTTAGATTATAATCTATCTCGCGAGATTGTAAACTATCGAAAGATTGTGAACCGTAACATACTATGTACTTACAATTTGACGCATTATTTTTCGGTAGATTATAATCTATTAAAATCAAATAGGTTGTAGGTTAGATAGGTATCAAATTTCTGCGCTAATACTAAGTTAATTTGTATATGAAAGATAGTCTCAGTAAAGGTCTTTGAGTAATTATTTTAGCTAAACAATAGGAATGTGTATATATTATACCTCAATTGTAAAGAATTATGCTTGAATTACACAATTTACACATTAAAGTAATATTGATTTATTTTTCAATAAGCAAAAAAAACGTTAAAATATTGGGGTGCTACAATTTATTGTTGTAACGATTGAAAGTATGTAACTTAAAAGCTACCTATTTGACTTTCATGTATGTAAACAAAAAAAAAACACATTCTTCGTGAATTAATAGTGTTTTGATGGAAATTCTCGCCCAGAATGTCCGGAAACAGCAGACTTTGCACTCGCCATCCCCTCCACGATTTCCCGGGCGTTGATTAATCGCCGCCCCTGTCTCGGGCGGCCGGAAAATCTCAACCCTTCCGCTGTTAATTACCACGCCTGCTTCAGTGGCGTGCCGCCATTGGTCGAACGCGGCGTCGGCGCGCTTTAATTGGTCCGCGTAATTAGCGCTCGGCAATCGCCGGTCGCTCCGTTCGAGGGGCCGCTTCTTAATTTGAATTTTTAATTACTCGGAAGCGACAGAGCGCCGCCGATTGGCCGAGCGGCTTGTTTACATAGAGACAATGCCTATTGTCTCCGCCGCTGTGGGGATTCACCTTTTTCGTACAATTGCTCGTTATGTATTAAACAATGTGCAATTAAAACTTGAGATACGTGTACGTTCCGCATAATGAATGAAGATGATGGTAAGATTTTCTCTGTTCCTTTTGTGTGGCATTTTTCGCTGACATACTCAGGTTTGGCTATATCTACTAACTTCTTTGCCAGTCATCATCATCATCATTTCAGCCAAGAGACGCCCACTGCTGGCCATAGGCCTCCCTCAGGGATCTCTAAATCGATCGGTCCTGCGCCTCCCGCATCGTGGCTTCCCGAGAGCTTCACCAGATCGTCGATCCACCGTGTGTGCGTCGTCCTCCTTCAGCTCCCGGTAGAAGTAGGTGCAGGATACTGTGTGTCTCGTTATGGCAACCACCGCGTGGGGAACACTATCATGGACAGGGTTCTTCCTTTCTGCTCCTCTGAGCACAACCACGTTAGTCCGTGCTTCAAGGATCGTCAGCAATCTGGATTGAGCTCCGGTACAAAACCGATTTGGGGCGGTCGTGAGGGGGAAAGTAAGAACCATTGCCTCGGTCCTCATCAATGGTGTGGTGTGGGAACATCAAAGCGCCTTTTGGTGGATGAAGCTCTCCTAGTCCATTTTGGAGCTATCGGCAGCAAGGCTGACCGGGGCAAGAGAATTGGTACTGACGACTGACTCGAATCAGATCCCCTTCATAGACAGAGATAACTTGTTCGAGATGTGTTATGGAAGCACTGCCGCCATTACGTCGATAACAGAAAAGCTTCTCTGCACACACCGAAGTCCGCTGGATGTAGTGTACGCCCTCCAAAACATCTACGAGGGCATTTACACATCACGGCAAGTGCTGAGGTCCATGACATGCAGAATGGCATCTGAAGCGGTCCTACGAAGGAGCGACCAAAATACTCTCTTCCTTACCTTTACTCAAGACGAGAAAGAAGCGTATGGGAGGGATATTCGGACTTGTAACACTAATATCTTAAAATTCACAAATCTTTGCAAACACAAATTATTTCAAGTTAAATATGCAAAATCAAAGAGCGCGACAAACACCAACCGGCTTGCACGAAATTCCGTAATGTTCTCCCCTCAATAAATGCCTGTGACATTCCTGAAAAATCAAATCCTTCCCAGTTTAAAATTTTATTTTTAATTGTCATATTTCTACAACAATACTTCTTTGATCAAATAATTGACTCGACGAAAACATGGAGAACGAAAACTTCGACCATTGAGCTAGGTTTGGTTTCGTTACAAGGTCACGTCTTAGTTCCGTACATCAATCATCACTGGCAACACGCACGAATTGAAGACATTCGTCTTGAGACACTGCGGTAGATTGACAGAGAATATGCTGCGTAGCCTCCCGAACGCTGCCCAGCTGTGTTGGATTCGTCGATTTACCTCTTTTTGGTAGTTGGATTTACCGAGCTGGACTATTTGCCCTAGGTAAACATAATCATCAACAACTTCCAGTGTTGAGCCTCCAACCTTCACAGGAGTGGGTACTACATGGGAATTCACCATGATTTTGGTGTTGTCCATGTTCATTTTAAGACCCACTTGTTGGGAAACTATAGGTACAGAGGTCTTTGAGCCTAGATCTTCCACGGTCTCAGCCATGACTACGATATCATCGTCAAAACGAAGGTGGGTCATGTACTCGCCGTTGTATAGGGCATATTCATAATCAGCAGGCCAATTATTGATCTTTCATCGTATGACATGGTATAAATTTTGAGATAAAGAAGTCATGAAACAATTCATTTCGTATTACCGATCTCCAATGATGTCATTACTATTGCCTATATGTATAGCCTGTTCTTCTCGAGAAGGCTCTCCCAATTTCCGAACAGGTGTAGTGTCAACTTTTTTTTCTCATTTTACTTGTTTTTCCTTTTTTTAATTAATTTATTGGTTTAATAGTCTTGTAATTTGTTGACGTCAATAAGTGCCTGTAAAGGTCTGTATTGAATTAAGATTTTTGAGTTTGAGTTTGAAACTATGGCATAATTTCAATGAAGTCATCATGATATAATGAACGAACGGTCAAAAATCTGACCGAAAATCGTATTTTTCGCTTTGCACTATGATATCATTTGAAAACCATGAGATCGGTCATAGGCCTGTAGATTGAGCATGAGTATGTCAGCTACAAAATTGCATAAAAACTTCTTGTATGTCCAAATATTTTTTTAAAGTTATGGACGATATAATGCAAAAATGCAAATTTTATTAAAGATTTAGGTGTGTGTTGGAAAGTTTAAGCTGGTAATTATGCAGGCTGCCCACCTGATGGTATGTGACTACAGTCGCCTATAGTACATGTTGGTTCCTGTAAGTAAGACTTGCACGTCTACAACCGTTAGAAGAATGCGAATGTACGCTGCCAACTTGTGACATAAGATGCCAAGTCACAGTATCCAGTTATTTCACTGCCTGTTCTAATCCTTCAAACCGGAACACAGGATGCAAGCACTGCTGCTTGGCGGCAGAAATAGGTAAAAGAGAGGTACCCATGCGGACGACTCTGGTGCAGTCTCCCTCTGTAGGCCTAGCACGGCGCGTGGACTATAGAAGAGAAAGTGACTAACCCTCGTCCCGTCTCGCGTCATTGTTATATGAGAGAGCGAGAAGAAACATGTTATTTGTCTCTTGTCCCGTTTTATCCACGGACCGCGCTACGCCTGCTGGTAAGGGTCCTACGGTACTGAAGATTCATCAATGACATAAAGGTTTGCACTACTAATGTCCAAATTATAATAATGTATGTAAATTATAATAATGTATGTATCCAATTTACTGGTGTAGTGGTTAGTAAATATGTCCGAAACCTAAGTATGTCAGCGAAAGATGCCACACAACACAAAAGGAACTGAGAAAAATTTGCCACCCACTTCAAAATAAAATTTGTGATGTTGTGAATATTCTAATATTATTTTTGACTTTTTAGTGTTAAGTTTGAAGTCGGTTTTTATTATTTGTTATAATATCTATTGATTAATTCCTAGCTCACCTAATGGAATATCAGGATGGGGTTTATGATGATGTGTCTTGCTAAGTAGTATTTGTAGTCTATATTCCCTTTTCTACATTACTTTGAACAATACTTGGTAATATGTATGCTTTGGAATCACTGTGCGAGGTAGCGAGTTTCATTTTCTAGCCATTTTAGTATCGTTAAATTTGGTAATAAGTTAAATTTGGTAATAATTTTCTAGCCATTTTAGTAGCGTTAAATTTGGTAGCAGAATTGAATAAGCAAAATGCTTCGTGCGTTTGAATGAAGAAGGACCACAATAATTATACCCTTAGAACAAAGATTTAACACATGTTACCATATTTGATAAACTAAGAGGCTGATAATATTTCTGTCATTCATCTATCATTTTACCAGTTTTGCGTTTCACGATAAAGATAAGTCAACTTCTAAAATTTTTAAAAGCTTAAGGGACTTTATTTTTTTAGTCAGAAAATTAGCTGCATTGATACCTCATGTACCAATGTCTTACATACGTCGATAATAGCAGGATGTACATTCTCAAAAATGTTTCCTTATTCAAAACACAAGGACATGCCAAAGAATTAATTAATTTGAAATTAGTTGCGTACTTTTGGCTCTTTATCGATTACTCATAAGGTGATTTTACAGTGGGTCAGTAATGAGCGCCAGTGATGGCTCTGAAAACTGATTTTCGCTGTTTACATTGAGACAGTAGTTGAGTCAGCTCTGTTGCGCCTACACTGTACTGTCTTGAAATCAACTTACATGTTGCATGATGTCAGGGTAGGGAGTGTGCATACATCTTGAATCATCATGAAATTCAAAGGTGTATGTGAAATCGATCGACTAATCCGCACGGTGCCATCGTGGTCGGCTAAGGCCTAAACACCCCTACTTAGGGTCTCGAGCCCCTCGGCGGGGACGTATATGAGCTGTGGTGATGATGACGCCAGTATTGGGTCAGCTAACACTTATGGCGAAAATATCCTGGCGCCAGTAACTGATCCAATCTAAATCAGCCTTAATAGCATTTTTTTCAATTATTGGTAAATATGATGCCATGTGATGAGGTAGCGTAGAGCGGTTATTAGTGGCAATAGATGGCGGTAAGGAGGTATACGCGTCCATACGCCGCCGCAGCGGCTGACGTTGAGTGACGCGGCCGGCCGCACGCTCCACCTTAATAAGGTAAATGAGATGCGGACGCTGCGCGCGCGCTGGCTGGCCACCGCTTAAATTAACGCCGTGCGGACGCCAATGATCGGCTAACAGACCCCTTGTTACTAACGATTTATCCTAAACAAGCGGACTTTCCACAGAGATTTCGAAGTGTTAAAATTCAGCCGCTCTTGTGGGAAACACGGTGCGAGATCATCTATCGAGGAACCGCATCGGCAAAGCGGCCGTCTGGAGGTGCGTAAACGAGGCAATTTATACGTATTAAAGCAACCGGCAGATCGATAAACAATTTAGGATTTACACAGCTTCCCTGGGGACACAATGGAGGTTTATAAATAAATTCCTCCGAGAACATAACGAGGCATGTAGCCTTTAAAAAGCAAATCTTCATTAGGTTCTGGACAAGTAATCGATCGAGTGATTGCCCTGGCGTTATTGTCCTCCACAAAAAGCTCATCGGCAGCATTTTTTCCCCGATCGAAAACGGTCCGATGGTTTCTTGGAGGTTTTTATTAGTTTTCGGGTTGGTTTTTGCCCGGGGCACGGGTCAAGCGCGCTGAGACAATGCACGGCGTGGCTCGCGCATCGTGCCGCCCGTTTGGTTCCGCGTGCCGGCCCGCCATTCAGCGCTAATCGCTTCATTCACCGCGAGCGAGCGCTTTTTCCTCGCAGTCGATCGGTCATGCATTCCTCAGTGGACAGTGCGACTGCGAACTGACTGTCCGGTGATGCCTTGTTGATTAATCCATGGATTTACGATTAGCCCAATAATGCTATAGTGCAAAAACTCTGCAAAGGCGATCCACTCTTTATATCCCAAAACGGTTCAGAGAACGTTGAGTGTACTATTGTGACGTCGAGTGGTAAACCAGCAAAATTAAGCAACTCTCTCAAAAAACGTTTCACATTAATAGATTCAAAAGATTTAAAGCAGACCATGAACTAACAGTTAGATGATATGTATAACTGTCCCTTGTAAGAAAAGAAGCCATATGAACGTTTCGTGATTATTGATTTTACGGTCAATAGAGGTCAGTCAGTTCGCGGTGCGCGTGCGCAGGCAGTTGCGACATACACATAACACAACACAAGCAAAGCAGTGACACGTCATGCAATAAGCTGGAGTATGCTATATTCGTATTGTTTAGTTGCTACACATTTCATTAAAACTTTTTTATGTTTCTTCTAAGAAATCTAAGGAGCATTTTTGCGACTAGATGGTATGCCTATTCTCAATATATCCAAGAAATATGAGAGAGCTTATGTGACTTGACTCGAGAAGTGGGGGTTTTGCTTAAGTTGCATCGAACAGAGAAATAGCGAGGATAAAAAAAATCTCTTCTCTCTCAAACTTTCACGCCAGATGTTTCTTTTGAATTACAGTAATTGTATTCAAGTACAACATTAATATGACATGTATAAGCTGTAGAGGAGAATAAGATACAATTTATAAATAAAATAGTGAAGTGTAATTGGATTGTTTAAAATTAATAAATAAAAATTTTTGCACCGTAATTATTTTGCTTATTTTACAGCGGTCTTTCATATTACCACACAGAGGAAAGAACAAAAAGGGTAAACATACATAGGTGAGCTAAGAATCAAATTAATATTGTTTAAAGATGCTTAAAAAGGCTACCAACACTTCCAACTGCATGAAAAAAAGAACGAAACTTTCTGACTACATGACGACAGCAAATTAAACGTGTTCATGACCGAAAAAAACCGTAATCCAAACGATATTTCAGATTTACCATGATGTCGTCTTCGCACAGGTTGAAATTGAAACGTTTAAAAAAGGATCTCCACAGATGCGATGCTGCAATTGATTGTCGCTGCTAGGTGCGAAGTGGTTGGACACCGACGATTAACAGACACGACAGGGTCGTACATCGCGCGGGAGTCGCGGTCGCGGGCCGAGGCGAGACGCGACGCACCTCGATTAGCGCGCAGGCAATGCGCCCGCGCACAGCAGCCCGCTCTCTGTGTAACCCAAGCCGTGCGCAGTAACGCCGCGCCGCCATAACATAATTAAAAATGATTTAAGGCATTCGCTCCGGCTGCTTTGTTTCGCGCATTATGTTTCACTTGTTCGCGTCGCCGTCGCGCGCGCACCTCCATTTTAACGCGCCCGCTCTTAATTCTGTCACAGTTTTTATAACCCTTTTGTATTTATTAATTCCTTTTCGGCTCCGGTAGCGCTACGGTTCTCGGAAAACGATTTTGACGTGACATTTCTTTGGGTTGCGTTGTGTTGTTACGCTAACGAAGCGTCCTATTTCGGCGCCGATCATTTTCGCGAAATATGATTTTGGGCTAATTAAAGTAATTTAAATACCATGCCAATTTGGGTCCGTCGATTTGTTTCAAGCGGGGAGTTCATAGAAAAGACTCTTATTCCTTTTAATTGGTTTAACCGGAACCCCAAAGGCATTCCGAAAGATTTCGTTTGTCCTGTTGCTACACTAGTAATATGGACATCGGTGGGAACACGTTATACGTTTGATCGTAAAATGACGAGAACAATGGTAGAGTGCCTCTGTGGTAGAAGTTGGGTTTCGCTGTTTAAATAAGTATTAACATGATTAAGTCCGGCTTGTTGACGCGTCGCGGTGGTTATCGAATTTCGCGAGGCCAGCGACCGTGTCTTATGTGCCGAAATATAATTCAGCATGGCTCGTTCGCCGCTGACGACTCTTCTTCGAGTAACTTGAAGTGCACTTTCTCATGTTTCATTGTTTGCCAAAATTTTATTTCGATATGAAATAGCAAAACTGAAAATTATGATTATTAAGATATAAAGATTATTAGGATAGGAATAAATTATAAAGATGTGTTGTTTGTTGACGAACTTGTTAAATATATCGTCAAAGTTCTATTATACGTAGTTATGGTTTCAGGAAAAAAATACCAGTACAAAAAATACTATTGCAACTTATTTCGAACTCAGAAACCTTTAGGTCGAATTTCACCAACATTTAACAGGCCGTTATAGTTAACAAACAACCGTTTTTGACACTATTGTCTGAGTGAAATGTCAAAAACTTGTTTGTTAGTTAACTAACCCCCTGTTTGAATATTGGTGAAATTGGAACTTAATGTTTAAAAATGAAAATCTCTCTCAACGAAAACGAAAGAACTAGCAAACTAATTAACAAATAAGTACAATAGACTATTCATTTACTTTAAAAGATTTTACTACAGAGAAAAATCGAAAAAAAACATTATTGATAGTTAACATAAGTAAAATAACATCGGTAAGTAATGTTAAGTGTTTCCAAATACCTATACGAAAAATCCTGAACTAACTCGTATTTCTCTCAAAAGCTTACAAAGTATAGGCAGAGTGGCGAATTGATCGTAGTTAGTCGGTTATGCGCTGTACGTCTGGTTAGCTCTCATAAACTTAAGTAGAGAAGAGACACAATGTTTGCGGTGGCCGCTAGGTGGAGCGAGCTGTGTGTGATCCATCATGGAGACGATCTATCACCAAGCCACCGGGACAGAATTGTACCTACTACATAATGCATTGCATGTTGTACAGGCACTTATGTAAGGATATCATTTAGGCAACGTAAATGGCTTCCACTGAACTAAACTAAGTAGGCACTTTACGGGATTTAAAAGACAGTCACAGTGAAAATTTCTTTATTCTACACCTTTCGCTACTCATTCACATCAAAAATATAAAATTGTCACCAAATGTGAACAATATCTGATGACTTGAACTGGAACGTTCTTCTCATTGTGAGTAATTAAATAAGGAACAGTTATCGCATTGATGTTCCCTTTAATACTGACTTAAAATTTTAATGACTAACATAAATATTCTAATAAACATTGTCTTTCCCGGCAGTCTTTTATTAAGTCTTGTATTGGCATATACATACATACGTCCCAACTTCATATAATCAAGATATATCTATACTAATAATATTATAAAGAGAAAAGATTTGATTGTTTGTTTGTTTGTATTGAATAGGCTTCGAAACTACTGAACCGATTTTCATGAAAGTTGGTATAAGGATAGTTCGAGACCACGGGAAGGACATAGGATATTTTCCTACGGGAAAATATAAAATTCTCAAGGGAAAATAAAAATAACGCGGGCGAAGTCGCGAGCGGAAAGCTAGTACCAAATAAAAGTAGAGAAAAAGAAAGTTTACTCAGAAATTAGAGTTTTCAAGAGACGAACAAGCAAGAAACTTTCAAAGCTTTAATTTAGTGTTTTAAGTTCGTGATTTGAGTTTTAAAAGCTTGGTCGAGTCAAACTGAAATGGTTGTTTTGCTGAGTAACTGAGTAAGATGGTGGAAGAATTGTGAGTACCCACTATGCCTCTACGATGTCCTCTTGCTCTCTATTATAGCTAAGGTCTATCAAAGGGCTCTCTATTTCTAGGCATAAAAATTATTGTTATAAAATCATATTCCATAATTTCGATTGAAATAATCGTCAAGACGCATAATAATCAGGAAGCAGAATGGTAATAAGCATAATATTGTGTGGCAGAAAATCATTTGTTATAAGTATTAAAACCCATAAACTCGAAACACAGAACAACTTGACGCATAATTTTTCAAAGCATAAATAATGTTTAGCATATTAATCACAAAGAACAATACGTTAGCAATGTATCATGCAGTATGCATGCAAGCATGCATGCAACATGCAAGCAAGCATGCAGCAATGTATCATGCAGTATGCATGCAAGCATGTATACAACATGCAAGCAAGCATGCAACATGCAAGCAAACATGCAACATGCAAGCAAGTATGCACAATGCAAGCAAGCATGTACCACGCAAGCAAGCATGCACATGCATGGTTTCTGTCACGGCTCCGACGCTGCGGGGCTCCGGCGGTCTCACGCGAGCTTATCGTCGCAGATTGGTTTTCGCTCACCACCGCAGCTTCGGATTGCTGGCCGGCTTCGCCGGCCATCCTCAGCCGCGGCGGCGAGCGTTAAAACCACCTGCTCCTCAGCTTACGCGGCAACTCCGCGCCTACGCGGGTTTGAATAACACTCTAGGGGTAGGACAAAAAGACTACGTGGAGTCGGTTTTGCAGCGATTCGTTTCTGTCACTAGTAGCATGAATGAATTACTTTTTAAAATAAAAAATTCAATATACTATATACTATGCAAAAATTATATCAAATGAAAATATAGAAGAATCGAGTATAATATTTGAATAAAATAATATATGAAATGTTATTATAAAAAATTAAGTAAAACAGAGTAAACATCCTTTAAAATAACATCATTTCTAATTATAAATAAATGCCCCAAAATATTAGAGATATCATTAATTATGACACTTAAAATTATGGCAAAACATTTTAGGACTACCAATATTATGTCATAAGAAATTAGGGATTTCATTAATTATGCTTCATAAAATTATGCCTTTGGATAATTGTGCCTTATACAAATTATGCAATGAAATAATTATGTGACGTTAATGTTATGCTTTTCGATTATTATGCTTAGTGATTTATGCCAAGCGTCTTTATGACAAACAACATTATGCCTAATGAAAGGTCCCCCTATCAAAGAATTACACAAAATCTGTTTAGCATTAGTTCTTTTTCGTAGATGTTACAGTATGATATGACCGCCTCGTAACTTTTGTAAATTTGGTTCAGATTTCTGATAAAGATCTCGAGGTTGACCCAGTGGGGCAGAAATTTTTCTAGTTTAATTTTTTTTAGTTGGCTTGACTATTACTTCTAACCTAAGTTTGTCGAGATAAACATTATGAAAGCAGAAACGATTTTCGTGTTCCGGTAGTGTATGGCAAGTACCAGTTCTTCTGTAGTTAACGAACCCCCTAAACAGGGTGTTCGAAGAGGTAAATTTATCATTTAATAAATAAGAAGGTAATTCTACCGAATATAAAAATTATCAAAAATAATAACCCATTAAACATTAATCGGCGTTAATTCTACGAAACACGCGGAGTGGAGACGAAGCCGGTGCAATCTTAAAATAACTTTGATTGAACAATAAATAATTAACGGTCATTAATCTGTTGTTTATTACGTTTTGGTCTCGCGAATGCAACATAGTCGCTGGAAGTGTCGGTTGATTAGTTTTTTGTTGGTGGGGTGGGCTGGCCGACGCCATCAAATTACGATGAGTCGGCCTTTCGGCTACCGGCGCCGCGCCGCACTAATTATACACTCGTTACTACCGTGCGGTGCTGCGCCCGCGCTGCCGAGTAGGCGAGTACGTGACCACTACACTACACAGATGACACAGGAGAAATTCCACTGAAGCTTTCAATGTAGGCTCTGAGACGATTGAAATATTTCTATACAGCTGCCTAGACCCGGTCATTCAGCATAAGCAATATTGAATTTGTACAGTTTAATTAAATTTAGATTCAATAATATACACGGTGATAAAGTAATTCTTCGCAGACGAAACCTCCCCTTATGCATCCAACTGTAACATCCTATCCGAAAGTCAAGCTCGTTCATTTGAGATGGGCCATAAAAACTCCATAGAACAACCCATAGACATTGCAGATATATTTGAGAAGGCTAATACGCCAGTAGCTAGCAGGGAGAGTGGGATTTTTGCCGGGTTTGTGGATCCCGACAACATCAACCTCTTTCCATTCGTGGGAAAAGATGAGCAGTGAGTTCAAGCTACCAGAAGGCATACCTTTTGTTTGGGCAGGGAGGATATTTTTTTTTGGTGGTAACCCTGTCAGGGCCAGCTGGGTTGCGAGGACGAAGATGTTTGATGAGCGTTCGTACCTCATCAACTGGTGGCAAGGCCGAGTCAAGGCTAGCTAGACAGTTGACTTTCTCCTGTGAGTTGACGGGTTTGCGGAGGGGAGACATGGGGACCTCTATGTCTGACTTGAAGGCTCTCGCAAGAGGTCAGAAGGCCAAGTGCAATGGCGAGATGCCTTTGAGAAGAGCGTCCCGCTGATTATTACTGAATTATTGCATGTCGCGCTTGAAGTTTCACGCTGGAAGTTGCCTATACGAATTCGGTTTTCCTCAGTGGTGTAGGAGTCAACAGTTGCTTCAATTCGTCAGACAACCTCGTGCGCGTGTCGCTCGCAGCTGCAATCTATGCAAGTATCGAGTAAGTACCTGGTGAAGCCACCTCAGAATTGCGAGAGGTTTTTATGTGTCAAGCTCTCGGTCTAATACCCCTTACGTCGATAATCGTCGATTTTAATTGCCATATAACACAGAACTTTGGTGCATTACAGCAAAATTTGAAAACTGATCGTCTACCGAAGAGGGCGCACGCGCTAACGCAGTGTCGACAATAAATTCCATCGATAAAATCGACTGCGTCGACGCGACGGCGCAGGCGGCGCGCCCGATAATTTCTTAACGACGCACGGCGTAACCCGGTGGCGACGCGTGCGCTTACGCATTTTATTTCTCTTGCTCGCATCAAGCGGCCGACACCGAAATAATTGTCCTCCACTCAGCATAGATGGTAATCGGGGCGGCTATTAAAGACGCTCTTAATGTAACTTTTTTGGAACCGAATTAGAGAGGCAGCTAAAGTGCAGTTGCGCGTGTTTTGATTGAAACGAGAGCAATCGGAGTTTCTAATGACGCACCAAAGTTGTTTGTATTGGGTGATATTCGATTTTGACACGAAAAATTTTTTATATCATTTAAAAGTTTATATAAGTGTAGTAATAAAATTAACCAACGACAAAATTCACGTTATTCAACCCACAAAAAAATGCTGTAGGTCTTTAAGCAGTCATAATAAATACGAGTATACAGCCTTACTTAAAAAGGGAGTGGTGGTGCCCCAAGTAGACTCCACCACGTCGGCGTTTCACCGACTTGTATTGCTGAATTTTATTCTCCGAATACCAGCTCTTGGAAAATTGGTATTACTTACCTTGGTTCCAATTGTCTCCGTCCGTCTCCTCCGTAGCCGGTGGACTTCCTGAGCTAGCTCGAAGGAAGTCGCGGCTCCTGAAGTTCTGCAGTGGATCCACCGGTGGAGACCGGAGCACTACAAAGGCCTATTAGGCCACCACGACTCACACACGCGATTAGAACACAAAGCGGGCACTCTTTTGCACAACACAAAGCGGGCTTTCGCACCCCGATATTAGGTGCGCCGCGCAAATCACTATAATGCTTAATTATTGTGTATTATATTTTATGGATGCCCGGACATCATCCTAACCTAATTCAATGTCATGACATTTCGACTCGACTCAACTGACATCTTACATGCGGCCGGCCGCCAAAAAGGCTGTCACTGCACAGACCACAATGCAGTATTGCTACTCGCTCTTCCTCGAGCGTGAACATCCCCCCGCTCCGGACAGTCCCGGACTGTCCGCCAAATCAGTCTAAGGGGAGGCGAGAAAGAGTAGCGACCGCGCGCTTCAAAACAGAATCCCCAACTAGGACCTCGGCAAACCTGGGCACACCATCAGACCCTAGAGTAAGTTGGACAATGCGTCCGCGACGCCAACGTAAGGGTGGCAGGTTTGGGTCCTTCACTAACACGAGGTCTCCAACCCTCGGTGGGTTTGTTGTCTTATCTGACCACTTAACGCGCTGTTGCAAAATGTGTAAATATTCAAGGTGCCAGCGGCGCCAGAAACTCTGGGTAAGCTGCTGGAGCAACTCAAACCGCGAAAGGCGTCCGGGATTGATATCTCTATAAGGATACTCGGGCAGGGCGTTAAGTGGTCTGCCTATCAAGAAATGGCCCGGCGTGAGGGCCTGCAAATCGTTCGCGTCGGTAGACAACGGACATAACGGACGCGAGTTGAGAACCGCCTCAATCTTATGAAACACCGTCGCGAGTTCCTCAAACGTGAGAATAGTCTCCCCAATAACGCGGCGAAGGTGAATCTTGGCGGCCTTTACAACAGATTCAAAAATCCCTCCCCAGTGAGGGCAAGACGGCGGGGAGTATCGCCATGTTACCCCCCTACGGGAGAGTGTGGATCCGATCTCAATATTATTTTTATCTAAAAATTCACAAACTTCTCTTATATGTCTATCAGTGCCCTTGAAGTTCGTCCCACAATCGGACCGAATTAGAGAAGGCAGTCCCCGGCGGGAGACAAATCTGCCTAACGCTGCTAAGAAAGCGTCCATGGTGAGTGCACTCACCACCTCCAAATGAACGGCTTTAGTGGCCAAACAAACAAACACACACAAATAAGCCTTTTCAGTCTTAGCATTACGGAGTCGCGACGTTTTTATAGTGAACGGTCCCGCGAAATCAGTTCCAACTCCTAAGAAGGTCATCGAACGGTCCCGCGAAATCAGTTCCAACTCCTAAGAAGGTCATCGATTCATTCACACGATCAGCAGGCAAATCACCCATTTGGGGCTGCATCGTCTCGGGGCGTAAACGATAGCAGGGCAGACATCGAAAGATAACAGATCGGATTATTCTTCGCGCTGACAAAATCCAAAACTCCCGTTGGAGGAGCGCGGTCAATGCATTACATCCGGCATGAGCATTCTTCACATGGCGATCAATGATCAACAATCGCACCAATGGTCCGTCCTTGGGGAGCAACAGGGGATGACGTGATCTATAAGGCAAGTTAGCGTGCCTCAATCGGCCTCCTACACGAAACAATCCTTTATCATCCAGAAAGGGAGTCAAACGCACCAACGGTCCCTTCAATTTGGACGTCCCGGTACGGAAAATCTTAAGTTCCGGTTCAAACGCTCTAGACTGGGTCATACGCACCCAATGCAAAAGAGCATCTTGGCGCTCCTGCGGAGAGAGGACCGGACACAAATCTTTGTCCTGAGGCCGGCGACAATTTCGTATAAATCTTCTTATCCAAGCGGTCACGCCGAGCAACTTGTCCAGAGAACTGTAGCGGTCTAATAAAAATTCCCGCTCTGGAGCCGCCATAGTCTCGACAGCGTGAACACGCAAGCCCGGATTTGGTACCTTCACCACAGCTGGTGTGGAAGGCCAAGACGGTTGTAACAACCAGTCGGGACCCCACCACAGAGTGTGGTCAATAAGCTGAGGGGCTTCGCTGCCACGTGATGCACAGTCAGCAGGGTTTATTTCACCTGGCACGTGGCGCCAAATCAACGTGGCCTTCGAGGCCTGTATTTGGGATACCCGATTGGCCACAAATACTTCCAGGGAGTGGACGGAGTTCTTAATCCAACACAGGACAACCTGACTGTCGGACCAAGCAAAGAGCGACTCAAAGTCCACACTACGTCCCAGGGTGTCAACAACGTGGTTCATCAACCGAACCAGAAGAGTAGCTCCAGACAATTCTAACTTCGGAATCGTTAATTGAGTCCGAAGTGGAGCAACCTTACTCTTAGCAATTAGCAAGTGGAGCTTAACAGCTCCTCTATCATCAACCGTCCGGATATATACGACGGCTGCGTATCCACTCTCAGACGCGTCACAAAAGCCATGAAGGCTGGCCGTAAACCGTCCCTTAGGCAGTATATGTCTAGGGATACTAACACGGTTAATGTCGGGGAGAGACAACATGAAGGACTCCCAATCTCGCAGCAAACGGCCCGAGAGGGGCTCATCCCACGACACTTCGGCTGACCAAAGTTCCTGTAGGAAGCATTTCATCCAAAACACTATGGGACTAATCCAGCCATTTGGGTCAAAGGTACGAGCTACTGTAGACAAAACCAACCGTTTCGTCCAGACCTTGGGGCTTGGCAGCTCCAATCGATAGGTGAACGTGTCCTGGACAGGTCTGTATTGCACTCCCAAAACAGACAGTAAATCTGGAGTGTTGGCATTCTCAAAAATATGAGGCTCCTGCTGGTGGTCGTCTGGCAAGTCACACAAAAGCTGAGGTGAGTTGGACATCCACTTCCTCAGTTCATAACCTCCAGCCCCGAGAAGAGCAATTAGTTCATCTCGCAAAATCAAGGCTTCCTCGACACTAGAGGAGCCCGTACAAATATCATCAACAAATGCATGCTCCTTGAGAACCAAGGATGCGCGAGGGTATCGTAATCGTTCACGTTCAGCGAGTTCCACAAGTGAGCGAATTGCCACAAAGGGGCTCGAACGCAAACCGTATGTATTGGTGTTCAGCTCGTAGACCAGCATGGGATCCCTGGGATCCTCCCTCCATAATATGAGCTGATATCGTCTATCGTCCGGGTGAATCACAGTCTGCCGAAACATCATCCGGATATCGGTCACAAAGACGACGGCATGGCGACGGAAGTTGGTCAATACATCACCCACCTCGTGGTGCAACTTCGGTCCAGCATGCAGACATTGATTCAGCGAAACTCCGGTAGACGTAGGAGCTGACCCATCAAAAACAACGCGTATCTTCCCGGTGGAAGGTTTCAAAACCGCGTGGTGAGGAAGAAAATTATGTTCCTCGTTTCGCCAGTCCAGTCGCGAGACCGACATGTGCCCCAGTTGCTCATATTCTCGCATGAAGTCGACATACTTCTGTTTGAGGTCGGAGTTCCTACTCATACGACGCTCCATGGACAGCAGCCGCTTCTCGGCCAACGGCCGGGAGCTGCCAAGTGAGGGGCGAACTGACAAAAAGGGCAAACGAGTGATCAGCCGTCCCGAGTGAAGGCGACCTGTATTGTTCTGGTAGAACAACTCACACTCCTCGTCCAAGGGGTTCACTCGCTTCACGGTAGGTGGCTCTTCCACCTCCCAAAACCGTTGAAGGACATCCGATAAGGTGGAGCTAACAGTTATGTAACTGTCCACCGATGGAGATGGTGGGTTATGCCTAACTGGTCCCATCACTACAAACCCAAGCGATGTAGATAAGGCTACCAGCCCACCCGTCTGTAACTCTCTCCTCTTCCCACAATACACGCGGCCTAGAACATCGGCACCGAGCAATAAGTGAATCGGACCGGTTCGGTGGAAGGAAGGGTCAGCCAAGGTCAATCCTGATGTCGCATCAACGACAGCGCGCGAAACGTGCTGTTGCGGAAGCTGACCAATAACCTTCTCATAAACAATCGCGGTAGCGCCAATTTTGGGCGCTGAAGAGAAGTGGGGGGAAAAGGAGAACAAAACCTGACCGATCGGATCCGGGATCCGCAGGTCTCCGATTCCTCGTACCGATTCAAGGTATGGAGATGTGTTCAAACTCAACTGCCGGACCAGCCAGCTGGAGGCAATGCAACCCTGAGCTCCCGTATCCAAAAGGGCGCGAACTAAAACAAAGGTGCCCCTCGGGCCCCACACCTGTACGCAGGCTGTTGGTAACAGCACCTGCTCCTGTGGGGGGGTTGCAACCGACAGTTGGTTTAATGAAAATCCCCCCGCATTCCCCGCAACGGGGGGGAAGGGGGGTCCGAAGAAAAATGCGTGCGCGGCGGAGGAATAGGGCGCTCAAGGCGCTCGAGCGGGTCCCAATCCGGCACGTACACACCCCGACCAAAGCTGCATCGGGGGGCCGGGCGGTGCCCATGATGGGCGAAAGTTGGGGGAGCCCGTGACAAACGAGGTCTCTCCATCATAGGGGGAGAGAAGCGTATCGGCTCCCGGCGTGGCTCCCTAATTACCGCGGCCCAATCCCGCGGTGGCGCCTCATAAGCGGCGCGTCGATCCCCCCCGCCCGTAGGGGGGGTGGGGCGCCCAATCCTCTCACTGGAGGGGGGGCGCCTGTCCAATCTCCGCGGAGGGGTGGCACGCCCCTCCGATCTCCTCGGAGAGGTGGGTGACCTAGGAGGGCCCCCGCCCGTGTGCGAGTCCCTCTCTCTCACCACCTCACGAGTGTCTCTATTGTTGAAGCACAAAAGGGGGTGATGGGCCCCTCCACAACAGTGGCAATCTCGTGGGTGGGGGCAAGCCGATGCCATATGGGCCCCCAGGCAGCGGTAGCACCAATTCCGCTGCTTGGCCATATTCCTACGCCCCTCGGTGCGTAGGCCAACAAATTTGGGACAGGCCGGCAAACGATGGCCATCCCGCTTGCAACACTTGCAAGGCATCGGCCTCTCCCTGTGTGGAGAGTTCTGCCGCACTGCAGTATACTGCTTGTACGGGCGGCGCTCTCTCCGTGGCGCTGCCCGGGTCGCCTCATAGCGACCTGTACTCGGTCCCGGTATAGGAGCCAGATCCAAGTGGTCGGTCATCCGACACTCATCCTCCAAAAATCTGAGGAGATCCGAGAAGGGGGGGAGGTACGAGGCACTATTGCCCCCGTACCTTTGTTCGAAGCGTCCCTTCATCTCCATGGGAAGCTTATCGAGGATGAGGTGGAGCAAAATAAAGGACCACTGGTCCACCGGTAGATCAAGTCGTTTGAGCGCGTTAATAGCGCTCAGCAGCGGGTTCAAAATCTCCTTCCTCAATGAGGAGACCCGCGATACTCGTGGCAGCCCTAAAATGGCAGCCACATGTGTGTCCGCTAGCAAGCGAACATTCTGATACCGGGCGGTCAACAACGCCCTTGCAATCTCATAACTGTCATCGTCGACAGGTAGATGCTGGACAAGTACACCAGCCTCTCCACGTAAGGCAGAGAGCAAATAGGCCAATTTCTGGCAAGGGAACAGGTCCTCCCTCGAGTGGACCAGGCTATCAAAGAGGTTAATGAACCCCATCCAAGCAGCCAAGTTCCCATCAAAGGTTGGGATGTCCAAAGTGGGCAGTCTGCCCAGCAAGCCGGCCGGGGTAGGCTTGACCTCCCCGGGCGTGCACGACTCACCCCTCCGGGCGAATAGGATAGCCTGAGCCTTGTTTATGATCACATCCGCCTGTTCAAAACACTGATCATAATCGGCATTAAATTGGTCGACTGCCCGCAACTCAGCGGCACCCTCGGCTGGGTGGTCGAGCAAATATTGTTGATGAACAACAAAAAGCTGCTCCAATTCCTTCAAGCGAGCAGGTACTCCCTCATGCCGAATTAACAAGGCCTGTTCTCGGTCTGGTCGGTCTACCAAAGCGACGGCACTAGCAAACCATCTCAAAATCTTTTGTGCATCCGCGCGGGCACCACTAAGCGGGCTGACTGGCGGGACCATTTTGCACCAAAATTAATAAACACTATAATAATACACGGACAAACAGACCGACAACCGCAGACAATAAAACAGATCGGGAGGAACTTCAAAGGCAGAACAAAATATATAAACAAACCAAAATCAAGTTTAAATGCTAGAACTTAACTAGAACAACAAAGGCATTTAACAACAGGATTTTTCAAACAAATTAAAATCAAGTATTAAGTCAATAACTTAACAAACATAATATTCAGAGGCAAACAAAACAAAATCAAATGGAAATGCTAAAACTTAACACAGCAATATAGTGTATTACAACAACAGCAAAGTCATTTAGCAGCAAAAAATTTTTTAAACAAATCAAATTCAAGTATAAGTTTACAACTTAACAAACAAAATAGTCAAGGGCAAAACAAAGATATGAAAAAACAAACCAAAATCAAATGTAGGTAAATGCTAGAACTTAACTAGAACAACAAAAGACATTTAACCTCAATTTTTCATATACAATGACAATTAGTTAAGGAGATCGGTCCACAAATGAGCTGGTAGTCGGTTTAAAATCAGCAATCAAAACCAATTAATATGTATTGCCCGTTTGGACAACCAACAAGACTACAATATTAATTGTACAATACTAATCAAATACTCAAATCTAAGAACCACTCAAATCTAAAAACCACGCTCTGCTACCAAGAGATGGTGGTGCCCCAAGTAGACTCCACCACGTCGGCGTTTCACCGACTTGTATTGCTGAATTTTATTCTCCGAATACCAGCTCTTGGAAAATTGGTATTACTTACCTTGGTTCCAATTGTCTCCGTCCGTCTCCTCCGTAGCCGGTGGACTTCCTGAGCTAGCTCGAAGGAAGTCGCGGCTCCTGAAGTTCTGCAGTGGATCCACCGGTGGAGACCGGAGCACTACAAAGGCCTATTAGGCCACCACGACTCACACACGCGATTAGAACACAAAGCGGGCACTCTTTTGCACAACACAAAGCGGGCTTTCGCACCCCGATATTAGGTGCGCCGCGCAAATCACTATAATGCTTAAATTATTGTGTATTATATTTTATGGATGCCCGGACATCATCCTAACCTAATTCAATGTCATGACATTTCGACTCGACTCAACTGACATCTTACATGCGGCCGGCCGCCAAAAAGGCTGTCACTGCACAGACCACAATGCAGTATTGCTACTCGCTCTTCCTCGAGCGTGAACAGGGAGTATAAAAATTAGATGAAGAATAAATTCGGAACAGGCAAAATATCAACAAATAAACTCGGTGTAACTTAAATTTAGTATAACCTGGGTGTAACTTTCTAAGAAAATAGTCTACAAGACCATAATCATTTTCAATCCTAGAACAATAATATTGACAGTTGGATATGACATTTATAAAAATGTGTTTGTATTGAAAAAAAAAGTAATTTCTTTGTATCTAGGCTTCTTAATCAACATCATTGACAATGTTTCATTTTAACAGTACTGTTCTATTCAGATAAAGAAAACGACTGCCGCCCAAAAACAATTACAAGAACCTGTTGAATGAGTTTGTCTATCGACGAGCGCTCGTACAAGTAGAGTACCCGTAAAGTACTTTCAATTGAATGGAGTACGAAGGGCAGCTACCGACTCCGACTAACAGTCCACACTCAACGAATAATATGTTTCGTGTTAATCACCTGGCTCCCGTAGGGTTTTCGATTCCTAAGAGTCGGAAGACAGTATTAGTGAAATTTAAGATTCTGAAGTATAGGTGTACCAGAATCATATGGCAAATGTAGAGCTGAAAAGAGTATCAAGGTATGTTTTTTTTACCTATTTTTAAATGTATTGTTGTTATTTTTATTTGACATCGAAATTGTATTTTAAATTTAAATTAATTTGATTTATTATTATTTTATGGTTTTATTATTGTTATGGATTTGGTGAATTTTATTTTTCTCTTAAATTTTAAAAATTTATTATACTCGGAATTTTATTTTATTTTATTTGAATGTTTTTTAAATTGAGACTGTACTGTTATGGGTGTATATTACCTGAAATAAATAAATTTTATTTTTATTTATTTTATTTATTTTTGTATAAGTGCACAATACATTAAAATTTAAGCAAAAATTAACTAAAAATAAAATATTTCGTAAACACTTACAATTTTTGCAGAAGTCGAAACTAAACGCAATTGAGGACTTTTATTTATTGTTTACGTAGTTTTATCTAAATAAATAAAGGAAAAAATACATTTTTCGCAATCATCGATTGTTTCTCATTTTGGTACACATGTACCTGAAGGTACAGACATGGGCAAAAATGTATGGACGAATGGGACGATTTTTCTTTAGTAAAAATTATTAGGGTAGTTATTCAAAAAATAATTAAACCTCTATTGTTAGTCTATAAATTATTAGTGATCTGAAGTAGTTATATATTATTAAAGAAAACAAATATGTCTTTCTTACGGTAAATTCCGCTCTACATTTGCCATCAGATTCTGGTACCTTTAACTACGTCTTTTTACTTGGAATATTCAAAATGTTCATAAAAAAAACAAAAAATATACTGATTAAACGGCAAAAAGATAGCCCTGAATGATGTTTATTCCCCGAGACTCATTAATTAGGTTTCCAGCGAAGATAATTTCTCCCGCTCGTAGTGCGCCCTGCTGACCACCAGACGAAGCTTGGATAGCCGACCGATGGCAAAGTAACCATCACAGATCAAGCGCAAATAAGTAAATTAAGAGACCCGGGCCCCTACTCGTATTTTTGAAGCATTTGTCTCGTATAGAGCGCTCTTAGACCGTCGTCTGTACTCGATTTTTTTTATTAATTTTCGTTTAGTTTGCGATGAAATTCAATGGAATATTACAACAAAAATCAATATTACTATGATCACCTCCGTCTTACCTATTTCTGACGCAAAGCAGCAGTGCTTGCATTGCTGTGTTCCGGTTTGAAGGGTAAGATGTGGCACTGAAATTACTGGGTACCGTGACTTTACATCTGATGTCACAAGTTGGCAACGTACACTGTGGTTCTTGTGGGGTTGGCCGTTTTACTGCGAATCTCACAAGAGCCACACGTATTATAGGTGACTGTTACCTCTTACCATCAGGTGGGCAGTTTGCTTTGTTTGCCAACTTAGTAGCAATAAAAAAAAACAAAATTCAGTAGAAATCGAATGCAGATGATGCACGATGAGCACTCAACGCCTGACAAATGATTCAAAAATAGAGCCCGACACTGGTATAGGCCCCGGCAAACATCTTGAACATTTTCACAGATAAAAAATACATGCGCAGTTGCAGTATTTGGTACAAAAGCTTTTGATGCGGATGTATTTTTATCTGTGAAAATTGTTAAGATTTTTGCCAGTACCTATACGAGTAGGTACTGCGATTGTCAATCCTCACGCCCAACGTGGCAGTAGAAGACTCTTCGAAATTCACTTGGAGAAGGTTCATGTCCAATAGCGGATACGTTTAGGCTGATGATGATAATAAAAAATGTTGATGATGAGGTACCAAACTAGCGGGAATTTGAAGATGAAAACTAGGTTTCATCTATCTACACACTGAGATTCATTACAAATTGTGAATGTAGATTTTTGCAAATTGCGCAAACGGGCTTTGGAAAGAGAATCGGTTTGTTTTAGAGTCGTAGAGCATAAGGTAGAGCATTATCTCCGTGACAGTGTCACACACGTTTTACTCACGTTGACGTTTGCCGCTAATAAATATAGAGTTGTTTAAAAAGCAAACGTAAAATTCTATGACGACTTCTATATTTTAACAAGGGAAACCTAGAAAAGTTGTTTAAACAGCTCTTAGTTATATCAAATTATGTACTAGAGACAAGCTATCATCACTGTTGGTCACGGGTCTCTGCTCGAACGGGGAGGAATTTGGCCTAGTATAGTCGATCAAAAGTGGTTTTATCTTCCTAAGGTTGAAATCCAGTTTTGCGTTACAACAAACAGTTGGTTTTCCTTTGCAATAACATACTAAGATTACCCTAAAAATATTTTGTCTTTACGTGAAGTATGGTAGAAAGTGGTAAAGCACTTTCTTGGTCGACTATACCATAGATTTAGTATGTTTTTGTTACGCAAACAACTTGCCAAATTACTTGCTACATCCTACATCTATATCCCCATAACTACGCTCCTATTTGTACACGCATTATTTTCTGTCGGATATTGTGCATTTTGTAATATTTATTTGTTATATTAATAGGATGACCAACAAGACATATAAATAGTATTACTGACATTAGTTAAAGCTAAGTGCTATCTTAATTATAGGTCAATGCGGCATGCATACTCGTATACACGTGGCTCTGAAATACTCTGAATGAGGGGATTTAAACTTTTAATTAATAAAAAGCGTTACTCAATTACATTATAATTGTATACCTACTACTAACACAGTAAATAGTATTAATTACACGTGAGTATTAGTAAGGATTAGTAGAATGTTCATATATCGTGTTTTTCTAACACCATATTTCAGTATCATATTACGATTGAGTGCCCGTGATGTCTAAGTCTAACCATGGCTACCTAGAATCAGGTATACGAACTATACGTCCCGTCATCATTAATATGTTTCTTAGCATTTGATGAGAGCTATTTCAATTAAAATACCAATGCGTTAGTTGTTTAAATTTGATTGCGGGATGAATCAGCTGTTCGTTAATTACTTCCATGTGCATTGCTTTCATTTTTAAGTTTCGTATTGATTTCATATGGAAATAAGATAAGAGAAAGTAAGACATACAAGTTAACAGTATCACTTTGGTTCGACAGCGTGTAGATTCGGGTGCATCCCAGTAGTTGCCCATTTCCGTATTTCTATGGAACTAACGAAACTCTTATTCTGTGTATCGTATTCCATTTGTTGTATATATAACTTCTTGGAACAAATATAAAATTAATTACCATCCTGGGTGAACCCCCTAGCATGAACATGAACAATTGATCATATATATATATATATATATATATGTCCATGGCATGAATACCAAAACACGATATGATCAACTGTCAAAATTACAATACGCTTTTATTGTATTTTGACAGCTCACCGCGATAAACCATTTAATCATATCGTGTTTTGGTGGTCATGCTACGGGTGTTGAACGCATCACTATCACGTCTTCGAACATTTGAAGGTCGATCTGTGCGCACTGATTGGTCGATAGCAACAGTTCAGTTCGGTTCAGCTGTATCTTATTCGTAGGTACCAAATTCCCCTTATTGTCTATCAACTCAGCCCTGCGAGCATGGAACTCTCAATAAACAAAATTTGACAGCTAAGATCGACATACTTATTCGTAGGTACCAAATTCCCCTTATTGTCTATCAACTCAGCCCTGCGAGCATGGAACTCTCAATAAACAAAATTTGACAGCTAAGATCGACATACTCGACAAAAATCGATAAATTTGACAGATATTCCTAAGGAGTGAAAAGGTCAGATGCTTTTGTCGATCGACAAGTCCATGCTCGCAGAGCATCATTGTCATTTTGATATACATTTTACATCTATTACAGCTTAAAACACCGCACTAAAAATACTAACTAAATTAGTGATGGAATATCTAGGCTCGTATTAATAATTGCATCTCAAGTATGAGTTCAATCTTAAGATACTGTTTTTGACAGATGTTCCATACATTAAACGTCAAAACTGCAACTTAAGATCGCTCTCATCTTTGAGACGCGTTTATTAATACGAGCCTTAGTGTCTTTTAAAATGACAGTTCCGAGTTGACAACTGAAGTCTTTGAAAAGGGGCCGTTCATCAAAGACATACTATCACATAAACTACCTCTATGAGTGGCAAAAACAAAAATGCATACTCTGCAGTGTCGATACGATACTGATTAAACTAATTGCTCAGTGGTTGCCAACACTTCAACCACGTTTCACTGCTGTTTCGCATCAGCCATCCGTCACTGTCACATAGCGCGAATTGCGTGTTCTCATTAAAATAATTAATTTTAATTATGACTTAATTGGTTTAATGTGTGCCGGCAGCCCTAAATGGCGTCGATCCGACCGCTATGTTACGTGCGGCTATGTTACATTATCTTTAATTAAAAACTTCGAGAAGCCACTTCTAGATTAGTGCACGCCGGTCACAAAAAGGGTTACGAGGGATCAGACGAAACACCTCGATTCGTCACGAGGCATAGCTTTATTTTTATTTGGAAGCGCCCATTGTTGAAGCTAACCGAATTTGCTGTTTAATAAAAACTGGCTAATTAAGAAATGTTCGAGCTGCCGTTAAAATTTTTCGACTTCCTTTGATTTCGCCTTTGGTTTTTTATGTTATCTGTTTTGGTATTCTCGTTATTATGTATGCGCGGGAGTTCGAATGTGTGTCTGAGTTAATAAGTGCTTTATGGTTACAGATTGCCTCGGTGTCATAATTATTAAACAAATAAAAATGAATTACTGAATGTTTGTCCTTTATGCGTTGATAACCCAAAGGCTTTGATAAAAAAATATTAAATAAAAAAAAAACTTTATGTAGTTTTGCAACGCGTGCGGTACAGCTAGTATCTGAATATATTCACTGGACTATGTTTTTCTATTTGCATGTCATCGGTTTGTCGTAGACTGCATTGCAATTAATAAAATACCCATAAAATATTTCATATAACATTTAAACACATCTGCTGACTGCGTAGGGCACTGCAAAAAGTCGAAAGAGAAATAGCTTTATTTATAATATATTTTTTTATAAAGTAGCCTTAATGTTAAATTGTATTGTATAATAAACTAATAACTTTCGTTAGAATTATAATCTAGTTAAGGTCCATTATATCGTTATTATCGCTATCATATATCGCTATTAAAACGGGGTTGGTAGTGGAAGGATAAAAATTTAGGATTATAAGTATTTTTTTGATGCCAAATCATAAAAAGATAAAAAAATAAAGCTTGTAAAAATAGACTACGATCTATTCTCAGACCGACCACCATATACATATACACAAAAAAAAACATAAAAGTCGTCAAGCCGTTTCGGGGAGTTCGATAACAAACACTGTGAAAGGAGATTTTTATATATAAGAAGAAGAAAGAAGAAGATTTTTGATTCCGACTACCTATTGCGCTGTCGTTAGAGCCTTCCCCGCCTTCCCCGCTATCGACTGTAATAGACAGTTTTCCTTATTATTGGCACAATCAGCGTAATATTTAGATTACAGCACACCTTGTCTTCAGGTGTCACGGGCAGCCGCTTGCGTCACTATAGGCAAAGTACAGGGACGTGGCTGTCATGACCGTATATTATCCAATAGAGCGACGGTTTCAGTAATAGGTATTTCAGCAATAAATGTGTCAACAAAGAAACAGACTTAAGCCTTATTATTATCATAAAAATAATAATAATAGACGTAATCTAGCGCTGTTGGGAACACTAAATGCTTTGCTAGCTCCGCACCTACGGACTAGCGAAGATTTGGTTGATACGCATTCTATTCTGTACTGCGGTGCCCTTGCCGCATGCCGTGTTGCCCGAGTAAGGTTCCCGGAAGTTGATCGAGCACCGCGGCCTGCGGTACCAGCATGGCAAGTGAGAATAGAAAAGCGTATCAACTCATTCAGGGTTCTCATTGGCAAGCTTATCTGCTTCAGTCGGGGTAACACCCGACCCCGAGTTATGCGTTTTGTGACACAGGCCTATGCCGGAACCGGAATCCGGCCTAAAGATTACATGGCGAATGTCACGGAACGCATAGACTATCTGAAGCAGAAAGTCTATGCGTGGGCTAACCGTATTCGTCGCTACAGAGTACGTGTGGATAGATACTTTCAGAATCGCCTCTTCCAAAGTGATCAGAAGAAGGTATATCGAAAGTGGGAGGGAACCGACCATCGTGTGGTCGACGGGCGGCTGCCTGATGCCAATGCCATGGTCAGTTTCTGGCGTGACATTTGGTCGCTGCCCGTCGATCATGTAGAGGGTGATTGGGTGCGTGTAATCGAACGGGAATGTGAATCTATTGAGCCAATGGGGCCTATTACCATAGACCCCGTAGACGTTAGTTGTGCCATCCGTTCGGCCCAGAACTGGAAATGCCCAGGGCCTGACGGATTGCACAACTTCTGGATAAAGTGGTTTCGTAGTTCGCATCTCCGTTTGGCTACACAGTTTCAAGAAACCCTAGATCACGGTTCCCTTCCCTCTTTTATGACTACCGGTACCACCTTCTTGCTCCACAAGACCGGAAGTACCACGGACCCAAAGAATTATAGACCTATTACATGCTTACCCACCATCTACAAGCTCCTTACGTCCATTCTGACCACAAAAATTAACACACACATTGTGTCAAATAATATTTTGGCCTCTACTCAGAATGGATGTAAGGCTGGGTCCCGTGGTACAAAGGAGCTCCTCCTCATAGACATGACCATTAGCCAACAAGTTCGGCGGAGCAGGGGATCCCTTTCTGCTGCATGGATTGACTACAAGAAGGCCTATGATTCGGTGCCACACTCGTGGCTGGAGAGGATTTTAGAGCTGTATAAAATAAATACAACTCTTAAATCCTTTTTAAGTAACTGTATGCGGCAGTGGACCACAGCTCTTCGTCAACCATGCGGCGGCGACGGTTCCCTTGATCCGCAAAACTTGATTAAAATAGAGAGAGGTATTTTTCAGGGTGACAGTTTGAGTCCCTTGTGGTTTTGCCTAGCATTGAACCCTCTCAGCACTTTGTTGAAGGACTCAAGTCTAGGCTGTCGGCTCCGGAGACAGGGTGAAGTCATTAGTCATCTGCTGTACATGGATGATCTCAAGTTATTTGCACCGAAACAACGAGATCTGATGGAGTTGCTGAAAATCACACAGATTTTCAGCAACGCTATCAGAATGGAGTTCGGTGTAGATAAGTGTGCGATCTTGCATGTGCAGCGGGGGAAAGTTGCAAACTCACCGAATGTACAACTTTCCGATACAATGACACTCAGATCTCTCTCCGATGCCGACTCATACAAATATCTTGGTATGTCACAGTCTTTAGGGATATCGGCGGAGGACGTCAAGAAATCGGTGAAGGCACGCTTCTTCTGTCGCCTAACAAAGGTACTTAACAGTCTCTTGTCTGGCGGCAATAAGGTGCGTGCCTTCAACGGTTGGGTGATGCCTCTATTGATATACTCCTTTGGCATACTGAGATGGACTCAGACTGAGCTGGACGCTTTGGACAGGAGAGTCCGCCAACTACTCACAACACATCGCATGCTTCACCCGCGCTCGTCTGTTATGAGACTGTACATTCCACGGAAATGGGGTGGTCGTGGCCTTCTAAATGCCAAGAACCTCCACAACCGTGAAGTGTGCAGCCTTAGGAATTACTTCCTTAACAACGAATGCGGGATGCATCGTGATGTTGTGGCAGTTGACAAAGGACTTACCCCTCTCTCCATGGCAATCGAGAACTGGCGCAAACCATCGGTGCTCACCGTCGAAGACCGCAAGGAAGTATGGAGGGGCAAGGAGCTACACGGGAGGTTTTATCGGGCCTTGACTGGGCCTGATGTAGACCTAGCCGCCTCGGTAAACTGGCTGCGCTTCGGTGACCTTTTCGGGGAAACTGAGGGTTTTGCCTGTGCAATTGCAGATGAAGTAATGATGACGAACAACTATAGAAAATATATCCTGAAGGACGGTACCGTCGACATCTGTCGGGCATGCCGCCGTCCCGGAGAGTCACTCAGGCATATTATCTCTGGTTGTTCTCATCTTGCTAACGGCGAGTATTTGCACAGACACAACCTAGTAGCCAGGATCATCCATCAGCAACTTGCCATTCGATACGGCCTTGTCGAGTCTGAGACGCCGTACTATAAGTACGTACCAGTGCCAGTTCTTGAAAATGGTCGTGCGTTGCTCTATTGGGACCGCTCTATCATCACGGACAGGACTATTGTTTGCAATAAGCCTGATATCGTGGTGGTTGACCGGTGCCAACGCCGAGCAGTGCTCGTCGATATCACTATCCCTCATGATGAGAATCTCGTGAAAGCTGAGAAGGACAAAGCCAGTAAGTACCTTGACTTGGCTCACGAGGTAACCGCCATGTGGGATATTGACTCCACGATCATTGTTCCGATAGTTGTTTCTGCGAACGGTTTAATAGCGAAGAGTCTCGACCGACACCTTAAGAGGCTCTCGCTTGACGGATGGATCAAGGGCCAGATACAGAAGGCAGTGATTCTTGACACGGCACGTATTGTCCGGAGATTCCTCTCACTGTAGCCCTAACCACCGGTAGCTTGGGCCGTGCTCCGCTGCCAGTGGAACCCTAGATTTAAGTTTTTTATAATATTTATGTTTTTATATGTATTTATTGTAAAAGACTTAAATTTAAGATACTGTTTGAAATAAATGTATAATAATAATAATAATAATAAATGTTTATTTAAAACACACTGGTCAAGTAGGTTACATACAAAATTCTTACATTTTAAATAACATAGTAAAATATTGTTAATGATACCTGAACTAGGTTGAACCTGTGTTTGGGGTGCGATGTCAGACAACCTCCTTGTGGTGCACCCTGGGCAACCCGGCAGATTCTCTGCCGCGGGCTAATAGTCTGACGAGAGGACCCCCATATGGGGCGTGGGATGGCCGGGTTCAATCCGGCGGGCCACTTCGTGTGGCCACCCGCTTCATGCGGGGAAGGGCGAAGTCCCCTCTTCTTATGATAAGAAGAGGTGTGGCTCTCGCTGGAAGCCGATCCCGGCGGCTACCTCTGGTGGTAGTAGGGACGAGGCGAGTTTCTCGCCATGGCGCTTCGCGCCCGTTGGGGATTTCCCCGAGCTTCGGCTCACCCGCGCGGCGGTGGATCCAGTGGGATCTGCCGTCGGGCAACCCGTTACCCGCACTGAGCGGGCCGGGGGCCCGGCGCACTGAGCGTCGGGCCGCGTGGAAGACAACCACAGTAAAAAACCAGTTGCGGGGTGTAGAGCGGCGCAATTCTGCGCCGCTCCACAAAGCAGCTGAGCCAGGAGGAGAGTCCGGCAACGGACATGTCACGGGCAGGGGGTCAGCGGGAATAAGGCCTGGCTGTTGTCCCCTTCCCTCTGTCTTGTGACGGACGGAGGAGCTGCTGGGGGGGTTTTTAGTGGGTAGGCCCGGGCCGGGTACGGTCTGGGGAGTCCCACATATCCTCGTGGTTTGGCTCGACCACGAGGAATGCGTAAATGCATTTTCCCCCCTCCCAAAAAAAAAAAAAAAAAAAAGGTTGAACCTGTGTTTCAGAAAAAATGCTTACATGTTAAATATGTATATAGGTACAATGCTTAATTTACAATAAATCTTAACAAACTACATAAAAGTGAGAGTGATGACTAATCAATTGAGCTAACCTAAGATACGTAAAGAACGTAAAGAAGAAAGAATATTTAAGCAATGTTCAAGTTAAACGATGTTGCTGTCACTTTCGATGTCCTTTTTTGTCATCATCATCATCATCATTACAGCTCATATACGTCCCCACTGAGGGTCACTGAGCCTGTAGTCACAGGCTGGATATAACAAGAATGGGACGTATGCGAATTTCCTGGTAAAAGCTATGAAATCGTCATGTTATTACCTTTTACCAAGAAATTTGAATTCGTCCCATTTGAACCAAAGAAAAACAGTTCATTACTACACTTCAGTGATGAACAATAAGGTTCTCTCTTAGTTCGCAGTATTAAAGCTATAGAATAACGATATTTTGGCAATCGATTTCGAAATAACTGGGACAGTGTTATTTTAGAATACCTACCTCAATTTTTAAATAGGTGATATTCTAAAAATTTGTGGTTAGTTCTAATCTTATCTCGCAGGCAACGAGTGCCCTGCGGTCTCGCGCGGAGTTGTCATCGTTTCGCGCTGAGTGCGTTAATGCCGGTCCACATTGATAATACATTATGGGTTATTGTAACGACGCGCGAGGTACTCGATCGTGCGTCGTGATGTCTTTGTCTCGGCGAGCTTTTAAGAGTCTAGTTGGCGAGTGTCGCGGGCTCATCTCGGTGCATAATTGCGCGGCCGCAGCCTAATGTGCGGTGCCGCGGAATGTGGCGGGGCCCCGTTAACGAGCTCGCGAAACGTCACGCGGTCGCGCGCGTCCTCACCACGCCTGCCGCAACGTCCGCCGTTTTACTACTACGGACACCACTAACACCTATTTGCGGCGCTCGTCCTATTTTATTGCAAAATATACGATCACCAAGATTTATGCACCCGCACTTAGTTAATAATGTGGCAAGCGCCCCGAACGGAACGGAACGAGAAACATTTTTCGTAATGAAAAGCCACCGGATCACCGGTGCGTCTACGGGTGACGTACACTTTCATTATGCTAGGAAATAAATCAAAATAATACTAAGGTGAGATAGCGAATGGAAAATCAGGCGGGCCGTGCGGCGCCCGCGCCCGCTCCCGCCCTTTGATTTATGCCGGTAATTTTCCGGCCGGTTACGTAAGCAACTCGCGATTTTTCTCCGTGCACACACGTAATTAGATAATTTCCACGATTTTTCCGGAGCCGGGAGTTTGGAAAACTCTCAACGTGCTCGTCTATTTATCGTTGCTCATTTCGTAGCAATCTTGCTGAGCGGCGACGCCGAGCCCTTATTATCTATATCTATACTAATGTTAGAAAGAGGAAAGATTTGATTGTTTGTTTGTATTGAATAGGCTTCGAAAACTACTGAACCGATTTTGATGAAAGTTGGTATAGAGATAGTTCGAGACCAGGGGAAGGACATAGGGTCATATTCCTACGGAAAAAAAATCCCACGGGAAAATAAAAATAACGCGGGCGAAGTCGCGAGCGGAAAGCTAGTAATATATAAAAGGAGAAGTTCCCATCTATAGAGGCACGCACAGCCATAACCGCTAATGGTAGAAATGTGAAATTTGGACAGTTGTTTTAATTCAAAATGCGGACGCACACTAAGAAGGGATTTTAAAAATATTAACTCTAAAGGGATGAAATAGGCAACATTGCAAATGTGTATGGATTTTTAAAAAAAATACCAACGATTTTGATAAAACTGGAGATTCATGCTCTTAAAAACATTTCATTGAACACGTGTTTCATTGTTTATTGGAATTCACCCCCTTAGGGTGCAAAATAGGGGTTGAAAGTTTCTATGGAAAATATTTAAAATCTGCTCCAATTTTTATGAAATGTATTATTCGAGCTCCTAAATATAAATAACAGTCTTCTATATAATAGGCTACGAAATTATTTTACCGGAAAATATAAAATTCCCACGGGAAAACAATAATAACGCGGGCGAAGCCGCGAGCGGAAAGCTAGTATTATAATAAGTGTACGGGGATTAAGAAAGCGGTCGAACTGTGAATTAACATCGGACGGACCGGTCGCCAACAGCGACGCCTGTTTTCATATTAATTTCTGTCACACACTTAATTGCTCACCTCTGGCTTAAGCTTTTTGATAAATCCGCGGACAGACAGCGACCAAAAAATATGCGGGCAGGGCCCGCCGAGTCAAAAAAGGCAGATTTTAATTTACAGAAGACAGGACAAACGATTAATAATTTATTTGTATCCCCCGTTTCTTGCGCGAGATGTTTCGAGCAGCGTTAAAAACAACCGTTAAAACCGACGACTTTGTATACTCGCGCTTAGCCCGAAATGCCAATTGCGGGTAGACACAAGTATACAGCGGGCCGGAATGTCGCTTTAAAAAACTCGGCAAATAAATCGCGTCGCACGCACCGGCGGCGCGGAGAAAAAAAAGTCAACCATATTCGATTCTTTAATGTGATTTTGAAAAAAATAGAAGAGAGCGGAGTTTCGCTCCGATTGAAAATGAATGAGGGTGAGCGCGATAGTGGAAATTAGCATTGAGCCAGGATTCAGGAGCGGCCTTTGTGCGATCATATCGAGGTGTATTCTTTGCGCTTTTTACGGCCGCGGCCGCCGCGCGCCGGCCGCGTCCTTTCAGTCCCTATTACGAATCTGTCGCCTTTTTGTTGCCGATAATTACAGTCTCGCGCGCTGATACATTTTGGGCCGCGGAACAAACCGGAACACAGCAATGCAAGCACTGCTGCTTTGCGGCAGAAATAGGTAAGACGGAGGTACCTAAGCAGACGACCCTGGTATAGAGTCTCCCTCCAGTAGATAGTCCAATCGATAGTCGATTCGGTCCAAACGTATACCTTCTCGAATTTTGCACTATTTGAGCGCTTCATTTTCCACTTCTAGTCCAATTTTACAACACAATCAATGTAGGTATACTAACTACTACAATTATATTAATTTAACGCAGCGGAGGTGAGCCTGATCGCTTGGCACAGAGTAAATAATCGAAACGGAGCCATTAGAGAGATTAGATCGTGGAGCTGACGGCGCGGCGGACGGGGCCCGACCGACCCGAGCGAGATTCATAAATTAGCGATTACGCACACAGCCAATAATAACGGCAACAATGGGATTGAATGCAGATGAGTCGAGCGGGCCGAGCGGCCGATCGACATTTGTATGCGATATCTAAGCGCACAATTGGACGCCGGCGCGGCTGTTCGCGCTAATGGTACACTATCGAGCCATCGCTGAGGCCGAGGTGCCCGAGCCCACCGAGCGGTCCACACTCACCGGAGCGGCGATAAATAAATAATTCAACTTGGTAATTGTGCGCTATTTACGTCACATAAACAAAAAAACTGTATAGGTAATGAGAAAATGGGAATGATCTTCAATCCTTACAACCAGAATACAACCAGAAATTAAGAGGATTGTGAAGCTGTACATTTTCATACGAAAAGCGATAACGCTTTTTTCCCTCTTTACATAGTCCAATTTACATAATTTTTGGAAATGTTGTAGATATAATGACGATCTAGGTTTGTACGTTTTGATTTTGAAGTATATTGCTCAGAATATAAATTATTAGCATCTAAATATCCATATTTTAGACTTAAAAACTACCTCGAACATTTTTATGTTTTTTGACTAAATTATCATCATCATCGCCCATATACGTCCCCACCGAGGGGCTCGAGCCTACCCTATATTAGGGTGATTAGGCCTTAGTCAATCACGCTGGCCCAGTGCGGATTGGTCGACTTCACATACATCATTGAATTTCTTCGCAGATGTATGAGGTTGCCTCACGATGTTTTCCTTCACCGTAGGAGCGTCAGACAAATGTACATATGAAATTCGAAACGAAAAACACATTGGTACATGGCGGGTCTCGAACCCCGACCCCCCGATTGGAAGGCAAGTGCCGAGTCCACTGCGCCACCGACGCTCTGACGACTAAATTATACTGAATAATAAAAAAAGCAAAACGTACAAACATAGATTGAGGTGTACTGAATCTAATGAGACCAAAAGTGTCTAATTTTGTAAAGGTTTAGGGGGGTAAAACAGTTATCACCCGAAACAATATTTCAATAAGAAATGTAGGCACTTGCCTCGGACTTTCAACATTAAGCCTGACCCTAGTAAGGCAACAACTAGCCTCTTTACGGGCACTGAAAACAAATCTAGTTAAACGAGAACATGTAGAGTTCCTAATCCACAGTAATCGACGTTGTATTTTGCTTAACAATAATACCCCAAACACCTAAAACCTACAAGCAAGCAACAGGCGAAACAAACAACATAAATACCGCTATACAAAAAGATTTCTATATAACTTTAGCGGTTTCCTAATGTTAAGGGGCCTAATACAAAATCGCGTCGCGCGGTGCTAAGCAAACTGTTATCGCCGGCGCGGCAAAATATATAGAAGTTTTATTTTATTCATAAAAAATATTATATCGTTTTACAAACATACAAATAATACAATAGCTTAAGCTTACTTTAAAAAACATTTTGTCATAAAAATACGTTTAAACGATGGAGAACTTCGTACATAATCTGACGTAAAAACATGCTTCGGGAAAATAACTATTACTAAGTTAAGAAAAAAGTAATCGTAAAACCGCTTTATTTTACGATTACTTTTTTCTAGTAGATATATAAAAATGATGAAACGCTGTGTGTTAGTCTCGCAAAAACTCAGAAACGGCTCGACTGATTCTTTCGAAATTTTCTGTGTGTATTTGGATAGATTCAAGGAAGGTTTAAATGTAAAGTTGGACCCGGTAGGTGACGCTGGAATCGGGCAGGACAACGTCTGCCGGGTCCACTAATTGTAGATAAGAATATGAACTAGTTTTATCAAGTAGATGTTATTTATTGCGACTAACGAAAGTTATACAATTTTTTTAATAGGCCTCCTAAGCCTCTACCGGAGGGAGACTCTGTACCAAGGTCGTGTGCATGGGTACTTCTGCCTTACCTATGTCTGCCGCAAAGCAGCAGTGCTTGCATTGCTGTGTTCCGGTTTGAAGGGTAAGATATAGCATTGAAATTACTGGGTACCGTGATTTTACATCTTAAATCACAAGTTGGCAACATAGACTGGGTTCTTTTGGAGGTTGCAGTTTTGCTGCGAATCTCACAGGAACTACATGTATAATAGGTGACTGTTACCACTTACCATCAGGTGGGCAGTTTGCTTGTTTGCCGTTGCCAACTTAATTGCAATAAAGAAAGCGGTTACCGTTGCCTGGATGCTTGCGACTATTCAATTAATCGCTGCTAATCCAAAACCTAATGAAGCCAGCACAGCACAACAGTATCCACTGACAGCAGCCTCCCTTGTAAACAGCTCTGGGGCCTTACTATGATCGCTTATAGCAAGGTTAAAACAATATTAAAACAGAGACACCGCTCTTGCTGCATATAGCGCCATCCTACTCTCAGCGAGGTTTTAATATTGTTTTGGGCGATCATGGTTAGGGGGGCTGGAGCTATAGACTGGCTGTGATGATTGTCTTGATGTTTTCTGCACTTCCCTAGTCGGGCAGTTCGTATTTATTAGTATTTCTGTGGACACGAAGAACATCACAAAAGAACGCGCAGCAAATAAAGCTATAAAGATATTGGATTGGCTCGATGAGATTTCGTAATAGGTAAGTCACATCTTTAGTACCGATGTTTATGTTAGACCTGTTGCGTGCTTGTATTTTGTAAAGAATAAATTGTTAAACCAAATACTGTGTACATTACTGTGGATCTAGACTATTCAAGCCAAGTTCAAGCCAAGAGAACTGGCGAGCAGCAATGTGTGTAATTTTAGACGAACCATTTGGAGCTACTTTGACTCCTTCATAACTCAGAATCTATTTAATTTATTCATTCCAGAACTGGCTATAGAACTTTGCAACCATTTGGATCTCGATTCTTTTGTGGGTATAGTCGACAACCACACCATATTGGAATATTGAATTTGTCTTGTCTCCCATTTTTAACCGACTTCAAAAAAGGACGAGGTTCTCAATTCGATGCGTATGTTTTTTTTGTGTATGTTACGCGATTACGCCGCCAATTATGGACGGATTTTCAAAATTCTTTTTGTATTCGATAGAGTACACTCCAGGGGTGGTCCCATGGTCACCAAAGATAGGATCCCATGATGGGATCCCATAAAAATCGAGGAAATCCCTACTTTTAGGTGTGTCCAACGTGTTTTGTGTGTATGTTACGCGATTACTCCGCCAATTGTGGACCGATTTTCAAAATTCTTTTTGTATTCGATATAGTTCTGGGGTCGTCCCAAGGTCACCAAAATCAGGATCTGATGATGGGATCCCATGAAAATCGAGCAAACCCTTAATTTAATACCGGGGTATTAAATTAGGGTAGTATTAAATTAGGGTTTCTCAATTCACTTAAAAGATATCATTTACTAAAAAGATAAAAATAAAAATTATGTTACAAAAAATAAATACCGTCTTCAAAAACACAGAAAAGTTAAAAATAATATAAGAATAGATACAAACAACATCACACTTCTATATTGAAGTCAGTGCCAAATTTAAGGACTTTTAGGAGATCATCGTTTGGCACCGGCTTCAATATAGAAGTGTGATGTTGTTTGTATCTATTCTTATATTATTTTTAACTTTCCTGTGTTTTTGAAGACGGTAATTATTTTTTGTAAAATAATTTTTATTTTTATCTTTTTAGTAAATGATATCTTTTAAGTGAATTGAGAAACCCTAATTTAATACTACCCTAATTTAATACCCCGGTATTAAATTAAGGTTTTGCTCGATTTTCATGGGATCCCATCATCAGATCCTGATTTTGGTGACCTTGGGACGACCCCAGAACTATATCGATGTTGTGATGTTGTTTGTACCTATTCTTATATTATTTTTAACTTTTCAGTGTTTTTGAAGACGGTTTTTATTTTTTGTAAAATAATTTTTTGACATTTCAATATTTTTGGTGGGATTTATATGTTCTCGTTTAAATAGAATTTTGATTTTATTTTTGTTTGACTAAGTGACTAAGTGTCCGTTATGATTTAAGTTCGCACCCCGCGGTCATCCCGACAACGGGCGAGCGCATGCATAGGTTTATGCATAAAGATTTCTGAGTTTGACATAGCATGAAGTTTTTTAAGAAATTGATAGTATTAAATTTTTTATGAATAGCATGCGCAGCAATGCGGTATCGCAAATGTTATTTTTTTCAGTAATTCTTGCAATAGTTGAAAATTGGTTTATGGCTATTGGTTTCAATAATATTCTGAACTGTAGTAATATCACGTTCTCTTCTGAAAGTTACAAACTTATACTTAGCGAAAGATACTCGAAAATAATAATTACGTACGTAAATTTCGTGAAAATATGTGGTTTATGCGCGATCGGTTCATTTAAATTATACGCGCGAGCTCGTAATATGGCGCTGCGCGTGGTACCTACCTCATTAACGTTATTAAAATACAAGAGCTTAAGAAGTGATGCGAAAACGAAACGCACCATAATGGCGGCCAAAATACAATTATACGGTGCTTTTGGATTATTAACTCACTCGGCTAAAGAGGGTCACGGTAATTAAAGTCTCCAATAACAATGTTAACGTTTAATGCGAGACCTTTGTGGGAATATTTGCATATTAAAGCTGTCGTTTCCTTCAACGTCATTTCTTAAGATTAAGGAGAATAAAAGACATTTTTAAACTGTGGCAGATGAGCAACGGACCGACTAATTAATTAATATGAGTGATGCGCAAGAACAGCGTTAAACATGTCTTCTTGGAGTAGAGGAAAAATCACGTTACGAACATTTAACACGAGTAGGTTTAAATCCATACGAATATTAAAATTCGAAATTAAACCTGCCTGACCTTACCTTTTCACGTCTAAGCCGTTGATCCAATTTTGATTAAATTCGATATGATTGAAACTTGGGGCAAGACTTTGTGCCGCGGATATAAAATTTGAAATAAAGGGGGGGGGGGGGAGGGGGGATAAAGGTTTGCATGGAGGATTCATGTTACTATGGAAATTTAACATTCCCCATGGCTTACGCGAAAGAAGTGGCGGACAAATCTTTGTATTTGTATAACTAGAACAATCCAATAAATGAATTTCTTTCGTGAACGCTACCATTAGGCTAGAAATGTCTTCTATAAAGTTTGATTAAACTAAGCGTCGGTGGCGCTGTGGACTCGGCACTTGCCTTCCAATCGGGAGGTCGGGGTTCAAGACCCGCCATGTACCAATGTGTTTTTCGTTTCGAATTTCATATGTACATTTGTTTGACGCTCTTACGGTGAAGGAAAACATCGTGAGGCAACCTGCATACATCTGCGAAGAAATTCAATGATGTATGTGAAGTCGACCAATCCGCACTGGGTCAGCGTGGTTGACTAAGGCCTAATCACCCTAACATAGGGTAGGCTCGAACCCCTCGGTGGGGACGTATGTGAGCTGTGATGATGATGATGATGATGCATCTATAGAATTGTAATATCATATTGGATAATATGACCCTTGAAAATTACAGTTCCCATCTTTCAATTGACAGTAATGTATTTAAATTTCGCACTTCTCCTGTAGATTCTTTATAACATGCATGCGTCATGGTTGTCATGTTGAATAAATTACTTTGAAAAATATTGTCAAGGATCTCTGAAGAGCCATACCCAAACAAACCCTACTTGACTCGATATCAAAACGGGTACATTTAGGTGTTTCCCTAATATCCAGCGTTGCATTGGGTAACTCGCCGGTCATTGTATTACAGACGGTTCATAGTCAACGTCGTGACTTCAATTTCTCTGCATGATTTCCTACATTGGTGCTATTACGATTTCGATTAAGCGACTTTAGGGGGGGCAAAAAGCGCACTCTCTAACTTAACATTGCTTCATTTCTAATCTAAGATGCTTTAATTTGCGTCAAGATGAATGTTGACAAAAAACCGATTGGATGTTTACCGATGGGAAGTACTATTTTAAAGATACGCAACAAAAATGAAATTATGGACGGTCGTAACTACCTGGTGGTACTCTTGCATTTTAACATTGCAGGCAAGTGATGATAAGGAAGAAAGTGGGAGCGAGCATATGCTATATACTCGAACGAGCACACAGGGTCCTGACCTGAACTACATTGAAATCTCACTATTATTATTACAGGAAACAAAATTATTATGGCGACAACATTAGGTATAGGTGTAACAGAATCTGATAGCAAATGTAGAGCTGAATTTATCGTAAAACTTTTACAATAAATTTTAAGACTGTAGGAAGTCATCTTCATTCTTATATTTTAATTATTAAGTGTTTGTGAAGTCGGTTTATATTTTTTGAAATAAAAAATCTTTTAAGTGAATTTAATACCAGATTACCGAAGTAACTTGAAAGAATACGACAAAGAGTCAAACGTGCCTATTGTATTTAAAAAAACACAAACCCGCAACTCCTAAAAGTTATGGATACTTCCATATTTAGCTCGGTTCATGACTACTAGACCAAAATACCTGAATAGCTTCGGAAAAAACGTTCCTATAAAATGTATGGGTTACCCCTTGATTTTCCAGGGATCACATCATTAGGTCCTGACTTTGGTGTCAATGAGACCACCGCAGGAGTATACTCTATCAAATAAATAAAGGATTTTGAAGATCGGTCCACAATTAGTTGAGTAATCGCGTAACATACACACCTTAAAAAGAAAAAAACATACGCATCGAATTAAGAACTTACTCCTTTTTTTAAAATCGGTTAAAAACAAAGTTAGTTTCTTTAAATAATATATGATTACTTCTGATCTCTAATAATTTATAGATGAACAATAGAGGTTTAAAGATTTTTTAAATATCTACCCTAATAATTTTTATTAAAGAAATTTCAGCTCGTGGTGGACTTAAACTAGTCCAATCAGAAAACATCTCAAAATAAAGAAAATAAGACAAGCATACTACTTATTTTTTTATCCAATTGAAATTCATTTAACAAATCATTTTCAACAAGTAATGACCTTATCTCAAAACTCTCACATCGCGTACTTTCACATAGCGCAATTCATGATATCTATAACAATTTGTAATGAAAAGCCACATAATTCGCACGCTGACATATGTTTGTTCTGCGTGTAAACACGTCAAAGTGTGTCGACGCTTCCCACGAAACGCACGTCAAGTCTACGACCGACCGACGCACGCCGAACTTTTAGGACGTTATTGGTAACACATGACCTCTGGGGACGGGAACTAGGAGGGAGAAAATGTTAGGAGAATATGATTATAATACTAACTAAAAATATTTGTTTAAATTTTACAAATAAAATATTTGCGTAAAGTGTATGTACGAGTGTTTGAGTCGTTCCGATTCCGATCCGATTCAAATACATCCAGTAATTTCACTGCTTAGCTTATACTTCAAACCAGAGCAATGCACGCATGTTGCTTAACGGTAGGTATAGGTAAGATAGAGATACCCACGCAGGCTATTTTGGTACAGTGGGAGACTGTACCAAAATAGCCTGCATGGGTATCTCTATCTTACCTATCTGGTAATATATGCATGCTAATGACAGGGTAGGGTGTAGTATTATGACATCTAGATTAAAAACACTGTTAGAAGAACAGTAATCATAATTTCTCAGCACACAGATTTTCCAATTTATTACCAATCAACAGAGAATTAATAAACGAAACGACAAATTGAAATCCATTGTGAAGAAGTTCTTTTGCTTATTTGGACCGGAAAAGTCAATAGCGTTGGCGGCGAGCGCTTATTGAGTCATTTATCCAACTATAAGCGCAATGATTAATATCCCGGATATTTAGCCCGAGGGGCCCATGGATACACACAGGAAAATCGAATGCCATTGAAAAAAGAAAACAAAGGAGTACGCGTCATTTATAAATGTATGCGATACAATTAGTCAGTTATAAGACCGTGTTTCTGGACATTTTTAGCTTTCAAGTTCCTCAGTTCTTCTGCAGAATTTTAATAAATTAAATATTTATCCATTAGTGACATTTAACCAAAAAATATCAATGAATTTATTTTTTGTGAAAAGCCTTTTAGGTTTATTGCGAGATTCCGGATTCCCGGGTCTGGTAGAATGTTGATTTTTATTTTCCAGATTTGAAAATTCTCAATAACAGCTTGGGCTCTGTAATAAGTGACTCTGGGCTCGCCTCTATTTAGTTTAAATATTTGGTGCAATGTGGATATACCACTTCCTAATCATTCGTGGAAAAAGGCGTGATGATGTCAATTTTATTCATCACAATTGTTTAAAAATAATTCGAGGGTCTACTCTCCACGCCTATGAACGGTTTCTGATGCTCCTTGTTTACTGCTGTGTGGTGTGTGCTGTTCGCACATCGCTGAAAAGCTAACGCATCTCGCGACATTGTACCTAAAAACAATGAACTTCAATGATAGACAAGATGGTAGCTTCCTAGTACGGTCGTTTCGTTAAACATAAACTACTACAAGGGCAGAAAATATAATAATAATAAATTAATAATTGAGTATTAGTGTGTTCAATATTGACACATGCCACAGCACTATACCAAAGGAATAAATATCGCCGTGGTCCTTCGAGCCGGATTATTTAAATGTTATCGCCTTGTTGCATAATTTAATTAGTTTAGTAAAAAATATTTTGAAAGAAAAAAAATATCGCCGTGGTCCTTCGAGCCGGATTATTTAAATGTTATCTCCTTGTTGCATAATTTAATTAGTTTAGTAAAAAATATTTTGATAAAACTATAGTAACATGCAACGAAAGAACGTCGCGGACCACTTTGGTCGCAAGTAGCAAGTGATAAATAAAGCGTAATTGAGAGACGGAAACGGCCAATGAGTAAATCTCGTCCGTCAATTTATTTAAATTATTTATTAGTGGCCGGCTATAGACACCCGGCGCGATCGCTTTCAGAGCCCGTTCACATAGCCCGGACGCAGATAGTGATGCGCCCAGTTAGTTAAGTCTCCTGGCCGATATCGATTCTAAAATCTTACAATGTATCGTGACGTTCTAAGCAAATACAAAATTACGAATTACTTAATATGAAAATATCTGCGTTCTGAAATAGTGACGTTCTGTAAATATCAGTTACATGATTTTGGTAACAAAAAAGTCCTTAAACATGTAATGGTATTAATGCCGGCAGTGTGTGCATGTTTATTTAATAGAAAAATATTTGCGAAAGTAATTGTGCCCAACTATTTACGTATTTAATTTATGCATACAATTAATTATTCATGCACTTAAGAAAGTGGCAACTTCAATCTAAAAATATTTATGGAGATCAATGAAATAAACTACTATTCTCCTGAAAACGTTGAAGTATTACAGAAAATTCAGGGTGCCGGAACTCTCTCATGAATCCAACAGAGTTGAGACGCTAATGGTTACCTTCGGCATTACCTGCTTCCTGTAATAAAGCATTTAATGGGCTTAGGTCTTGCTATTTAATAATAATAATTTTATTTCCACATTAGGTTTACAACACATTAAGTCATCTGTTTGATCCTTACACTAGGCTATGCCTGTATCGTAGGAGACCTATCATGGATACAATACAATTTTAGCTTTTATTTTGCAAGCAACTTCTTTTGTGTTGGTCACTATCGGCAAAAGTTTTTATTCACGATAATATGACGCCATCAAATATCTGTAGGTCAATTGTCATCTAAATTTATTTGGCTGATTGACGATATTGATTTTCAAAAACATAAACATCACATGGTTTTATACTAATTGCATATGATTATTTCATCGATACATCATTACATCGACAGCCGCCCAACAATATCCGAGTTAGGTTAGTTAATTTGTGCAGATACAGCACAATGGATGAGGAAATAATATACATACGTACTTGTAGTTATACATATAGGCTGTGTAATTGGCATAATTGGTCGAATCTGGACGAGCGTAATAATGGACCGTTGGAGTAATTTAAATAGCAATATATCGTTTGTAAAAGAAATAATTTATTAATTGCGAAATAATTAGATTAAAAGTTCGTGGTCGTAGTGAAACAAGAGTATTAGAATGTTAGAGCAAAGTCATAACTACTACTAGTGTCACTGTGAACCCAGTTCAGAATATAATAGTAATTTTATTTTTATGTATCTGCGTTGTAAGTGTTTTGGGGATTTTAGGCGTGCCATGCACAATGAGTGTCGTACTGAGTACATTATGCGGGTAGAAATTACATAGTATGAAAAAAAATCGCAAACAAAAAAACATTTTTGTTTGAGAACCATATGAAAAGATAGAAACATCCAGTGCAGTTATTAAACGGAATCTGTTATACCAACATTACGAAACTAAATGTCCTAAGGAAAACCTCTTCTTCTTTTTCCATAACATTTTTGTTACTGAATTTAGAGCCCCCTTTAGCTATAACCCTTAGTTTTATAATACATTCTTTGTACCTCAGGTAGTCTGATATAGGACAATTTAAATAATGTAAATACCTAAGTTCTAAATTAAGTTCTTAGATTTGTAAGCCGACTTAGCCTTGAAGGCTATATTAGAAAATAATGTCATGACAATGAACGGCCTGATTTTAGGACAACATACCAATTTTCAGACTGATATGAATCTGGTGGTCTCCACAACTAGTCTACAAACGGTCTTAAATTCAAACACGAATAAAAGTCAAAATGTATCATCTGACTCACCCATTAATATCCGTGATAGACCAGAAGTGCTTCAGCACCGCCTTCGCCAACAGGTACCATATCTGAGTCCACACCCACGTGGACTTCTCGATGGACGAGGACAGGAAATCCCTGGTCTCCTCGTCCGCATCGAGTTGGACGAACTTTTCATAAAGGTCGGGATCCAGATGACTTTTTTCGACGTGGTACCACTGAAACAAAGGCATAACTTTCAACTACACCACAGGAGCGGTCTCATCGAGCTACCTACCATAAGATTTACTTCAGGGAGACTTCATGCTGAGTTACTGAATGGAGGTTCCCAATACCTATATGGTACCTTAGTAAGCAACAGTATAAGGGTGTTTGCATTGCTGTATGCTGGTTTTAAAGGAGTTTTCACTTGTTCAATCGTTCACAAAACTGTCCATTCAAAATGGACGTGCTAGGGGTGGCGTGAACGGCTACACTGGCTTTCATCACAATCGGCGCTGTAAACTCGGCTTCTAATCGGGAGATCCGGGGTTCGATCCTGCCATGTACCAATGTGTTCTCCGTTTTTCTAATTTCATATGTACATTAGTCGGAAGCTCCTTTGGTGAAGGAAAACATTGTGAGGCAACCTGCATACATCTGCGATATAATTCATAGGTGTATGTGAAGTTGACCAATCCGCACTGGGCCAGCGTGGTTGGCAAATGTCTCGACTCTAACTTAAGGTAGGTTCGACTCGAGCCCCTCGATGGGGACGTATATGAGCTCTGACGACAGTGGCGCTTGTTAGAGGTTGTTGATTTGCGAATTTTGCAGTAACCACATACACTATACACATGTACTTACACACACATGCCACATAAACTGTAGCCACTTACCACCACTACTTACTATCTAGGCAACCTGGACCGACCGGTGCGGTGGGCAGTTGCAGGTAGTCTGCTTGTTCGCCAACTTTGGTCTATTAGACAATCAACTGCACAGAATTCTAATTAACGATTTCAAATCGGAGACACGAACGAACCTCTCTGTTTCTTAATGAAAACTACCAAAAAACACTAACGCCGCAAACAGAGTGGAGTATGAGAGCAGTGCGCCCGCGCCCGTCGCCCGTTGTGTGTTTAAGATCCGCCGACGACGGTCCACAAAGGCCGCGGCCGCTGTTAATTTCACGCCGCCTCGAATTAACATTTCTTTACGCCACACCATAATGACGAATTAAAAAAACTTCTCGCCTCTACATGCGGTAATGACGAGCGGTGGCCGGGCGCAAACTCATCAGCCGGACTTAATTAATACCCGATGTGTCTTCATATTAAAATCGGACGGGAACGGAGAAAAAACGTGGACCATTTGATGGTGATCAGTGCAGGGTTCTGGAGGATTTTATTCGGTTATGTTATGATCCAGCGAATAATTCATTTATAATACGTATTTTAGTTTTTAATGTGCAATAAGCGCCATATGCTATCCATAATAGTATGTTATAATAATTGGTCAAATTATAGTTCATATTAAAAAGTGAGATATGTATGTCAAAAAACCTACCGAAAGTCGTCATCTATTCCCCACGGGCTTTCTGTCAAAGAACAAAATATAACATACTAGCTGTGCTAGCGAACTACGTTTCGCCGTATATTTTTTACCCGTTTTTGCAACATTTGTCATTGATGCTCAGCTCCTATTAGTCGTAGCGTGATGTTATATAGCCTAAAGCCTTTCTCGATAAATGGACTATCCAACACAAAAACAATTTTTCAATTTGAATCAGTAGTTCCTGAGATTAGCGCGTTCAAGCAAACAAACAAACAAACAAACTCTTCAGCTTTATAATATTAGTATAGATTTTACTAATCTGTACGACCTAATAAAACAGAACTAAAATACTTATTATGGGCTGATTCTCACTTAATTTTGAGTGTGGTCAGTAGTGTGGTCAGTAGTAGTGTCAGTAGCTTACAGTATTAAAATGTTGAAGATATGGTTGTATGAAGAAAAGTACGTAACTTTGAAACACCCAATGTGGCTGTGCTTTTTTAAAGTCAAAATTGTCGAAATTAGCACAAGCAAATATATTTTTGTCGGTGATTCTATATGCCAGTGATGATATAAATTGCTGTTCTATGCAAATACGTGACTTTAGAAGGTAGGCATAATGCGGTTGTTTCTACAAATAGTAAGCGAGCATCACTCTCTTAAGTTAACATATTTAACGCCATCGAGGTCGTGAAGATCTAACAAATATTATTTTCCAAAGCTTAACTGGAAATATATAGATAAAAAATATATTGTTAGTACCTGCGGAACCCCAATAATTAACAAAAACCGGTAGTTGAAACAATCGTCACGGCAAATTGAAACGCATTCGATGGTCTGCGTATCGTCGGCGGCGTAATCATAGAGATACGTCGGTTAATTGTTGATTAATAACTTATAATGAATATTGCACTTGATTACAGAAGAAAGTAATTGTCAGTTTCACGACGCGCAATGGATGTAAAATCGTATTGAAATGTTTAAAATAATATAATAATGGTTATAACCATTGCGATGTGAATCTGCCTGGTTCATAATTTCATCGATTGCATTTCACTGATTGCTCAAAATTGATTTCCGCTAACATAACATTCACGTACCATTTATCCCATAGTACTCATATGAATACGAATAGCGTTGGTGGCACAGTGGAATCGGCACTTGCCTTTCAATCGGGAGGTCCGGGGTTCGAGACCGCCAGTACCAATGTGTTTTTCGTTTTCGAATTTCATATGTACATTTTTCTGACGCTCCTACGGTGAAGGAAAACATCGTGAGGCAACCTGCATATATCTGCAAAGAAATTCAAAGGTGTATGTGAAGTCGACGAATCCGCACGGTAAGTAAGAACTAAACACCCGAACTTAGGGTAAGCGCGAGCCCCTCGGTGGGGATGTATATGAACTGTTATGATGATGATGAATACGAAATGTCGATTAGATAACGAATAAACATACAGAATAAGGGTGATAGATGATGAAAAATGAAAATCTTATGAGTCCGTTAGTTACCTATTAAATAATATCATACACGTATTTTTATGCTTTGTACTTGAAAATAATAAAATTGCGGCCAAGTGCTTATTGGACTCGCGCACTAAGGGTTCCGTATTAATTTATAAGTTCCTAATTACATATTTATGGTTTTCAGATTTTTTCCTTAATACTTGTATGTGCTGTAAGACTGCTTCTTTGCAAATTTCATGATTCTAGGTCCTATACATATACTAGGTTTTGATTCCCCTCACCGGGTCGCCCGTCGGGAGGAAACGCCGCAGTGTCATCACTGCGACGCTTCCGACGACACTGCCGAGCATACACTATTATATTATGGGTGTGCCCGGCTTGGCGACACCAGCGCAGCGAACTCAACACAGCGCTGGGAGGTGGAAACGTCTCGCTGCCGAGCATGGTCGTGGCCATGTTCCGCGGCGAGGACGTCATATCGCAGAAGGAGGCCGCGGAGAGAGTGGGAGGAAGATCCCCAAGCCGCTACCATCCGTCGCAGACGGATAGGTAGGCGAAGGTGGGAATTCGCGGAAGCGATGCCCGTCTAATGACCCTGCCGTGGAGGCCCCGTGCACGCCGCCGTAAGGCGTTCCGTCTGGGGATTGCCCTGGTGATCTTGGGTTGCCGTCCAGTCGGTCGGGCTTGCCCGGGCGCGTTGGTAGTGGCGTCGCAGTGTGGACCTTACCTAGCGCGCGCATAAGGGCAGGGAGAACACCGGGGGGTTTAGTGGGTAGGTCTGGCACTCTGCCGGGAGAGTCCCACACACGCTCGCCGTCTAGCCAACGGCGGGTAAGGTGTTGTTAAGCATTTTCCCCCGAAAAAAAAAAGGTTTTGATTCCCCTGTAAAAATAGTAAAATTTGCGAAAAAGTGCGACATAACCGGTTATATATTTTGATCACGTTGACTTACAAGTATGATTTTTTCACAGCTGAATGAGGTCGTAGAGTCGGGTATTTGATATAAATTTCAGTTGGATATACCTTCGCGTTCTTTAGAAAAGTCTTGACAGACAGACGGACAACAAAGTGATCCTATAAGGATTACGTTTAATTCTTTTGAGGTACGGAACCCTAAAAATATCACATAAAAATAAAAAAAACCGGCCAAATGGCGAGTTGGACTCGCGAACTAAAGGTACCGTATAAATAAATCTAAGTTTATAGGTAAGTTCCTAACTCGTATGTAGGTACATGTTTACGATTTTCAGGATTTTTCCTTAGAATGTAGTACTGTAAAATATTGCTTCTTGTCAAATTTCATGATCCTAGGTCAACAGGCAGTACCCTATAGGTTTCATAGGGGCGGAAGTGGGGACTCGCTACGTCACGTGTTACAAAATATACACAGACGTGACGTCACGCAAAACATCAACATATTGTACGTAAAACAATTTATCTAGTCTGAGGTATTGTTGCAAGTTTTTGATTAGGTAATAAAACAAAAGAAAACATGTACCCAATATTTATTAATTGATTATGACGGATATTAAAACAAAATTTTATTATCATCCCAATAATGATACATCCATGCAAACCGAGAACAATCAGTGTGCAATGGTAATCATACAATGCTTCGATCACGATTTCAACCCGCTTCGTATATAAAGGGGGGTAAACTGTTCACCCTGTTCCTGCCCCATTTACAACAATTCTTCTTGAAATTAATAACATTAAAGACGCAGGTAATAATCAAAATCTTATATTATTAGAGCAGGCAGTCGTCCTCACCTAAAGATAACAATAATCATTATTATTCCGGATAACGTAACAATATTGGAGCTCCCATTAAAGTTTTACATTTTCACTACGAAAACTGTCACTATAACGAGCGGCATAAGAACGGTGCAAAGGTCAAAGAGTATAGCTTGACGAGGAGGTTACTGTACATACAGCCCAATGCAAGAACTAATTGCCCGTTCGAAATATTCACGCTACATTCATTTGTTTGGGCGAATTGATAAATTAATACAAATAAGCTCGGGGTCGAATGTTAAGAGATACCTACATCAGCACGAAGTCACACGTTCGTATTTTTTGTCTCCAGAAAAACAGCACAGTGTCCGTCCATAAAATAATTACACTGTGAAAAATAACATTTGCCGATTTTATACAACTTATTTCATGAAAATTTACCGTATGTATGTATGTTTCTGGATGGAATCAATATTGTACAAATCTATCATTAAAATAAATAAAAAATCGCTTAGTGAACAAAGTTAATTATCAGTTAACTTTAAATGCTGAGTAACGCCAACGACCTTGTGACTGAGTTTCTACTGGATTACGGGCGCGGTGCGTTATTGAAATCAAGCGAAAAAATAAAAATATTTCTTTTTGAAGAAACTAGTATTTTATGTGAAAATATGAAACATCAATATTATCAAATTAAGTGTAACGAGTTAATTCCCTGAAAATCATTAAATAACCTTTGTTGAATAACTCGGATTTTCTTCTGGAAGCTGTTTTTAAAGGGTGTTTTTCGCATTTTTTTAACGAGAAATTTGGAAACAAATTTATTTTGGGGTCATGGATATTCTCAGAAATATTTTCAAGAGTAACATATATATTTTTTACCACGGTATATTAAACAGGTTTTGCTAGAAAAAGTTTTAAGTGGGGCTCGTTGAGCTCAGCTTAGAGTTGTCAGCCTCTTAAGTTAGTTTCATCTGTTGGACACGGATTTATCCAAGTGCTTCGATCCATTAGGATCTTTGATGGGCGGAGAAAGAAGAGTTCATTCACTAGGGTAATTCTTTTTCTACCTATCAACCGTCATGAGACCTATTGATCGTACTAGCCACTTAATAATACCACTAGATAATATTGACATATGGTTGCGTGGTTCTCAGGGTTTGGCTGACCACTGCATAGGGACTAATATTTCTGCAAAACGAGTTTCGTGATTTTTCCGCCATGCGAGTATGCAATATCAATCGTCGGTGCTTACGTGACGAATTTAGAATACATGATGTGTCCCCGCTTCTTTTCATCCCGTGGCCATCGTAAGGAGAGTCGATCTTTTTTAACAAAGTGGAATGTTGTTGTGCATCGTACCGCATGTCTAGTCGTATGTGGGATATGCTTAGTGAGGGACCCACTAAACTAATCTCGATGTCCACTTGTCCATAGCCAGGGCGATCCAGGGTCTGGGAGACCCCAGTTCTCCGAGGCACCTCGCGGAAATAGAGTCGATACGAAATTTACCGCAATTGGTTCTGTGCTAAGATCGTACACCAACTTGTCTGCCAGACAACCAGACAGTGGCTGGTAAGCGTGTTGTAAAACAAGGTTATACTAGTCTAATGAGAGTAGGGTTGCCATCCGTACTTTAATAAAGTATTGTAAGATGACGAATAAATCAATAAAGAAAAAAAAAGGAAATGCAAAGTCACATATACATAAATATAAAAAGTATTGTACGTTATTTCAGGTAATTGTACTCTATACTTTATGTCATCGACAAAGTACATGAAAATACTTTATTTATTTGCGTGATTTGATTTTTCTAGGATTCATTTAATGTTAATTAAATATCCAAAAAAAGTTTATTGTAAGAATGTTTGCGTAATACGAAACGACAGATTATGTAGAGGTTACCAGAAGCTCATTCCTGAACGCAACTCAAGGCAGAAACAAAATTTTGTGTCGTGTTGTGTTGTGACGCGCCAGAAGCGTATCGGTTTCATACACTTAATATGGCTAGAAACACATTGCCGCCACAACATAACACACTGTAATACTATGTTTCTAGCCATATTAAATGTATGAAACCGATACGCTTCTGACGCGTCACAACACAACACGACACAATAGTTTTTTTCAAGCGTTAACCGTAAATGTCAACCACAGATTTAGAGTAGGCTAGATACCACCTGTTGCCCGGCGCAGCGTGCCCGATGCGTACCCCGAGTTTGAGCAATGCTCAAACTGACCGCGCTTCTACTTTAGTTGGCATTCTACCGTAACATTGACGAGTCGTGTGGTTGAAAAGGAAAAAATGCCAAATTGCGCAATTGTAAACTGTAAAAACTAGTACTAAGTAGTTAATCGAGTCAATGGAGATGTATCCTATCATCCGTAAGTAACGTTGTTTCACAAATAGCTGTTATTCATTTTAAAATCAATTATTTATGATTTGTTGTGATATTCGCGTGATACTACTGCGATAAATTCGTATTTGGGAATGTTGATATATTTATTTTACATTGCGGGTTTGGCTTTGAAAGACCACCATCGGGTGTTCTGGCCGTACGCAATGAATTTTAAACGACAGAATCACTTCACAGTAAACAAGTTTCGTGGTACAAGGACTTTTATCATTCGTCTGTAAAATTTTGCGACTAGTGATGTACAATGGTTACTTTCAAATCGATTCTAGCAATCGAGCTATCAACCAATGAGAATGCATTTTCGAATTAAGTATAGATAGGGCATGATTGTTTTCAGTTTTCCAAGCAATCCCATTATTAAATCAAAATTCAATAATTAAATAAAAAGTATGTATTGTAAGCAGCAGTAAGCAACAGTTAGTCTATAGGTCGAAACCCGCAACATATTAGGTATGTGGCGCAAGGGCGTAGCTAGGATTTTGTTAGGGGGGGGGGGGGGAGGTGTTTATTAATGTTACTAATATTATAAACGCGGAAGTTTGTAAGTATGAATGTTTGTTACTCTTTCATGCAAAAACTACTGAATGGATTTGAATCAAATTTTGTAAGTAGTTGGATTACAACATGGATTAATATATAGACTATTTTTTATCCCGGAAAAGTCAGTTGTTCCCGCGGGAAAGTCGACTTACAGTTTTTTCTTTGAACTTTTAAGGCGAAACGTAGTACGCGGGCACAGCTAGTTGGCTATAAGTACGTTATTATTACTTTACGGTTTGCGAGCATTCTGCATCTTGTGCCCGTACCTCGCTACGTTGTGTGTGGCGTATGTGGCGTCACAGCGCCAGGCCGTAGGTGCAACTTGCTATAGATGGACAGCTTTACTGAGACTTCACCGGCTGTCTTACTCTCCACGCCGAAACACAACAGCGCAAGCGCTGCTTCTTCACGGCAGGATTAGCGAGCAAGATGGTGGTAGCAAGCCGTGCGGACCTTATTTGTCTGTCAATTGATAAATCGATTCTCTATTCGAATATAAAATCGATTAATTTAACCAAATAAATAATTTAACTAATGAAAGATCTGGTGGTAAGGTATGTTAAAAAATTTACTGATGATTTTTTTAACAGTTTTAATTTCTTTATAATTTTTGTCGACTTATCGTATCGACGGAAAAGGAAAGAAAATCTATTATACCTATAATATACCCACAGATATCGAGTCGATATCTGTGTACGTACCCTACAATCTATAATATATAAAGCTCGACCTGAAAACAGTCTCAAAACGAACTGATGTTCTTATAAAAAGTATAAAAAATGATAATTATGAATTTACTTAGTAGAAAGGCGAGTGTGTGAGTCGAAGAGCGGAGCACGCGACGCGCGTCGTCTCTCGTCGAAGTCTGATGGCTCACTGAGCGAGCGCGCGCGTCGCGTGTTGCGATTGAAACGATTCTTTTTATGTGTGTACATCACTAAATGACTCGCGTGACGTCATAGTGAGTGGGGATATGGAGGCACGCTCGGTTCTCATACTATTTAATGAACAAGTGGTATCTAGCCTACTCTAAATCTGTGATGTCAACACTGTCATGTCAAGGTCTTCATAAAAATTTGTCTGTTTTGTTTGAGTGATTGAGTGCAATAAAAGTAGTATAAAGTTCAATAAAGTTGCTAGAAGTAACGAATAATATAATATGGATTGAAATGATGACTATTTCAGCCGAAAACCTAAAAAAAGTAATTCAGTTAACGTGAAAGTACCTAATGCAAAATTTGTACAAGTACCTTTGCAAAGTGACGTGAAATACAAAATTTATATACTGGCAACGCTGGAACCAAACCAATATTATGAAAAACGTCTAATACTGTTAGGAGGCTGAACGTCAAATTACTTTGCAATGATAATCGCGAAACCATAATCTCCACCTCGAAGTTGTTTGTTATCAAAAGAGGTCGCGATGTGAATAAATCGAGCGCACATTAAGACGGAGCATGTCACGCCGAATAAAATAATCAATATCTAGAACATTTTTCACGACGAACCAGAAGAAAAGGTAATGTAAAAACTAGAGGAAATAAATATTTAGTACTGAATACTGATAGCGAATCACGTTGGTGATTATGCAATGCGCCGTCTCACCATTTAAAATAGCCTGCATCCGAAGTACGGGATCCTACGAGGCGAATTCTCCAGACAGAATACAAATCGTGGAAAATTTCTGAATGTCGACCTCTTTGATGACACTCGCAAGTTTAACGGTTGATTGAATTAAGTCAACACTGATCGCAATATGTACGTTGCGTTTTGGGAATAAACATTGCGCTGCTCAGTACAAATCCCTATTTTTCAAGCTATTATTTTAACTTGTAGTGTACGAGTATGTATGTAAGTTTGGGTCATATCTTTCGAGTTAAATATGACCCACTTGCAAATGTCCGAATGAGCTGAAATTTCGCATACACATTGTTATATTATTATGTTTGAGAATTTGGAATAGACACTATACACAAACCCAAGCGGTCTTATTACAAAACCTGGTCTAAGCCTGGTCTAATGTCAGTCTTCGTTCAAACCTAGTGCCCTTTCACTTATGTTAATACTCGTATACATAGATAGAGACAGCGTTGTATTTCTTTTTGCACTATGATAGGTAATAAATACCATACAGCGCTGTCACAGCGATGAACTCAAGGCTGTCGTCACCTTAGAGAATCGCCCCGCAGGACTAAGTTTAGTTAGAGTTAGACCATGTTTTGGTATAAGACGGAAGAGGTTTAAGTTGTACCATGTTCCAAAATAATAATTGTATTTTGTGTTGTTCTGATAATGATAAACAAAAAAAAAATGCGTTATATAGGCAGGGGGAAGAAGGAGAGAGAAACGGAAAAAATAGCTAGCATAATATATGTAAGACTCTAGATGATGTCAACTATAGGTAATCTTTTTTATACCACTACGCTCCACATTTCCAAGTCCAGTTTAAGTTTTGAATTCTATTACAATGAAATGTATCATTTTTATAATAAAAACATTAACTTCTAGAAATCTCTAAAAATTAATTTGAATAATCACAATTCCTCCCGAGTAAGATTAACATATGGGTAGTATTCATTATTGCAAAAATTGTGGCATGGCATGGATGATCCTACTTTTTTATCTTAACCGATCTTATTAAAAAAATGGCAGTGGTTTGTTTGCAAAAAGTCAGATTAAAACGCTCGCATCTTAAGTTGACACATGTATGTATGTATGACGCAATCAACAACAAAATCGGTAAAGTTTACATTTTACAATTATTTATGTTATGTACATGTATAAATACAAACAAGTTTCTGTATCACCCAAGGACTTAGTGATATAATCATTCGGGAAATAATGTAGTTTAAAACGCGGAACCCTAAGGCGCCGAACAGATGAAAATTTTAGTCCACCGAACTGAAATCAATGGTTACCCAGTCCTTACGCGTCGTCGTAGTCAGATAAGTCCGCGAGCTCTATGCAACAGGGACAATCATTTCTGTTCGGCGGATAAGGATGTCCATCGTCTGCCCAGTGCCTAAAACAATGGATTGAATTATGTTGTTTTTGCCCGCCTAGTTTATTTATGAGTGTCTTGTTTAGGATTCATTTTTAGCTCGTGTAAAGTTCGATTTGCTTGAATAACAATTTCCTCATTGTAAAAAATATATCTGTTTAAGGAAGACATATTGTTAATGATTTATTCAGGTGGGTAATCGAGGCCGTATCGGTTCCTTGTGAATTTTTCTTCTATGTGGGTTACCCGTTTCTAGTGGCGTATCCAGGATTGCCTTTTGGGGGGCCTAAAGGTAAGTTTAAGCAAAGTTAATGAGATAGATGCTTTTGGATTCATCAGTGACCGATTCGTATACACTTCGTTTGAAACGATTGCCTCGTTTGCCTTAAAGCGTTTCTCAGTTGTCATTCGGTCAGTCATAGCGATTCAATGGGTTCATTATGTGCCGTTGACTCGTTAGCCCGCAGGTCAGCGGAGGTGCATCCATGGAACGAATGGAGGGATGCAAGTCCTTTATACGCAGGTCGTTCGCCTCGAGCTAATGAATCAAGCCCCAGTGTGAGGACATTGTCAATACGCAGCGAAATATTAACATTGAACTCGCGCCGGCCCGCACAATTCGTGATTAATTCTCATGTATGTGTGCGGTGTAAATGGTGAACACACAGAAGGAAGTACCTACGTACATACGTCGAAAGATGTCAAGAACTCGTGTATTTTTTGCTGACGAATTAAATCCTTTACTCTTAACTGCTCGTAATAGAGGTAGCTCTACATATTTTTTACGAAAGGGAAATCCCGGCCTCACTCTCATCTCGTCGCTTAGGCCGAAGATGCTCCCCTAGACAAATGCCACACGCTAACTTTTCCGCAGTCGTTCGTATGGAGATGACATTAGCTGCGGAAAAAATAGCGTGAGGTTGTCGTAAGCTAATGTCAAATCCATACATTTTTTCTGCGGAACGACTGCGGAAAAGTTAGCGTGTGGCATTTGTCTTGGGCCTCTGGAAGTCAGCTTTGCCTAAATCCATCAACAACTTCTTTTTTGCGTAAGTGGTTTTTTCCGAGTTGTCGTTTTGCGTAGGTAATGTTGGTATTTTGCGTAAATATGTTTATGCGTCTAAAAGGGTCAGACGCCCTAGTACTAGCCACAGCAAGCAGAAAATTTAACTTTTATGTTAGGAATCAATCTGCAGACCTCCAGCTTTCAACCTGTAGACTACGAAGGCGGGTTTTAATTGTACGTCACTCGGCGCTCGCTCTCGTTTTGACAATAAAGAGTGTTGACATATAAAAAAAAACGCTGTCAAGACATAAATTCATTGGCTGTGCTGAAAAACTTCAAATTTTAAATGCCAGATTCTATTTAATAATTAACGTGTAAGCCTATACGAAGGAGAGGCGGCCAGACTCCTGTGTGTATAAGGAACGGTGCGCCCGGGTAAGTGGCGCACGGGCTCCGGCGGATCCCGCGGGATTTGCCGGTAAGCGGCTAGGAGCTTGTTTGCCGGGCGCTCCATTAAAATGGGATCAGCCGGGATGCAGATCGACTGGACGTACTGCAAGCTAGACGAGATATTTGTAGAAACGAATGAACTACTTACTGAAGCTGTTCTGAATTTAGCTGGCGTAGCGCTTCCGAAAAATACTATAAATTGAAATGATACACTGAATGCTAGTATGTATGCATCTTTTCAGAAATTATATAAGCCTTAGATTAAGTCTTATGCAAAATAAAGTTCAGATTCCCCGACTTTAGATTGCTCTACGGTGTGTAACAAAAACCCTGTGATCCCATAAAGGAGCGTATATTTTTATTAAACGGTTTTATTGGAGCTTGCCCTGTTTGTTTGGGTCAAATTTTGCAAGTTAAATTTGACCCACTTGCCAGTGTCCGATTGAGCTGAAATTTGGTATACACCTTTAGTTCCGATGACAATGCAATTATGTATAATGATTATTATCTTTACTTTAAATAAAATCGTTTAAGTAAAAAAATACTTGATTTTATTTTTAGGCTTACCAAAAAAGAAGTTACAATTAAAAAAAAAATTAAGTAATCAAATAATGTTCACTTTTAGATTGTTATACAAATTGATACATTTAAAAAAAATGATTCTAATATCAGTTATTTACAATTACAAGTAATCAATTATGGGCATAAAGAGGTGAGCAATCGGTGTTTCTTTTAAAATATCAATGACGGAATATTTATTGAGATATTTTTTATTGAAGAGTTAAAAAAAAATGACATACATAAAAAGCATACATTCTGAACATGTTCCCAGAAGGGTTCACATGGTGTTTGTTGCACACTGTATACTATTCAATTGTTTGCCAAACTTGATCGAGTCTTATTTAATCGATCGATCGATGATTACTATAATCATGATCGAAACGGATTTTTTTGACCATGATTAGTAAGCAAACACACAAATTATTTTTTTAATAAGCTATAGCTGTTTAGCTGTTAGCTAGATATACAATTGTATCCTTGAAATTAACAACAGTTCTTGCAGTAACAGTCTGGATTAAAATATGTAATGTGACTTACTACGACACAGTAATTGATTTCGATTAACGTCCGACAAGATTCTAAATAATAAAGCATTCTATCAGTTATGCGTTAGTTATCTATAGAAATTAAGATTTGAGTTAGCGTTTGTTCGATTGAATAACGAATAATGTAGAGCCGATATTACAATTTTATATTTCATTCAAGAAGGAAAAGTTTTAGTTTGAAACGTTGAAAGCATTTAAGACTTTGACAATGAAAACATAATTAAGAGAAAAATAGCATGCCTTAACATTCGAATGGCCGGGGTTCGATTCCGCACTGGGGTAGAAAGATTTCGGTCGGTTCAGTTTGGTTAATTATAGAGATTCTGAGCCCACCTGACCCGCCACTAGTATTTTGCTTACGTTTCTCGCCATAACAATCATCATCATGTTACATCATTCTGTATTTCGATAATTGGGCTAAGAAGGACAGCAGTTCCTTCGTAGTTGAGCATTGTAGATGAAGCTTGCATCCATGGTCTTATCGTTACTCAACTTCGGGTGAAATGAAGATAACGAAGCTTTCCTATTTAATTTTTATCCAACAAATTCTTATTAGGTACTCATTGACGTCAAAAAAATAATCTAATTAGAACATATTTAACCTAGTATCTGCAAATATCTCAACAATTATCAAGATGTCTGCAAGTACAGAAGAAGTTGTCTACGCCTGTTCGGAAATTGGGAGCCTTCACAAGATGAATAAGAACACAAGAAACTCGGAAGGTGTTAATTTTTTTCTTGTCTTTGTGATTAAAATAAAGATGCATTGATCTCTATTATGATAAGTGGTTACAATCAGCTGGAACTACATGTAATTCATCTAAGATTCACAAATCTGCAAACCTTACGAGAACCACAGTACACGTTGCCAATTTGTGACAGATGTTTCACACTTTCGTAATGTCACTAGTCTTGTCTTAACATTCAAATGAAAACATAGTGATAAAAGCTACGTTGCTCTGAGCTAGAAATAGTTGGGTATGTCCTGGAGTAAAACGTTTCAGAACGAAACACGTGAAAGCCAAACAATCAAGCTTCATTAACAAGTAAAGTCCAATCATCATAACTATCACACGATATCACAATCACAACCTGACAGCTACTTAGCATTCCCCAATCACGTTAGTCAAAATCATTAGAAAAATTTCGCTTATCACGACACGTTGCGTTTAGAGCACAAGAAAAAAAAAATCAGCGGCTCTTTGTCTTTTGTTGTTCTCTGCATTGTTCTCAGGCATCACGAGCGGCCCTCGGGCCACCGTTGCGTAATTGTTTTAAACTCGTCTTTTAATTGTTCTATATTGTGCTATCGGGGGATGCGATTTATGGTCCGACGTGATCGCAGCCATAACGCCATTCACATTCATTTGCACTATTATTTCCGCGTCGCCGCGCCATGGGAATGCACCGCCTACAATTTTAATCAAAGATCATTCCGTTCGAGCTGCGAGTTGGGCAATAAAATTAACATTTAGGATTGAATCTATTGTTTTTATAGTGTTGGCCTCTTTTGCTGGTGTTAACATTTCTTTCTAGGGTTTAAGGGCTTTCTAAAATCATAACTCTGCAATGTAGTACATACTCGTGCCGTGTTACAAGTATTTCTAATATATTTATATGTATAATACGTCACCTGCTTTGACTTTTTTTCGTGAATGATAGGGGGTATTCGTAACATCAAAGTCATATGTAAAGTCGGATGAAAAGTAATTCCTGCTTTCTTGACCTAAAATTTATATATATAAAAGGAGATGTTGCCATCTATAGACGCACGCACAGCCGTAACCGCTAATGGTAGAAACGTGAAATTTGGACAGTTGTTTTAATTCAAAATGCGGACGCACACTAAGGGCTTTTAAAAAAAAAATTCCCTGAAGGGATGAAATAGGGGTTGCAAGTTTGTATGGACTTTTTTTAAATTAGCAACGATTTTGACAAAAACTTGAGATTCATGCTCTTAAAAAACATTTCATTGAATACGTGTTTCATGGTTTATTGGAATTCACCCCCTTAGGGTGCCAAATATGGGTTGAAAGTTTCTATAGATAATAATAAAAATCTGCTCCAATTTCTATGAAATTTAACCGAGCTCCTAAATATAAATAATAGTCTTCTATATAATAGGCTACAAAATTATTTTTCCTGCGGGAAAATATAAATTCCTAAAGGAAAACAATAATAACGCGGCCGAAGTCGCGAGCGGAAAGCTAGTCAATGTATATTCCTCTGTGGAATTCACAAACATTCACAAAATACGAGTATTGCGGTAGCGGTGTCTTTTGTATTTACGAGTATAAACTTTGATTTCAGGCTCGAGGCATATTGTTTATAAATATTTGAAAAATTATACCAACATGAAATACAGTAAATATGTCCTTCCACTCTGACCAACTAAACTAACCAACTGAAACGGAGCAACTATTTTTTTTCTCAACGATACAACTTTTTAGTTGGATATATAGTTATACTAGCTGTGCCCGCGACTTCGTCCGCGTGGAATAGTAACTTTTGTTGAAGTTGATAAAAAGTAGCATATGATATAGGTACCTTATATAATTAGCTATCTATTAGTGAAAGTCCCGTCAAAATCGGTCCAGCCATTCCGGAGATTAGCGGGAACAGACAGATAGACAAAAAAAAATTAAATTGTGGCTTTGTTATTGGTACCTGATATACATTCATACCCATTTAGTAAAAACTTGTTATTTTGACATTACAAACAGACACTTCAATTTTATTTATTTGTATAGAAGATAATTCAAACAAACAAGCATGTATTCAGAAAAGAGAGCATTTTATTAATATAATTTTAAAGCTGGTATTCGATTTCTCACATTTTGTCTATTCCACTGTATACTGGTAGACGAGTAAAATATAAATCTTATGAAAAAAGTTACTCAATCTACATTGTTCAAGTTATACTTATGAACGGGATGAAAACTTTATAATGCAAATCGGGTGGCATATGAGACAAAACGTCATATATAACGTGGGCACGCGTTCCAAAGATTTATGAGTGTATTTAAACTGGTTGTACATTAACCAACCGCCGACTTGATCGTAAACCGGCCGTTACGTCCGCGTCGTGGGCAGACATATAAAAAGGTTATTTTGTAAAGTGTCCGTCTGGGGACATTGCATACTCATCGGATCACATTTCACGAGTTGTAAGAAAATTGCTCCATTAAACAGTGAAACTGTAACCGCCGTTCAATCTAAGCACGAGTATCGTCCCCTTGCCTTGCTTACACATAAATCACTATGGGCATCATCAACTATGTATAACATTTTAAAAGAGTTCATAAAAGAGGAGGCTATCAAATGAGCACGCGTTTTTTTACTTCATATTGTACCTACACTACTTACCACGAATTTAATCACAAACATATTTAAGATATTTTAGACGATAGCTTGACAAAAAAATGTGTTCAACTAATCAATAATATTATATATAAGACTATAAATACGGAAGTAACTCTGTCTGTTTGTCTGTTACGCTTTTACGCCTAAGCCGCTGAAACAATTTTAATGAAATTTAGTATAGATTTAGATTATGCCCTGAGGAAGAACATAGGCTACTTTTTGTCTTGAATTTCAATGAATTCGCAAGAGTTTTAATGAAATCCCCAGTCAACTCGCGATGTAACTGAATTCCACATAGACAAAGCTGCTAGCAACAGCTAGTGAACAATATAGCTGTTCAACATTGAATAATGTCTCCTCTTTAGAAAAACTCATAATCAAATAACACATTTTAAATATTTTTGCCCACATGAATATCATAAAGATTTTAGGTAAACATAAAAAAATGTGAAGAAGTTATTATCACTTTAGGAACTGTCCAAATCCAGAACATACTCTGCAACTAGGGTTGCCACCTGTACTTTATTATAAAGTATTGTACGTTATTTCGGGTAATTGTACTCTATACTTTATGCCAACGATAAAGTACGCGAGAATACTTTATTTTGCGTGATTTGATTTTTCTAGGATTCATTTAAATTAAATATACAAAAAAGTTTATTGTAAGAATATTTGCGTAATAGATCGACAGATATAGAGGTAGCAAGAAACTCATTCCTAAACGCTACTTAACCGTAAATGGCAAAATTGTCATGTCAAGGTCTTCATAAAAAAATCTCTGTTTTGTTTGATTTATTGAGTGCAATAAAAATTATATAAAGTGCAATAAGGTTTCTAGAAGTAACGAAAAATATTTTTTTAAGCATATTATTATGCACTAGCTGTGCCCGCGACTTCATCCGCGTGGATGTCCGAAAATAACAATATCGTGAGGTTATAAGTACAGCCTAAAGCCTTCCTCGATAAATGGACTATCCAAAACAAAAATTTTTCAATTCGAACCAGAAATTCCTGAGATTAGCGCGTTCAAACAAACAAACTTCTCAGCTTTATAATATTAGTATAGATTAATAGTACTTTATTCTGACATAAAATACTTTTTTTCAACCTTTGAAATCCACAATGTACGTTTTTGGCCAAAAAAAAGGTGGCAACCCTATCTGCAACACCTGTGTCATTCGCCACCCAGGCGGTATAAATTAACTTCGAGTTAACCCTGGGACATTTCTGTTAGCATGATATTGTAGTTCTCATTTTAGAACTAGAGTTACGAAACAGTAAAAAAATCCATTCTCGCAACTGGTTATGAAACTTTGGATACGAATGTGGCTTATTTTTAACACAGTTCTGATCTACAAAAAATAAATCAAAATGTACCTAATATTGTGCTCTAATAATAGTTAAAATGCTTTGGAATATTTTTCAGGCCCCGTATTCGCCAATTCAGAACTGTCATTTTTAAAAAACCTTTTATAGTTATTATTGCTATAATGTACGCCGCCATAAGAAAACTATTCACTAAACTAGTATATATAATGTAATGGATATAAAGTGTCTTTCGAAAGGACAGTTCTGAGTTGGCAACCAAAGATAGCGAATAGGGGACAGGTGGTGAATAATTTTTATTGCATAGCATAATTAAAAACGAACCACCCTAAAGTATTACAATAAACTCATAATTTTAGTAAATGTCCAAGTGCCCATGGCATATAGTAAATACTTTATGACATGTGCACTGAAAATCTAGTGCTTCTCAATTTATCTGTTACTACTAGCTGTACCCGCGAACTACGTGCCATATATTTTTCCCTGTTTTGCAACATTATTCATTGATGCCTTCCTCGATAAATGAACTATCCGACACAAAAAGAATTATTCAAATTGAATCAGTAGTTCCTGAGATTAGCGCGTTAACAAATAAACAAACAAACTCTTCAGCTTTATTACTTACTAGTATACTCGTAGATTGACTGCTGCTGCTTCCACATAGCAATTTACTGTTTCGTGAATTATGCTATTCATTTTTGACCGTTTTAGTAAAAAAAAAATTATGGTATAGGGGGCAAACGAGCAGACGTATCACCTGATGGTAAGTGATTACCGTCGCCCATGGACCCCCGCAACCCCAGAGGAGTTACAAGTGCATTGCCGGCCTTTGAGAAAGGAATACGCTCTTTGCGACTCTGCGAGGCAGGAAGCTACGGGAGAATCGCACAGTTGTGGACTGCCAACCATCTAAGTGATGGGCATGGATTTTTTGTCGCGTGGAACGATGGCGGAAAGAGGCGGCAGGTATAAGTCCAAACAATTCCTCGGAGCATTCCCCGTGATTAATGCGATAGAAGATGAATAGCGAGGCGACATCAATACGCAGCGCCAAAGTATCAAGCAGATTTGATATTTCCAGGCAGTCGACGATTCGAGTCGCACTTCGTTGAATGCGGTCCAGTGGGAGGAGCTGGTATTGGGGTGCCCCAGCCCAAAGATGAGAACAGTATTCCATATGAGGCCGAACCTGTGCCTTATAAAGCTGAAGGCGGTGCGCCGGAGTGAAATACTGTTTCGATCTATTGAGCACACCAAGCTTCTTAGCAACTAATTTAGCCTTACCCTCTAAGTGGCCACGGAACTGGACTTCGATCGTTATGTCGACACCAAGGATTTCAATATTGGCTGAGGCAGTTAGGGGGATGCTCTGAAAGTGAGGAGATACGACAAATGGCATTTTCTTTGCGGTGAACGCGCAAACCTGTGTCTTTGTAGGGTTGAAATGAACCAAATTAAGTCGACCCCAGTTAGAGACTTTCTCTAATGAAGATTCAATTTCGGACACAAGTTTGTTCCGGCACTCAATGACGTTTTCCCGAGAAATCTTCGCACGGCCGTTATAGAAGGTGTCTTTCGTGCTGTTGTCTGCATAACAATGAATGCCGCTGATTTGCAGCATATCATTGATATGCAGAAGGAATAGTGTAGGTGATAGCACACATCCTTGGGGGACCCCAGCATTTACAGACAGTGAGTCTGATCATTCGCCATCAATTAAGACCTTGATGCTTCTGTCTGCTAAAAAACTAGTGACCCATCTACATAATTTGTCGGGAAGCCCATATGAAGGAAGTTTTGAGAGAAGCGCTTTGTGCCACACCCGATCAAAGGCGTTCGCGATGTCCAAACTCACTGTCAGTGCTTCCCCCTTCGTTTCAATTGCCTCTACCCAATGATGAGTCAAGTAAACTAGAAGATCACCAGTAGAGCGACCCCTACGGAAGCCGTATTGTTGGTCACTGAGCAGCTGGTAATCCTCTAGGTACCGAAGGAGCTGGCGGTTGATAATTGATTCCATTATCTTTGAAAACAAAGGGGTTATAGCTATCGGCCTGTAGTTGGACGGATTCGAGCGGTCACCTTTCTTAGGGATCGGATGCACTAAAGCTGTCTTCCACGAGGTTGGGACTACGCTAGATGAATAAGAGAGCCGAAATAGACGCGTTAAAACCGGTGCCAGCTCTGGAGCGCACGTCTTTAGCACGATAAGAGGGATACCATCGGGCCCACTCGACTTATGGATATCCAGGGCGAAAAGTGCTCGACGCACTGAGCTTTGGTGGAACCGAATATCTGGCGTAAAGCTCTTGCACCGCGGTATGGTCGGCGGTTCCTGTCCCCCGTCATCCAAAGTCGAGTTGGATGCAAAGAGTTTCCCAAAAAGATCGGCTTTCTCTTTTGCATCATGGGCTAACGTGCAAAAATTTCCTTGGGTAGCTTTAGCGAGAGACCAGAACGCACGAGACCCCGAAGGAAGACGTTCTAGTTTCTCGCCAATTCTACTGATGTGCTCCGACTTCGCTCTTGCAATGTCTCTTTTGAAGGATCTGGAGGCAAAGTTATACTGCTTTTTTAAAGCGCTGGTATTTTCATCCCGAGACGTCACCGCGTTTGCCCAGGCTTGGTAGGTTTCCTGCTTCCAGCGAGAAGCCTTTTTCGAAGATTGACCAAACCAAGGTTGGAACCTGCCACCAATGGGGACAACTGAGGATATAAATAACCAGAAAAGAAACACGTGTTCCGCAATACATCTAGGTTCAGTATATGCTGAACATTTTTGTATGGAACAACTGATTTTTTCTTTAGATTTCAAGATTGGTTACATCGTATAACTTGTTCAGTTTGTTTGTCTGAACAACAAGAACACAAAATTTGGCTCGTTACTAAAAATAACCCTGTATATATTTGTTTCTGAAAGGTGACGTATTTGGGATATAGTATGTATCACCGCTGCCCTTCTTCCAGTGGATGTCGTACCGGCCGACTAATGGTGCTTACCGCGGTTATACCTCTATATGAAGATGTAAAACTTGTAACAAAATCCCACAATAACTCATTTAGTCAGCGTCGTGTAGTAGGTCAACTCCCGCTTGTCTAAAAGAAGACTTGTGCCCAGCAGTGTATTATATGGGTTGAGTTGAGAGTGAGTGATATACATGTGCCTCGACTGAGATACAAACCCGGCAGAGCGGTTTCGTGTACGGGTGTATACGAGTAATAAAAGATGTTGGGGAGCAGTTTAAAAAAGGCTGGGTTCCTTTTAGAACGATTCGGCCTAGCAATTATTAAGATAATATGGACGTACTTTTAACAAATTTCCACACTAAAAACTACCGATCTATGTACGAGTATTATAAGTATTAACTGTACAAAGTTAAAAAGTGTTCGGATATACAAATAATTATCAAAACATTATCATCGTGTTTATATCGAGAAAAGATAAAAAAGCTTACAATGAATCCTTATTCTATAGCACCGCTAACTAGATGTTGTAAGCCGTCTAAGGGATTTCGGTACAATACGATCTTTCCAAGCATTTCAAGCAATACGATCTTTCCAAGAAATCCTGAATTCCAACTATAGGCACCAACACACAAAGCCAAGACGATGTAATAATAGTAACCTTCTTAGTATAAGGAATAAGATTTACTTAAAAATACCTAGAGATCGACGCGAGCGTCGGTGGCGCAGTGGCCTCGGCACTTGCCTTCCAATCGGGGGGTCGGGGTTCGAGACCCGCCATGTACCAATGTGTTTTTCATTTCGAATTTCATATGTACATTTGTCTGACGCTCCTACGGTGAAGGAAAACATCGTGAGGCAACCTGCATACATCTGCGAAGAAATTCAATGATGTATGTGAAGTCGACCAATCCGCACTGGGCCAGCGTGGTTGACTAAGGCCTAATCACCCTAATATAGGGTAGGCTCGAGCCCCTCGGTGGGGACGTATATGGGCTGTGATGATGATGACCCAGAGATGTCTTCCTTAGCAATGGTTTAAGAGGAAATCGTACAGGCCGTTTTTCCATACAAACTAAGTCCCCTGTTTCCTTCCTGGATAATGGCACTGGTTGCCCTTTTAATGGTGCACGCGCCATTTATCAGTATAAAGTTTATAATGATTAAAATAGTAAATATTTGTATCTATAAATGTCTTGATATGCTATAATGTTCCACTTCTCAATGTCGCTGTTTATGTTTAAAACGCGGTGACGTTATCGTTATTACGATAGTATATAAGAACAGCATAGTTTCTCAGTGGACAAACGTACAAAGTTACAAACATACATAAAAGTTCATAAAAGCGTAAGCTTATGGACAAGATTACCGCATCGAAAATATTCGAAAAAATTCTAAAATTGACATTTATCACTCTTCTCTATTCCTTCACATTACCTTCAAAGTAAAAACATTTTCACTTATGCCACTGTAATAGTATATTACCGTGCTTATGTCAATGTGTACATACAAATATTTTGAAAGTTAGGACTTAACTACCTTTTCATCTTTTAAATGCTTTGAGAGCCCTGACAATACTCTCGTTCTTAACAATGGCATTGTTGAAAGGCTTCGTCAAAGCATTGTCGGCGAACTGGATCTGTGATCCAAGTCTCAACACTCTATTAACGTTTACTACGCTTACAACATTAGGTAATAGAGAAGTACCTAATAGACTATAGATATTTTAATCAATTTCAAAATATTCATGTGAATGTTCGTATGTTTATATAATACTCGCTGACCGTATGCAATTTTGTTTGCATTATAACTAACTTTTCCCCGTGAGATTTTTCCCGTAGGAAAATTATCCTATGTCCTTTTTCTGGTCTCGAACTATCCCTATACCAACTTTCATCAAAATCGGTTCAGTAGTTTCGAAGCCTATTCAAAACAAACAAACAATCAAATCTTTCCTCTTTATAATATTAGTATAGAAAACTACTACAGATACTTATTACGGAATATATGAACAACAATCAACTTCTCGACTACTTAGAATCGATATTGTAGTACTGTCTGTGCCATACCGTAATACTACTAATACTTTTTGACGTTTTCATTGACAGATTCCATGCTTTTTATAATATGAAGAGGTTTTACAATTAAGCCTCTTTTGGCAAATCTCCATTAGCGTGAGTTATAGCTATGTCTATATGTATATTATATCTTTATTATAGTGTGTTACGTGTTAATATATTATGGTTATTATCTATACTTAATTATAAGTATAAAGCTGAGTTTGTTTGTTTGTTTGGTTGAACGCGCTAATCTCAGGAACTACTGATTCAAATTGAAAAATTCCATTGGATAGTCCATTTATCGAGGAAGGCTTTAGGCTATATACCATCACGCTACGACTAATAGGAGCTGAGCATTAATGAAAAATGTTCCAAAAACGGGAAAAAATATATGGCGAAACGAAGTTCGCGGGCACAGCTAGTTTGTTATAAAAATTTTCAGATCTTAGAATAATTTTTGTTTGTGAACTTACAATAAAGAATTTACAAAATCTGATGGTACTTTGAAAAGATCATGCTATGCTGGACTTGACATAACATCTAGGGTTCCTCGTTGGACTGTTACATAACGGAACTCTGAACGGGACAATGTTTTTTGAAATAAGGTTTAGTAATTATCGTGAAGTAGCCTGGCTGGGGACATACTTCCCAAAAAACCGTAGCCAAACATATTTACTTTGAGCTTGTGCTCCTGCGCATGTGAGGTGAAAAGAAATCACCGGGCTTTCAATAGCAGCTTATTGTGACAGAGTATTGTAGGTTGCAACGCAAAAGTGATATCCCTAATTATAATATGATAGCAAATGATATTTTCAGATCCATGATATCTTTTGTCGTCGCTTGAGTTGGGGCGGATTTAGAATACAAGTGTCTTGCTTCTTACGTTTTGTCGACGTCGTAAGTGCCATCTAAGGGAGTATATCGCAATTATGCCTCTGCTAAGAGATGGAGAACTCGGAAAAAACCAAAACAAGGAATTTACGTTTTTGTGTCTATATTTTTTTTTTCATTCATAACAGCTCAATTACGTCCACCTAGGGGCTCGAGCCTACCCTAACTTAGGGTGTTTAGGCCTTAGTCAACCACGCTGGCCCAGTGCGGATTGATCGACTTCACATACACCTTTGAATTTCTTCGCAGATGTATGCAGGTTGCCTCACGATGTTTTCCTTCACCGTAGGAGCGTCAGACAAATGTACATATGAAATTCGAAAACGAAGAACACATTGGTACATGGCGGTCTCTAACCCCGGACCTACCGATTGGAAGGCAAGTGCCGAGTCCACAGCGCCACCGACGACATATTTCATATATTGAAAAAATTTTGTGGCGAAAAGGATTAACGTTTCGATCTGCATACAGCTGCCCTAAGCTTTGTCAAGCTTGGCTATCAAAAGCCACATTACATTTACAATAGAACAGCGCACAAATCAAAATACACAACGCCTTAGCCAGAGGTTTGTTCTGTCGTCGTCTTAATACACTGCGGATGCTCCGAAATTCGGTCATCAAAAGCCAAGCGGTCAGCGTCCGTTGATTGAATTGATTGAAAAAGAAATGGCATAGGGGGAGAGGCGCGTCGAGGCGCAAGCGGTATTTTTATGGGCTGTACGGCGAGGACTCGGGCGACACATTCCCGTCGCGGCTGCGTTTTTGCTGCGCCAACTTTCATTAGACCCGCGCCCGGCGCGATTCCTTTTAATAAATGAGTTATGCGTTTATATCCAAGATGGCCGCCGCCTTTTCCCCTGAGGTGTCGGGAATGTTACGATGGTCGTCTTCGCGATCGCTGGATGAATTGCAGCATTAAGTAATTTGCAGGTTTTGCTACTTGTAACGTGTATAAACAAGGGTTTAACTTAATTCAGAGTAATGTACCTATCGCAAATTAAGAAAAATAACAACCAAATTTTTGCATCGGTTTGTTTAATATTACGATAGATAGATAACGGGTGATGGATTTTGTCTCTATCATAATAATAAATGGTTTCCTGAACAACAAAATATCCTAAGATCTCGCTGATGATGCACAGTCACCGAACACTGTATTGTCATCTATATACTTCGGCAATCGCAAAACATCACGGGACAACGTCTCAATGACAATTCCGTAGAGTAATAAGTTGACACGTGGTTGTCAGCGCGGAATCCATCAAAAACGGACCAAGCATTTTATTTCCACGTTCGGCAAGCACGTACGACTTTTTGTCGACTGTAAACGTCCTCCAAGCTCGCAGTTGTCATCTTCCGTTGTATTTATTTACTCATTCATACATTTCTTGCTAGTCTGACTTCACGATTTTCCTTCGCTTTTGACTTTATTTCTTTGTATATTTATCAAAAGTTCGATAGCTGTACCTAGACACATAAAAATACAGTGTTATATGCCGGTAGTTTTTACAAGACCAAGCAAACAGCAAATTTCAAGTCAGATAAGGTTAGCAGATTGGTTTATTTTTTTAAATCGGGATTTATATTCGGTGCCTCTTAGGAAATAAAATAATCACGGCGGTGTCCATTTGCATACAATGGTAAAATAATTTTACGCGCGTTTCGCCGCGCTTGATTCTACTTTTTATTCGGCCTCCCGCGCCCTATCTACGAATCGAACGGACTGCTCGCCCCGCGCCCATTTAAGTGTTAACATTTTTAAGGAGTTCTTCCAGGGGCCATTTAAGAATTTAAAAATATCAAGTTCTCACTGGCTCGCATGCCCACGATTATTTTTAGTTCAATAACAGCGGTTACTTCAATAACGCTTCTCACGAGGTTATAAAATATACCACTTTGCGTCTAGCAGAGCAGACTGCGTGGCGTTCCCCAGCCGCTGAGATACCACCCTACAAGGCTCACTATGCATGAACATTCCTGCGAGTTTTGCAGAAGCACATTGTACCTATTCACGTTAATACTTTAAAGGAACTTGCTTCATAAGAAATAGGCAAGTATTAGATGCAAGGGATAACTATAACGGCAAAGGACCTTTTGTTTAAATCCAAGCGCCAAAGCAGTCTGACTAAAAAACTTGTTTCCACGATTCCCTTTTTTTCGTGTTCCCCTCATCTTGCTCCCAGTGCTTTTAACGGTCGCTGTCCAACGTTCAATGAATACCTTCTTTTGGTGGATCGAAAAATTAAAGATAAAGGACCTTAACGCAAACACATTAGCGGCGTTGCGTTAGCGGCAGACTGCGTGGCGAACCTAAGTCTACAGAGTCGTCTGGCGCCGGCTCCCCTCGCACGTATTACGTGATAAAATTGTTCAGCAACATGGGTCATCTGTACTGACATCAGCACTCGGACATCGCTTTGAAGGCGAAAATTGGATCGACTATAGCAAGGATAACGATTTACAAAGTTAAATAAATAATTGGATCGCTGTTACACAATAGTATTCACACTTTTATATATTTATACACAGAGAAAAGTAGAATAAGGATAGTAAAAATAAAGTGAATTATCCTCCCGCAATTTACATTCAGCGCAAACATCAGCCGTCATAAATTCAGCACAAAAGTGCGAGCGACGGCCGACTAGCAACAAAAGGGCATGACTTTTCCCGCAAAAAAGATGATCCTTAATCTGATTAAATCTCCATCGCGGCGGACGTCGGACCGTGAAAGATTAATGAATATTTGTGCGAGGATTCCGGGAGTTCGGTTGGCACGTAGCGCTGTCATAATCATATTAGCCGCGACCGGCCTAGGCACGCACGCACGCACCGGCGGCGCCAGCGCCGAGGGACTGGCCCGGTCGCCTGCGTAACACCTACCGCTACTCCGCCACTTTACGACGTGTCTCCACCACAGATCACTTCAAGTCCACGCAGTGGACGCTACAAACGATTTCGCAAGTTCATCATAACCGGGTAAGACCATATTTCGAGCATCTTTCTTCGTTATCGACCATAAATTTGACGTAATGTTACACCGTTTTTAGGATTTGGTGTTGCTATGTATATTTGAGTAAAGTCAGCGGGCCAACACGTCTATCGCGAGATGTGTGACGAAAGGGGGAGATCTCCGTGTCAGCGTTTCAAATAACTAGTAATTCAATGACACCCTGTACTGTTGACATGATAATGATTAACTTGCGACTATTGTGCTCTTAAGTTTAAGAACAATATATTACGAGTATACCATCAACATCATAGACATGTTAAGACTAAGGTCGTAGAGATACGAGGGAAATCGTTTCTAAAATGTACTCGGGCGAAGTGAAACAAAAAAGGAAACATTATACTTAGCTGCAGTCTGGACATCACAAGAAATCTCAACTTCATTACCCCTCACACAAGCAACAGTGTTATAAGACGACGCAACATAATAAATTCCTGATGGAAATGTTTGTGTATCCGTAAACGAAGGTGAAATACAGTCGATTGGCTCCTATTATAATATGATAATAACAGCCCCATTACCGCTGCTGTGCGAGTAAAACTCATTTCAATTTTTAATCCAGCTCTATGTACATAAAGTTGCGATTACAGGCATGCCGTGGCGATACAGGAGATACACAACGCGTTAATATAAGTGTTTCAAGTTTTCAACGTATGAATTAAACATTTGCCACTGTTCAGCGGACTATCTCGGCTCCGATGGGTGCATCGGACACATTATGCCGCCGATTGAGCTAGATTTTTATAGTGCGATTGATAGACTGAAAGACATAAGAGTACGAGTTAATGGCCAATTAATAATGATATACGTTTTTGTTGTCCTGCCCATGTGCGGACTATTCGGTTACATATAGTTTTCCACATAAATCTGGACGACGTACATGGACACAATATGGTTTCGAATAAATCACACAACGACTAATAATCCAAGTTACTATGCAACTATTCTCATTTCATATAAAGCCTGCGAATTAATATTTAAGAACGCCAAGAAATAATCACACCGGTTATTCTGAACAGTAACTCTTTATGTTCGTTATCAAAGCTTCGAGTACAAAAATCGCCGTACGTGTCTGCGCGCTGTGCCCGCGTCAGTAAAGTGCGTCCTTTCTCGTTGCGTTGTACAGCGAACTTTGAGTTCGAATCTTCGACGACGGTCTTCGAGAGTAGCCCTGGGCTGGCTCTGGGTGTAACAGTGAAATTCGCAAATGGCACTATCGTATTTCGACTGTGCTCAATAAACACAATCGTAAAAGAAACAATTGTAAGGCCCGAAAGAAATTAAACGTGAGAATGTATTGTTTCATACGCGCGTGAACAAAACGAAAATTGTTTGCGTTAACCAGCTCACAGGTCGTTTTCGACCAGCTTTCGAGGACGTTAATTGCATTAAATAAAAACATTTATTTATGGCAACATATACCAAATTGAAAAAGTTAAGGTTTGACTCGTTGCTCCGCTGTGAACTGTGCTCTTTATGCTCTCTGGGCTGCAATCTTTTGTTTATGTTGAAATTGAATAATATTCATTTTACGAATGATTCTGACATCTGTGTCTGTGATCAGCCATTTTTTCAAATTATTGTTTTTTAAAATGATGAAAACTTATTATCGGATCGTATGGTTTGATTAAATAGTCTGTTGTTACTATGAAAGTCGTGAAAAAGACACTACAAACTAAGTTTGAAAAAAAAATAATTTCTCAATATCTAAGCTAGTTTTAAGCGTACTGACTGCTAAAAAATGATTTGCCAGTTAAACTAATTAGGTTGTAGTAGGCTTATTTAATATTGATACTGGATTTGGGAAAAACTGAAATTATTTACCTCAATTTCTGCCATGAATGCCATGAATCTCCGAATGTCCAAGTTATATATGTTAAAATGGATTATTGACAAAGTACGGCTATTAAATGTAGATACTGGTAGTAGATTGTACACTTTTGTGGTTTAGCTGCAGCCAGGCAAGGTGACGAGGGGGAGGTAATTAATTATTTGATACATCCCGCGGCCTGCAATAAACCTGACTCATTAATGATTCACACGCGCAAACAAAGAATGCGTGCGCCGCGCGCATTATCCGCCATAAGACATCATAAACGGGGCACCATCATCTGGCCTTATAAAAAATTCATGCTCATCTCACATTTCGGCGCCCCTCTTAATTTCGCGTGAGCCTCGTCTTGGTTCGTGTAAAAACTTCGGGTGTCTTTTTATGACTTTTACTGCGGTATAATTGGGGTGGGGCGAGAGCTCGAGTCCCCGAGGTGACATAAATACACCCCCCCTGGTCCTCGCTTCTAACTACCCCGGCTTAATCTCAAGACTACACGTTCGAAGTAGTTTTTATTAAAACATCTCTTGAACACGGTACGTATACAGAAGAGTCTCGCTCTGAAGGCATTTGCGCCGGTGTTCGATGCGAAGGCTGTGATGTATGACAAGTGTACAGATAGGTGCAAATGTACCCTGTATTACTATCAGCGCGGGTCCCAAGTGGGTGCGTCACAAATGGCTTTTGTGTGTTTACCTGTGAGAGTCGCCGGAATGATCTCACGTTGCCGACTCTCGTTTGCTGTATTTTTAAATGAGCTCTGAAGCTTACTTTTACATTTATTAAATTTCGCGATCCGTAAGTTTGCAATGAAAATGTTTTGATGTTGGGAAAGTAAATATTTCGCTCGTAAAACGTTCCATTATTATTATTGACAAAAAATATTGCATTTTACGAAACCGTATTGTGTCGTTATTGGACATTGCAACCGTAAAAATGTGATGTCGTCTCTACATTTAAGTGTTTTCTTCAGAAAAAGATACGATTTTTAAACGACAATAATGTAAAAATAGGTATCTTGACAACGGTGTCGAGGAGTCGGCAAATACGATTTCAATTTTAAAGGTAGGTAGCGAGATGCGCCGAGGTGGCGCGGGCGGCGCGCGTACTCGCGTGCATGTATATGTATTTATTTGCAAATTCCGAATAGCTTTCAATATGTAGAGGCGCCGTGACTCCCGCCTGTCGATCCACTCCAATATCGCACACCTTGTGAGACGTCACGGAGGCGACGGTATTATTCTCAACGATTGACTCACACGGGAGCCACACAGACGCATGATAGATGAGACGCAAAAACACACACGTAATTGAGATTTCTATTACGCAAATTGAAAGTTTGTGTTTGTTTACATAATGTGAGTGTTGCCACTATCGCGTTTCGGAAGCGGTCGCGGCCGTCAATTTGTATATTGTCATTATTACAGTTGGCGCGGAAAGTTTGGGCGCGTTCATCCATCATGGTGTGACGGGCGGTCGGTCCGATATCACGCCTAATACGTATTGATTTCCCACTTAGCGTTTTTCTTGGGAATCGTCGTGCTCCACCCTTCCGCCGGCCGGAGGCTTAACGAGCTGTTTGTCCTCCACTCGCGGCAACTAGGGCGGTTGTCGGCTTCTCTGCAATTATGTCACCTACAGAATAAGACACGCGGATTTTGGAACAAATATTATTTTGATTCATTCGATTTATCGAAATTAAAGCTATTTCATCAATATTGACATGGCGTATGATAGAAACAACTGGAAAAAAGCATATTGCGCCGACATATAGGATTGGGATATGATGATATTATGAAGGCTTTTTGTAACTTTGTAGTCCACTACGTGTTTAAAATATACAATTAACGTCAATCTTCAAGTATCCACTGCAATTTCACAAAATTAAACAACTTTTTAAAAAGTTGACATTATTGAGTGTAGGTAGACGCCACTATTTCGCTACCTAGCTACTTGGAGCTCTAGCGTTTTATCTGTGTAAGTATAAATAATGGATTTTGTTAGCAACTCGCGTGATGTATGTACATAGGTAAGTACAAGTACTTACATACATTTGCCTAAATGCTGAAGAAAAAGATTGCGTCACCAAGGTCCCCGGTGGGGGGTGGGAGGCGAGAACAATGGTTTCGGTTCTCACACGTGTGGAGGATTATTTGCATTCGGAAATAAAGAGAGGAATGATAAAAGAAAGGCGCGAGCGAGGTCCCACCGCCGCGAGCGGGGTGTGGGAACCTGGAGGCGGGTGGCGCGGGGTGTCTTCGCCGGGGTGGGAGCTCGTTACGCGAACAATGGAGAAATAATGTACAGATTGCAGTGAGCGATGCGCCCGCCGCGACTCAGGTGTCTCGGCTCACCCGTGGACATCACGCCTCCACAGCCACCACTATCTTGCATCATCTCAGCGATGAAACAGTGTAATCTAAACGCTAACATTCCACAAGCCCACAAACAATCAGACAGTCCATAATATTAAATTTAACACCCCATCAAACTTCACAATAAACATAGAATGAAACAAAACGGTTTGCCCATCACGGACCTCGTAAACCGCGTCATTATTAAGCATAGAAACAGAATCCTGCTAGGACAGTGTAAAACGGCTTTTAATGACGACAACAAGAGCGAGGCGAGGTCGAATCGTTTAACAAAGGATGCCTTCATAGGAAGCGCAAGCAATCACAACACAATCACCCTATCCTCGCGTGACACCGAAAACGTCCCCGCTCATAAGTATAAATTAATCCATTTAGAGCGAGCGACCGGCACCGGCCGACCGACGATTAACGGAAGCGTCTACTTAACTAATTTATACTCGGGTGGTTTTAACAGAATGGATAGCAGTGATTACGACCGCTCGCGGCGATCTCGTGTGACACTTTGAGAAGACGCGAGGGACATTGTATCCTCGTGTGACACAATCAAACGCAATTTGCAAGTCGACTGTTGGCAACATATATCCGGTGTAGATGGGATTAATGAATCGCACATCATCCTACAATGGAACGGGTCAGTGTAAGATTTAGCCATAAAGCAAACTGAAAGGCTGTGTTATTATAAGTAACTGTTAGGAACCTTATTGTTTTTTGTATACTTTTTATAAATTTATGTCACTATGAGTTCTCATCATGTTATGTTTGAAGTTTATGTAATGTCACGAAAACGCAATGATTTGGTTTTTTTTGTTTAAAGAACGTCGCCACACACTAGGATTTTCTCCTGTATCGTGGGTGCAGTTACAAACATAGAATATCACATGCACATACGCCCAGACCGTTACATTTTTCACATGTTAAAAAGTACGAGTAAGAAGGTAAGTTACCTTGTACTCGTAGAAGACATGAAAATGGTAGTTAGCCAGACGGACTTAGGAAAAAACCTTTTAAGCCGAAGAATGGAGTTAGTCAGTCATCATCATCATTTAAGACAAGAGACGCCCACTGTTGGACAAAGGCCTCCCCCAGGGATCCCCAAACCGATCGGTCCTGCGCCTCCCGTCAGTCAGTCAATCAAAACAAATTCATAATTTTCGAAAAAAAAAATTTTATGTTTGTATTTTTTTAAATTCTTCAGAAAAAAATGAATCTGTTTACATAAGTGTTGTCAAAATAGAACGAGCGCGGAAGTGAAGAGCGTGAACAATACTGACGGTGACTGACTTGACTTTTGACGCGAAATCACCCCAAAGAAAGCAGCGCTGTCCTCACACGAGATGCGAATAGCCTGCTAGAGATATGATAGTAAGATATTTGTAATCCTGCGAGCTCGCGACATTTTAATAACATTGATCAAATAGAACAAAAGTATGTGGACCGAGCACTCGGCAGAGATGAAAGTTAAAAGGGTCGCGGGGGGCGTGGGGTGTTCGAGGGAGGAGCGGGTTGAATGTCTTATTCCCTCCACAATTCAGAGGTATTTCGTGTTCTTCATACGCAAATATATCCTCGTTACGTAGACAGTAGCACACGTGAGCGGCGATTGCGTGCGCGAGAAGCCCCCAGAAGCAATGGTTGACTCAAGATTGAAGGAATTGTCCCGGGAAGGAAAATTGGATCTAGCAATCAAACGGCGCACCCAACAAACGCGTGTCGTTATCGTTTCGCTTTGATTTGGCGAGACAATACGATGTGCTTAGCAGTACTCGATAGCTGATTTTCAGACACAGATAATTTTCTCCGATGATACCTACCCGGGAACTTATTTGAACTACGGGTACACAATTGACTGAGAAATACTCTTGGTAAATAAAATATATTCACTACAGAAACACTTCGCCTTGTCGATGTTGAAACAGAAGCGACAACTGAGAACGTCCCCTTCATATCATAATGACAAACACATAGTTGATATTTCCTAATTTAAAAAGGAAACTGTGAATACCTACGCAATTTATTTTGATTATTGAAGAAGCCTCATGATATTAATTGAATTGTATTCACTGTATTAAGTAAGCTAGAACAGCGGACTTATTGTTATCTATTGTAGTGGTTAAAAAAAAAGAATCGTCGAAATGTATGTACGCACATAACTTCAAAGCGTCTGCACCAAATTGTTTAATTCTTATTTTGTTGTGTTTGTTATTATCAGGACAGGACAAGGTTTGTATAAAAGAAAATATTTGCAAAATTATGCCGAAAAGTAAAAATTATGAATTTAAAAAATTTCATACACAATGTGACGAACTTGACAGATTCACGTTCAGGTTATTTCAAATCTATGGTTTGTTACATTGTTCTATTGTCAACAGATATTTAGTATAACCGCGCGAGGCCGGGGCGGGCAGATAGTTATACTATAAAACATTTTGTCTGTCAAGTTGAGTGTGAGAGTGAGTGAGGACAAGTGTTGTAAATTATACGTTCTATGTACAATAGTGTTAATCAATCTATCAAGTTGATTCTGATCAAAGTCGAGACTTCTATGTACAAATACTTCTACGTACAAATACTTCTACGTACAAATACGTGTATTACGTAGAAACATTTTCGGGAATACAAACAACCACACACCAATACATCCTCACGGCTCATGGTACGTGAATGCCCAGTGAGTGAATTCTGAATTCCTGAATGCGATTACAAGATCCAAAATAAATGTCAAATTAGATGCCTTTCTTTAAACAAAACCCTGTATCAGTAGTTCGGTTATTAATCGGGTTGGGCGGACTGATGAGACTTTTTCGTCCCAGTAGTTCAGATCTTCCCGTCACTCTGATTGTAGTCCGGCCTCTTGTATCAGTGGTTCGATGTTGGTAAAACACTTTTAGCCAGTCAGAAACCATCTTTGTTTCTGAATTTAGGATGCTAAGTTGCTGAATGTGATTCGGTATACTGGACTGAATTCAATAAATACTAGATTCAGAGGACCACAACAAAGTGTAATAAGCTCTGAGAAGATATCCTGTCAAAACGGCAATATTACATTCATTTTAATTATTTATTTTTTATTGTATTTTTAAAAATATTTTTTTTTATTTGATGATGAGGATCAACGCAGTTTTCATAATTTTCTGAATATAGAATTATAGTTCAATAAAATTTAAAATCCTGAATATTAGTATATAGGATCAAAAATAGCTTCTTCAAATTAAATGTATGTTGATCGGCTTTTTGACATTGCTAGGAGTGTCGCAGACCGCAGTACCTACTATGAGCCTGTGTTTGTTAGATTATTGTACTCCCAAGAACATACTTTTAGAGTCTGCTCCTTGCTGCATCTAATAAGTCATATTAGAAATTCTACAGATACGAGCAGTAAAGTCATGACATTCCACGGTTAATATTATAAAACCGTGTCTTCCTCTTCAACACATTAATAAGTAAGGTAATACGCTTAACTTTTTATTGAATGTTCAAGCGTATACATCCTACTAATATTATAAATATTAGTAGGAATGTGTAAGTGTGGATGTTTGGATGTTTGTTACTCAATCACGCAAAAACGGCTTAACGGATTTAGATAAAATTTGGCATGCATGTAGCCTTTGACATGGAAAAAGAACATAGGCTACCTGTTATTCCGATTCCTTAAGTAGTTCCCGAGGGAAAATTTAAAATTGTTAACGAGTGAAGCTTTAAGACCCAATTCTGAAGTCCACGCAGACGAATACGCGGGCAGAAGCTAGTTTAATATATTTTCAGTATTACCTTAATTTACTTAACACAGGGCAGCTCTTGGCCTTCATCTCACCTGATGGTAAGAGACGATAAGACCGAAGATGGAGGTGAGCTTCACCTGGACTCCTCAACAACCGAGGTACTAGTTACCTTACCTCTAATTGTCGAAACACAACAATGTTATTTGCATTATAATTATGGCGATAAACTTAAGTAAGACGCTGGAAGCTAGCTAGGCGGGCTCAGAAGCCCCATTACCGACCAAACCAAGCAGAAAAGCTTCTGGCTCCATGGGGAATCGAACCCCGGACCTCTAGATCAGAACACCGTAGTCCTGGTTTGAAGCTACTCGTTGAACTGGATTTTTGACGTTGAGTATGAAAATGATGATACAAGTACCCTAAAACTTTGACCTACTAGGGTATTAAGACCAGGGACTATAAAATTTCCAACCCCAGTAATATGTTATCAAATGAAAGGGCTTGAAGAGTAGAGCACCATGAACCTTTTTTTTTTCGGGGAAAACGCGTGACCTTACCGTACCCGCCGTTGGCTAGACGGCGGGCGTGTGGGGCTCCAGCCCTTGTTGGCGCGGGTGGTAGGGTCCACAATGCGATACTACTATCCACGCGCCCGGGCAAGCTGGACCATTGGTCGAGCTATCGTCAAGGGGGGGATTGTCCGAGAACGCCGGACAATCCCCAGACATAGGAGCCTTATGGCAGCGTGCACCGGGCTAACCGTACACGTAGGCCTCCACGACAGGGTCATTAGACCGGCATCGCTTGCGCGAATGCCCGCCTTCTCCTGCCTATCTGTCTGTGGTTGAGGGGAGCGGCTGGAGTGTCTTCCTCCCGCTCTCTCTCCGCAGGGAGACTGCGAGATGACATCCTCGCAGAAGGAGGCGACATCCTCGCAGAAGGAGGCGACAGCCTCTTATTCCGCCTCGCCGCGGAGCAATGCCACGACCATACTCGGCAGTGAGAGGTTTCCACCATATGGGCCCAACGAAATTGCCGCCAGATGCCCCCCCATTTAAAGAACGCTTAAGTTTCTTTACCTAGTAATAAAATCATTATTTACTAAGTGTTAAAAAAACAAAATATAATTGGCAATTTGAATTACAAAGATATAAAATAAAAAATAATGTAATAATTGGAAATATACCGGGTGTAACGGAATACCGCAATAATATTTAAGGTTGTTGATTAACAAAAAAAAATTTTACTATTCTTTGTATTTTTATTATATGTTTACTTTCGATTTAATACGCTTAACAGTTCAGCGTATTAAATCGAAAGTAGGCATATAATAAAAAAAATACAAAGAATAGTCATAAAACATTTTTTTTTGTTAATCAACAACCTTAAATAATATTGCGGTATTCCGTTACCGTTTATTCGACGCTTTTACGGTGAAGGAAAACATCGTGAGGAAACCTGCACACACCTGTGAAGAAAGAATTTCTTTACAGGTTGTGTGTGAAGTTGACCAACCCGCACTTGGCCAGCGTGGTTGACTAAGGCCTAATCGCCCTAATTTAGGGTAGGCTCAAGCCCCTCGGTGGGGACGTATATGAGCTGTTGATGATGATTCCGTTACACTCGGTATAACCGTTTGATCTTTAGAGAAATATTATACCTAATCAATTGTTGAGATTAAAAAACAAAAGTACAGTACATCACTTTTACACTGATCACTGAACAAATTGCACTGAAAAAATTGTACAAGAAGAGTAAAAAAAAAATGTAATGGCGAAATGCAAACAATAACATTAAAAAATACAATAATAAAAACAACTCTAAAGAAAACAATATTGTATCAAATCGTAGGTATTGACAGGTAGATCACAAATGTGTATCACATTTTCAAAATTGCAGAACTGAAATAATATTATTTTACGAATTCCCGTTTTTATTGCCACTTTGCTGTTCCTTAAAAAATCCAGCCTTAATTATACCTTATCCTGATATAATAAACTGATTCAATATTTATGCAATATGATAAATTATGGTTGCAGTCTTTAAAAGTATGCAGTACAAATCAGTTCAGGGCAACACAGTTATAAAATTTAATAGATAATCTGCCTTGATATTAACGTCACCTGCATAGTAAATTGAACAATAGTTTTATATTCGATTGATTTCTGAAGACCAAGAAATAATACATTGCTGGACAGAACAATTCAACTTATGAAATCAAGTAAATTATTTAGATGATGAATATTGATTATGTAGCTTAATTTGGATGAAAAATATAGTTTAATGTGTTTATGTAACAATATCCCAGCTTTTGTGTATTATTGCCGTCAATAAGTGATTTAATAGTTTGATTGCATATTTCACACTTTTGAAGACTGATATTGAAGAATGATTTGTATGCTGCCCATCGACCCTAACAATAAACATTACTTTGCAAACAATAAACATTTTCAATTTCATGATACAATAAATATGCTTAACAATGAATTATTTTTCTTATTAGTTTGTCTTTTTGACACAAAGGCCTCCTCCAGGCTCTTCCATGTGTCCCTCTCACGCGCCATTGTGGTCTAAAGTGGACCAATAGCTCCTCGGAGCTCATCCGACCATCTCCTACATTGTCTACCCCTCTTCCTCTTTGTATTGTAGCGAGGATTCCATTCTGCTAATGCTCTGGTCCATTTCCAATTAACAATAAACATATTACTTTGCAAAATTTTATATTATGTTATCAAAGAAAAAAGCAGTCCTTATTGATTTTCTTGCTGGTTCTTTCCAGTACAAGATCTAGCGCCGTTGACTTGAGAACCAATGACATAGCTTCTTTAACGCAAAAGTGTTTTTTTTATTAAAACGTCGCCAAACACTGGGATTTTCTCCTGTGTCCAGTTACAAACATCCATTTCAAGACCGGAAAAAAATTCTGTAGGCCATACAAATATTTGTCCCGTACGGGAGTCGAACCCACAACCCCTTGCGCAGTATGCGATCACTCAACCTCTGTGCTAACCGTGTCGTCATGTAATAATCCAATTTGAATAAACGATCTTGAATTTGAAAGAAGCAGAAAAATAAAAGCAGTGCTAGATTAATATTATAATTGTTATTCGTTAATTCGGGGCTATTCGCATCACTGCAACCTACAAAGATCTATTGTGACTAGCCTCCAAGTAAGACTTATTAGGCTTAACATGTACACCTGTAGCTGGGCACTGTCTAAGAATGATAAGATATTCCCAGCTTGGATTGTTTTTATATTGTCTGGGTCGAGAATGTGTCTCCCCAGTTGTCGGTTTTTTTTGTGAATAAGGGGTTCACAAAAGCACAGGAAAGGCATTGGTGTTTCACGCTAGATACATAATTGTAAATGCTGCCAACAGCAACTTTTTACCAATTGATTTTTATTTGCATAAATTTTACTTGGTTGTAGAATAATAGTTCAAATCAAATCAAATCAAATCTTTATTGCTGACTAAGGTGTGATACAGATGTTGTTATAATTAGAGTTCTTGATTACCTAGTCACCCTTTTCAGGTATAGCAATGTTGGTGAGGGCTCCCTATCTACAATTTATGTTTTACTATTTCATTTAATGTATAATTCCTCAAAATTAACAACTGAATGCAAATTACCAACAACAAATGAATGCAAATTACCAACAAATTAAATTATTACCAAATTAACATTTAGCCAATGCACGGTATAATTAGGTATGTGGTGATGTCATATTTTTTTAATAATAATAATATAAAGTTAATAAAAATGGAAACATTAAATTATTGCAATATTAATTAAATTCAGTTACTTAATTTAACTTAAATTGGTCAATATGATGTCATATCAATATCCATTTAAATATGAAAGAATACAATGTATTCTTTCATATTTTAACTTTACCATCTGATTACCTAGGCTTTAAGCACAAAGACTGAAACTAAGTGAAACAATAGTTCACAGCGTGTTCAGTTTCTAGAATAAAATAATACTGTAACAGTCACAATTAAAGTAGCAAAATATTTGCCAAGTGTGACCAAGTTTTAATATGAAAAGCATTTGAAAACGGAGATTGTTTGGAACATCTATAATTTTAAAATATGAACACATGTTTGTTTTTTTTACATATGACAGAGAAGTGCTGTGCTGGGAATTAAGGTGGTAGGAAACAGAAACAGCACTTCAACATCATCTCAGTTAAATGGCCAAAGACTTATGGATGGATAGACAGACAACGGAGGTTTCGTAATATATGTACATCTCGACAACACATAGCATATGCATTAAATTTATTTAAATTAGAGACCAAACAGTGAGTGTACATGACACACCAGAATTATGTCAATGTTCAGGAGGTCCCCAGCTGAAGTTGATAAAAAGATTTTACTTGGTTGTTGCAAAATTAAGGACAGTTTTGTCTAATTTTGTAAATAATGTATTATCATAGCTGCGCTGCAATATACAATTTACACAATTAGTTTAACAAAGCAATAACAGAGAGTAAAATGAACAATTTTTTCCTTATAAGATAATATCACAAAGTATAATTGCTGCCTTACCTCATTTTTGTCAAATTCTTGGAGACGCCTGTCATTATGTTGTTTTTCATACAATGCTCTAGCCAACGCACTTCTTGGTCTATAGAGTCTATTAGAAGTCATATCTTCTTTGAATTTTCTTGTTTTAGATGTTGTAATAATCTTGCTGTTTAGTATTTCATTTTTAAAAGAAGTTGCAGATTTTGTTTGATTATTTTTTACATAATAACAATACAAATCATTTTTTATACACACTTTCGAAGCTGTTATATGATCTATATGAAAATATATAGAGATATACACAAAATATTTAATAAATGTAATCATTTATCAGATAAACCGAGTTATGAAACAACCTTTGATTAAATCAAAGGAAACAACCAGTATTTTTATAGGTTAAAACTTGAGATATATAATTGGAAATTATGAACACTATGCGATATCACTCATTTAAAAGTACTTAACTTCATTTTTAATTATTTCTTATTATAAGGAACTAGGAACATTTTGTAAAAAATCGAAAAACATTGTTTTGGTGCCAACTAAAATGTCAAATTGATCTCAAAATCTGCCGCTAGAGGGCTTACCTTGACAGTAGGCGGGCATTTCTAAAGTATGTTTGAAATATGTCATTCTATATTACAAAATAAAAATAAGTTGTAAGTTTTGATGTGTGTTTAAATATCATCAATCAATCAAAGTAGTATTTAAAGATTCATATAAAAATAACAGAATAGTTACTTAATATTTGGTTAATATAAGGTATTCTGCTTTATGACGATACTTTGTCATAAAGCATACTTTGTAAACATAAATAATTGTTGGCCGGATTCATTGTGTGGGTCACAGACATTTGTGTGGGTGGTGTTGTTTCGTGGATTGTATGGATGGGAAAGGAAATAAGGAAGGAATTGTGAAAAACGTTATAATTGAAAGATGATGTTGTTTCTGTATTCTTTGATACTTTTTTTAGAGCTGAGGAAACCCCTCTGAGAATTATTGAAATTCCTAATTTAATAGTTAACCTAATTTTTAAATTAGGAATAAATACTAATGTTTAAATTTATGAATTTAGACAGTTCTTTCTTCTTTCTTTACTTATTGTTTCTTGAGTTCTTCTCTCTTTATCTGTTAAATCCCATAATATAATGATTGATTTTCTTTGAGGGTTAACCGGTAAACATATAAAAACGTATAAAATGAACTACCTACTACCTACCTATTATATGCATATTACCATAAAATAGAAATAAGTACTACTTATTATTACCTCTTAATTTAGTAATTGACATAACTTTCTACTAAATTGGGAGGTATTTATAGTATTTTAATTTAATTCAGATAGTTTCTTTCTTATGTACTTAAGTATTTAAACTTTCGTACAGTATAAATCAAGTGTACTGGGGCGGACTTAATGCTTGAGGCATTCTATACCAGTCAACCCGTAAAATCAGAGAAAGTCTTTGTTGACGGTGTACGAATTGCAAAAAAATACTAAACGAACCTTGTCACAACTAAGTAGCAACATACTAAGATAAATACTGAGTACACAAATATACGAATAAGTATACATATAAATATAGATATAAATATATAACATAATAATAAACAATTATCATGTTGTCATACCTATTTAGATAGATTCCAGAAAATGTGTCCGTACTAGACGTTTAAATAAATGATGCCTTACTACGAGCCAATCTCAAACTTTGAGGCAGTTTATTCCATAGACGAGTGGTTTCTTCTTTCTTTATTGTTTCTTGAGTTCTTCTCTCTTTATCTGGTTATCCATTATTAAATCCATGGGTTATCCCATAAGATGATTGATTACTTTGAGGGCAAACCAATAAAAATGTATCATTCTACTTATAGTCTGTGTACCTATATATAAAATGAACTACCTACCTATTACATTACCTTAAGAGGAAATCTGTAATTTTAAAATAAACAGAACAACTTACAATTATATTCATATTTAATCCAAGACAACTATTGTAGTACCGCCTTTTCCCGCTACACAATACGTGACATTTAGAGACACCACTAAAAATATGAAAGAAAAATACACCTGGCAACTCCACCGTCACCATAGCTCATTCGTTTTTTCGCGCTCTACGCAGCTAACACATATTTTAACTATTGATGTTTTTCAGTGATTTATTTTTCTGAATAAAACTAAAATGTAGAAACGCAGTGCTAAAAACACAGAAAATAAGTATGACAAAGAAAATATGAAGCTTCAAAAGAAAATTTGTTATCTTAATATAAAAAAATAACACAACATGTCTTAACAGGTACGTACTGTTTTGAAGATGCGTAGTAATTTTGAGTTTTGCCTTTAAAATTCGTCGTCGTTATTAAAATTTTATAATAAAATATGTGCTTATATATTTTTCTTCATGAACTGCCTGCTTTCCGTGGGAAAGCGTTACCTATCAAGGCAAATAAAAGATGATGTACCTAGGTACCTACTCGATCATGAACTCTGTGGGATATAGGCATAAGCACAAATACTTCTAAAGGAAATTATGGCATAAAGTATACATTTATGACCAAGTTTACAAAGATTTGCCTTGAAAGATATTTTAATTGACGTTGCCTATCTAGGCAAAGTTTCCTGGTAACTGCAAACTGTTAGATGGTCCATAACATAACATGGAAATTCTTAATATCCTAAACTTGGGATAAATTACTCAAAAAATAAGTCAAAGTGAAGTGAGCTTTGCAATCGCTGTAATATCACAAGTACCTATTGACTTCAATTTCCATAAAATCTTCATAAAATATCTGAGTGATGTGGTGATGTCAACTGATGTCTTTAGATTACTATGCAATAAGTATACAATTTCAGTACACCAGGATCAGAAGGAAACTAATATGACTATGCTTTTATAAAAACCTAATAGAAGCTATAAAAAGCAATAAGAGGGATGAATATTTGTAGGTACTCCAATAAAACTGTAAAATTATTTACAGTTATACTGTCATAAAAAGAATGATAATCACTCTAAAATATAAGTAAGCCATGTACAAGAACCTCAAAAACTTGTTCAAAAACCTACTAGCAGCCTGTGCGCTTCAATAATTTCTAACAATATCCTCCTCGGAGGGCCTCATAGAGAGAGGGCCAACCTCAACTATCATTCAGGTTTTCAGCAGCCAGTCTCGATCCAATTATCCATAGACCCACACAGGTTAGCTTCTCTGGTAGATTTTATGTTTATTTTTACCCATCGTGGTAATAAATAACCCAGGTTCCACAATTTTAAAAGTGGATAAAAGACTATGTAATTCCTTTTGTTACTATTTTGAATCAATTTATAATCCACAGAACAATAATAAATATTGTGAAATGGATAATTAAACAAACAAATTAACAACTGGATAGCAGAAATGCTTGTCCCCGTGCAATGTTTTCTAGAATTTTACAATTCCTAAAGGATGGTTCCATAGATTTATTTTAAATTAAAATAATGATAATAAGTTTATTGAAAATTGACACTTTTAAATGGAGATTTCATGGTATAGATTTGGTTGAATTAATGCATACTATTTACATCCAAATTATTAATAACTAAGGAAATACCTAGTTAATTTTTATGTTTGACTAATTGTATTAATACAATTGCTTACCATGTGGGTTAAATACAGTACCATATGCCTTTACCATTTGCCTCAAGTCAATTTTAGGTAATTTTTTTTTGAAAAAAAAAAGTTTTAAAATTATTAAATGTTCAGATGACTTGATTAAAATATTAATAAATTTTAGTTATAATGTTTGACAACACCTAAGTTTTTTTTATAAAGATAAGTTTTTTGATAATTTTATTCAATGTGACATCATTTCTAGGTTTCAAAATATATTCCTTAGATATGACCTTAAAGATTAAGTCCAACAGAAAGGAAATGTATCATACTATTGTCATCATCACTTATAAATAAATTTATTAAACTAGACCACTGCATGGTTTGTAATTTTGCTCAAATGCTAAGTAGTTTAGTTTCACTATGTATGGCAGTTTCTTGTGGAATTGTTTTACACTGAGAGCTCAGATAGATATAAGTTTATATAGCTTTGAACGTTTGGGCGGCAATTACACCATGCTTATGTATAAGAAAAGTATTATAAAATGCTTCTGCGATATGGAGCAGTAAACATTTTCTTTACAAATTTTCTCAGGTGTTTTATCAACTGACAGTAATTAAATTATAAAGGTACTTATAGTAGTTGGTTATAGGAAAAAAGGAAGACAGTATCAATTTCTTAGAACTGTTAGATACATAATTATGCATTAAGATGTTTTGCTGACCGAGTGGTGAAGTAGATGTGATATTTTATTACAAATAGATAACACCACACTTTCAATTCATATATTAACAGAAAAAGCTCAGTTTAATTTCAATCCAAATGATCATGCTAAACATTTGGCAGTGGTGTGATACTAGCGGCATCTGATTTTTGCTTTATAATATATAAAATTTAAAGATAAGAAATATTAAGCTGATTTTGAATCTTGCAGTCTCAATTCAGATGTAAGTTGGAAACAGTTGCAGGACATAATGTAATTTTAAGATTTGTCATGCATTGAATTATTTGTAACGCATTTTAATAAATAATATATGATTAGATGATAAATAATATATATTTTATAATATGCATTAAATCATGGCATACTCTTATGCTTCAAATGTATACCATAGGATTAATATTTTTATAAAAGGAGAAGAAACTAATTTTCTTTGATTCTGAAATTTCTGCAGAGTTATAACTGACAGAGCTTAAGGAATCTAAGTATTCCCAGGTTAGACCATTACCACTCAGGCTTATTTCAAAGAAAGAATTAATGTTTCAAATCTATCCAATGTAGGTAGTTTCCCCCCGAGAAAAAAAAAAAAAAAAAAAAAGGTACCAAAAGTTTTTTCAAATCTTAAATTTCTATCTATTTTTAAAGCAGGAGCATCACATCAATCATGACATCTTCACTGCTCAGCTCTTTTACTAATTATCTAACTATAGGCAATAAAATAGGGTCAGATAATAAAATTAAAAAATGGATAAAAGTTAATAAACTATGTCTGGCAATCCCAATGTATGCCAGCACAATGAAATATGGCAAATGCAATCCTGCCATAGTTTTATATTTCCTTAAGCATGGGACATCTAGAAAACTGACATTAAAAACTGCTATTATTAGCAAAACCACTGCCCAAAAAGTTACAAATCCTATACCTACATAATTATTTATGTATTAATTAATGTTTACACAAATTAAGATGGCTCTTTTTAGAGATTTCTATGACAGCGACACAAGCAAGCAAGCAAGTTGTCTCTTCTCTATGTAAATATTATTCCAGATATTTTATTTGTGAGAACTTTGTTATTGCTTTGTTGTAACAAATAATAAAGGACCATAGAAATAAAGATTAGATAAATTTATTTTAGACTTTTAAAATACTACTACTCAACCCATTAGTAGATGGCTAAAGCAAATAATGGAGGAAAGTTAATTTAATTATTCATCTTTCATATTAATATTCTATTTATTCATAATTCTCCAAACAATATGCTTCAAATTATCATGCATATAGGGCAGGATTAACCGTTGATAATATTCTAAAGGCGAATAAACATTTTCAGTAAATCACTATTTTACATTTTCGCGTGGCGATTATGTACGCTGTCCGTGGGACAGGCTAAAGGACATATATCTATCAAAGCACATTAATGCTTTTAGGGAATCGTTAATTCTACATTTTCGCGTGGCGATATGTAGGTACTCTGTCCGTGGGACAAGTTAAAGGACAAATATATATATCCAGGCATATGAATGATTTTAAGGAATTGTTAATTCTACATTTTCGCGTGGCGATTATGTAGTCTGTTTGTGGAACAGGCTAAGGCTATATTATTTTTAATGTATTTGATATTCATTATTAACTTCTGTACAAATATTTCACTAAGGCAAAATGAATTGAGTCTCTATACTGTACTGTGAAATCCCATTAGATTTCAATCAGGAAAGGGGACCGAAACTTACAAAGAGTTAGATTACACATTGGGTGACATATCCTCAATGCCCACTATTGGATGATCTAATAAATTATCGACATTTGCTAAATATTATAACATACCACCCCAATTAGATTGGCAAACCTTTTTGCCACGGCTGGTGGTTCTTGATTTCTTACATGTTCAGTAATATTTTGAATTACACTGTTTAGCTAAGAAAGTTTGATAAAGAATGTGTTATCAAATTAATAATTATTAACATCTGTTTACACTAGTGAACATTGACTACATATATGAAATAAATATTTAATGTTATTGAATATTGATAGTTAGTTGTTTACCTATTTGTCAAAAACTCTAAACATCTACAATTGTTGTCTTGGATTAAATATAAATATAATGATAGGATTAAACGAACTTACCTTAAGTGAAGTTCAATCCATATTATATGAAGTATTTAATCCAAGACAAGGAGCATCCCACCCTTCCCTTTTGAAGTAATGAATTACTAACCCAATTATATTTACCTAATACTCTAAACTAATGAGCTATGGTGACGGTGGAGTTGCCAGGTGTATTTTTCTTTCATATTTTTAGTGGTGTCTCTAAATGTCGCGTATTGTGTGGCGGGAAAAGGCGGTACTACAATAGTAATTATTGTCTTGGATTAAATACTTCATATAATATGGATTGAACTTCACTTAAGGTAAGTTCGTTTAATCATATCATAATAAATTATACCTACAGATAAATGGTTAAATACTAACCGTTGGTGCTTTGGTCTCAATCGATGCTCGCGCGACAATTTCCCGAAGCACTGAACTCAACATTTCGTATTCACTTTGATTTTGTTCAATACACGCTTACACGAGCGCAGTTTTGAAACTAGGTTCATAGACTGTTGAACGTTTTCAACGACCAAATGAGTTGTCACACACTTTCGGATTACAACGGAGTGAGAGAAAATTAAAAAACGATTTACTTAATTCAAAATCCGAGGCTGAGTTTGGCCTTGGCCGTGACCGACCGTTCACTGTCCATTTGTCCAACGTTGCGCTTGAGTACCTCTGATGCCGTTAAATGCATTGGTTATTTGGTCGTGTTAGGTGTATACCTAATAGTTACTTGAAACCAAGTTTCATTATGTACCTACCTACTCAGAACTTAGTTTTAACAAAAATCTGATAGTTGTTTTTATTATTGACTGTGTCGAATCAAAATAATCGTTATATATTTCTCTTGATATACCTATTGTACCGAAGAATGGTATTTGAATAACTTCATTATCATCACCTAGGCGCGGATCCAGCCCTCAAAAAAGGTTGTGGTCGATCACAGATGGATGGGTCACAGTCACCCGAAAATCGGCCAAGTGCCAGTCGGAGTAATGAACTCGCGCATGAAAATATAGTGCATTCCTACAATGAAGATGTTTACAAAATATATGACGCCCTGACCAATATTATTTTTTTAAGGCATTGGATATAATATCATCAACCTATCTTTTTCAATAGACCGTGAAAGAGTGGCGTGAAAGTTTATTAGGGTTGTGGGCATGCCCATCGTGCCCACAACGGTGGATCCGCGCTTGTCATCACCATCCTGGATGTAATAATATGTCTACTGTAAACTGTTGCGCGTATAAGCCTCCTACAAACAAAATCATATGAACCATGGAACAAGAAAAGAAACCCCCCCTTTGCAAGATATGCAACAAAACAGAAAGATGCAACAAAACAGTATTTTCGTAAATAATCCACGACAATTTAATTTATTAATTTACATAGTTCTTTTATAATAAAAATAAGTGGGGTGTCTGAGATTTTGCGTAATTTAACTGACACGTTGTAGAAAGACTAATTTGGAACAGCGTTCCCCATATTGTCGTATTGCACATCCAGAGTCCAGACCACTTTCACAAAAGCCACATGCTTATTTTTAGGAACGCGCGCCTCCTCCTACCCAACCACCTGCGCCGAAGTGGTGCGGCGAGAGGGTCAACCTCTCGCGCCCGCTCCGCTGCCTCCTTCTGCGAGATCACATCCTCGCAGAAGGAGGCGACAGACTCCCACGCCGTCGCGCCGGTCAGCATCTCCTGTGCGACGCTGGCCAGCGCGACGGGCGCGCGCTGGGGTCGCCAGATACATATCCGGCTTTGCGCAATTTAATTAACACGTATATACTCGTACCTACCCTTAAAACGAAAAGTCACTGACTCATTAATTTCAAATCTCGAAAACTATTGGACTATGGATTTGACAATTTGTTTATGAATAGAACATGTCAGTTAAGAACGTATTTCACGATATTTAACCTTCGAGGGGGTAAAAAGGGCGTGGAAAATTTGTATGGAGGTCCGTCATTTTGAAACTACAATTTAAGCTGATAATTAGAACCGGTAAGGAGGTGAATTTGGGGTTGAAAGTTTGTTTTTTGTTAGCGTATCACAACAGAGACGAGCCATTTGTGCGGAAGACATAGTGCACAAATAATTGCGCAAAAACCATGCGCAAACACAACTGCTCTGTCAGAGTGCCTAGTGCGAGTTTTATCGATTTTTACACGATTACACGCTCTAAACGCGTAAACGCGAATTTGTATGGGTATTGGATTAAGGCAGCGCCATCTAGTAGCTACTACAAGATACTGCCTTATTCCATCGTAGCTGTTAGATGGCGCTGCCTAAATCCCATACAAATTCGCTCGCATAGTTTCATGTGCCCACTGTTTAACGTGCCTTCCGAATTCGTAAGAGCTCGAGGTGTTTCGTATTTTAGTCACACATCATAGGACTGACCACGCCCAACGTTGCTTAACCTTAGCAATTGTCACTTGAGCACACATGCCAATTCGCCACTAAAGCAATTAAAAAGGAAAGTGAGCCATGGAAAGGAATCGAAAAAAGAGCCTTAAGACTTAAACTATAGCTGAAGTTTAATGTATTAAGGTTGATTCAGTTACTCTGGGCAGTAGATCTCGACGTCATCAGTCACTAGATGAAGCTGTCTCGTTCCATAGCAGCTACTAGATGGCGCTGCTCTAATTCCATACAAATTCGCGTTAACGCGTTCGATGCGTACGATCGAGTAGAGATCGATAAAACTCGCACTAGGCACACTGTACTGACACTACTGACAATACTGGCGTCGTCGGCTAAAATGGGAGATACTGTGACGGACTCGCCGGCTTGCCGTCAGGCAAGAAGGTTTAATACTTTTTTACTTTTCATGTAAATATTTTTAAATGTCATTTGTCTTTTGTTTCTTCCTGTCATATTTTTTCTCGCGCTCTCGCTTGGTATTGTTTCGCCTTGTGGTATGCAATTTTGTTATTTCTTTTAATTATTATTACTTGTTCTTTTATTTGTGCTATTTCTTTGTATTTTCTATTTTTGTTATACTGTTTTCTGTTATTATTAAATCCTTTCTCTCGAGCTCCTGTCCACTTTTTATTTCGCTCTCTTACAGATACCAATATTATCATGTCGTCGAGTGTTCGACGAGCGTCGTCTGCGCTCGATTTCTACTGATTTTTGTTTCGTTCTCGACAAAAATCAACATAATATTAAATTTCGACAAATATAATTATCACTTTGATTTTCATAAAAAATGAAAATTATGTAGAGCCCCAACCCCCTTACATGGTCGCCTAAAACAGTACGTATGTAATGTTATGCATGAATTTTATAAACATGGCACTCAAGGTCTGAAATGTGTTAACATAATTAATTTTTTTTTCTACACAGGGTTAATTTTCAAGCAGGCGCCTGTTCAGACGTGCTAACTGAATAACTTTTACTAAGGGACCAACCTTGTAATCGCGAAAGATTAGCTGTTCTATACGAATGTTCAACATCCACTGAACCTAAATGTATTGAACAGCTGATTTTTATTGAGATTTCAAGTTTGGTCCCATAGTAAAAGTTGTTAATTTTGCTTGTCCGAAAAAGCATACTTGGCTCGGGCTTAAAAGTAACCCTGTATATACAGTGTGTAACAAATATCCTGTGAACCCTTTTAGGAGTATGTTCAGAATCGATATAATTATAAAAGTTATGGCGCTATTAAAAATTCAAAATCGTAAAATTAATTTTGAAATCCCCCATATAAATAGCTGGGTCTGTGAAAAAGTTTCGAATTTTCATTCACGTCATATCTTTTATATCCTTTTTTGCCCGTGGTCCACCTGCGTAGTTCACCTGGGTATTCTTTTTTATTGCTAACGGTAGCTGACGAGCCACGTAACCACCAGTCATGGACATCTGCAATGCCAGGGGCACAGTTCGGTCACTGAAAGAGAGAGTAATGCTCTTCTTAAGCCTCGTTTGAAGTAGGTATAGGACATATCGTAGCGCTCAGGAAACACTGCAACTGGGAGTTCGTTTCAGAGCCTACACGTACGTGGAAGGAATGAACGCTGAAACCGAACTGTACTAGACGAGATCGGTTCCAGGTAATATAGATAAACTCTACCGCGATGGCGGGTGGTGCGTTGGTAAAAAGGTGAAGAGGGCACCATTGCAAACAGTTCCTCAGAGCACTCTTCGTTAAAGAGCCGATAGAGCACGCAGAGAGAGCCAAAGTCTCTCCTTTGTTCCAGCGTCTCCATTGAGGCCGTAATATTCACCGACGATGCGGAATGCACGCCTTTGCATGGAGTCAAAAGGGTCGAGCTGATATTTGGGAGCTCCCACCCAGAGGTGCGAGTAGTACTCAATATGCGGCCGAATTTGTGCTTTATATTAATAAAATTAATTCGACTTCTAAAACACCATAAAGTCATAAATAATATATATTGTGATGTTGTATGTATTCTACATACAACATCACAGTTTTATATTGAAGTCGGTGCCAAGCAATGATTACCTGGAAAGTTTTAAAAAATGAAATGAAGAATTAATATACTTAGGCACCAACTTCAATATAAAACTGTGATTTTGTATGTATTATTATATTATTTATGACTTTTTGGTGTTTTTGAAGTCGATTTAAATTTTTTGTAAAAAAAATTTCCTAAGCTGTTATATAATTTTTTTATTTATTTTTCGTATGCAATTTACAACGTCTCATTCGACGATCGTGAAACACTGTTATATAAAGTCAAAGTTATGCGCATTTGAGCATACTCGTGTGATGTGCACAGGTAAGCAAGCACCCTGCGCACAAGGCGGCAAGTGGGACTGTAGCAGAGCAGATTTTTTTGTAATGTTCGTGTTGCTATGGAACACGCCACACAGAAATCGCGCGCGGAAGCGCCGCGGCGCAAGTAATTTGGTTACCTACCGCAGTTCCGCTACCGTCTTGCTTCCGCGTCTGTGTGTGGAGCGCTTAAAACCTCTTTTATTTTGTTGTGTGTCACGCACGATAGCGCTGCCGCTTTGTTTAGTTTTCGACAGAGACGCCCTGTTAATGACCACTTGTAAATGTGCCTTTATATAAACACTAGATAAGGTGTATTCATTAAATTCAATAGAAATAAAGAACTCACTTTATCGTTGATCTCTGGTATTATGAGTTTCTGCAAACTCGTCATCACTAATCGGTATTTACACAGAGAGAGTTAACTTGGTACGTGCGAAGATTGAGTTTATGTGAGCGATCAACACTGAGCCCTTATCAACGACTGTCGTTGATAACGATTTATGCCGTGATGCCAAGTGATAAGGATCGCAGTATGTCACGATTGTAACGACGAGGACTGACTGAAGTTTGAGGTGATGAGTATGACGATTTACTTGTTTGAGGTAAATAACAAGTTTGATCAGTCCTAATTACTGATTACCTACGTGTTTTTGTCTTGAATGGTATATGGTAAGTACGGTGACACTTTGAAACGCATACTGTTAATTGTCATAATTTCGATTGGCATACCTACATCATGTGGCATAAAAATCAAAAAGCATATTAATATTTGGCATAAGCATTATACTGCAGAATTGTCGAAAGGCATAATATTAAAAATCATAATCTTTGAAAGGTATAATTTGGTTTGCCATAATTTTATTAAGCATACTTTAAAACGCTTAATTTTACTACGCATAACTGTTATTATCCATAACTTTGTTTGACATAATTTAACTATGCGTAACTCACTAAAAACATAGTTTTATAAAGAATAATAACTGTAAATAGGTATGTATAAATCTTCTTTGACATAATCCGGAATGTATTTTTCTCCATACGAGGATTACTAATTATTAAAAAAACTAGTGCTATTTAAAACCGACTCAGTCAACCCCGACTCCACGTAGTCTTGTCTGCTCTACCCCTAGAGAGTTATTCAAAACCGCGAAGGCACGGAGGGGTGAAGCGGCCCGCATGCTGAGGAGCAGGTGGCTATGAGCGAGCCGCCGAGGCTGCGATGGTGAGCGAAAGCCATCTGCGACGATTAGCATGCGTGGGACCGCCAGAACCCCTCAGTGCCGGAGCTATGGCAGAAGGCTTGCATGTCAGCTTGCGTGCCTGCATGCATGCTGCATGCCGGCTGCATGCATGCTGCATGCCAGCTGCATGTATGCTGCATGGCTGCATGTATGCAAAATGATATAATATATTAATATTACGAGTATTACGTGATTTCTTAACATCAATCGTAAATTAGAGTTTTTTATTTAGTATTTTTAAACTATTTCTTAATAAAAAAAATAGTAAATAATTTAAACATAAGACAATAAATTTAATCTGTTATGTATAGCAAGTGTTTGCTTTTTGAAATTATAGTGAATGAGTTCGCTCTAGATTTATGGATTTTGTCAGTTATGCTTTTCAAATGTATGTCTTTTGAATATTATGCCTTTGGAATATTATGGCAAACATAAATTATGCCTTTTGTTACTTATGGTTATTCAAATTATGCCTTATCATGGTTATGCCTTACATTTTTCGGCCTTATGTTATTATGCGTTATGAAGTTATGATATAGAGACTTATGGCAAGTGACGATTATGGCAATTAACATTATGCATTTTTAGTTTATGACGAAAAACGTTATGCGTTTCAATAGGTAACCGGTAAGTACCTATATACAAAAGAAGCTCATATTGCAACTCAATAAACTATATCATACTACGTTCATATTAACTTACAATTTCAAGTATCTAGCAATTTTAGTGCTGTGTTACACAGCAATTCCAATTTTATGCATGAATATTGGTACCGCAATAATTAAATAAATGATGACATGTTAGGCTAATTTTCAGGTTCAATATGGATCCACGATCTCGTGCGGATCGCCCGGAGCGCTGCGTTTGCGCCGGTCGCCGCAGTGCAGCCTCGCGCGGGACATTTAAAATAATTACAAGCCATCCGAGAAACGTAACAGCCAGTGTTTTGAGACCATTACTTATTTTTTAATTCCAAAAAGTGCTTTTAAAAGCGCACACTTAGTGCCTATTGGCGCAACGTCGGCTATAAATAGGACAATTTTTGTTGAAAATTTCCGTAATTTTGTTGTTGTATGGATTACATTTTATTAGGCTGTTTCGGAAGAGGTAATTTGTTCGGTTGCCGCGTGTGCAATATGGCCGCTTTAAGGTTTTCTTTAAGGTGTATATGGAAAAGGTTTGGCGTCTAACAGGCAGTTGCAGTAATGCCCATTATTTTTGAATACTACTTTAGGTTTAATGTCGTCATTTTTTACTTTAAGTCTAATATCGACTGTCAACATGTGAAAGAGCGTGACCGCATATTACAAAGTTAATTTTTATTTTAAGTTCATACCGAGAAACTCTTGGTCTTCATCTCATTAATGGGAAATGAGGACAATGCTGAAGATGGAAGCGAACTTCACTCGGTTACCATATTCTGGCTATTTTACTTTTAATCGTGGAAACACAACAATGTTGTGAATGTTGTTATTTATAGGCGGATTAGAAAATTACGTAGAAACAGTAAAATTTACATTGCAGTTACATAGACCTGCCTCGGGAGGATAGGTGAAGCTACACAAAATCATTTTTTTATTTATGTAAGCACTTAAAAATCACATTTTAAAATCTACCACCGCGTTCGGAATGTAGTTTCTACAGACGAAAAGAAACTATGCAGTAACACTTTTCAAAAAGTAGTACAATGTTACTTATAATTAAATTTATCCATATTAATGAAACCAATTTCGCAAACGAAATTTGGCAATAAATTCTTAAAATACGTAGATCTACCTAAAAAGTTTTCAGCTAAGAATTAAAAATAGGTGGATCTACGTAAAAAGAAGTAGAGTTGGCAACACTGCCCAGAAGTCCCAACACTAACTTATGTGAATTGAAAACTTTCAGCCTCCATGGGTAATTGAAACCCGAACTATCACAGAAGATCTCAACCCGGTCAAAACATGCTCACGTAATGCTTGTAATGATTTTTTCTCATCAGGTTTTTATGAATTTACTTTGGCTGTTTGTTAATTGTGCTGTATTAAATATTAAAAATCAATACAATCAAACAACATTTTAGTATGTTATTTTGCCTATGCGTACATACAGAGAATGATTTATGACTTATACACATGCATTCAAATAAGAGCTTTATATATTACAGAATAGAAGAACAGAATATAGGTTGGTTTTTGTCAGCAATTGGTATTTAAAAGACGATTGGCATTTTCAGGACGTATCTGTGATCTTTTTTTTTATTTGTTTATTTACAGTAGCATTAACAACTAGGTCATTAGCGACCAACGGTATTCACTATTTAAAAGCTGACAGTGACATTCAAGTTATTTATAACCAAACTGAACATTGACGCAAATCCTAATTAATTATAATTATAAAAGAAACATGGTACTTCGAGAATGAATTAGTTAAGCGATAGTTAATTACTATCGATGTAAATTTTAATTACATTAAATCGTTGATGTCGATAAGCTTCAGAAACTTTTGTGTAAGCATACAGGGGATCTTTCATTTGCAAAACCGCCATGTCTTTGTCGATTCGTGAGCGCGAGAATACGGCCATGGGATTTGAACTGCCACTGACACGAGTCCTGTAAAATCACGAGTCTGCTGTAATGTAATAATGGCGTTAGAATACAAGAGCTGCGGCTTCCTTTCTTGCGGTGGATGTCGCAAAAGCGGATGAAGGGAGTTTGTTGTGATTAAACCCCTGCGAAGAGATAATAAATTGGAGACAATGAATGGCTAGAATGATTTAAAAGACGAATTCCTCCATCTTAGGTGAGACTGCGATTCAATAGGTGCCATTTTTGGGCGATACACAGAGCCCAAACGCCTTGACTATGGACAAGATGGATATATATAGAGGTTGGTTAAATGGGTATGCCCTGCACTCAGCAGCTTCCCCACTCAGGACTGTCGACTAGCCATCGGCAGGTACAATGGGCAACAGCATTCTACCTCGTAGAAAATACGTTCCATTATTGGCGATGGCCCAATAATGGAACCTATTGAGTCGAAGTGATGATGATGATGGCTTTGCCTACTATAGTACCCGCCTATAGTACACGTGGTTCCCGTAAGACTTGCAAATCTACAACCCCTTCAAGGATGCCAATGTAACGTTGCCAACTTGTGACAAGATGTCAAGTCACAGTTCCTAGTAGTTTTACTGTCTCTCTTATACTTCAAACCGAAACTCAGCAACAAAAGTGATTGTATAAAACCTGTACGTAAGGTTCAATAAGCATGTTCATATTTTGCATATTCTTTCATTGACTTTTCTAAGTTAATGAACCTAGGTATTAGTTGGAATAAATGATCCTGATCGTGATAAAACAAAGGCAAACTGTAAGAGATAAATCTACACAATTGTAAATAGTTTTTGCACCTCCAACCGCATTCTCACTGAGCGGCCCAGGCTTGATGCACTTCAGTTCTGATTGGATCATTACCGAGTTCATCATACCCCGCGCGATCCACAGACCAGGAAAGAGACGTAACTATAAAAGGTCAGTAATAAGAGCGGGACAGACTAACACCAAGAGGGCCATCGTCCAGAAATTATTTCATATCATGATCATCGGAACTTTATTGCGATACGTAACTAACAATTGACATTAGGAAATGCAATTTCATATTGATCTGGCAATATCACCGGTCGTTTATTTTTATCAATGCGGCAAATCTGTCTATGATTTGCGGCTAACCATCCGAGGGCTTGGTTGTTTTCTTGCGGTTTCACGTTCCAAGAAAATGTCATTAAAAGCTCGATAGGGGATTAAGTCGGTTTAAATTTTCACGTAGCCCGGCAGGAAATCGTTTTAGCCGTCACAAAGGGTGGGAAGAAACCGAGAAATTATCTTTCGTCGGAACACTAACCGCTAAATGTGCAATTACACCGTTGCTGATGGGCCATTGAGTTATCAAAAAATAATAATCCTTTTGTGGCCGGAAGGTGTCGTTGTGATCACGTACACACCAAATCGAGCGATCGCTCCGATTTCGGTGTATAACTACGTTATTTCTAACAAGTTTCTTTGAGCGTCCGTTGTTGCGCGGCCGCATGTATTTTTCTTAATAATAGTTTTTAATGAATAAACAGTGTAAATGTTTATTTCTACTAGTGCAAGATGTAAAACCTGCGTTATATTATCAAAAATATGCTTTTGTATGTGTAACTTGTATCGTTGTCTTTATGAGAATCTGTCCTTATGCGAATAAAGGTCGCCTACGTGGTCTAGTGGACCACTTGGTACTTGCGAACACTCGGTATGGATATGAAAGTCCGGGTTTCGATTTTCCGTGGGTGCAGAATCTTTTCTGCTTAGTTTGGTTGGTAGTGGGGCGTTCGATCCTACCTGGCTAGCTACCACCGTCTTCCGTTCCGACAATTAGAAGTAAAATAGCCAATTGAATTCAGGTGAAGCTCGCTTCCACCTTCGGCCTTACCATCACTTACCATCAGGTGAGATGAAGGCCAAGGAATTTACAAAATTCACCCCCCAAGGGGATGAAACGGGGTCCAAAGTTTGTATGGAAAAACAAGATTAGATATGCCTTTTTTTTCGAAACATCACAGAAGTACTTTTGTAAATACGTGTTTCAGCCTTTTTCAAAATATAAAGAAGTTCTATAGAGTCTTACCCCGGTTAACTAGGTTATCCCGAATTTAACGTGAGCGAAACCAGGGGCGAAAGCTAGTAATACTATAAAATCATCTTTGTGTATGTCTATTACTACTACTTTCACCGGTTATCATCAGAGGTTATTAGCTATTAGGTATCTGAGTTAATAACAAAAATTTAACATCTTTGTTAGCAACACCTGTTACAATTGCAATATGTTAAAATATCTTCTAATTTAGGTAAATTTGCAATTTGGCCTGATATAAATAATACTTAAATTTTGAAGCATTTGCATTTTGAAGTGTTAATAAGCAATACAGCAGATTGCGTGTCGGGACCAGATGACCACGCTGTTGTGTTAAATTTCTCTGATAATACTGCAACACAGAAACTCATAAATTCTTACTCACTTTGCTTATATTATATTGTGTATCAGTTTCGCCGAGCTAAAGGAGTTCTTATCTGAAAGAACATTATTGCAACAAGTCACTGAGTATTTTCACCTGCTGCTCTAATTAGCCATCTTTGGCGATATGAAGATAATGATTATGAGGATTTTTTGCTAAGTTTTAATGTACGAATATCTGATTTCATGTATCTGGTTTGAGCTTACAAATGTATTTTATATGCAGTTTTCTTATTGCTAACGGTGGCATTCCAGCAAGTGGCCCACCTGATGGTAAGTGGTAAACACCGCTCATGGGCATCTGCAATGCCAAGGGCATAGCTCAGTTACTGCCTATCTGGAGAGAAGTGCTCTTTTTAAGCCTCGTTTGAAGTAGGACATATCGTAGCGCCCAGGAAACACCGCAGATGGGAGTTCGTTCCAGAATCTGCATGTACGTGGAAGAAATGAACGCTGAAACCGAACTGTGCTAAACCAGATCAGTTGCAGGTGGTACGGATGAACTTTACTGCGATGGCGGGTGGTGTGATGGTAAAAAGGTGACGAAGGCACCTTGTAAACAGTTCCTCAGAGCACTCTCCGTCATATATCATTTCTTACTGAATTTCAAATTGGTCTGAACTTTGGCAATGAATTTTGACATGGAATTTTGCAAACAAGGCATTTCTCGTCTGAAATGGTTAGAGCTATGAAAAAATCTACTTGTGCTGCTAGTAATACAAGATCAATAGTTTCTAGTAATCCAATCAACCTGGCGTTACATAGGCCGCCGCCATTACGCTCGAGATGGAAATAAATTAAACTTAATTCGAATAATCGAGGCACGGCCAATACAACAAAACAAAGGGAAAGTATTCTTGCGGCCGGTCTACGCGAGGGAACGAAGGATTTCAATTTGGAACGTGATGAGGCGAGTTTTCATTTACATCCCTCTCCTAAGTGCGCAACAACGTTCTTGTTTTGACACGTAACATTGTAGAATGTACGGCAAAATTAGCTATTCACTGAGTGCTTTTGTGTATTTTTTATTTTTTATATTAATAAAAAAAATTATGTATATCAATATTTATAATTATATCAATTGAGGAGCTTCGTGTCGCATTGGTGCGTGCGCTCAGCAGACGATTGCTGAGGTTAAGCAACGTTGGCTGTGGTCAGTCTTATGATCGTGAGCTGACCGCCGTTATCGGCGATGACCTCTCCCTCCAGAACGTGGTCCGTGCCATGCTGGTGGGAGAGAGGACGTGGGACGCGGTAAACTCCTTCTGCATGGACGTGATGACGCAGAAGGAGTCGGCGGAGAGAGCCAGGGAGGAGGATCCCATAGCCGATCCGTGCCGCCGTGAAAGATGGGGCGGAGGAGGCGGAATTACGCCCGCCTTCTTCCTCCTGACGGTAACCAGCGGGGCCCTGGATCGGGAAGCCCGGGCCCTGCATTGCATCGGTTGCCGCCAGTCGCTGATCCCCTGGATGCCCAGGGGGATCACCGGCCTCCCCCTTTTGGGGGGGTGAGAGGGGCTCGCCCTAGGCAAGCAGACGCCGACGAGGTCGTGGATGTGTTCATCCGAGTTCCCATGACCTTGTCCGAAAGCGACGTAGCCATCCTCGGCGTGTCCTCTTCGTCCACTGACGAAGAGGATGCGGCGATGATGGCCGTGCTCGCATCAAGGCGTATGTGAGGGGCATCGGTGGGTTTTAGTCGGTTGGCCGCGGTTCCTGGCTGGCACTCTGCCCCCAGGAGCTGGGGAGAGCCCGACATAACCCCGCGCCTTCCCAAGCGCGGGGTATGCGTAATGCATTTCCCACCGTAAAAAAATGGTCAGTCTTATGATCGGAGGTGGACCGGGGCACGCTCTGCTACCGGTGTGGAGAGGCAGGGCACAGGGATCCGACGTGCACGTCGAAACCCAAATGCCCATTGTGTGCGGCGGCCGGGAAACCGGATAATTACCGCCTTGGGGGGTAAGACCTGCTGTGCCCCCAAGGCACACATCAGCAGGAGAAGGAAGAGGGCAGCGCCAAACCGGCCACCCGAGACCTCAGGCGGGACGGAGATGGAGGTCATCGAGGACATCATCGGGACCCCCATCATCCAGGAGGAGGCGGTCGCGGGAAGGGATGTTCCCCGCGTTAAAAATGGACCCCAGCCCCAGGGCGCCTAGTGACGGGACGCTTTCGGGGTGTAACGCAGCGCACAACACCTGCGCCGCTCACAAAGCAGCAGAGCCACGCGCCTCTTTGGCGTAGCGTGAGTCCGGCAACGAATGACTCACAGGCCGGGGGTCAGCGGGAACAAGGCCTCGCTGTTGTCCCCTTCCCCCTGTCTCGTGACGGACGGAGGAGCTGCTGGGGGGTTTTTAGTAGATTTTTTAGTAGATAGGCCTGACCAAGGTACGCATTTTGGGTTTCTCGCTTATTTAATTATGTATATTTATTACATCCGAAATAAAACTAAATATTATTGGAAAGGTCTAGGATGCAACCCAAACAATGTGACACATCCACCACCACCATCACAGCTCATAATACGTCCCCACCGAGGGGCACGAGCCTACCCTAACATGTTAGGGTGATTAGGCCTTAGTCAAATCACGCTAGCCCAGATTGGTTGACTTCACATACACCTTTGAATTACTTCGCAGGTGTATGCAGGTTTCCTCACGATGTTTTACTTCACAGCAGGAGCGTCACGTATGAAATTCGTGAATAGAAAAACACATTGGTACATGGCAGAATCGATTGCGGGTCTCCCGATTCTACTCGGGGCACAGTCCAGTGCCGAGACCACAGCGCCACCGATGCTTGTTGACCCGATGTGACACATAATGTTCCTTAAAAACGACTTTTAAATTAACACACAAGAAAAATTTATTAAGCAATGGAAATAAAAATAAACAATTAAATGACATATCTAGTTGAAACATACACAATAAAAAAATATTAAGCAAAAAAAATGTATACAAAAAAAGGAAACTTAATAAAATATTAATATATCTCGAAAACGGTGCGTCAGAGGGAAATTTATATCAATAATAAAATAAGGTTCATAAAATTATCTAAAACTTTTATAAGTATTTTATGTTTTTTCAAATTCTCAACCGTTTTCGAGCTATACCCTAGAAACAAATAGAAATTTTCGAAAAAATAATTTTATTTCAAAACATTCATCAAAAATGACATAATATTGTCTAAACCTATTCATAAACGAAAAAATATGCATAGAAAAGAAATTGTAAAGATTTAAATTCCCTTTTAGAATATAATACATATAATAATCGCCAACCCGCCTAAAGTTACAGCTATTTTAAAACTTTCATAAGATTTTGCAATTTCAGAAAATTTGTTTATATGTATATCATATTCTTGACCCACAACCTTTGTTCGTTCATCTAATGAATAGGTTTAGACAACATGATGCAATTTTTGATGAATATTTTGAGGTAAAATGATTTTTTTCGTAAATTTCAACTTGTTTCCAGGGTATAGCTCGATAACGGTTGGGAGTTGGAAAAAAAAAAACATAAAATATAAAAGATTTAGATAATTTTATGAATGTTATTATATTATTAACAAATTAATGACAAACCCAAATGCTTACCTCCCCCTGGCTTACCACCTAGGTGTCAGGACTTTTGGTATGCTTACACCCTAAGCCGAAGGGGCTTAGGGTGTAAACAGTAACAAGTTTCTGAAGGAATCACTTAGTTACCTGTTCACGCACTCTACACCTCCTTTTGGTCCATTCTTTGACTGGACTGGACTACTAGTCTCTGTTGAGATTGGCCGCCGTGACCGAATATATCGGTTAGGAGGACATTACATCAATATATAAATAAAAATAAATAAGATAAATCACATTTCATCATGCAAATGAAAACAAAAACAAATCTCCATATACATATTATGAGAGGTGTCATCGTTAAAAATGTTGAAATAACGTACTTTTTTCCAATATTGACGGTCTAATATTGACGGTCTTATTTAGTTTCTTAATGTACTTGTTCTAATATTGACCCAGTAATCGAAGCAATTGTAGTTAAACAATGAATTCGTTAAACGTGGTTATTGATAAATCCCTAAAGAAAAGTTTACTGAAATAAATACGTTAAATGTATAATGCGTTAGGATATTTACTGACCTTACCAGTATGTCAGAATTAACTAGCACTTATTCTTGTTATGTATGCAATAATTAATATGGTGGGATATACTTTATTATAACGTAGGTAGCTAGTGACATTTTCTATTGATTTATTTTTTGAGATTCTCCTTCCTTTGCTGCATCACATAGTTTTGTCAATGATTAAAACAAGTAGCGCTACATGAATCAAAAAGTTGTGCTTTCTCCGACTCTCGACTACTCGCAGTAAACCTCTCACTTCATAAATTTACAAACAGATTTATTTATTGTCCAGTACACATTACAAGAGAAATAATGAGCTGAAGTCATATCTCATCACTTAAGTTAAAACCCAACGTCTGCGGACAGCTTGCGAAAATGCGAAATCAATCTTAAGATCGTTAGTAAAAATGTTATCGGAGAATAAAGTCAATGAGAAATCAACTTATTTACAATGATTTCGGGCTGATATTTAAATAATATAAAACAGGTTGCTAATAAATGTAATAATGATGACTATGCTATAAAAGGAAGTGTTTTCAAGTCAGTTAAATGAATAAAAAATTGAAATGGGCTCGATTAAGCGCTTATAATGTTGTTATTAAGCAAGTATAGCAAACTGTAATGCTGAGTTCGCTGGGTTACTAGACCCTAGGTAAAATGCAGTCTTTCATAATTACATCATTCTAAGTATTTTTGCTTAATATTCAGAATATCAACCGGTTTGAACCGATTAAATACGACACGACGAGCAGCAACTATTTAACTTTCATGCCACGAGTAACATATCATTTGTAGGTTGAGCAAAAACTAATTCAAGCAATCACTCATTTTATATATCTTGTAACTACCATGTAGTTATGACAAATATAGACGAACACTATCTCGTTCGTCACAATAGAAAGTCTCTGACCCTCTAGAGGTCACCTCTAATTGTTGCTCTCAGCCCTTTCTAATTAAATGAAGTATAAGTCTAAGTCCTATATCTAATGAAATTATCGAGAGAAATGAAATTAAGGAGCCTACAATTACAGAGAGAGACTCAGCATCTATAATGAATTGGAACCGTTTTTTAAGATTTTATGTGATATTTAGAAATCAGTGTTATTCAAACAATATCACGATTAAAAATAATAAACCGTTTTATGGATATCTAGAAATAGGTGTTATATTTTAATTTGACTCCTTATGTTGAATTTTATTTAACCTTATTTTTATTTTACTAAAACTACGAATAAAAAAAAAAAAGAACAAAATTTAGAAGTTCTCTATCAAGTGGGAGAGTTTTATTTGACTAGGTTGCTTAACTTTTTTCATTTCTATAACTTCCTCGATGTTATCATTTATATTTAACGATTATTCGCGCTCGCATCTGACACAAACGTGCGAATAACCTCATATAAATATCCGAAGCCATTTAGATTTCGCAAACAAATTGAGGTGCATTCCTCATGTTGCCCTGGCGTGAACGGGCAAATAATTAAACTGCCTCAATAATTACTCCGGCGCTTAAAATGTAAATGTTGTCGCCTGCAGTATCTTCACGGCATAATGTATGCGAGCCGGGAACAGATAAGGCATGAGATTTAACACCGGACTCGTGTCATGCGTTCGCTTTACCGTTGCACCTGATAGTGTTTTGTTATTTTTTATCGTACCTGTCAGCTCGGCATGTGTTCAATATATCAGAAGGCTATTGAGTCCTTAAGGATGCAATCGGTGTCACTCAATATTGGCATATTTGATCAGCGGACCTAACAAGGCCGCATTGGCAGAAACATTATATGATCATAATAGATTCGTATAATGAATTGAGCTCAATTCATCAAAAGCAAATTCTATTTGACAGCTTTGTATGATTATTCGTAAAATGGTTCACAAATTAGGAATTGCTTAAGTGTTAATTTGGACCATTTTACGAATATTCATACAAAGTTTTCTCTACTTTTTTGGTGTTTGGTTATGATCTTTCTGTCTACTTCTATATCCCTGACTCTTACAATCGTGATCTTTCTTTTCTTATCTTTCTAATTACTTAACGCTTATTATATGTTTTATCTTCTCTATAATATTGTCGCTTTCCTTGCTTCTCATTTAAACTTCTTGAAGCTGTCAATATTACGGTCGAGTAGAGCGTTTTTCTCTCATTTTACTGCTTTCAGTTGTTCTTACCACCATCAGCTACTGCAGCTGTTCTTAATATTAAAGATAAAAAGATAGATATTAGTTATATTATGCATAGATTGCATTTTAATACAAATAAATAAATCAACAAAAAAATCAATTAATAAATAGGTACATTGATTAAACGTTCCAATGACAAGATTCTATTACTACTTAATTTAACGTTTGAAGGGTTTGAGTTATACAGTATCAAGAAAAAAATACATTTTGATAAGATGATCAAAACCATCTTCAACATACATTGTTTCTTTTTTCTAGAATATTTAACAATACGACAGCACTGATGCAAAGTTAAAATAATATTCATATTTTTAACGTAAAATGGCAATTTCAAAAGTAAAGACAGGTATAATCGCCGTAACATCTGGCTTTGTTTACGAACTACGATGGAATTGAATTCGATCATTACCACTCAACAAAGTAAATCTATTGTTTTTTCATTGTCAACTCTAAGTTTTTATTTTGACTAATCTCCACAATTTACAAAAGTAACTACACCACATACAAAGATAACGGCGTGATAGTTTCCAACTAGAACAGCGTTCGCACAGTATGAGTAGTAAACACAAACACACCATCATCAGGAAAATGACAACAAAAGCTAACAAATCCTGTTGTCCGGCGGGAAGCGTCCGTGATTTAATACAAATTATTATTAGAGAACATAAATAACGTAGCGCGGGGGCCGGCGGGCCTCCTTAATAACTAATAAAAGGGTCATCGTTCACGGAAGGCTCGGAATTAACCCGCGACCATATGGTGTCGCAGCTCAGCTCAGGAAATGTCTCTGCAAAATATGCTCATGCGTCTAGATTGCGTCAAATTACCTCTAATGCGCATATCGGAAAATGTTTCTGAATGTGACGAAATGGAGGATAATAGTTGTCGGGAGTAAATGCGTTATTATGTTTTAACGAATAACTGCTGGCGATTTGGTCCTTGAGGTTTCATGACCGGGACACTACGAATATTATGTTACATAAATGCAGTGCCTATAGCCAACATAATATTCGCGTTCGTCTTTTCTATCATCTCAGGACAGAGGTTTTTTAAACAACAATGTAGGTCAACAAGTTGTCCATCTGATGGCAAGTGGCTACAGTCATCTGTAGTTCCTGTAACATTTTTTTTCTACTGCTATTAAGTTGGCAAACAAGCAAACTGCCCACCTGATGGTAAGTGGTAACAGTCACAGTAATACATGTGGCTCCTGTGAGATTCGTAACAAAACTGCAACCCCCACAAGAACCACAGTGTACGTTGCCAACTTGTGACATCAGATGTAAAGACACGGTACCCAGTAATTTCACTGCCATATCTACCCTTCAAACCGGAACACAGCAATGTAAGCACTGCTGCTTGCAAATTGCAAATACTTACACAACCTCCACAAGGACTCACCCAATTACATTGGGTCCTCGTAGAGTTTAGACATAAGATGTCCAGTCATAGTACCGAGTAAATTTACTGCCTGTCTTACCCTTCAAAAAGGAACATAATAATGCGAGCACCACGGCTTGGTGGTAGAAATAGGTAAGGCATATAGGTGTACCAGAATCTGATTTCAAATATATAGCGGAATTTAATGTAATAAGAATATAGTACATTACTGCAGAAGCCGGGAAGTAAGCGATTGCCCGACGAGTAAGCTTTCAAGTAACCTTGACAATAATTACGAGTCCGGCAATCCCATTCCCGCCGGGGTATGTATAGTGCTTTTCTCAATAAATGCGAGGAAATAATGAAAGACGTAATACTGGAAACAAATGAGCATAATATGAATAAAAGAACGAATAAAGCAATTTAATAATGTTAAATGTAATGTTTAATATACTTATTTTACGCAAATACAGTACGAGATATAGGTATTTTACGCGTATACAACGTGTCTCATAACTCCCCATAAAAATTATAATATTTATTTAACCGAAAAGAAAAGAGTTAACCTTAATAACTTGAAATATAATCAAAAATTGTTAAATTTATGATAATTCAATTTTAGAACAGTGTTAGGTTCGCACTTTTGATAGTTGAAATAAAATAAAATATTATAATTTGTAAAGCATATTTTCGTGTGATTAAAACATTTTAATAAAATTGTTGTATTAATATACTCGAAGAGTGCATTTTTTATAATGTGGTAGCTATTGGCTGTATGACAAAATTGGCTGTATAACAAGTTACATAATTCAAGTTATAGATGAATTAAAAAAATTCAGCAGTGGCCAGAAATGATTTTTCTCAAACATGCTCGGAAATGTAGACATTATTGTAGTAAAAAGAAGACACGAAGTTTGAAATTCTTGGCTCATGCATTACTTTCCCGGCCTAGGCCAAGAAAGTAAGTATGAAAATTCATTTTTGGCCGCTGCTCCAATGTTTTTTAATTTATCTATAACTTGAATTATGTAACTTGTCATACAGCCAATTGCTACCACATTATAAAAATGCACTCTGCGAGCATATACAACGTGTCTTATATCTCCTCATAAAAATTATAATAGGTATATAATTTTATTTAAACTATCAAAAGTGCCAACCTAAAACTGTTCTAAAACTCAATTTTCAAAAATTTGACAGTTAAATTCGATTGATATGACAAGTTATTAAAGTTGAAACATTCTTTTCGGTTAAATAAATATTGTAATTTTTATGGGGAGTTATTATAAGACACGTTGTAAGCATTTTGAATATGACAACAATTTTATTAAAATGTTGGTATGAAATCACACGAAAATATGCTTAATTTTCGTTGCGAGAGAAAAGTCTTAATCAGCGGTATTAAATTTTTTGCGTATAATATGATTGGGCTGTATGGGCTTTGTTTCCTTTGCACTAATTGAAAATTCAAAAGTATTATTAAATGCTAGGCTACTAGAATTAATTAATTAAATAATTGCTTGATTTGTTTTTTACTCATATTATACTCATTTGTTTCCAATTCAATTCAATTCAAAATCTTTTATGCATACCATAATGTGTAAAATAGGTGGTTTTCAAAAAATAAGATCATTATGGACCCGTTGGGCACGCAATCGTTTAACAAGAGAGAGGAAGCTTATTATTATTAGGTACCTACTATTGTCTTATTTACAGATCATAAAGCTAAATTATACGAAGATCACGGCAATTATAAATATTTGAATAAATAGACAATATTCAACAATAATTATTTTAATGAAAGGTTTTTATTTATATGGTATTATTATTACACTGAATTTCATAATTAATTCCAGTATTACGTCTTTCATTATTTCCTCGCAATTATTGAGAAAAGCACTATACATACATCGGCGGGAATGGGATTGCCGGACTCGTAATTATTGTCAAGACTTCCCGGCCTCTGCATTAATGTACTATTCATACTTACATTCGTAGTATCTTTTCTTAGTCTGTGCTTACTTTCCTGTCCTAGGCCGGTAAAGTAATGCATGAGCCAAGAATTACAAACTTCGTGTCTTCTTTTTACTACAATAATGAATACATTTTCGAGCATGTTTGAGAAAAGGTTATTTTCTTTTTTAATAATATGTATATAGCTACTTCAGATCACCAATAAATTATAGATTAACAATAGAGGTTTAAGAATTATTCTAAAGTCTTCAAATTTCCATAATAAATATTATTTGCGAATTATCGTAATGCTGTAACAAGAGATGCAAAGCGGATTATTCGATAATTATACGTGATAAATCAAAATGTCGCGCGTTATGACACCCGTCCTGGTCTAACGCGGGGATTTAGAGTATGTTTGTCCTCGTCGCCAGCGCCCGCGGTTGTCGCCGAGGTGCGCCTGCGCCGGTATTGTTCACCCGCCGCCGGCGATCTGCTCACCCTCTTACCAGGATATTGCTAATTTTCTATCATTGTGATAATGTTGAGGATTACAGGACTTGAGATTTCGAAATAGAGGTGCCAGTGCATAATATTTATTGCCGATCTGACAATCTTCTCATAAGTCACAAAATTGTTAATTTGAGCTGGAGGAGTACTTCTATTAGAAACGTAATGTTAAGTAAAGATAATTACAGCAAATACTAGAAATTTACTTAATATAGGGCAATCACAATTACTAGACCTTTGGGTACGATGCGATAATATCCAACTAATATTTACGCCTTATCCCTGCTGTATAATAATAATACCTTTATTTCCGCTCTATTTTAATTTCCACTTGATAAAAATACCTAGTGGAAATAAAAACTTCAGAATCTGCCTTCAAATTTCCTATGTCAAATGCTTATAACGGCATTATTAGCATTCAGAATATTTCAAAAACATCTCTAGTTCCTTGACAGCGCTCAAGGGTCCGTTTTCGAATTAACTTGGCGATGGATGATTGGGTCCCGATACAAACGTGCGGCACTCAGACGCAGTATCCCACAGGCGCCGGCACAACTAACAAGCCGTTAGGCACTTGTAAAACTAGATAAGGAAAGATTTAACAAACAGTTCCTAATGACAACATGGAATAGCATGGAATAGTTGAGCTGGGTATGAACAATTAATTACATACCAATAGCACAGTTTAACTGTGCCAATAGCTAAGTTTCCGCAATGGAGTCTGCACAGACATTGGCATCATCGGAGGAGAAGCAAAGCCGGATCCATAGGACACGCATAGAACTCACGCCGTCGATCCCAATCTGCTGACTTGTATTTTTTTTACATACGACATACGAAGATGTTGGTCTTCATCTCACCTTATGGAAAGTGAAAATAAGGCGAAAGTAGAAGTAAGCTTTAATTACTGAGAAACTGGCTATCTTACCTCTTATTATCGGAACAACAATGCTATTGAGATTGATATTATGGTGACAAACTTAGGTAACACGGTGGTAGCAACCCGGGCGAGCTCAGAAGCTCCATCACCAATCAAACCGAGCAGAAAAATTTCTGCGCCCATGGGGAATCGAACCCCGGACCTCCCGATCAACACCCGGTGGTCTCAACCACTTGGAGGCGGTCGAAACTTGCCAGACTCTGATCGCCCAGTTGCTGAATAGCGATCAGGGAGCACAACGGGAGCTGTGCAACGAACAAGACATTTGTTAGATGTTCCAAGAGGGGCACCCACAGCTATCCCTTAACTATTGGGATGGGTAGTCAGCAGAAGATGCAGTAGGGGGGTTCGTTCTTCAAGATATTGATCTTGGACATGAGTGGTCTGTGACAAAGTTGTGAGAGACCATAGGTTGATGCCATGCTCAAAGCAATTCGACCCGGGATCCCATTCACTCTTTATGATAAGAGTTGATTTCTCCAAGGACCACCCACCTCCGCTTATCTTCCTTTTTTTTCTCGGGGGGAAATGCGTGACCACTCTACTAGAAGCTTCGGGCTTAACAAATCGCCGATGAAGAAATCCACACTTAGGAGAAGAAAAGGGGTAAGGAACGACTTCTCCGCCCTTCATCCGAAGCGGAATAATTGCTTTACGGCTAAAATGGGCAAGATCGTGGTGCCAATATAAGATAAGCCCTACCACCAGTGACGGCAAGAGGGAAAGAGAGTAACAAGGATATCAGTACCGCGGAAAGAAAGGAATGTGCGTACCAGAGACATTTTGGTTATAACCGAAACGATTATCGCAAAGACCTTTATGTTTCACTAGCTGTGCCAGCGAACTACGTTTCGCCTAGGGAATGCAATCTCGTTCTCGCGAGATCTCGTTTTCGGGAGATCTCGGCCATTTTTAGCGAGATTGATCTCGGACGAAAAAAAGGCGAGATCTCGCGAGTTTAACGAGATTGCACTTGAGCATAAAATAGTGTAATAGACTGACTAATTGGTATATGTTGTTAATTAATCTGTAATATCTCATGGATCTACTGAGTAGAAATAGTTTCATTACTTTCATTTAATTGATAATAATATCTCAGTTTAATAGTCAACTCAACTTAGATAACAAGTTTCATTTTTTTTGACTTCTCGTTGTTTTGTTTGTTATAAAAGATCTGTTTAATTACTAAAAGATTTTTGTTTGATATTAGAAGAGAAGACTGGTTGTTTCTTACATTTGTTATTTGATAGATACGTGTGTCAAAGTTTACTACTTAGAAGTTTATTACAAAATTATAGACAGATACGTCAAACAATGTTTGATGCATAAGTCTATTGAAAAAATTCGTGAAAATAAATGTTTATCTTATAATACTTATAATATTTATTTATTTTTTTCCTAATATATTCAAATATTGTGATTATTTGCAAAAAAACACACCAAACTGCTAATCTCGCGAGATCTCGAAATTGGCGAGATCTCGCAGTATTGTTATTCATAAACTCGCGGGATCTCGCTTGAGCCTCAATCTCGCGAGATTTGCATTCCCTAGTTTCGCCGTATATTTTTTACCCGTTTTTGCAACATTTGTCATTGATGCTCAGCTCCTATTAGTCGTAGCGTGATTATATAGCCTAAAGCCTTTCTCGATAAATGGACTATCCAACACAAAAAGAATTTTTCAATTTGAATCAGTAGTTCCTGAGATTAGCGCGTTCAAGCAAACAAACAAACAAACTCTTCAGCTTTATAATATTAGTGTAGATAGTATTTAATAAATACATATCCTATTTAAAACTTACTGCCATTGCATTCCATACCTTCTGCAAATTTTGTTTTATCTAAATTTAAAACCTAGCTCTACGTTACTTACTCTACTAACAATAATATGTTTAATAGGACAATATTTGTATTTGTGAATTTAAATTTTCTTTAAAAATTCCAAATGAATTCTCGCCCGGATCGAAATGTTTGCTTATATTGAGTAAGCTGAGCTAAATTAATTCACTACTATTCTTTTGAAAAGATTATAATAGAAAGCAAGGATTTTTACCATTGCCATACTAATTTGACAATAGTTTTATCGATTAATTACAAGAAATAATTCGTTTGCTCCACACACGCTAAGCTAACGCAGGCTAATAATATTATAATAATAATAACCCCCCCACGGGGCCACCTTGACGTGGCGGGGAGGCTTAACGGAAGGCTTGTACGTATCACAGTCACTATGATCTAGACTACGCTCTTCGTTAAGAAAGGTACAAAAACACACCAACTACATCTAGTATACCCAAATAATATTTATTAAGGAAATTTGAGCTCTACATTTGCCATCAGATTCTGATACACCTATGCCTGCGCAGAAGACTCTAGTAATGAGCTTGCTTTTGGTGTGATATAGCCTATTTTGTTGTGAATTTGTAAATGTGATATAAATATGGAAATCCTAGTATAGCCCTTTCTATTGATATGGATGTCTTCAGATGAAAGTAAGTAACGTAAGTCTTCTTATGAGGCTTGTAAGTAGGCATTTTCTCGTTTTTAATAAATGTGATGAGTTGCGCTGGTAAACACCACTAATTACAGCAGTTGCCAGCTGCACGAAAAAAGAGTCATCGTTAAATGTGAAGAGAGAGCGACAGATAATAAGAAAACAAACACTTAGCTAACCAGATATAAATGTGTATGATAGAATAACGGGAATAACACCGACATGATATACCTGGCTAACTCACGTTCTAATAGATTTATACAGAGGGTTTATTAGCAAAGTTCCATGGATGTGTTTATTAAAGGGCGCGTGCAGGGAATACGCGATGCCGGGTGTTCATCATTATTTATTTGTTTCGCTTAAGTATATCATTCGTTTAACCCTTTATTATGTTACGTGCTTTTATTACACATTCTTGTATCGCTGTAGCCTATTAATTTATCGTTTCGTTGTCGTGTGTCGTGTCGTAGCGTTGTGAGAATTAGCAGCAGTTAGCGAAATGAATCTTTTTTTTTACAATATTATACAAACTTGTTTGTATATACACTTTGTATTATAAAAATATCACTTGAAGTTCAATAATAAATTTACTTGGGTTAGACATATTTTCAGGTGTTTTGGTATCAAAAACCGGGTTATTAGCAGGTACTAATTTAAGTTAATTAGTAACTCAGTTTTCCATTAAATATTTCAATGAATCTTTAATAATCTACGTACAAATGTGACGTAGATAGATGAACATTGTTACTGTATCGAGTTTGATCTAATATGATCTTTTGAGGATTACATTACAACGGAAAATGGAAACCACTAGATCCACATTGGACGTAATAAAAGTAGATTCCGGCACAAAATAAATATTCCAATAAGAAAATCCTCAACATTTTCATTTCTCGACAATATAATCCGCGAGTCATCAGTGCGTAATATTCCGTCGCGGTTATGAAACTCTTGATACAGCTGAGGCCGAATATAATTTTGATGGGTTCAAAGCCGAAAGGGTTGGAGAGCCTCTTCCGAGTGGCGGGAGCTGCAAAGCAGCCTCTGGCCATTACCGCACTAATCGGCGGAGTGCCGACAGTACTAAACACCGCTTTTACACATTCCTCGGACCGTGAATAAAGTCTCTATGAAAATATAAATGTTCTCCTTTTTTTTCTATCGCTTTCCCGAGTTTCGTATTTTTTTTTTCATAGAGTCAAAAGCTTGAACAGACCACTTTCGCATTATGGAATTGCCAAAACTCCATACGGCAACGACACCGAAAGGGCTTAGGAAAATTTGTGCACATTCCAAAACAGATTTTAATGCGTGGCGTTAGAGTTCGTTTTCCTGAAAGTCAAAAAGAAAATTCTCCCTTCCGTTTCCAAAACCAAACAGTGAGCGTAGAAATGAGATATTTTGGCAGTATTACGCAAATTGGATAGCTTTCAACACTCGACGGAGTAGGTTCCGAACTTTCGCGGGAAAATTGAATTAAAAATATAAGATGTAAATATGTATGGAGGTCGTAATGATGGTCTCTCTATTTGATGTACGAGTATATTTCCTGTATGCGTAGTTTTATAAGGATTAAATATGAGCATCTACTTCTATAAAGCAATTATTTTCGAACTGTGCTGCTGCGTGCTACTTAAAATACAAAACTTTCTTTAACATATTACAAATAATAGATTCTCTGTGTAATTAAGTACTTATGAGTTGCGTAATAATACTGAATGTATTTATGATTAAGCGATAATGATAATGTTGTTATGTTTCAATTCAATCCAAAATAGTTTATTCAAATTGGATTTTACAATAACTTTTGCACGTCAAAACACTGGAAAGAATCAGCAAGAAAACCAGCAAGGACAATTTTTTTTCATCCCCCCATCTCGGAAAGGGTATTTTTGCTATTCGATATCTGACCGCCAAAGCCGTTTTTATCCGCTTGAGGTTAAAGTAAATTTGAATTAAGAACATCGCGTGCAACTAGGTATGTGTTTTCAAAACATCATTAAACCTATTTATTTACTGCCATCTCCATGGTGCCGAATTTATCATACAACTTTTTTTTAAATTTGTTAAAAACTCACTCTGAACCTCCTTGGTGTAAGTACTTTTGTTTTTAATTTGCTTTGCGCTCGCCATTTTGTTTTAACGTCGTATTGTTATAAATAAGAAACTTGAAAACAAGTAAAAAAAAAACGTGTTATTTGTTATACATAATATAAATATATTTCTCTAATACTAACCTATCATAATGTTGTAGTAAATATGTACCTAAACTGAAATAAAAGTATCTTGTGATTGTAAATGTTTTATTTTGCATTTAGTCATTTCCTCACTGAGGGGGGTTGAATCTTTGCACTCGAGTGCAAGACGTAACTTCGTGTTGCACTCGAGTGCAAATATTTTTCACCTTGTGCTCTTTTGATTCCCTCGCTGACGTTCAGGATTCTAATTTTTGAATCACTCCCTTCGCTTGCTCGGTCATCAAAGTTGAGCACGCGGTTAAAAAGCAACTTTGCACTCATGTATAATAAATAACTATTGTGCCTTTATTGTTACAGATTGTTACAGTTATTAATATTGTTTCAGTTACAGATTGCGACAGATTTGTCAGTTCTCTTCTTATTATGTCGTTACCAATATTACTTAATAAATAGTTATACACAACAACACGTTTTTTTAACATTATTTTTACGTTTTATTACCTTTACGCCAATGCACTTATACAAACGATTGAACCAATCTTGAAAACATTTGTGCCACTCCTCCGTGGTGACGTCAGATACATGTTTTTCATTCTCTTCGGCAGCCTCTTCTGGTGATGAAAATCGTTGATCGCGTAATTGCTTCTTGATTTTTGGGAACAGAAAAAGTCACACGGTGCCAGGTGAGGGCTGTTTGCAGGATAACTCATAAATTGTACGTTTTTCGCCTTCAAAAACTCATTTGTCTGTCTGGACGTGTGGAAACTTGCATTGTCGCGATGCAATATGACACGGCGCGACGTTCCTTCAGGTTCAAATCGACAACTGTGTCAAAACGTCAATTTCCCAAATGGTCAACTTTTAAAATCAAGTTCCCAAAAGGACAATTTCCCAAAATTTAGCGTTATTTTCACGGAGTTTCGATCTCCGGTAAACAAATGGTCATGTACAAGTTACTATTCACGGTACGACGATTTCCTAAAATAACAGTAGCCCTGTGTCCAGTTTTATTAAAAAAAGAAGCAATCATCCGCTTCGAAGCACTTTTCACGCGCGCCACTTTGGTTGGTTTCGGCTCATCTCGAAAGACCCATACGCTCGATGGCTGTTTTGTTTTAGAATCGTAGCTATAAATCCATGTTTTGTTACCTGTTACTATGTCCCACACCAATAATGAAGCCCCGTCGTTGTATATGGCAACCATATCATTGCACTAAGTAATGCGGTTCGTTTTTTGAAGATCAGTCAAATTGTGTGGGATTCATCGAGAACACAGCTTTCTCACACCCAAATGTTTGTGTAGTTTTGACTGTATTTGACTCATGCTTGTGTCCAAAGATGTCCAGATCTCATGGTAGGTCACATGCCTGTCTGCTTCGATCATGCGGCGCATAGCATCAGTGTTTTTGTTGTTCATAGAGGTGCACGGCCGATCATCACGAATTTTATCATGGAGATTGACACGACTGCGTTTCTGCAAACCAGCTATAATAGTCGTCTTGCATTATTTTTTGGCAAAGAATTCTTTGCCAAAGGCAGATTGAAGCCGAGGGAGGCTCTGCGAGGCCCAATCGCACTAATATATGTATTTCAACGAAACCAAAACCGTTCCGCAACAAAAACGCTGTCAAATCACAAATTAATTATCGCACTAACGTAACGTTTCACATTAGATGCGTTTCAAGTTTGGTCGAACGTTTGTGAAAGGTTCAGACGTTGGCTGTTGCCTTCGTTGCCTTTACCGTATCGCACAAATTTTTTGACAGCGCTTTAAATCAAGATAGAAACAAAAGCGCTGTCAAAATAACGCTTGAGAAAAAGTTCATAATTCATAATTTTTTCGTGCTTTTTGCTACCATAAATTATATTATTTATGAAAATGAGTGACTGGGGTCAGTGTATGATAGTTTACTTTTGCTATTACACTTTGTAAAAGGACAGTGTCATTTTGGTGGGCGGGATGTTTCAAAGCATTTCGTATGAGTTTATACTCGTCATTATACTGGTTCTATCTCGTGTCAATAGATGTCTCTAGGTATTGAATTTCTACATCGCGGTTACGTTTATGTCATTTCTAATGTATATAAGTCAAATCATATGAATAAAGTTTTCGGTTCGAATTCAAACCGTATTTAGTCTACCGCCCGTGCCATGCAAGCTTGTACCTATTTGTGGAAACAATTTTATTTTTCATCCGACATTATTCACATTGTTCCATACCTATTGTTTATATAAGTTATTAATTGGTTGTAAATGCAAAGGTCCCAATATCGAGCGTTGAGGCACATTCATAATTATGGGTGCATCAGCACCATTCTACTGGACAAATAAGACTTTATTGGTCTTATTACAAAACCTGGTTTAAACCTGGTCTAAAGTTAGTCTTGGTTTAAATGTAGTGCGCTTTCACTTGTGTCAATATACATAGATAGAGACAGCGTCAACTTAGTCCTGGTTTAAACCAGGACTAACTTTAGTCCATGTTTTGTACTAAGACGGAATATAAGTCTAGTTGCTTCTTTAGAGACACCATAATGTTTGAGTTTATTTAAAACAGTCTGGTGACCAACGCAGTCAAAAGCCTTCCATAGGTCACAAATAAACCATTCGCGTGGCGCTATGTACATTTGTCTGACACTCCTACGGTGACGGAAAACATCGTGAGGCAACCTGCATACATCTGCGAAGAAATTGAATGTTGTATGTGAAGTCGACCAATCCGTACTGGGCCAGCGTGACTTTGGCCTAATCATCTTAATATAGCATGATTCACTCTATACTAATTATTTAGGTTTTTAGGGATTTGGATTTGGATTTTTAGGGATTGGAAAATGCTCACAATCCTTGTAAGGTGAGGTAGAGTGTAGTAAATATTGTATTGGCCAGCGCCTTTAATATAAAAAAAGTTACAACTGTCAAATTCTGACAGTTGTTTGCCGCGTTTTTTGGTGTCTCTCTTGCCATCGGTGTATTCATTTTGTACGGTTGCATTGGTTACTTGATCGTGAATATTAAAATTAAAAGCCAATTTAATTAATATTGTCTTTTATTAATTACAATTATATTTTCAAAAAAATAGCACGCAGTCTCAATGCATTCCATAGTTTCATGATACTAAAGCAACAAAGAAGTTATAAGGCATTCCTTCCAGTCAGTATATTTCAATTATTCCGTACAGTGAAGTCTTGTAATAGACATTAGGATGTAATTCATAGACTACAATTATTATAATTGTATAATTACATAGGACGACCGCAAATTACAAGACCGTTATATATATACTCTACTGGAAAACTTGTATTTGTTGTACCACCAAAGCTAGTTAGAGATACTCACATCTAAGCTTCTCTGATCCAGACACGATCGTCAACAAAAAAGCTCCCGAAATTATCTCCAAAAACGCCATCTGTAATTTTTGATAATTACGCATAACCGGTACAAAATTGACTTTTCGAACTACTTGAGCGTGGGATGTAGACACACATACATATATAATTGTTTCTTATTAAAATTGACGATAATCTTTTTTCGGAGCAGATTCCGAAGAAGGGGCACCACCGCATTATGTTTAAGAATCGACAGCTATAATTTCTGTTCAATCAAGATTTAATTGTTTTAATGAGGCAACATGCGTGAATGGCCGGCCCAATTATTGTTTATTTTTAATCGCCTCCAGAGGTTTTTGTGTTCGCAACCAAGCACGCATGGAGGCCCGGAGCGATCATTTTCATTATTTTAATAATGTAAACTTCCAATAATAATTTACAGTGATTTGGGGTTAAACACGTTAAGAGATATTTATGAATTCCTCGCGAGGTCCGAGGCATAGTTAGCTCTGTAATTTGATCCTCCGTTGATGGCGATGGGATCGTTTTGTTTCACTCAATCAAATTGTATCAGAATGTGAGTGGTGCAGGGTTTAGGGCAGCAGATTAATCACCATTTCTTACGAATTATACTGGATCGTTACCGATGCCTGCATGAGACATGGTTCAAATCAATTCACAGCTTAATACTAAAAGATACATTTGTTCGCTTTTTATTTAATTAAAATTATGTGAAAGCTTTTAATTTATTGTCAAGTAGAAAATTATCAAATATAACTTGTATAAATACAGAGTTTATTTATACATTTTAAAAATTGATTAGCTTATAGTTAAGGCGAGGAATATTGACGCGAACGATTAGTATTATAAAAGTGGGTGCCGTAGTGTGTAAACAGTGGAAAACAACAAATGATGAAAACGATTACTATTACGAATTATATAAATTATAAAACACTAGCTTTTGCCCGCGACTTCGACGGCGTGGAAGTCATTTTTTATTGATTCCCTTTACAAATTCCCCCTCCCCCCTTTTTACACCCTTAAGGAGGGTCGTTATTCGTGGTCCCACTACTTTGCCCCACTGGTGGCACCACGAGGAAATGTGGTTCCTCGTGGTCCCACTAGCCAATGAGACCGCGGAATACCATTAATCGTTCCTCGTGGACCCGTTTATAAGCTCCTCTATTTCCTTATAGCCAAACTGATTTACCAAAATAGTTTGGTCACAAGGTATTCTGCCAAACTCTTATTACTTATTATGCTATTCAAACTCACGCCGACCTACGCTCCCTCCACCTACCCTAAATAAGAGTTTTGCCATAATTCCTTGTGTTCAAACTATTTTGGTAAATTAGTTTGGCTATAAGGAACTATAAGGAACTAGAAGATCTTATAAATGGGTCAACAAGGAACGATTAATATTATTCCGCGTGGTCTCATTGGCCAGTGGGACCACGAGGAACCACATTTCCATTTGGTCCCACCAGTGGGGCAAAGCAGTTCGGGGTAAATTTCGGGGATAAAAACTATTATTCCTCCTTCCCCGCAACATAAACTATCTCCACACCAAATTTTATCTAAATCGGTTCAGCGGTTATTGATTCTCCATACAAACTTCCAACTCCCCCTTTTCTCCCCCTTAAGGGATGATTTCTGCGATAAAAGCTATCCTATGTCCTTTCTTGCGACTCAAATTATGTCTATACCAAATTTCATCTGAATCGGTTCAGTAGTTTAGGCGTGATTGCGTAACACACAGACAGACAGAGTTACTTTTTCGCATTTATAATATTAGTGAGGACTAGAAAGGATTAGCTGCCCACTCTGGCCTCGCACGGGTATACTAAAAAACCTATTGACAATACAACAATGTAAGAAACCATAGATTTGGAATAACCTGAATGTCACTCTGTTTATGAAAATTAACTATGCCCGCGAACTACGATTCGCCATAATATTTGTCCAAAAAAATTCTGGAGAGGGCCACCTTTATCACTTAAGGGTATAAAAAAAGTCTAGGACCTATTGTCAGACCTTCCAAATATTACACATAAAGAAACACAAAAATCGGGCAAGCCGTTTCGGAGGGTTCGATTACAAACTCTGTGACACGAGATTTTTATATATTACATTTTTAAATCCATTTTTTTTTCTTTTGTATAATTTTTAAAACATTTTCTTTTATACAAACCATGTCCTGACAATAGCGGCCATAACAATATAAGTAGGTATTATCCTATTCGGTGCAGTCGTTTTGAAGTTATGCGCGTACATACATTTTCTCCCCCTTTTAAAGTGATTTCTGTGATAAAAGTCTCCTGGTTCTAAGCTACCTCCCCACCAATTTTCAGCCAAATCGGTTAAGCCGTTGAGGTATAAATAGTATTACTAACACGACTTTCTTTTTATACTATAGATAATGGTGGCGCTGTGGACTCGGCACTTACCTCCCAATCGGGAGGTCTGGGGTTCGAGACCGCCATGTACCAATGAGTTTTTCGTTTTTCGAATTTAATTTGTACATTAATTGTTTGATGTTTGTACGGTGAAGGAAAACATCGTGAGGCAACCTGCATACATCTGCGAAGAAATTCAATGGTGTATGTGAAGTCGACCAATGAGCACTGGGCCTGCGTGGTCGACTAAGGCCTAAACACCCTAACTTAGGATAAACTCGAGCCCCTCGGTGGAGTCGTGTATGGGCTGTTATGATGATGATGTTAATTCTTCAAACATTTTCTTTTATACAAATCATGCGCTGAATGAAAATAACAAAATAAATCTTAACGTATTTGGTGCAGTCGTTTTGAAGTTATGCGCGTACAGTAAGCTCCCATTCAAGCTATAGATTTACGCTACGAAAACCGCCGCTATTACGAGCGACATAAGAACGGTCCAAAGGTCAAACAGTATAGCTTGATAAGGAGCTCACTGTACATACATACATTTTGTGAATTCATTTTTATTTAAATAGATAAGTTAAAACCTACAGTTAATACCAGAGGGAGACTCAGTACTCAGTATTAGAGACGTCGCGTCGGCGCGACTACCTCTATTCTTATCACACAATGCATCTACTCTGCGTTTATTTCGATAAAACCAGCTGGGTCCAACCGCCTTCGTGGTCTAGTAGTTGAGATCACTGGGTGTTAATCGGGAGTTCCGGGGTTCGATTCCCTATGGCGACAAAAGGTTTTCTGCTTGGCTTGGTTGGTAGGGCTTCTGAACCCGCCTGGCTAGCTGTCATCGTCTTGCCTACGTTTGTCGCCATAATAACAATGTAAATAGCCCTGTCTGTTCCGACAATTAGAGTTAAGATAGTCAGTTCCTTAGTTATTGAGGATTCCAGGTGAAGCTTGTTACCACCTTCGGCCTTATTGTAAACTTACCATCAGGTATGAGATGAAGGCCAAGAGCTTCCTTGTAATGTAAAAAAAGGTGGGCAGCCAGCTTATTTGCCAACTCTGTTGTATAACAAATATCTCAAATTCTACAGTTTTTCTCAACAGCAATAGAAGAAAAAAAAAGAACTCAAAATGTAGGTAAATGGTACAAACAAAATCATAAATTTTGAAGTTTAATAATCCGTTATAGTGTTTTACTTCAGCCTATTTTCAGAGCTTTATAAAATTGTGTGAAATACTATAATGTGATCAATTGAAATCATCATCCTTATTAAAATCATGTAGTTTTTGTTTGACTGTTATTTATTAGTCAGTCTTATAATATCTCATCTTCTAAAATACCCTAATTTGTAAAATTTCTTTCTTCACTTGCCCATGTACATCCACAACAGTATAAATTAGCATTATGAGTGTTTGTAAATTAGACATTAAAATTTTAAAATGCCTTATTTGGGGGTATACTACAGGGAAAAAAAGGACGACTCAGCAGTGTTGCGGTGGCGGCGGGAAACTAACTAACAAGTTAATCCGGCCGCGGGCGGGTACGAAGTTTATATCACGCTTTGCATTATGCTTCATTATCTCCGTAATTTTTGCTTTGTTACACTGCGCGCGTAGGGATGCGAATTTCTCGCATTCTCTTTTCTGTTTATTTATTCTGATCCGTACCTTGAAAACTATGTAATGATTAGTCTTTATGATACTTTGTTAAGAATTAATAAAATGCGGCAAAGTAGGGCGCAGGGTATTTTGATGAAATGCTCGGGCGGGTTTCGATTGCGTAACGCGTAAATAAACGCAATAATTGTAACAAATGTTTGGTGGTGTTATGGTTCGAACGTTTTGGTTTCGATGTTTAAAACAAAGCAATGATGGCCATGGTTGGACTCTGAATACGTGACCAAAACTTTGTGATCTCGAGTTCCTCCGCGCTTCGGGCCTGTAGGGTTACTCTTGAACCGAATCCTATCGATCGGCATTGAGATTGTGATTTTTCATACGCTTATTTTTGCGCATTGGCTCCAAATTGAGCCCGAATTGCGCGGACTTTAGGTGAACCAAACTTAGTATTATTTATTTTCTCAAAATGCGGATCCAATTTGGTGCTAGTGTTGCTACTCAAGCGTACGAAAACTCACAATCCCAACGACGATCCATCGGAATTGGTTCGAGAGTAACCCTATTGGTTGATATTACAACCGTTTTTACCCACCATCGAGGTGGTGTTTTAGCCCCTACTCCACATTGTTTCTTTCATGTAGGAAGCCCCGTGCCCAGTAGTGGGACGTATAAAGGCTGTGGTAACGATGATATTGCCAACAGCTCAGCGCGTTAGGTATGTAGCATTAGGCGTCAATAAGTCTTGTACATACATCCACTATTTTTACAAGCTTTTATTTAATGTTTGTTCAGGTGGAATCTTGTGCAACTCAAATTTGACCCATTTGCCAGTGTCCGATTGAGCTGTTTAGTATACACTGTTCTGATGACAATGCAATTATACACAATTCTTATTGTTTTAAATCCAAAATGGCCACTGCAACAAAATGGCAGATTACTAATTTTTATTATAGCCCACGCAATATCGGTTTCAAATAAAAGGGCTTGACTTGCAGCATACATACTTATATAGCAGCATACTTTATGACAGTCCGGAAAGCGGTGCAGAGGCTATTTAACTCCATTATACTCGAGGGCATTACGCCTAAAGCATGGCACGGGGTGTGGTGGCACTTTTCTTCAAAAAGGGCGACAGGGCCCAGTTGAAGAACTACAGACCCATCACGCTCCTGAGTCATGTATACAAGCTGTTCTCGAGAGTCATCACGAATCGTCTCGCGCGCAGGTTTGACGACTTCCAGCCTCCCGAACAAGCCGGATTCCGTAAAGGCTATGTACCATAGACCACACTCATACGCTGCGGCAGGTTATACAGAAGACCGAGGAGTATAATCTGCCACTATGCTTGGCGTTTGTGAGAAAGCCTTCCATTCTGTCGAGACCTGGGCCGTGCTTAGATCACTCCAGAGGTGCCAAATAGACTACCGGTACATCCAAGTGTTGAAGTCATTGTACGGAAACGCCACTATGTCAGTCCGCCTTTAGGACCAGAACTCGAAACCAATACGACTTCAGCGAGGTGTGAGACAAGGTGACGTTATATCGCCGAAGCTGTTCACAGCTGCGCTGGAGGATGTATTTAAGCTTTTGGACTGGAGAGGACTCGGCATCAACATAAACGGCGAGTACATGACTCACCTTCGTTTTGCCGATGATATCGTGGTCATGGCTGAGACCGTGAAAGATCTAGGCACAATGTTCGAAGACCTCTGTAGAGTTTCCCAACAAGTGGGTCTTAAAATGAACATGGACAAGACCAAAATTATGGTGAATTCCCATGTAGTACCCACTCCTCTGAAGGTTGGCGGCTCTACACTGGAAGTTGTTGACGAATATTTTTACCTGGGACAAATAGTCCAGCTCGGTAAGTTCAACTTCCAGAAAGAGGTAAATCGACGAATCCAACTCGGCTGGGCAGCGTTCGGGAAGCTACGCAGTGGCAGTGGGCAGGACACATAGCTCGCAGGACTGACGGCCGTTGGGGCGGAAAGGTCCTTGAGTGGCGGCCGCGTACCGGGAGACGCAGCGTTGGTAGGCCCCAAGACAAGGTGGACCGACGATCTGGTGAAGGTCGCGGGAAGCCGCTGGATGCGGGAGGTGCAGGACCGATCAGTTTGGAGATCCCTGGGGGAGGCCTATGTCCAGCAGTGGTCGTCTCTTGGCTGAAATGATGATAATGATGATGATACTTTATGAAAAAAAAATCTAATCCAATATGACTGCCGCAACAAAATGAAAGGTTACATATTTATGTACAACCGCCATAATATGGGTATCAATTAAAGGAGTTTTCCTTGTAGAATACAGTAGACTTTGAAAAAATTAATAAATCCAAAATTGCCGCCATCACAAATTGGTGGATTAAATTAAAAGCTTGTTTTAAAAATGATTTTAAATTTTAATTTATTAGGCGTTACTTCAACGTGTTCAATAACGCGACGTATTGCGACGCAGTCTGACGCAGGCGTTAACACTTTTCCGACGTTCACTTGTTTGTTATTACGATGTTGGGTTAATTTGTTATTCAAGCGAACATTTTAATATCTCCCAATAATATACGAGAATATCTCTGTCAATAGTAAAATGTACAAAGAAGTTATAATTTCAAAATAATATTACCTTCCTATCTTACCCGTCTCACCCTTCAAAGCGCAACACAGCAATGCAAGCGCCGCTGTTTGGTGGCAGTTTGAGGTACCCGCGCAGAGAACTTCAGTTCTGAGTCTACCTCTGGTGATAAGGTAGTTAGATCGTGAAGTAGTCACATCATGCTCTGTCGAGTAAGCTTTCTCTCTAGTGAGTCTCGGCGGTCTAGAAATTAGAAGCAGTCAGCTGGTTTTTAGCAGAATAAACGCAGAGAAGATTCATTCTTAAAGAGATAAGCTCTCCCTTGTACATCCTTTAATTGTAACTATTTTGTTTTGTTTTTTTTTATTGTGTTGATTGTGTACAATAAAGTATATATGTTACCGGCAATGTGTATAATTCAGGTATTGTATACAATCCCTAGGTAATGTATACAATCCCTGGGGCGTCCAGGCAATGTATGAAATATCATGAATATCATTGTCCATTTCATACTTTACCTAGGTATTGTATACAATTCCTAGGGATTGTATAGAATACCTGCTGGTTCACCGGTAATGTGTAAAATAAATAAATCTTAAGACTAAACTAATGTTAGGTAAGCCGGTTAATATCAATAAATCTTAACAGACTTACTTATCAAATAGCGGACAAATAAAACATGTTGTATTTACTTGAAATAAACTTTATTATCAACTTTAAAATCACAAAAAAATAACAGGAAACTTAAAATTCTTTTTGTTTGTAACATAACATTACAAGTATCTTTTAACATAATATAAGTAATTTTGTAATTGAACTTCACAAACAAAACAATTCTCTTTATAACAAAAAGTAGGTCTAATAGGCATTCACAATTTTAAGTAAAAGTAGGTTTTATTTATTCTTACACGACAAACTATTATGGCACTTTGAAGAGCACAGAGCCTTACCTTTGACACAGGAACACTTTTTAGAGTCACAGTTTTTTTTGCAGCTACATTTCACAAAGCCCTGTCCTGTCCCCGTAGATTGCAAAGTCGCAACTGTACGGAGTGTCGTTTCCAGATTGGGGACGTCTTCTTCTTGCAGTAATTTCTGATGGCAAACAGTGAACTGTTGTCTTGAATACAATGTCTTGACAACGCCTTGCTTTGTGCCTAGTTGATATAGATCGTCATCAGTTTTGTGTAATACTACAGCCAGTATATTGCGAGCATCACCACAACCTCTATCGACTTCTGGAACAGGAATGCGTACAGTGGTACCCAACGATACGGGAGGGAATTTTTTTTCAGAAGTCTTAAGCATTTTCTGAGCTTGTACTATCAAATTCTCTTTGGCTCTGATGCGATTTTCTATCGAAAAGGCGTTTTTTGCGCATAAAGGACAAGCAACTTTGGATCCAAAACCTTCTGCAATATTTTCTTCCGGAGCAGCACAAATAGTATGAATAGGCCTATTGCACATTCTGCACGAATGACCACCTGTTGTCTCCTCGGAACAAACACAGCATATAAGTGCACAACTCAATGACTCCTCTCGTACTAATACCAAATTTGGATCATGTAACGCTTGATCATTTACCTCACAAGGAAGATTTTCGACATTCGTAGGCCCAAAAAGAGCTTCATAAGGTGTTCTTTTGATTCCTGAGTGAAACGCCCTATTCTTCATGAGTTGTACAAATCGCAGACCATCACTCCAACGTTCCCTATCGTTATCTTGCATCCAAGTTGTAAGCATGTTTTCAATGTCCTGGTTAGCTCGTTCGACACTCCCTTGACTTTGGGAATGTCTAGGCTTGCCATGCACAATTTTTAAGTTCGGCCAGTATATTTTAAGATTACTGACCACTCGGTTTGCGAATTCTCGACCGTTGTCCGATTGTAAGATGGCTGGTGCACCAATCAGTGTAAAAATATCCAGTAAATTGTACGCAATTGTTTGTAATAACCACAATTGCGTTCGAGTGTTACATTACCTGCTGCAAGTTTGGCATTGTATAGAATACCTAGGTAAAGTGTAAAATAAATTCTATTTCATACTTTACCTGCCCGTTTTAGGTATTCTATACATTGCCTAGGTATTGTATACAATACCGGATTATACACATTGCCGGTAACATATATATTGTTCCATTCAGGAGCTCCGTAGCGTATTGATGGGTATGATCTGCCTTACGGTTTCTAAATGGAGCCTACACATTAAATTTTACACAAATATTTATTAAAATTAGCTATAATTATATGATGTAAGCAAAGACATTATAAGAGTAGACCAACAATGCAAACGAAATGTATGAAGTCCCCTTCAACCAATTTTGATATGATAATCTCTATCTCTATATATAATAAAATCGTAGGGGTACAAAAATCTGTAATTGCGAAATATTAAGAAAAAAAATACACAGGTCGCCTTAAAATCATTAGCAGAACACGATAGAATAGTTTTAAAAAAATGGTTTGTTTGTTGGTTTGTTTGTTTGTTTGTTTGTCTGTTTGTCCGGAAAGATCTCCGAAACTACTGGACAGAATTTGATATGGCTTACACCACAATGCTTAGAATTTTCCGGAAGAACATTTAGGCATAATTTCGTTTGTTTAAATTCACTTTTTATTTTTAGTGAAAAAATACCATATAAAATTTTCGAATTGGCTTTAGGTAGAAAAACAACATGGCGCATGTGAAATTATTTTGACAAGTCTGTCACATAGTACAGAGAGAAGGTATTTTCTTCCACGAAGGAAAGGCAATGGAACTACGCCATACAGCCTGATCTTAAGTAATTGGATTTCGAAAATTGAAAGGCAGGAATGAAGTGTTTCACATAGTACCTACAAATAAAATTTAATATTTTCTGTTAATGGCTGTGCCCAACTGGATTTCGCCAACCAAATTGTCTTTTTCTTATGTCGTACCGTGGTGGTAAGGCAAAAAGATCAAGCCATACAACCAATGTATAAAGCATTTTTTATGATAATACTTATCGAGTGACCATAAAATTTGTAGATTGGTTTAATTCTTGAATAATTTTCACAAAATCGGTACAATTTTTGAAATATTTGAAATGTTGAAAAATGAAGATACTCTTTTCAAGGTATTTTGAAAGGTGTTATATATTTTTACATTAGGACTAAGGAATCAAACTCTTTCATCCATTTAAAACTATTAAAAGTAATAGATTAATATTGATAATTAAAAAATATATCTGACTGCAATGTTCTGGGTTACGCGTAGAGGGACGGGACGGGACTCTTGATCCTAATGTCTAAAATGACGGATCACATTTTTTTGGATCCACCCAAGGAACATGGATATCGAACGAACAAAGAACCTAAAGAGTAGAACACATTGAACCTAGCCACGTTGACTTAATTTGACATGACTGCCGATAAAGTTCGCTTCCAAACCCAGCGATATGCATATCAAATGAAAGGCCTTGATGAGTAGAGCACTATGAACATCGGAAAATCGCCCTAAATTCAACATGGCCGCCGCTCAAATAAAACGGATAAAAGTTCGTTTCCAAATCCAGCAATATGGGTATCAAATGAAAGGCATTGATGAGTAGAGCACTATGAACCTAGCAACATTGACATAAATTCAACATGGCCGCCGCTCAAAAAAGGTGGATAAAAGTTAGTTTCCAAACCTAGCAACATTGACATAAATTCAACATTGCCGCCGCTCAAAAAAGGTGGAATAAAGTCAGTTTCCAAACCTAGCAATATGGGTATCAAATGAAAGGCCTTGAAGAGTAGAGCACTATGAACCTAGCAACATTGACATAAATTTAACATGGCCGCCGCTCAAAAAAGGTGGATAAAAGTTAGTTTCCAAGCCTAGCAATATGGGTATCAAATGAAAGGCCTTGAAGAGTAGAGCATTAGGTACCTAGGAAAATCAAACTAAATTCAACATGGCCACCGCTCAAAAAAAAGGATAAAAGTTCGTTTACAAACCCAGCAATATGGGTATCAAATGAAAGGCCCTGATGAGTAGAGCACTATGAACCTAGCAACATTGACATAAATTTAACATGGCCGCCGCTCAAAAAAGGTGGATAAAAGTTAGTTTCCAAGCCTAGCAATACGGGTATCAAATGAAAGGCCTAAAAGAGTAGAGCATTATGAACTAAGGAAAATTGCCCTAAATTAAACATGGCCGCCGCTCAAAAATAAAGGATAAAAGTTCGTTTCCAAACCTAGCAATATGGGTATCAAATGAAAAGCTTAAAAGAGTAGAGCATTATGAACTTCGGAAAATTGCTATAAATTCAACATGGCCGCCGCTCAAAAAATGGATAATAGTTCGTTTCCAAACCCAGCAATATGGGTCTCAAATGAAAGGCCTTGATGAGTAGAGCACTATGAACCTAGCAATACATAAATAAATTCAACATGGCCGCCGCTCAATAAAGTTGGATAAAAGTTCGTTTTCTAATCTAGCAATATAGGTATCAAATGAAAGGTCTTCAAGAGTAGAGCACTATGGACCTAGGAATATTGACGTAAATTCGACATGGCCACCGCTCAAAAAAGGTGGATAAAAGTTCGTTTCCAAACCTAGCAATATAGGTATCAAATGAAAGGCCTTGAAGAGTAGAGCACTATGAACTTAGGAAAATAGCACAAAATTCAATAGGGCCGCTGCTCAAAAAAAACTGATAAAAGTTCGTTTCTAAGCCCAGCAATATGGGTATCAAATGAAAGGCCTTGATCAGTAGAGCACCATGAACGTAGCAACATTGACGTAAATTCAACATGGCCGCCGCTCAAAAAAGACGGATAACAGTTGCTTTTCAAACCCAGCAATAGGGGTATTAAATGAAAGTAGGCCCTGAAGGGTACCTAGAGCAGCCATGCTCTAAGTGTGCTCCGCGGAACCCTAGGGCTCCACAATACCCCTATAAGGGTTCCGCAATAATTTAGAAAAATCAAAACAACCTCTCTGGTCGTACTTTTATTATGCTTATTAATAAAGAATACACTTTTAAAAACTATTGTTTTATTTTAGGGTTCCGTCAAGTATTTCGCTTTCCCAAAGGGTTCCGTCACCAAAAAAGTTTGAGAACCGCTTTGGGGCCTATTGGATGTTTGATGTTAGATGTTACCTGTGTCATAAGAATACTTGTATTATTAGTTATTCTTATGCCTGTGTTTAGTGTCCTTCGAGACCGTGATAATGCAACGATCGTGAACTAACTAACGATAACTCCACGTTTGTGTGTTGGATGTTAGTCATCACGGCGAGTTTGCTAACCGAACTATGTCAGCAACACGATATCGCACAGTACACGTTACAAAAACGAACGGAACACGTTCTGTACGTACGTTTAGGTAGAATTATAGAAATCCCGAATGAGAAGTAACGAAAGTCTGCGCTACGTTCACGAAACTCCGTGTCTGTATTCCGTGATCGGATATCGAATACGGAAAACGTATTTGTACAGTAACCCCCCCATTCATGCTATACATTAACTCTACGAAAACCGCCAATATTACGAGCGACATAAGAACGGTTCAAAGGTCAAACAGTATAGCTTGACAAGGAGCTTACTGTACGACCAGTCAAAATTGGCCAAGTTGTCATATCCAAAAAAATGTATTATGTTGGTGTTACCAACACCCATTATAAAAATCTAAACTTTATTCGTATACAGTTCTAATTTATTAACAATTGTTTATTTTAATTCGAAACATGAATACGATAAAGATTATTCTTGCAACTGTGTAGTTCTTTCTACTGAAGAAGAATTTATTAATATCAATAATGTCTCTAAAACAATAATTATACTTAGTGTTTATAGTAATATGTAATGTATTTAATTTTGTGAACTGTTAGAAAAAGAGCATTACGAACCTACGAAAATTGTCCTAATTTCGAAATGGCCGATGCTCAAGAAAGGCAGAATAAAGTTGAATCATTATGGAATAAAATGGAGGAAAAACTAAACACTGTGTTAAGTATTTTGATGGCGAAACGTAGTTCGCGGGCACAGCTAGTAGCTAAATAAATAAGCATAATTAAGACTCATCGGTAATAAATAATGTTACAATGTGATTTAGTTTTTATTACTGTTCGTTCTTTACACTACAAAACGAAGTTATTTGGACATGTTTAAGTATTTTTATAACTTGACGCGCCTTCGACAGTCGAATGCAGTACAAATACAGTATGAGTAGCGGCCGCCTGACCGCTGTTGTGGTTGAAGGGGGTTTCTTAGAGGCCGCGCGTATTGTCGGTCTATCTCTTATAATGTCTTTGGATGTAAGCATAAAGAAAGCTGATGTTTAGTACTGGCAGCCCTACTGTTGTTGCAGGTGAGACAGTGCGTCGCCTGCGGCGCTCCACCGCGTCGCTGCGCCGGCGCACTGCCCCCCACCTGCCCGGCCGCAATGCCGCTATAGATCGATCACTCGAGTAACCGTCAATTAACTTATTATGGCACAATCTAGGCATGCACTAATCATCGATCCCATTCTCCGCTATCTAACTATCTTTTATGTGTTTCAGGAAATGTAATATAGATATAATAATCTAAGCCAGTAAAAAGTCTGCGCGTTATGGTATGGTTGTATAACGTTTATTTTCTCTATTTAGAAAATATTTATGTGTTCAATGTGTATGTTTTCGTAGAAGTAAACAAAATATTGATGAAAAGTGTAATGTGAAAGTCCTAATGTAAAATCAAATAATTATTCTTGTTAAGTATTATTAAAATAGATTTTCACTAAGCCCATGTTATTATTTCTAAATGTGTGTTTACTCATTAATGTAACAATGTGTCTTAGCAAGTTTGTACAAAATAAAAGCAATGCAGTAATGCCTGAATATGAACCACAAATCTTAAATTTTTCTAAACATAAAGTAAGCATAAACCAAATACGTAAAAACATATTTTACAAAAAATAAAAACCGACTTCAAAAACACTGAAAAGTTAAAAATAATATTATAAGAATAGGCACAGACAGCAACACACTTCTATATTGAAGTCTGTGCCAAACGATGATCTCCTAGAAAGTCTTAAAATGTGGCACCGACATCGACACCGACATTCTTACATTATTTTTAACTTTTCAGTGTTTTAGAAGTCGGTTTTTATTTTTTGTAAAATATGTTTTATTTTTATATTTTTAGTGAATGGAATCTTTTTAGTGAATTTAAATTGAGGTGCAAGGTCCGGTCAGGTCAGGTCAAGTACAGAAGTTAAGGATCCTTCCATCATCGGCTCGGTTCATGACTACCAGACGCAAATATGTGAATTGGGATGATGACTGAATTCTAATTTTTACGTCTCGTCATTAAATATTAAAAAACCATGGAAAGAGATGCAGTCCTGTGAAATTAGAATTAAAATCGGTTTAGAAATACATTAGATACAAGCATTTTAAGTTGTTACCGAAGGCAAATTACCCACATAAATAGGATTAATCCTGAAACTGGTATCAATACCACTTATGTGTCGAAAGAAAGGTGTGTCTGCTTTGGTGTTCCACAAGGCAGTGTTTTAGGTCCACTGCTATTTAATATATATATTAATGACTTTCCTAGTGTGACTAATCACTTTATGACAATTTTTGCTGATGACAGTACTATATTATTTAAATTTGACAATTCGCATGACATAGAATATGACATTAATAACACTTTAAAATTAGTAATTAAATGGTTGACATTAAATAATTTGACAATAAACCTATCAAAGACATATGTGATGAATTTTAAACTACGGAATAATTCCCCATTAAATTTTGACATAAATTATTTAGGAAATTCAATAAAAGAAGTGGATATAACAAAATTTTTAGGAGTAACAATAGATAATAAGTTGACATGGAAACCTCACATTGACATTTTAGTAAAAAAATTAAACCAATTCTCTTACGCTTTGTATAAATTAAGACAAGTTACAAATATAAAAACACTTTTAACAGCATACTATGGATATGTCGCGTCCATTATAAAATATGGTATAATATTTTGGGGCAATAGTACTGATAAGCAAAGTGTATTCAGGGCACAGAAAAGATGTTTAAGAGCTATGTTTGGCCTGATGCAGGAAGATTCATGTGAACCCTTTTTCCGTGAACATAAAATATTGACTGTCACCTCTATTTATATTAGTGAGGTTGCAAATTTTGTGAGAAATAATATGCATTACTTTGAAGCATATCCCAACGGAAACCGTCAAGATGGAAAATTAAAAGTAACTCATAGTTGCAAGACAACCCTTCGCAAAGTTAGTATTAACTGTATGGCACCTACTGTGTATAACAAAATTCCATTGTACATTAGGTCTATATCTGACAATCATCAGTTTAAAACTACACTCAATGGTTTTCTTGCTACTAAAGCGTATTACAATCTTCAAGTCTTCTTAGATGATAAGACAACTCAGCAGTGGAAACCACAATAATTCTATCCATTTATTATATTGGTTTAATTTAACTGTTTAATTTCTTATTTGACATCATAATTCCCTAATTTGACTACATAAATTATTTTGTACCTATAACATAACTTTCATTGACACTATAAATACTATTATTATTGTTTTATTTATGTGATTTTAAATATTATTATGATCGTGGTTATCCTAATTTGACATTATTTATTATTAATTTATTTAAGCTTGTTTAGAATAGATTAATTTCTTATTTGACATTACAACTTATTTGACATTGTAACTTATTTGACATCATAATTCCCTAATTTTACTACAAAAATTATTAGTATCTATTTTATAATTAAGTTTTATTGACATTGGACATTATAAATATTAATATTTTAGTGACTGTAATTATTATGAAGATCGTGGTTATCCCAATCTGACATTTATTTATTATTATTGTATTTAGAATCTTGTCATGTTAATTTTTAATTTACTTCTCATATGCCTATGGCGAATCATGGCTGTACTCTGTTTGTATTACATTTAACACCTATGTATATACCCATGTTTTATGAGCAAATAAAATGATTGATTGATTGATTAATTTGAAGGCGATTAGACAGAGAGATCCGACATCAACCGTGACGTCATTGTTGAGTACAGCCATATAAACTCCTTGTAAATTGCCGTTTTGCTAGAAAGAGATGGAGAAAAATCTTTCATACCTTATATCTTGGTTGTTTTTATAGTTATTCGAAAACCGTTTTTTTCTTTCTGTTCATTATATGAATGAGCTTCTATTAAAGCAAAAAAAAAAATTTTTAGTCGTCTAGCCTATTTAGCTTCGGAACAAACATGAAATACGTTGGACGTACCTATACAATTTTAGGGATTCCCTCTATTTTCACAGGATCGCATCATCAGATCCTGACTTTGGTGGCATTGGGACCATCCCAGGAGTATACTCTATTGAATCCAAAAATAATTATGAAAATCAGTCTACAATTGGTGGAGTAATCGCGTAACATACACACACACAAAAAAACAACATAGGTACGTGTCGAATTGATAACCTCCTTCTTTTTTGAAGTCGGTTAAAAAAGCAAATAAACCAAATGATTGACAGACGACTCCATAGACTTGTAGTAGGGGAAGGTGGCCTAAAATGGGTAAGCTAAGGAAATGGTTAATAAAATCTATAAATTACCTTTATAAGAATAATTTTTTTTACGTTATGAGATAGAATATTTATCGAGCATCAAAATAAAACATAATATGATGGCACCATATATCAAATATTTATTAAATAAGATAAGACAAAACCCTTTTAAAAACCCGTTTTGCCCACATGTGTGCCTAAAACGGGTAACCCCCTTCGGGCAAAACAGGTATGCTTAGGATAGAGTCATATTTGGACAGGCTATAACATGTATATATTATAATTAGTAAAAAACTGAACTTGTAACATATTTTTGCAGGAACTTTGTTCAGAAACTTTTTACATTGAAAACTAACTTACTTTATATTTTTCTAAATAAAGAAAAATATAAAGAAATGTAACAAATGTTAAGTAACCTACTTATAACAAATTAAGTCTTTAACCATAACGTTTTTAAATAATTTGAATCTTTAACAAAGAAAAATCAAAATAAGATAAACTTAACACTTTTCTATATCATAACGGGTAGGTAGTAGGTACCCGTTTTGCCCTACCCGTTTTGCCCAAGAGCACATGTTTATGCAAAATTACAATAACCTCAAATTGGAAGGTAATACCGGTAAACTTTCTACCTTAATTTAATGTTAAATAGTGCTTAATTAAGATGGTTACACAAATAGCATGATTCGTATAAAGATTTTTGAGTAATCGTAAGACACTTACCTTTATTTTTTTAAATAAAGTCACTAAAAAACTTTCGTTGCATACACCTACGCTATTACACGACTCCGGCATCCGAGCGAAACTGATCGAAGGACGTCGACGTTCGGGAAATCTAGGCACACGAACACAATAACCCTAACGCTTGATACAGCAGTGTACGAGTACTTACCCGTTTTAGGCGGCCTACCCGTTTTAGGCTACCTTCCCCTACCTACTGGAATAATACAGAATAGACGATTAAAAGGAACTCTGAAATACCTTAATGTTTAAGATAAAAAAACGTTATTTATAAAATCAGGAGGCAACAATAAATGAATGTCGTTGGATTGGAATTGAACTACGACTAAACTATTCACAGCTGTGTTGAGTGTTTTTCTGTTCTCTCTCTCTCTCTGTTATCTCTAGAGTTCCCAATGCGATCCAGCTTCGCTTGCGGTTCAAATCTCATGGAAATTAGCGCGAATCCAATTTTGACCAAAGTTGCAATGTAATTAGAACTGGACTGGAATTAAACCTTAGCGGTCCGTTCAAACTGTAAATTAGCGCGATAAATATAATAAGCATACCAGGGAGCTACCTGGTATGCTTATTATATTTGGAGTTGAAATCAAACGTTTTCATAATCATTTCTATAATTAAATTTCTAATTGACTGTACATAGATGTCCAAACTGTTCAACAATTCGAGAATAAGTCACGGTCGATTTTCCATCCATGATCATACAAAAGTATAGCATACCAGTAAATGTTGACTCGTTTTGTATCTATTGAAAGGTTCCATCAGACATTCCATGAGGTTTTGTAAACTGATCTATTTGAGAAAGTAATTTTTGTGAAAAGGCTCTACTGTTTTTTGTGACTTGTTATTTATTCTCTAGCTAGGTGAATTAAAATTAGTTTTGTAATGATGCTGTTGCGCAATGCCATTGTTCGATGGAGATTGATTTAAATTCTTTAATAAAGAATAAGAAATTGGCTTATTTTTTTGCTCTTTACACGTAGTGCGGCAGGAGAACGGTTTTAGTAGTTTTAAGATATTGTTATTTAACTGAAGCACAAAAAAATACGACTAATGTTGGTTTATGGTTTTAAGTTTTTATTTAGTAGTATTTTTAGTCGTCTTACATTCACATATAGATGAGTTCAAGGAACGAAGTAAATATTATTTGAAATATTTACTAAAATTTAGAATCTAATGACAAAGATAAGTGCAGAACTAAACTACTCGTACATATTTCATTCCATAAAAACAGCCATATTCAAAACGCAAATGGTCAAAGTGAAATTTGAATCGTTATTTAATTTTATTTGTTACGTTTTTTACATGAAACAAAGGCTTATTATCTACTTTGTGTTGCCGTGGGTGCTTATTAAGAGCAAACACGACCCACACAGAGAGACAATTTCCGAGCTAACAGGGCAAACAGCATTAGAACGAAATTGCCCATTTTACTAAAAGCGGACAAACCTCAATTAGGTACAATCGTAATGGTGACTCTGTAGAAATGCTCCATTAGACGAGAGTTAATCTCGATGACGGAACACATTGAAATCGTAATGAACGGTGCGTGAAACTCTGCGAACAATTTACAAACTCCTATAGGGGGTTTGAGTCCCGGTAATAGTAGCGTCGTGGTGTGAGCTGTATAAATAGCTCAGCCCTCCAGCGGTTCACATTTCACCGTTCTCCACATAGGTTTTTCTACGTAGCCTCTAACACACAAAGCTCTTGAGGATAGCTTCCATTTGATATGTAAATATGCTATTAGCATAACGGGAATAAAGACAATGATTTTTGTTTGGATCTTTGAAGTCGTCGTTAGTTTATTTATCTTATTCTCAATGATTATTTTTTGTTCGTATAATACTGATTCTTTATATATTTTTAGATTAAAAATATCAATAGTTTAATTAAAGTCAGCCTGTTGTAATATTTTGCAGGAGTCTATGCTGGACTGGAGTGGTTTGGAGTTTTCCCAGACCCCGGATTGCCCCGATTATGGGCTAGATGGACTTCGAGGTGGGTTTAGTGGGTATATCCTGCAGTCCGCAAAGAGAGTCCCACACATGTATGTCTAGCCATGGGAAGGTCGTCCAAGAATGTACCACATTTGACAAAAATTGCGTATGAACTAAATCTCGTTTTTCCTCGTAAATATAAAGAAGTAAGCGTTTCCATTGCAAACAAAATTTAAAATTTGCTATTAGTAACATTACTAGCACAGAATAACAAATAGTACTAACATATTATTAGCCTACGTTAGCTTAGCGTGTGTGGAGCAAACGATTTATTTGTTGTAATTATTCGCTAAAACTATTGTCAAATTAGCATGGTAATGGTAAAAATGTTTGCTTTCAACTATGATCTTTTCAAAAGAACTAAAAAATAAAAGTAGTGAATTAATTTTGCTTAGCTTACCTCAATATAAGCAAACATTTCGACCCGGGCGGGAATTCATTAGAAATTTTTAAAGAAAATGCAAATTCACATATAAATATTGTCCCATTTAACATATTATTGTTAGTAGAGTAAGTTACGTAGAGCTATGTTTTAAATTTAGATAAAAAAATATTTTTGCAAAAGAGAAACAAACGAATACGACAACAAATGAATGCAATGACAACAAGTTCTATATAGGATTATGTATTTTTTAAATGTTATCTATTCTAATATTAGAAAGCTGAAGAGTTAGTTTGATTGTTTGTTTGGTTGAACGCGCTAATAACGGTTGCAAAAACGGAAAAAAATATATGGCGAAACGTAGTTCGCGGGCACAGATAGTGAAACATAAAGGTCTTCTTTGCGATAATCGTTTCGGTTATAAGCAAATTGACTCCGGTACGCGCAATAACGCACATCCCTTTCTTTTCGCGGTACTGATATCCTTGTTACTCCCTTTCCCTCTTGCCGTCAGTGGTTGTAGGGCTTATGTTATATTGGCACCACGACCTTGCCCATTTTAGCCGTAAAGCAATTATTGCGCTTTGGATGAAGGGCGGAGAAGTCGTTCCTTACCCTTTTCTTCTCCTTAGTGTGGATTTCTTCATAGGCGATTTGTAAAGCCCGAAGCTTCTAGAGTGACAAATTGAGGAGACATTCTGAGCTTGAGGGACCGGCATGTGGTCCACGGAGATAAGCGGAGGGGAGAGCCCCACACACGCTCGCCGTCTAGCCAACGGCGGGTACGGTGCGGTCACGCATTTCCCCCCGAGAAAAAAAGGGATATAGCAGAGGTGGTGGTCCTTGGAGGTATCAAAGCTTATCACAAAGAGTGAATTGGATCCCAGACCACTCCCCTACTGGGCCTTCTGCTGACTACCCATCCCAATGGTTAAGGGATGGCTGTGGATTCCCCTCTTGGATGGGACATCTGACCAATGTCTTGCTCGTTGCACAGCCCCTATTGTGCTCCCCGATCGCTATTCAGCAACTGGGCGCGCAGTCTGGCAAGTTGCGACCGCCTCCAAGTGGTTGAGACCACCGGGTGGTGATCGGGAGGTCCGGGGTTCGCTTCCCCATGGGGGCAAAAACTTTTCTGCTCGGTTTGATTGGCGATGGAGCTTCTGAGCTCGCCTGGCTAGCTACCACCGTCTTACCTAAGTTTGTCACCATAATACCAATGTTAATAGCATTGTTGTTCCGATAATTAGAGGTAAGATAGCCAGTAGATATAAGGCAAGATATCCTCAGTAATTAAGGAGTCCAGGTAAAGATTACTTGCACTTTCGGCCTTATCGTCACTTTCCATAAGGTGAGATGAAGACCAAAATCTTCGTGTGTAAAAAAAATACAAGTCAGCCGATTGGGATGGACTGCGTGAGTTCTATGCGTCTGTCCTATGAATCCGGCTTTGCTTCTCCTCCGATGATGCCAATGTCTGTGCAGACTCCATAGCGAAAACTTAGCTATTGGCACAGTTAAACTGTCCTATTGGTATGCAATTATTCATGCCCAGCTCAACTATTCCATGCTATTCCATGTTGTCATTAGGAACTGTTCGTTAAATCTTGGCTTATCTAGTTTTATAAGTGCTTAATGGCTCGTTAGTTGTGCCGGCGCCTGTGGGATACTGTCTGAGTGCCGCACGTTTGTATCGGGACCCAATCATCCATCGCTAAGTTAATACGAAAACGGACCCTTGAGCGCTGTCAAGGAATTAGAGACGTTTTTGAAATATGCTGAATGCCAATTATTGGCATTATCAGCATTGGAAATTTGAAGTCAGATTCTGAGGTTTTTATTTCCTTTACGGTACTTTTATCAACTGGAAATTAAAATAGAGCGCAAATAAAGGTTTTATTACTACACAGACCTTCAAAAGTAAGTACCACACTTTTAAAATTGCAGTAACTTTTAAAGTAGACAAAATATATTTTCAAAATAAAAAGTATTAAAAACCCTAATGTATAAAAAACTTTAACTTTCGAGAAACCTGCCGAAATGAGCTGAAAATGTTTTTGTTTGAATCCTTTATCTTTTGTAGTTAAGGGAAAAATTTAATTTTAAAAGTGTAGTACTTACTTTTGAAGGTCAGTGTATTATTATACAGCAGGGATAAGGCGTAAATATTAGTTGGATATTATCGCATCGTATCCAAAAGTTCTAGTAGGTAATTGTGATTGCACTATATTATGTAAATTTCAAGTATTTGCTGTAATTAACTTTACTTAACATTACGTTTCTAATAGAAGTACTCCTCCAGCTCAAATTAACAATTTTGTGACTTATGAGAAGATTGTCAGATCGGCAATAAACATTATGCACTGGCACCTCTATTTCGAAATCTCAAGTCCTGTAATCCTCAACATTATCACAATGATAGAAAATTAGCAATATCCTGGTAAGAGGGTGAGCAGATCGCCGGCGGCGGGTGAACAATACCGGCGCAGGCGCACCTCGGCGACAACCGCGGGCGCTGGCGACGAGGACAAACATACTCTAAATCCCCGCGTTAGACCAGGACGGGTGTCATAACGCGCGACATTTTGATTTATCACGTATAATTATCGAATAATCCGCTTTGCATCTCTTGTTACAGCATTACGATAATTCGGTCCCATTACATCGGGTTCTAAGCGGTGACCGTTCACTAGCCGCACAACGATTGATAATAATCGCTCGCGAAGTATAATGGCGTACACCCACGGGTAATTATTGTTGTGCAGTCGTGAGTTCGTGAGCCGGTTGAATGGTGGAATGCATCTCCTTCGGGGGGTGAGCAGTAAACCAACACGGCTTCGGTACGTAACAGATCGCCGTACCGCGCTAATGATAGTGCGGCCATGCTCGCGTCCTCTTTAGCCGATCCCGATAAAATAATTACCAGTATTTATAAGTGCTCTCTTAATCGCACCTCGGTTATTACGGTTATTGCGCTCGTACACTTAAAGTCTCAGCGAAATCGTCGTCGACGCGCTGCGGTAATTAAATTGTAATTGGAGCAAAGGCTTTATTGTGAGAGTGCAATTATTCCGATTCCGAGAAAGGCAATAAAGGTTTGCACGTGTGGCTGCGCATGATACAATGAAGCCATCGGTGGGTAAGGAACCATTTGCGCCTCGGGGATGCGCCGGAATGTTTTGTAACGACCGCGAGCCGCATTGACGTTTGGTCACGGGGCATCGGCGAGCGCAGCTCTTCCGACGTTAATAGGCCGTGGTGGCCCTCGGCTCCGTTATCCCTCGTAGCTAATGATTGGCCAGCATTAGGTCCCGGCTGTTCAGTGCGATTATTGGATCTAACAGATAATTTTATATTGCATTGTCCTGGAGCGTAAAATTTTCTGTTGTTATTACGGTCCGGGCGGCACGCGCGCTCGCTCGAGGAGACCGTATCGGCTGATCTCCGCGAAGGGTTGGGAAACACGAACTATTTGGAAACATAGTTGATTGCCAATCGATTAAAAGCGTTTGGTACAAAGCAAATTAAAACCGCGTTACAGTATAAACGTGGAAATGTTACATAATGACTACAAAACTAAACTTGCCAAACAAAATTACGACAAATAGTTCAAATAAAGTAATCAGGTTAATAAGTAAGTTACCCATTGAAGCATAGTTTTATTGAGATAAGTACAACTTTGAGTTTCAATAATAATTATGTTCCTGTAAGTACCTAGGTACTATAATAAATAAGGAACACAGTTTTTACTACCATGTATGCCGTTTTCTTGTATCATTTAACAATGTGTCGCGTAGCGGGAGGCTAAGGGAAAAAAATTCCAGTAATAGAGTTATATTTACAAAAAAGACAGAGATTAAGAGGGCACGACCGAAAAGGACTTAAAGCTAATTCAGACTAACTGGATTATGTAAAAATGAATAAAAAATACCTATAGCCTGGCCAGTGGGACAAAAGGACCGGTGGGTAGCCTCAAGTAACAAGCAGACAGGCGGCTGGCAGCTCTGGTAACAGAGGGTAGGCAGATAGGCAGTAGGATTAGCTGGTTTACGCCGGCATCAAGCAGATAGGCAGTAGGATTAGCTGGTTTACGCCGGCATCAAGCAGTCGTGGATGGAGGCAGGTGTATTTGGCAGGCACGAAGGTAAACACGTACAGCTGATTCTTGGTGACATTTAGCAGTCGTGGACGGCAGGTAGGCATCAAGCAGACACAGTAGGTTCCCGGCGGCAGTTAGTAGATGTAGGTGGCAGGCATGTCCAAGGGGCTTTCGTGGATCGGCCTGTTGAGCCCCGTAAATGAGAGTCGTAGTAGATCGTTCCGAAGAGCTTAGCTACTCCTGAGCTGCTTCTGGTAAGAGAACTGGTGATAGTGTCCTGAGGAGCTTAGCGACTCCTCAGGTGTTTCTGGTAAGAGAGCCGGTGATAGAATGACCTGCCTAGAGACCATGGCCGGTATTTATTGTGGCTTTAACAATAGACATTCAATTTTACACCCGAAACTTCTAGATCACAATAAAATACAAAATTTAGAAATAATTTAGATGACAAACTATCTTTGTTCCGAAAAATTCTACCAAAGGCATTTGTCGAACATGTAAACTTGTAAACATTGCCAAGAGATATGCAGACAGATACCGAAAACCAGGAAAACTAGTGCAGAAACTTTAAAAACGAGTAGACAGTGTTTTATATTGAGACGAAAACATACAAAAAAAATGATATTACACAAAGATCGCTAAATTTTCTTGAATTTTATAAAAGTTACAAGCATCATATTTGCAGTGTTAATAAATGTGAATACAAGGTAATGTTGCGACATTCTTATTTACAACTAGTTGCCCGGACAGACTTCAAAAGCAATTTACTCATTGATTTGTATGGCGAGCACTTTCCTAGAACAACCCATGCCGACTAACTAGCGGTGTCCAATATTCCCAAACTTGAACTCTATATATGTCTATAAGTAAGCGCAGAGATTATAAGGGTAGTTATGTAAGCGTAGCAACGAGCTCAAAGATGGACAATTACGTGTCCAAAATGTTTGATTTGGTGCAACCCAAATCATTCTCTGCTACCACTCGAAGTCAATTTGGACTTCGAGTCGATATTTATTTGTTTTGATATATAAAAAAATTACTTACAGTTCGTTATGGAGACAGCCTTTGGGCGAGGAGCTTAAAATGCTAATCGAAATCCCATTGGGGGTCCAGCACCAGACCGAGATACTTCATGGAGCTCTCGATCTGGACTTGGACCCCCTCCACTCGGACACGGAGCCCCGCCTGGGGTCTGCGGCGACGCGGCGGCCTGAACGTCATGGCCGTCGTCTTCTCGACGGCCACGTCCAGCCCGAGGAGGCGGATGCGCAGGACGACCATCGTCGTGCCGACCGACGCCAGGTGGACCGCCTCCTCATACGTGCTCCCCTTCGCCGCGACAAGGGTGTCGTCGGCGAAGCAGACAACCTCCATGTTCGGCTGGAGGTTGCCCCGCAGAACCCAGTTGTACCCCAGGTTCCAGAGCAGAGGGCCCAGCACGGAACCCTGGGGTACTCCCGCCGCCATCGGCTACCTGTGACTCTGACTGACTCGTCCGTCCGCCCCCTCATACACGATTTCCCTCCCGCGGAGGTAATCGGTGATGAGGGAGCGGAGGTAGAGGGGCACTCCGTGGAAACGCAGTGCCTCCTCTATGCATTCGTGGGGGATGCTGTTGAATGCGTTACGGATGTCTAACGACACCGCAACGACAACCTCCCCCGAGGACGTGCCCCCCTCAGTCCACCTCTTGAGGTGGGCCACCGCGTCCACAGTGGACCGGCCGGTGCGGAAACCGTACTGGCACTCGGCCAAGTCCGGTCCCGGGCCCTCCAGATGCTTGACGAGCGATTCCTAATCACCCAGACTAACCCACCCCAGAACTGAACTTGAAGAATCTCCCGTTCCTCGGCGACAATCCAATATACAGTTTTAGTTCACAGCCGATCCGCCATTTCACATGTGACACACCTTTTCTTTAACACAATTACAAACGGTCCAAATACTTATTCTTTTGAATGCTCCACGCGAAATCAAATCATTTCGAACATTCCACGCGTAATTATCAAACGAAAAAACAACAAAATTCACAAATCCACAATTCTATGCTAAATTGGACGGACGGACGGATGGATGTTATATTTACAACTAAGAGTGATGTTTCTTATCAGTGATTATTAGACAACGGAACTTTCGAGATAGCGCAAAGCGACGTTACAAATGGTAATCTACAGGGTACAAGTACAGGGTATAAGTAACGGTGTCCTTTTTCTTATAACAGTGACTTCAGACCATGACCCTAATTTGAAAATCACTGATATTTTCTGCCGGAAAATTCATAAAATTCTAAAATTTGTGGTGTAATATAACTAAGTTAACGTTTACAAATCATATTCTGTAAAAACCATATCTATAATATATAAAGCTTATAATAAATATAAATACACAATAAATTAACTTTGCAATGTAAGTCTTATAACATTTCCATCATACTGCACGCGGAATCAGCTGTGTGGCTCATCGAACGTCAACGCACCGGTGCGGTGGTGTGAGCGGAACAAAAATGATGCCGGCACGCCATACATTGCGTAACATGAATAAAAATTAAAACTCCTTTTTTTTACTTTAAAAGCTTTTCCAGGAAAAATAAACATCGGTAAACAAATATTAACATTGGTCTGAACTCACTGTGAACTCAAAGAAAAGGGACACTGTCACTTATACCCGGTATATAAAAGGAGTTCCCATCTATAGACACACACACAGCCGTAACCGCTAATTGCAGAAACGTGAAATTTGGACAGCTGTTTTAATTCAAAATGCGGGCGCACACTAAGAAGGGACTTTAAAAAAATTTTGCCCTAAAGGGATGAAATAGGGGTTGCAAGTTTGTATGGATTTTTTTTAATTAGCAACAATTCTGATAAAACTTGAGATTCATACTTTTAAAAACATTTCATTGAATACGTGTTTCGTGGTTTATTAGAATTAGCGCCCCCTTAGGGTGCAAAATAGGGGTTGAAAATTTCTATGGAAAATATTTCCAGTCTGCTCCAATTTCTATGAAATTTATTATCCGAGCTCCTACATATAATATATATAACAGTCTTCTATTTATACGTTCATCATCATCATCACCACAGCTCATATACGTCCCCACCGAGGGGCACGAGCCTACCCTATGTAAGGGTGATTAGGCCTTAGTCAATCACGCTGGCCCAGTGCGGATTGGTCGACTTCACATACACCATTGAATTTCTTCGCAGATGTATGCAGGTTGCCTCACGATGTTTTCCTTCACCGTAGGAGCGTCAGACAAATGTACATATGAAATTCGAAACAATATATAATACGTTACAAAATTATTTTTATCGGAAAATATAAAATTCCCACGGAAAAACAATAATAACGCGGGCGAAGCCGCGAGTGAAAAGCTAGTATTAACATAAGCTGCGATACCAAGTTAACTATACAAATGTGGCTTAACGCTAAACTTTATCAACCCAATAAGGTGAGGTGTCTAATACTGACTGGTCTGACTGACTCACACATTCTAACTTACTATATCCTCTTAGTCCTATACTACTACACCATATAACACAGCTCCTTAAGTAACAGCAATGCAATCAACCAGCATCGATCACTGCACAGACTGCACAGATGTTACAACGACACTAAAACGATGCCATAAAGAAATTATGAATAGAATTATCGCAGAGGCCGCCGGCTCGCACCTCGCGAACTCACGAGCACCATTCTTCCCGCGCGGTAATGAGCGCTCTAAATCAAACAATAGCATTAAAGTGTCAATACAGCCTCGATAACACCTAGCAGTTTTCTTTTGCACACTGAATTATGGCCATAAATCCGTAAATGGCCCTTTTATGCACGCCGATTGTTGCGATTGACAATTGTGTCCCAATCTCTGTTCGATCGGCTTGCTTTATGTTTTGAGTGTTTGTATGGAATTAAAATGAAATAGGTAGTACAAATAGAGACGAATGAAGGTTTGGCTTTAATTTTGTAAAACTTAGTTGCGTTGTATCAGAGACATAGGTATAGAGTAGCGATGAAGTTAGATGAATTTTCGTGTTAGTGGGCGTATATTCGATTATAGCCTGAGGGGTAGGTATATTAGTTATAGGTATTTTTTCAAACTTAAGTGGTTTAATTGGAAAGAAAGTTAATGATGATTTAAATAATGTAGTAAAAAGCTAAAAAAATAATTTGACAGGTCCTAGGCACCGGTCACTTTTGCAGAAGGAGGCTGCGCAGAGGGAGCGGGAGAATGATCCTCAAGCCGCTCCCACCCGCCGCAGACGGACAAGCAGGCGAAGGCTGGCATTCGCACAAGCGATGCACGTCTAAATGACCCTGCCGTGGAGGCCTGCGTGCATGGTTGGCCCCGTGCACGTCGCCGTAAGGCCCTCCGGCGATATCCGACCTGCAGGCCTATTCGCTAACAACGGTTTAGTGATCTTATGTGTTACGGCAGCGTTCATGATATCAGTAATGGATGTTAAGTTCCTTTCAAAAATGACAGTTCTAGTTAGCAACCGAAGTTACAGAATAGGTCTGCAGTTAGGTCGGGCTAGCCCGGACGCGTCGATAGTGGTGGTCGCAGTGTGGATCCTATCACGCGCGCCCATAAGGGCAGGGAGAACACCGGGGGGGTTTAGTGGGTAGGCCCGGAACTCTGCCGGGAGAGCCCCACACACGCTCGCCGTCTAGTCAACGGCGAGTACGGTGCGGTCATGCATTCCCCTCGAAAAAAATGAAAAGAAAAGGCACCAGTCACTACACCACTCTCCTCATCAGTCCAATAGGGCATTCATTGATCAGACGCAGAAATGTCAATTGACCGCATTATTGTTCAGGAGTTATTGATAGGATTAATAAGCCGAAATCTTGTCATTTTAGCATAGTCAATTAAAAGTTATGGCGTCATTGAAAAATCGAAATTGTGTAATTAATTTTGAAACCACCAATACAAATAGTTGGGTCTGTGATTAAAATGTATGGGGAATTAGAAAGAATTTCGAATTTTCAATGACGCCATAACATTTATATGACTTGTTTAAATGGGTAGGTTTCGGCTTGATTGGGTATAGACCAAACACCTTGTATAAAAATAGTTTACGACCTATTCTCAAACCAAAATATACACAAAAAAATCATAAAAATCGGTCAAGCCGTTTCGGAGGAGTTTAGTTACAAACACTGCGACACGAGAATTTTATATATTAAGATTTACCTAATGTGATAGTGTGATACAGCTTATAATTTTTTTGGTTTCCATGGTAACAGTTACATTTTACTTAGGAGGGCGCTCGAATTTGCCCCACTATCAAGGTCGATTCAAAATTCAATTCAACATTCAAAAATCTTAATTCAACTTAGGCCTTTACAGGCACTTATTGACGTCAAGACAAAGCAAAACATTCTAATTTAAATGAAAACATAAAGGAGGATGCCCGATTTTGCCCCACTATCAAGGTTGATGACCAATAAAGCGGTATTTCTAATTAAATATATTTTATCAAAACATGATTTTTCAGTGTAATATAAAACAGATAGAAGCTACGGTTTTTATCGGCAAAAAATTAAAGGCACATGTATTTCCTGTTACAAAATGACAACTACATATTTATGCATTTTTTCCATGTAGCTACAATAACACCTTTTTCAATGTTATGCATTATTTCTTTCATTACATTTTAATTATTTATTTCTAATAAATTATAAAATATATTAAATTGTGATTACATTTCATAATTTCAACTAAATAGCATTTTTTTGCAATGACAAAAGATTGACAGATCGCATAGAATATAAAACCCCGTTTTCCACCTAAGCAAGCATGCTCTGACGATGGTCAAAAACCTTAGAGCATTTACCCTATAAAAAACTAATGAATCGCAATGATGTTGAATGTACTGCAAATCTGTACTTAGGTGGAACGCGCCTAAAATAAGTCGCAGTTCCCTTTCTTGCTTGTCACGTTGCATTATTTGCGATTTTTCTTACTCATTTGATTCCTTGTTGTTGATAATACTAGATATCAATAGATAAGTATATTGATAGTATTATTGTAACTGACTTTTAATGATCGAAAGTTCAGCATAACTAGTTTGACGTCTTGCAACTATATGAGTCGCTTAGGTTGGATTAGGAGCATTTTTTATGAATATCTACGAAACTGCAGCTTTTATTAAAAAAACAATACTTGCTTTCTACTCAATGACGAAAAACGTTTAAAATGAGCCTAGAGTTGTTTCTGTTCATGGACATTTGTAAGTGGGGCAAGTCTCCATACAAAAGTGGGCATCGTCCTTTAACCTTGTTTGTGCATACCTCCTGAATATACCTACTCAAGATGTCTGCAAATACAAGTAGTAATGAAAAAAAAAGTTGAATCTACACCGATGACCAACAAAGCGGTATTTGAAATATTGAATATATTTTAATAAATATATTTTATCAAAACATGATTTTTCAGTGTATTATAAAACAGATAGAAGCAACGGTTTTTTTGGCAAAACATTTAAAGACTTACACGCATTTCCTGTTACAAAATGGCGATTGAATATTTGTGCATTTATTCGTTTTGGCTACAATAACACATTTTTCGATGTTATGCATTATTTCTTTCATTACATTTTCAAATATTCATTTCTAATAAATTATAAATTAAATAACATTTCATCATTTCAATTAAAAAGCAATTTTTGCAATGACATAAGTCGCAGTTCCAGTATTATTAAAACTATTTTTAACGTTCAGCGTAACTGGTTTGACGTCTTGCAACTATATGCATAGGTCGCATAGTTTAGGTTAGGAGCAAATTTTATGGATATCTACGAAACTGCAGCTTTAATTAAAAAAACAATACTTGTTTACTATTCAAGGACGAAGAACGTTTGAAATACGTCTAGTGTGGTTTCTGTCCATGGAAATTTGTAAGTGGGGCAGTCTCCATACAAAAGTGGGCATCGTCATTTATTTTGATTTGCTATTTATTAAGCAGAATTGTCTATTCGTGACGTGCGATCATTGAGTTGAATTGTGTAAATATCTGCGTGTATAACTTGGCATTTGGCGCCGCTCTGGCCGCAACTGTATAGATAAATGCAGGTAACTCCTTGACTGGAACTTAAAGCGTTTCTTGACACCCTATGCTGGCATTTACCGCTATAGATTATTGCTTATTAATGGTGGTAAACGGCATTACAGTCAGAATTAAGCAATATTTGTATTGGTTCAGTAACAAAATCTTCAATATAGCGCAAGTAATACAATATATTAAAAAAGGTAAGGTTCAAACTAATTGTGATTAACCTTTCGAAGCTTTTGTGAAGTGTGTTCAAAACACTTAAAAGTTAATTGTTATCTTTCTTTATTGTTGACTAGCTGTGCCAGCGAACTACGTTTCGCCGTATATTTTTTACCCGTTTTTACAACATTTGTCATTGATACTCAGCTCCTATTAGTCGTAGCGTGATGTTATATAGCCTAAAGCCTTCCTCGATAAATGGACTATCCAACACAAAAAGAATTTTTCAAATTGAATCAGTAGTTCCTGAGATTAGCGCGTTCAAGCAAACAAACAAACAAACAAACAAACTCTTCAGCTTTATAATATTATTAGTATTAGTATAGATAGGATCCGAAACTTCATTACGTTGAAGTCCTAAGCGAATAAAAAAACCGGCTAAGGGCGAGTTGGACTCGCGCATCGAGGGTTCCGTACAAATTAATCTAAGTATACAGAGTGGCACATTTAGATCGGTCAGTATGGGCAAGTCTGTAACTATAAGACATACAATGATCTGTAGGCTTACTCTTGAACTAATTCGGATCCACATTGAGATTGTGATTTTTCGTACGCTTGAGTTGGCAGATTGGCGCCAAATTTGACTCATCTTGCGCGGTTTTTGAGTGAACCAAACATAGTGTTATTTAATTTTCTCAAGATACGAATCCAATTTTGCGCTCGTGAGGCTACTCAAGCGTACGAAAAATCACAATTCCGATGTCGATCGATCGGGATTGGTTCAAGAGTAAGGAACTTAGGAACCACCACCACTTTAAAAATTAAAGCTTACATTATTTCTATTGCGATATCGATTTGAGGTACGGACTCAATTCCTAAATTCGATTCCCGAAGTAAGTTTTTCTCAAACCTATGTATGCAGTTTCTCTTGTCACTAAAATCGATGACATGATTCCTAAGAACAGATCTTTATATGTACCCTGAAAATTAAATTCCTGACAATGCACTGGTTACGGAAATTTCATCGAGATTCCGTTTCATTTGTTCTCATTATTAAGACAATATGTCTAGAAATATTTCTGAAAAACTTTTCTATTGCGTGCGTGAGGTTGAAATAGCAAAGCAGGATTATTATTAATAGGATTTTCTATTTTATTTATTTTTTTACGATGTATATACACAAAAACATCGTTGATACAATGAAACAATGTACAAATATTCATTTTTTAAAGCGTAGTCTTATTACTAAACTAAACGCGATATACATTCTACGAGTAGGTATATTTCATAAATAACATTTGTAGTAATTTTTGAATTAAGAAAATGCATTTTAACCTTATGAGATTAATTATATCAAATTAAAGGACATTAATTATATCAAATTAAAGGACAGGACTATAGAAATAATCCTTTAAGGTAGTAAAAAGGGGGGTAGAAGTTTGTACGGAAAATCAATAATTGTTGATATGGAGATAGTTTGAGTTGTGGGGAAGGATATAAGCAGATTGGATAAAAAATAACCTACCCAAATTACTAATTTCACGCGGACGAATTCGCGGGCAAAAGTTAGCTAGAATATAAATACGTAAAAACTACAATGTGGACTGCAATTCTTAAGTCCGATACTGACAAGTGATTGCACCAGTGCTACAAAACGCTACAAAGTCAATTCAGCTGGCTGTAAGGGTTGGAGATAACGCGTGAGGGGTCGCGAGTAAGATCATGGACATGGGGCGATCGGCTATTTGTACCGGGACAAGTGTGCAACCCGACCGGACGTTGCGTTGTGATGCGGTGGCATTTTTTCCCCTTTGCTCAAATGTTAAAAGATCAAACGATGAATTCGAATTAAGAATATCTTGACGCTTGTAAAAAAATGTATATAAACAAATTCCCAACCGCTCGCTCTTTTTTATTAAATTCTACCACTATCTTTTGTACGTGTATTGTATTGTAGTTGTAGTTGTGTGACAGTTAGAGGTTTTCCTTTGAAGATAATAATTATATTTCAGGAAGAAATAGTGTGTTTTTAACCCAGTAATTTATTTTTTAACACACTTCCTCATAAAGTGGCTCTAATCCCATGGCAATTAGGCACATAATGACACCTATAATCAAACTGTGACTTTTTCATTATTATTATTCACGAGTGAGTAATAGTTTTTTTTTATATTATTGGTTGAGTTACGCTTACACTTGCGCTAAAATGCTATCCGCGAAAAGCCCAAAAAAAAGAAACCTCATTTTTTAGTCTATGGCCGATGCGCGCGCATAGGAAAACTGATTAATTTTTCCCGCCATTACGAAATTTATTAGTCTATGGCCGATGCGCGCGCATAGGAAAACTGATTAATTTTTCCCGCCATTACGAAACATTTTTCACAACTCGTCTCGTTTTCTCTTTTGAAGTTATTTAGTTAGTTATTAATTAAGATGTCTGCAAATACAATTTATGAAGAAAATGATTTATGTTGTACACCGCCCGATATAAGATGTGAAGCCCAGAACGTTATGGAAAGTTTACTACCAGAAAACTCAAAGGAAAAATATCTATTAGCGTACCAAAATTTCATACAATGGCAGAACAACAAGAATACGCAGTCTTTTTCAGAAAATGTGTTCATGGCGTACTTTAAAGAATTATCTTCTAAGTACAAACCTAGCTCTTTGTGGTGTATTTACTCAATGTTAAAAAGTACAGTCCGAACAAAGAATGGAGTGGACTTAAAAACATACTCGAATTTGTCAGCTTATCTAAAGAGACTAAGGTAGAAGGCCCAGTACTCGTCAGGTTTTGAACTTTGCTGACTTTGGAGCTGTGTTACAGTAAACCTTGTAGACTTAATAATCTAAAACTTCGATAGCTTGCTAAAATATTTATTGTAGTTTTCAGAGGTAAAAGTGGTTTTTAGATAAACTAAATAAATAATTAATTGTAATATAAAAAAGTAAAAAGGAGCCAATTGTACCAGTAGTCGGCAAGTTTGTCCTAGTAACCGTCATGTTGACCCAAAAGTCGACGATTTTTCACGCTACCTTGGACTTTATTGCTATACGTTAAAGATTACATTATAATCATTACGTAAAAATATATAATTATATTCGTTTTATTTTTCATATAGGTACTTACGTTATAATAAAATAATGTAATATTTATTTGTATTTTATACATATTATAGTTATAAAGAAAGCAGATCCCAGACTAATAATTTACTTTAAATAAATTTCTTTAAAGGGTTTGCGAAAACCAAATAATTTTTTTTTGCCAAGGGTTTGCGAATATATTCAATATAAAAGTATTAATAGAAAATTTCTTTTTTAAGTATGACAAACTGATTATCATTATGATGAATCATATACGGCCTTCCTCCATATTTGTTTTAAAGGCCGGAAAACTGCCACATCCATCGGTTGGAGTACTTGCAGCGGAGTGGGCGCGGGAGGAGGACTCTCAAGCCGCCCCGCTCCGTCGTAGGCGGTTAGGTAGGAAGAGGCGCGCCTTCTAAGGTGCGCACCTACTACCCTAAGCAGCCAGGAAGGATTCAGGTCCAACCAACCCACAACCGGCTGGGAGATATTACATCACCTTCCTGGTTGCCCGTCTGGGGGGTCACAACCGAGTAACCCCTTCCTTGGCAAGTCCCAGCTCGTTTATACCACTGGGCCTGTTCCCAAGGGGTGTGTTCGGGAAATGGCTAGTTCGATCCCGAACATGCCTTCACCGGGGGTAGAGAGGTACCGCAGGGTGGTTTCGCCAGGTATAGGGTTGTTACCCGAGTCCTACGGCATATCCAAAGGACAGCCTTGTCAGCTACAGTCCCTTGTGAATTGTAAAGAGATTCCCTCGTCCTAAAAAAGTGTGTCGCATTAGGATAGAAGGGCCCATTAAGATATAGAGATCAGGGTGATGTTTTTTCCCGGCAAAATTGCTCAGTGGTTGCCTATGAGAGCAGTGGCCATCCAAGAGATGTTATTTTTTACCCATGGGTAAAAAAGCATTCGTTACATATTAAAAAAAAACCTTCTGTCCAGTAGAATCCACCATCTCGATCCACCAGTTGATCAAATAGCACGCTGAAGTTCATTAAGATCCAACATTGATCTTGCTGGATCCTATGATACTTATTCTTTTTAATGCTCCACTAGTGGATCGAATCGAACAGCACACGTCAAACGGCCTCAGAAGATCCCTCCCCCCCCCCCTCCAAATGGATCGGACTAGCCAAAGGCCCCAAGTGCCCGGCGGTCCCGGAGGCCGTGTCGGCAGTGACGATCGTCGACCCAGGGCTGGGACCTGGGGTGCGAAGAATCCCCGGGCGGCGAAAACCCCCAATCAAACGACCTTGGCCCTGGCAACGTATAACGCGCGTACATTGCGGACCGAGGAACAGCTGCTGGAATTACAGGAGGAATTGGGCAGGATTTGTTGGAGTATTGTGGGACTATTCGTAGTCCGATGAGATGGTGATATCACGATTGGTCCTTAAATCTGGCAACCTGCTCTATTTCCGGGAGGGCGAAGACCTGTCCCAAGGTTGTGTCGGGTTCATTGTCCATAAGTCTCTCGTGAACAACGAGGTACAGATCGAAAGTGTGTCGAATAGGATGGCATACCTTATACTCAGAATCACCAAACGGTATTCGCTGAAGGTACAAGAAGTCTACGCCCCGACCTCAACCCTCCCCGACGAGGAAGTGAAAGCTATATATGAGAACATTTCTCGAGCAATAGGTACATGCTTCCAAGACTTACTACACCGTTGTCATGGGAGACTTCAACGCAAGGCTAGGCAAGCGGGGCGATAATGAGTTGAAAGTGGGGCAATTTCGAGCTGGAATCCGGAAATACCAAGGTCAAATGCTAGCCGATTACATGGACAGAGAGGGACTCTATATCATGAAATCTTTCTTCAAAAAAGGCTGCATCGAAAGTGTACCTGGAAAAGTCTGGATGGCGTGACAAAAATGAGATTGACTTAATCATGTTGATCATGAATGACTTAATCAAGACCAGTATATTCAATGACGTCTCAGTAATCAATTCGTTTAACATGGGGAGCGATCACCGAACGGTAAGAGGCGCATTGAATCTTAACATAAAAGCGGAAAGGTATCGATCCGTGCCGAAGCCATCCAGATCCAAAACCCCGAGCGCTTTCAACTCTAATTGCAAAATCGCTTTGATTGTCTAGAGGACTGCACGGACGTGGACATTTAACATGACAGGATTCTGGAAGCTTCAGCATGAAAGTTTTGAAAACCCAGCCGTACTTAGCAAAGAAGTAAGATCTCGGAGCCGAGAGCTAAGCTGATGGAGGAATGGCGTGTATGGGTCTACAGTCTTCTGAAAATGCTCGTCGGTGACTCAACAAACAGATCTCTTAGGCCCGTATTATAAAACGATTCTCAGTAATGAATCTAGTTTTAAAACTATGTAGTTTTAAGATGAGCTTTAATTATTGAAGTTTCTTAAAACGAGATTCATTGATCGTTGTTCATCTGAGTGTACGCTCAAGTAAAGATTTGATCTTTGATTACTTAAGTATGGTCGAACCACTCTTGAGAAAATAAATTCATATTATGTTACCAAATAAGGTTGATATTTACGCCAAAATCTGATGCTGGGCAAGTGTCCAGCTGTGGGCTGGTGCTGGATGAGTGTGTCCATCAATGGGGCTGGTGCTGGGAAAGATTTCCAGCAATGGGATGGTGCTGGGCAAAATTGTTCAGCTGTGGGCTGGTGCTTGGCATGATTCCTAGCAGTGGGATGGTGCTGGACAAGATTATCCAGTAGTGGGCCGGTGCTGGGCAAGATTGTTCAGCAGTGGGCTGGTGCTGGGAAATATTGTTTATTACTAGCCTGTTGCTGGGCATGATTCCCAACAGTGGGATGTTGCTGGACAAGGTTGCCCAGCAGTGGACTTGTGCTGGGCAAGATTGTTCAGCTGTGGGCTGGTGCTGGGCATGATTCTCAACACTGGGATGGTGCTGGACAAGATTGTCCAGTAGTGAGCTGGTGCTAGGTAAGATTGTTCAGCAGTGGGCTGGTGCTGGGAAAGATTGTCCAGCAGTGGACTATTGCGTTCTGTAATACGGGCCTTAATGTCTGACGCGCGACATACTCTGATTTAATACGAAACGTATTAAAGAGGCCATCAAGCAGAACAAAGGCTCCAAAGTGTTCGCAAGAGATCTGTCACCCGGTCAGAGTCTGCTGAAGACAGAGGACGGCAGAGTCATTACACCCCGACCTGAACTTATGGTCGAGATCGAACGCTTCTATGGACAGCTTTACGCATCATCACAGGCACCTGTTATTCTGGCCACAGATCCTAGAGCCAAATTGACTCGGCACTACACCGAAGACATCCCGAACGTCAGCCTGTACGGGATTAGTGTAGCTCTCAAACAGCCTAAAAACAACAAGGCGCCGCGTGATGATAGAGTTACAGCCTAACTCCTAAAGCGGATGGACTATCAGTCCGGAAAGCGCTGCAGCGGCTATTCAACTCTGTCATACTCGAGGGCAAAACGCCTAAGGCATGGCATAGGGGCATGGTGGCACTGTTCTTCATAAAGGGCGACAGGGCCCAGTTGAAGAACCATAGACCCATCACGCTCCTGAGTCATGTTTACAATCTGTTCTCGAGGGTCATTACGAATCATCTCGCAAGTAGGTTCGACGACTTCCAGCCTCCCGATAAAGCCGGATTCCGAAATGGCTATAGTACCATATATTAAAACTTATGACATTAATAAGGACACTGGCAGTTTTATACTTGTTTACTTTTCTAATATGAATTTTGAATCTGACATGTATTTTATACTTCTAGTCTGAATTTTGATAGCTCGTGTATATTTATCCAATGAGACTCTTCCTCAAATATAATTTTCAACAAATAATCTGCGTTTTTCACTGCACCATAGACCACATCCATACGCTGCGGCAGGTTATACAGAAGACCGAGGAGTATAATCTGCCACTATGCTTGGCTAAGAACTAGAGTTACAAGTCACTCCAAGGGCAATGGAGAGGGCTATGCTCGGGGTTTCTCTACGTGATCACATCACAAATGATGAAATCTGTAGAAGAACTAGAGTTACCGACATAGCCCAAAGAATTGCAAACCTTAAGTGGCAGTGGGCAGGACACATTGCTCGTAGAACTGACGGCCGTTGGGCCGAAAGGTCCTCGAGTGGCGGCCGCATACCGGGAGACGATCTGGTGAAGGTCGTGGGAAGCCGCTGGATGCGGGAGGCGCAGGACCAATCGGTATGGAGATCATTGGAAGAGGCCTATGTCCAACAGTGGGCTTCTCGTGGCTGAAATGATGATGATGATGAAGCAAACTGCCTATCTCACGAGTCATTGAAAAGTTCAATACCTGCTTGACGAAAGTGCATAGAACAGTTAAATATTTTTGTAAAAGTAGGTCCCATAAAAAACGTAGTCTATAAATATTACTAAACCATATAAAAATGTAATCATAATAATGAAACTATTATACTGATATAACTATAAGTAATATAAAATTTCAAGAAATTATTTGAATTTAAAAAAAACTGTACATATAGAGATACCTACTTTTTATCCAATAATAAAATAAATTGATTCAAACGAATATCGTACTCTATGATGGGCTCAGGTACAATTGTAACGAACGTCCTCATATCCGTCGTTATCTAAGTATAAGATTTTTATAATGTCAAAGGAAAATTAAACTTAATACCGAGAAATAAGGTAACAATGACGGGTTAAGGTACTTTTGTTAATGCTCGCCCCAGTATCCGTCAGAACTACATACATTTTGACGAGTATTGGGCAAAACAGGCATAAGCGAGCACCAATGAATGTCACATGCAATAAAAAAATAAATTCTCAAGATTTAGCACTAATTAATAGGTATAGTGTTAGAAAATGTATTATATTATTATTAAAAAACAAACACATTTACCGTATAAATATCTGAAGCGGTATATTATGTAAAAAATAGGAGCCGGTTGTTGCTCAGTTTAGTTGCCAAACTATACCTATTACAGATTTTTTTCTGAGCGCACACTTTTAGCACCACGAATTTTTGACACAATTACAATTTGAATGCAGTGTTGCAAATATAACAAAACATTATAGTACTGTGATTGTATTTCAATCACAATTCTATCATTTACGGTTGGTAGAAATTTTATAAGCCCCTTTTAAAGTGTACCTGACGAGTATTGGGACACTGACGAGTACACCAGCGTTTACCTTATCTGATGGATTTAGAAGCAAAAAATCAAAGGTTTTATCATCTGATGATATTGAAAAATTTATTAAAGATGCTCCAGATAACCAATATTTGGCTACAAAGGTTAGTTAAATTAATTTTAATTAAATATTTAATAGCAGCTTGTGTTGTGTGTTGACCTTAATTATTGTTTCTTTTGTTTCAGGTTGCTTTAATATTTGGTGTAACTGGTGCCTGTAGGATACAAGAATTAACAAATATAACTGTAAAAGATATAGAGAACCATGGCCAGATGCTTTTAGTGAAGATACCTATCACGAAAAATAAAATACCTAGGTCATTCACCATACACGGTCCATTCTATGATATTGTTAAGAAGTATGAAAGTTTGCGTTCGCCAAAAACAAAAAATGTCCGTTTCTTTCTAAATTACCAGAATGGTAAATGTACCTGTCAGCCTATAGGTATAAACAAATTTGGTTCTATGCCTAAAGAAATCGCAAAGTTTTTGGGTTTAGTAGATGCTGAGAGCTACACTGGACATAGTTTCAGAAGAACTTCAGCTACATTGCTGGTAAATTCAGGAGCTGATATAATGACTTTGAAGCGACATGTCGGGTGGCGATCCAGCAATGTAGCAGAATCATACGTAGAAGATTCCATACAAAACAAGAAGGAAATTTGTGCAAAAATCACAAAAAGAATTAAACTTGATTCTGAGACGCATCCTACTGGCGAAATACCAAGTACGTCCAATGATTGGATTTCACCTACCTACGCGAATAATGAACCATCACAAATAACAATAGAACATGAAAGTATTTCAATAAATAATCTGTCTGATGAGACCGCTATGTCATCAAAAATAGTTAATTATAATTTTACTAACTGCACATTTACTAATTGTTTCTCTAAGTAAACTTTTTATCTACTATGTAAAATGGTTTTTTATTTAAGTATTGTTTTATTCAGAAGTGTGTTGAAAAACGTTGTATGATACACGTGTGTATTAATGGTTACCGTCCTCGGCTTCTTAAGACCCTCGCCTGACGGCTCAATGCGCCTCAGCGGTAATCACCAACATTACACACTTGTACCATAATGTACTATAAAATTGTATTCTTAATTTATTTGTGAGTATGTGAAGCTAAGCTACACATCTTTTTGTAATTATATAAAGTCGATATGTCTCTACTTTAGTTATGAATATAACAATATTGTTCGTTATACTTATTACTGAAATTGTAGTATCACATAAATAAACTAACGTATAAATATCGTAAAGTTTTAAAATGTGAATATATGCCATAATTATACCTAATTAATTAGTTGAGCTAATGTCCTGATTGACACAAACTCACCTGGACATTTAAAGTGGTTACAGCCAATAGATGAATGTAATTCGTTTAATCAATAACAAGTAGGTAATACTTTTTTAAATATTTGATTTAAATAAAAATTAAAAGAGCGAAAAAAAACACGATACAAACATAGCTTCACAAGAAAACAATTAAGCGCATCAGTGACAATTCTAATTACGTACGAGCGCGAAAGATCATTAATATTCCGAAGGAGGGAATTGTTTAAAAATATTTTAAACAAATCACCTCACATTCGGAGTATAATGGTGTATAGGCTGCTACCGTATTCAACAAAGGCGCCAGCGAAGTTGGTAATCTTCAGCGCATGGTAAACAGGAGCGAGTTCATTAATCACTCTCTCTGCTGCCGCCAACTTTGTCTATACAACTGAGACTACACCTGACTCGGGGTTTCTCTTAACTTCTAAGCTTTGTTCACAACTTTTGATGGACTTCGAGTTTTAAGTAAGTTGAATAGTAATATATCTTGGGCCGGCAAACGACTTATCGCGTTATGGAGCGACCCGTTTTATATCGTCCAATGAAATTGCTCAAGTTTCATACTTTACTCTTGGATCGTCTCTTTTTGCGATGGAATTGATTAAATTCGGATTTGTGTTCGTTCTTTATGAATCGCTTAATAAATCTTGTGTGATTTTTAAATAAATTATAATTTGACATAAATCTTTAAAGCTACTATATTGTTATTGTCAGTTTTTTTCCTAATATTAACGCTTCTGACACATACTGTTGCAGAGGCAATGACTTTTCCAATTTTAAATCCTATTTATTCTTAAATTATTTATACCACCCCTTTTTTTGTTTTCTACGAGGTCAAGTAAAAAATTATTATTGATTTACTCCTGCATTTGTGTATTGGTTTCTCAATATTAAATTAATATTTTGCTCAAATAGTTATTCTTATATTGTATACCGATCTACTAAAGCCTTGCCTACGGTTCATAGTGAAATTGATGATTTGTTCAAGATATATGTAAAACTTCCTCAAAATTAAATAGGCATTCCTGAATACCAACCTGATTTAGTATAAGACTTAAAAAAACAAACTTAAATAAACTTAAAAAAACAGCATTTTCTAATAATTATTTCTAATAATTTTTCGTTCGAAAACATTTGTGTTTCCTTTGCCAAATCGTGTCTCTAATATTTGGGTACGTTTCTTTAAATACGTTGTTGGAATATGAACAGTTGTTTTTTGATTTAACTGTAAGTTATGTAGATTTTCTACAACTTAGATACCGATAATATAAGTAACGTTGCCAATGTCCAAAATGAATTGCACAAGCCAGGCTAAGCCTCACTTTCAATAAATCTAAGTTGACTTTGCTTAGGGATTTCGACCATGAATTCTAATATGCAATAATCCACGAGATATTTATTTGAATTAATGAAACGAAAACCTCTAACGGCAGCCTCCGATCTCGTTTCAATTGAATTATTATGAATATTTATTAATCCCAACATCATCCTCTCGCAGCCACTCCGCTGGGTAAGCGCCATTTCAATCCAAGTCGGAATTAGTTCCACCTTATAGGCGACTTGAGAATTTTTATCACGGCCAAAGCAATCAGAGCGCCAATAATTTCCCTCATAATGACTCGGCGGTCGTAAAATTTGAGCATTGCGCCAAAATGGTGGCACCATTAAAATTCTCTCCCCATCGTTATATTTGGAGTTATCGACGGCCACCGATCCGGGACAATCGGCATTTCCATCTCAATCTCCCCGCTTCGGCCGTTAGTTTTCTTTTTTAAATCGCGCGTTAAGGATTTGGCGTGAATGCGTGAAGGGTTGGACCGCCCCCCACCCCCGCCCTCTCATATGTCCTCATCTCGGCCCGCGATTTAGAGCCGAAGCGATTTTCCCCTAATAAATAGCAGAGTTAGCAGTACGCCTCCTAATACTAATTCGATGATCTTGTTTTATAGTTATTGCCGGCTCCGATCGCGCTCGGGCACTGTCTGACCGTTCGTTTTGTCTTTCATGTTGGCTCATCGATTTTATATTGGACTATTTAATATGAAAGCAAATATCCTTTGTTTTGGCGTTTAGATTTACGATTTTTACATGTAACCTATTGCTCTATATTCCTGAAGGAGAACAACGCAATTTTTGTAATTTTTAGGGTTCCGTACGTCCGAATAAAAAAACGGAGCCCTTATAGGATCACTCGTGTGTCCGTCTGTCTGTCGGTCACAGTCAATTATCTCCGAATCTACTAGACCGATTAAGTTGAAGTTTGGTACACAATTATCAATTTCCGTGACTCAAACGCAGAGGTGTGGCGTAAATAGATGAACTCTGTATATGGGAGGTAATTTTTGGGGGGAAGGATAATTTTTTTTTGAAAACTGCATCGTGTGACATATCAAATGAAAGGTCTTGTTGTGAAAATCTTAAACGTATTTTATTTAGTTTTCTACTTAGTCCATGATATTAAAATAACATGATAAATCACTCAATATAGGTAACATCGCACGGAACCCTCTTCACGCGAGTTCAGCTTGCACTTGGCCGGTTATTTAAGTTTGGTTTCGCTCTTATTATTCATTTGTACTTACTGAATGAATAGATGCGGTGCTGGGACATTTGGTAAATGAATGGGAAAAGTTAAAATGTGATCTCTCTTACCTTATTAGGTATCCTACCTTATATGCAACGAGGACAATATCTTCATTAGCGCGTAGGCAATTCACCGCGTCCAACGTCATATTTTAAACAGAGGATAAACGTTGTCGCATAAGTTTCAGTTATGCACAGTAACCGGTATCATTAGATCTACCTATGATGTCAAAATTATTTACTCAGCAATCCCGCAACTTCGTTTGCGGTGTATGCGGGCAAAATGCTTTTAATTTAATACATGTTGAAACATAAGATCCACTCCAAATATTGGTTTCGATATAGGATGAGTATTTCCCAAGTTAAGGTTCTTCTTGCAAACATTACCAGCATTATTCATAAAAATTTGTTAATCAACGTCCTAAGCATTACTTAACTAATAAATGACTTAAGCATTAAGCAATGCTTAAAAAATTCATATTCATAAACGGTACTTAAATGTTGCTTACTTAAATACTGGTAAAATTTTTAAGCATTGAAACTATGTGGTAGAAAATTGGCAGTATACGAAAACTCCTTATTATTGTTAAATTAAAAAATAGTGTCAAGTCGACTGTCTGTCACACAGCGTGTTCGAAATTTAACGAACATGGAGGCGAAAATAAGCAATAATAAACGAAGCCGCTCTTCAAACTGGAGTGAAACAGAAAAGGTATGGACTATTTTCCTTTCCGTATTATCCTATCCCAAATTATTAACTTTGATTTTTTTCAGGCGTTGCTTACACAAGTAATAAAAGACAAAATATCTAGTATTGAAAATAAAGACGTTAACTAAAACATCAGTCTTGTTCATATTTTGTTTAAAAATCCTGTACTTTTTCCTAAATTCCAAATCATCATATTCCAGCATAAGGTCCAACCTAGGTTTATAGACTTTCAGCATAAGGTCCAACCTAGGTTTATAGACTTTCGAACGTGATTGCCGAAATTCATTTATATCAATTAGATCTTGCTCGAAATTATTTAGTTCGTCACCAAAGTCAAAATATTCCATTTTTTTACACTAATACAAAAAACGCACTCTAATCACAAAATGTAGCAAACATTCACACAACTGTTCAAAACATAGATTTTGTCCGCCATTTTGTTAGTTAGCAAGTTAAACATGGGTGTGAGGTTGTTTAATTTGACAGCTACTTATATAACTGTTTAAACAAATATTTAAGTCTGAGCAGCGTTGATGAATCCAAAAAAATCTTAATCATTATATAAAGTGTTGCTTAAAAGTTAAATAACGTTAATGAATAACGCTGTACATCTTTGTTTTTTTTATCTTTATACTTTTGGTAAGGGAGTTCTGAATAACATCTAAATTTTTTGCTTAAAAATAACTTAGTTGCTCGCGTGAACACTGCTGACTAACGGAAGAAATTCTATGATACTTCCCACCAGTCTGCACTGGTCCACGGTGATGGAAGATGGCACAAATCATGATTCTCCAACTTTTTTCATTTTATTAATCAAATTTTTTCAATATTTTTTTTTACACTTAATACCCTCGCTTAAACCATGGAGTTCGCATACTTAAATAACTTAGTTATACCTAATTACATATTAACATTTCAATATGATCTAGTAGCTGGCATGCATTTTTATATTGCTACTAAATAATGACAAGTATTTCACTTCAGTCTTTATACTTTTATAGTTGTTTACACTGAAAATCTAACCATTATCCATAGATCGCGGGTTCAAATCCGGCTCGAAGGACCACTTAAAAGTACGGTTACTGTCTACACATTTGGAGAGAGTTGGTGAAATTAAAATCACTGGTAAGGCATGATAATGTTTATACATATATAACAACAAATGGTAAAAAAGCTACTTAACTATGATGGTATGGTAATAGTATGGTAAGAACACGCGCGAATAGTGTGATGATTGGTTGTGTATTTCTGAAAACCACAAGCTTCAAAAGACACATCGAATATCGATGTGCATGAAATACTGACGCGGGGCGCATGTGACCGCGGCCGAGGCATTACACAATGTACGTAAACCTACGTTAAAGTACATGTCAGCATGTAAAATATATTTGTAGACAACATACGAGTATATATTAATAAAACTGAAAGTCATTTAAAAATAAGATAGGAAAGGGTATTAAAGTAGGATTGTCTTTCTCATCACGCCGAATTCGCCGCTGCAACTGTCTCGTGTATGTAAAATAATGCGGCCGATATATCTCTAACCTCGGCGGGCGAAAGGGTGTGCTGGGGTGGCCCCCACGACTTATTCCGATATAATCAATAACTTAGTGAGATCCCCTTTGCATCCGGCCGTGTGACAGTTTCTCCAATCGAAGGGTTGTTTTTTACTTTTTTGTTCAAACACGCTCTGATTAGAGGCGATGTCTCGTTTGATGTTACCTCGTTTCACGAATGACTAGAGATGTCTGTAGTTCATTTTGTGTAATGTTTGCGTTTTCAGCTTTGCATGCGTTTGTCAATGTTGGTGTGTTCCGTTAGGGCAAACGATTGTCTCGTCAGCGCAGCTGTGATTGGTTTTAAATGCGATATCGAACTTTATTTTTGTCCATCTGGAGGCGGACATAAAATACATGCTTACAAGCACGGCAAGATTTGTTGCAAATATTCATTATGTATGAAGAAGAAGGACATGTTAGCACCGTTACAGTTGGGAGCGGGATTGAATTTTCGTCGAAGAGCTTCTTTGCATATAAAGAACGGTTCTAGAAATTGATCACCTAACTTAAATAATTGACAGGATGTTTGGATCAAGTTAATTTACTCTATGATATTGCCATTATAAAAATACTTACTTACTCTATGATACGTACGAATTCGGTTTACTCATTTTACGTCATAGAAAATTCTATTAGTTCATACGAAATTCTATTAGTTTTATGTAAGCCATGTAACCATGTTGTTTTTAACGTATTTGTGAGATCAATCAGTAAAGGAATTTGTTTTGAGATTTCGATTCTAGTTAAATATTTCAAGCTCACGAAGTTCAATATTGCGATGTTTGTAGGTACCTACTTTATTGAATACTGCCAGTAAGATATAGGAGTTTTAAAGAACCGTTATGATTGGTTATGTCATATCTTAAATCATCATCATTTCAGCCAAGAGACGCCCACTGTTGGACATAAGCCTCCCCCATGGATCTCTGAACCGATCAGACTTGTACTTCTCGCATCCAGTGACTTCCCGCGACCTCCACCATATCGTCGGTCCACCTCGTGGACCTACCAACACTTCGTCTCAAAGTACACGGCCGCCACTGTAGGACTTTTCAGCCCCAAAGGCCACCAGGTCTACGGGGATGTGTCCTTCCCATTGCTACTTAAGGTTCGACATTCTTTCGGCTTCATTCTTTATTGTTCACTTTAGTTCTTCCATGGTTCTCATCATTTGTGATTTGATCACGTAGAGAAACCCCGAGCATAGCCTACTCTGTTACCCACTGACTAACCTTAAGAGGATTGTGAAGCTGTAAATTTTCATACAAAAAGCGATAACGCTTTTTTCTGCCTTTACATAGTTCAATTTTCCAAGTTACTGACCGAGTGCGACCCGGTGCAGGTACTGACCGGGCATGGCAGCTTCGGTCACTACCTGCACCGGGTCGCGCGTCGGGAGGAAACGCTGCGGTGTCACCGCTGCGACGCTCCCGGCGACACTGCCGAGCACACCTTGTTGGTGTGCCCGGCCTGGCGACCCCAGCGTAGCGAACTTAACGCTGCGCTGGGAGGTGGAGACCTCTCGCTGCCGAGCATGGTCGTGGCCATGCTCCGCGGCGAGGAGGAATGGGAGGCTGTCGCCTCCTTCTGTGAAGAAGTAATCTCGCAGAAGGAGGCTGCGGAGACGGAGCGGGAGGAAGATCCCCAAGCCGCTCCCCTCCGCCGCAGACGGATAGCAGGCGAAGGCAGGCATTCGCGCAAGCACTGCCCGTCTAATGACCCTGCCGTGGAGGCCTGCGTGCATGGTTTTCCCCGTGCACGCCGCCGTAAGGCCCTCCGTCTGGTGATTGCCCTGGTGTTCTAGGGCAATCCCCCCTTGGCGATAGCCCGACCAACTTGGTCGGGTCTGCCGGGCCAACCCCACACACGCCCGCCGTCTAGCCAACGGCGGGTACGGTGCGGTTGCGCATTTCCCCCCGTCAAAAAAAAATTGTGGGCCGAGAATATGCTACGCAGCTTCCCGAACGCTGGCCAGCTATGTTGTATTCGTCGATTTACCTCTTTCTAGAAGTTAGACTTACCGAGCTGGACTAATTGCCCCAGGAAAACTCATCAACAACTTTCAGTGTAGAGCATCCAACTTTCGGGCGTGGGTAGCACATGGGAATCTATACTAATATTAATATTATAAAGAGGAAAGATTTGATTGTTTGTTTGTATTGAATAGGCTTCGAATTCGAAACTACTGAACCGATTTGGAATGGAATGGAATGGGAGGATGAAAGTTGGTATATGGATAGTTCGAGACCAGGGGACGGATGGGGTATTTTTCCTACGGGAAAATATAAAATTCCCACGGGAAAACAAATAACGCGGGCGAAGATGTGTACATTTGCCCGATGCTTCTACGGTGAAGGAAGACATCGTTAGGCAAACTGCATACATTTGTCAAGAAATTCAAAAATATGTGAAGTCGACCAATCCACACTGAGCCAGAGTGGTTGGCTTGCCTAAACACTCTAATTTAGTTTAATTATATGAACTTTTAGTTTAATTTTTTAAAATTATATGAACTACTAGCTGTGCCGGCGAACTACGTTTCGCCTTATTAAAGACTTCAACGCGTTCTTAGTTATATATATTTCTTCTAATATTATAAAGCTAGAGTTTGTTTGTTTGTTTTGGTTGAACGCGCTAATCTCTGGAACTACTGGTTCGATTTGTAACGTAATTTTTGTGTTTGATAGTCCATTTATCGAGGAAGGCTCTAGGCTATGTAATATCACGCTACGACTAATCTTCTATATTTTTCCCGTTTTAGCAACATTTTTCATTGATTCTCCTCTCCCATTGGTCGTAGCGTAATATGACATAGCCTAAAGCCGTCCTTGATAAATGGACACAATACATAACAAAAGGTATTTTTCAATTTGAACCAGTAATTCCTGAGATTAGCGCGTTACAACCAAACAAACAAACAAACAATCAAACAAACTCTTCAGCTTTATAATATTACTAGCTGTGCCCGCGAACTACGTTTAACCATATATGTTTTCCCATTTTTGTAACATTTTTCATTGATGCTCAGCTACTATTAGTCGTAGCGTGATGTTATATAACCTATAGCCTTCCTCGATAAATGGACTATACAACACAAGAAGAATTTTTAATTTGAATCAGTAGTTCCTGAGATTAGCTCTTTCAACCAAACAAATAAACAACTCTTCAGCTTTTTAATATTAGTATAGATGTATAGATATAAAAAAATATTGCAGTGTTTCAAATACAAAATTGTTTATATATAAAACTCTAACCGTCTTATTACAAGACATGTTCTAAACTTAGTCCATGGCTTAAACCCGTGGGGTTACTCTTGTACTAATTCCGATCGATCGTCATTGAGATTGTGATTTTTTGTACGCGTTTTTAGCAACACTAGCGACAAATTGCATCTGTATCTTGAAAAAAAAAATAGCACTGAGATTAGTTCACTCGTAATCTGCGCAATACGGGTCCAATTCGGCGTCAATGTGGTAATAAAAGCATACAAAATATCACAATCTCAATGTCGATTGATTGGAATTAGTTCTAGAGTAAGCCTACAGGACTGCGAGTAAGATGACGCTATCTCTATGTAGGTTACAACCAAGACTAACTTTAGACCAGGTATTGTAATATGTAGGTTACAACCAAACTAACTTTAGACCAGGTATTGTAATAAGATCGGAAAAGATTAAATAACATGTAGGTAGTGTTTGATATAGATATAGTAGTTTATGAAATAGTCACATAATAGGGGGTCTTAAAACACTAGTGTGTGTTTAAAATTCGAAGCTTGCCGAGAATTTTAATAGTACCACACGAGTGTTTTAAGACCTAATTATGTGCAATTTCATACACTACTTTATTTACACTCATGCAATCAGTGGTTACCTAAATTAAATAAAAGACACAAAATTAAAACAAAATCAAACTCATTTATTCCAATAATTATTTGCATTTTGAACAGTGCAATTGTGAAACTAATACAGAAATCTAAAACTACATATATTTATATTATTTATTATTTTAACCAATAACAGCAAAATAATGAATGAAAAATTCAGAGAAATGGCGCCAACACCAACATTCTACCGCGCATGCGCTGTTGCACGCGCCGCCATAGACAATGTACTGGCACAAAAGAAAATTGTGACTAAAACTTCTTGGTCGGGCTTCGTCAATCGAACTGTATTTTATTGGAATTCGAGTTACATTAAAGTACTGGTTTTGTATGGCGAACCTGTATCATAATGTAATTTGTAAAAGGCCAAGGGCTTTAAGTTATGCCTTTAAAATATTAGTGTTGAGTTCTTAATATTAGAATTAGAACATGAGTGTAGATAAAGTTATTTATTGTAGTACATAGTGAATTATAACAAAGATAGGTGTGGTTTGATTTTGTTTATTAAAATTGTTATTGCTATTTCGATGCGATTTGCACATTATGTATTTTTCATTTTCCATCTACTAGAAAATTATCATCACGGTCGGGGGACTTTTAAAATCATGCTATTTTTACCTCTTACATTTTAACTTCTTTCACTGCCTGTCTCATTCTTTAAAACTGAACTCTGCAAATGAAACATGAAAAATTGCAGAAATAGTTGAAACACAGAATACAGGTGCTTGAAAGATGCCTAAGATATCAAGTTTTCATATATATTTATTTAAATGAAAATAATATCGACTAAAATAAAAAAATATACGGCAACAGAAAATAAAAATATTTTACAAAAAATAAAAACAGTCTTCAAAAACATTGAAAAGTTTAGAATAATATAAGAATAGGTAGTTACAGACAATATCATACTTCTATATATTGGAGTCGGTGCTAAATTTTAAGACCATCGTTTGGCACCGACTTCAATATAGAAGTGTGTGTGGTGTGTGAAGTGTGTCTTGTCTGTACATATTCTTATATTTTTTTAACTGTTCAGTGTTTTTGAAGTCGGTACTTATTGTTAAATATCTTTTATTTATATCTTTTTAGTGAATTTAATAGTTAGTGCCCATTGTATTGAAAAGACTAATTACTAACTCCTAAAAGTTAAGGATCCTCTCATCATCAGCTCGGTTCATGACTACCAGACGCAAATACGGGATTAACTTCGGAACAAACAACACGTTGGACGTACCTATAAAATTTAAGGGTTTCCCTCGATTTTCATGGCATCTCATTATCAGATCCTGACTTTGGTGATCTTGGGACCACCCCAGGAGTATACTCTATCGAATACAAAAATAATTTTGAAAATCGGTCCACAATTGGCGGAGTAATCGCGTAACATACACACAAAACACGTTTGACACACCTAAAAATTTAAGGGTTTTCCTCAATTTTAATGGGATCCTATCATCAGATCTTAATTTTGATAACTTTGGGACCACCCTTGGAGTATACTCTCATCATTCATCATCATCATTTCAGCCAAGAGACGCCCACTGCTGGACATAGGCCTCCCCCAGGGATCTCCAAACCGATCGGTCCTGCGCCTCCCGCATCCAGCGGCTTCCCGCGACCTTCACCAGATCGTCGGTCCACCTTGTGGGGGGCCTACCAACGCTGCGTCTCCCGGTACGCGGCCGCCACTCGAGGACCTTTCCGCCCCAACGGCCGACAGTCCTGCGAGCTATGTGTCCTGCCCACTGCCACTTAAGGTTTGCAATTCTTTGGGCTATGTCGGCGACTCTAGTTCTTCTACGGATCTCTTCACTTCTGATGCGATCGCGTAGAGAAACCCCGAGCATAGCCCTCTCCATTGCCCTTTGAGTGACATTGAGCCTTCTGATGAGACTCATTGTAAACGGCCACGTCTCAGTTCCGTACGTCATCACTGGCAACACGCACGAATTGAAGACTTTCGTCTTAAGACACTGCGGTAGATTGGCCGAGAATATGCTGCGTAGCTTCCCGAACGCTGCCCAGCCGAGTTGGATTCGTCGATTTACCTCTTTCTGGAAGTTGGACTTACCGAGCTGGACTATTTGTCCCAGGTAAACATATTCGTCAACAACTTCCAGCGTAGAGCCGCCAACCTTCACAGGAGTGGGTACTACATGGGAATTCACCATAATTTTGGTCTTGTCCATGTTCATTTTAAGACCCACTTGTTGGGAAACTCTACAGAGGTCTTCGAGCATTGTGCCTAGATCTTCCACGGTCTCAGCCATGACCACGATATCATCGGCAAAACGAAGGTGAGTCATGTACTCGCCGTTTATGTTGATGCCGAGTCCTCTCCAGTCCAAAAGCTTAAATACATCCTCCAGCGCAGCTGTGAACAGCTTCGGCGATATAACGTCACCTTGTCTCACACCTCGCTAAAGTCGTATTGGTTTCGAGTTCTGGTCCTGAAGGCGGACTGACATAGTGGCGTTTCCGTACAATGACTTCAACACTTGGATGTACCGGTAGTCTATTTGGCACCTCTGGAGTGACCTAAGCACGGCCCAGGTCTCGACAGAATCGAAGGCTTTCTCATAGTCCACAAACGCCAAGCATAGTGGCAGATTATACTCCTCGGTCTTCTGTATAACCTGCCGCAGCGTATGAATGTGGTCTATGGTACTATAGCCTTTACGGAATCCGGCTTGTTCGGGAGGCTGGAAGTCGTCAAACCTGCGCGCGAGACGATTCGTGATGACTCTCGAGAACAGCTTGTATACATGACTCAGGAGCATGATGGGTCTGTAGTTCTTCAACTGGGCCCTGTCGCCCTTTTTGAAGAAAAGTGCCACCACACCCCCGTGCCATGCTTTAGGCGTAATGCCCTCGAGTATGATGGAGTTAAATAGCCTCTGCAGCGCTTTCCGGACTGGTAGTCCACCCGCTTTCAAAAGCTCAGCTGTAACTCCATCATCACCCGGTGCCTTGTTGTTTTTTAGCTGTTTGAGAGCCACACTAATCTCGTACAGGCTGACGTCCGGGATGTCTTCGGTGTAATGCCGGATCAATTTGGCTCTAGGGTCTGTAGCCTGAATGACAGGTGCCTGCGATGTTGTGTAAAGCTGTCCATAAAAGCGTTCAATCTCAGCCATAAGCTCAGGTCGAGACGTGACGACTCTGCCGTCCTCTGTCTTCAGCTTCATCAGCAGACTCTGACCGAGTGACAGATCTCTTGCTTGGAGCCCTTGTTCCGCTTGATGGCTTCTTTAATACGTTCTGTATTAAATCGGCGTATGTCGCGAGTCAGAGACTTCGAGATCTGTTTGTTGAGTCGCCGACGAGCATCTTCAGAGGACTGCAGACCCATCCCACGTCTTTCTTCCATCAGCTTAATTGTCGGCTCTGAGATCTTGCTCCTTTGCTTGGTACGGCTGGGTTTGAAAAACTTCGAACCCACCGTAAGGACAGTTTCCACAAACCTGTCATTATATGTGTCCACATCCGTGCAATCCTCCAGGCAAGCGAACCGATTCTGTAATTCGAGTTGAAAGCGCTCGGGGTTTTGGATCTGGATGGCTCCAGGACGGAGCGTTGACTTCATCAGTCGATACCTCTCAGCTTTTACATTAAGATTCAATGCGCCTCTCACCATTTGGTGATCGCTTCCCGTGTTGAACGTATTGATCACTGAGACTAAAGCGAGTCTTAGTCGACATGATGAAGTCAATCTCATTTTTTGTCACGCCATCCGGACTTTTCCAGGTCTATTTTCGATGCAGCAGTTCATCATATAGAGTCCCTCTCTCTCCATGTAATCGGCTAGCATTTGACCACGGTAATTCCGGATTCCAGCTCCAAATTGCCCCACTTTCAACTCACTATCGCCGCGCTTGCCTAGCTTTGCGTTGAAGTCTCCCATGACAACGGTGTAATGAGTCTTGGAAGCATGTATTGCCCGAGAAATGTCCTCATACATAGCTTCCACTTCCTCGTCGGAGTGTTTCGAGGTCGGAGCGTATACCTGTATGACCTTCAGCGAATACCGTTTGGTAATTCTGAGTATAAGGTACGCCACCCTATTCGACACACTTCCGATCTGTACAACGCTGTTCACAAGAGACTTGTGGACGATAAATCCGACACCACCTTGGGACAGGTCTTCGCCCTCCCGGAAATAGAGCAGGTTGCCGGATTTGAGAACCATCGTGTCCTCACCCTCTCTTCGGACTTCGGACAGTCCCACTATACTCCAGCGAATCCTGCTCAACTCCCTCTCGAGCTCCAGCAGCTTCTCCTCGGTCCGCAGTGTGCGCGCGTTATATGTGGCCAGGGCCAAGGTCGTCTGACGGGGGATCTCCGCCGCCCGGGGATTCTTTGCACCCCAGGGCCCAGTACCGCGCCGACGTCCGTCACCGCCGGCACGGCCTCCAGAGCCGCCGGGCACTTGGGGTCTTTGTTTAATGTTTGGGTTCATGGGGGGTTTTGGGCCATCTCCCACCACGCTGGCCCAGTGCGGGTTGGTGGGGAGCGCCAGAGCCTCGTCTGTTATAGAGCAGGGTGCACCGCGTGCAGGTGAGGTTGGCTTGGGTCCCGATAGGTGGTATTTGGAACCCCTTGCACCCCTAGATCTATGTTAAATATTATTTAACATAGATCTAGGGGTGCAAGGGGTAAAAGAAAAAATATTATTTGAGTTCCAACAACATAGACAATGGGAGGCAATAAACTTGAATATCTGTACTTAAATCTTAATAAACTTTAAAGAGTGTGTCAATACGAGTATTAACGCAAGAACTCTTGGTTTACTGGTTGCCAGTATTCAGTCGTAATGCCAACTAAACTTGATACAACGTGTTTCAAATGTTATAATTTTGACTTTGCATTCTCATTAAAAATGCTGAAAAATTCTAATCTACGAGTATACTAATATTATAAAGAGGAAAGATTAATTTGATTAACTGATTTGATACTTACTTACTAACATTATAAAGAGGAAAGATTTGATTGTTTGTTTGTTTGTATTGAATATTTTTCGAAACTACTGAACCTATACCTATAACTATTGCATAGAGTATACTCTATCGAACACAAAAAGAATTTTGAAAATCAGTCCACAATTTGCGGCGTAATCGCGTTACATACACACAAAAAAAAACATACGCATCGAATTGAGAGCCTTCTCATTTTTTGAAGTCGGTTAAAAAGACATTATGATACATGGCAGGATCGAACCCTGGACCTTCCGATTAGAAGGCCAGTGTCGAGTCCACAGCACCACCGACGTACAATACTCAAGCAACATTTGACTGCAAAAGTTTTGAGATAAAAAAAATAGAGAAAGATAAAATAGAATAGAGGAAAATAAAAATAGAAAAATAGAGACTAAAATAAAAAAAATACACGGCAACAGAAAATAAAAATATTAAACAAAAAATAAAAACAGACTTCAAAAACATTGAAAAGTTAACAATAATATAAGAATAGGTAGTTATAGACAATATCATACTTCTATATATTGGAGTCGGTGCTAAATTTTAAGACCATCGTTTGGCAACGACAAAAAAAACAGACGGGTCAAATTGACAACCTCATCTTTTTTTGAAGTCGGTTAAAAAGTCCAAAGAGAGGTTTGTGAAGACTTTTTTGCATCATGACAACGCATCACCTTACCAATCTTTGCGCAACGGTTTACTAATTAGTTTGTAGCGCAACAGTTTTTGAAGAGCACGGAGATTTAACTGTTGAGTCACCCACTTTATAGCCCCGATTTAGGTAAATGAGACATCTTTCTCTTCCCGAAAGTGATACTTGGACTTTGTGGAATTCATTTCGACAGTCTCGAGGACGCTCGGGAAGCTTTTGTAGCAGTGGTAGAGATCCTTGATAAGAAAAATTTCGCTAATGCTTTAATTCTTGATTTTGGCGAATAAACCGTTGTTCACAGACTAATGGACTCTCCAATATCCATACAACATTAAATTTTTAAAAAAATGTTATTTATAAACATCTTTCTCTATTTTTTTTTATCTCAAAACTTTTGCAGTCAAATGTTTAGGTGATTTGTGAGATCTGTATATATTTATCCATCTACAACATATAAATGTTGCTTGAGTATTGTACGTCGGTGGTGCTGTGGACTCGACACTGACCTTCTAATCGGAAGGTCCAGGGTTCGATCCTGCCATGTATCATAATGTCTCTTTAACCGACTTCAAAAAGGAGGAGGGTCTCAATTCGATGCGTATGTTTTTTTGTGTGTATGTAACGCGATTACGCCGCCAATTGTGGACTGATTTTCAAAATTCTTTTTGTGTTCGATAGAGTATACTCCAAGGGTGGTCCCGAAATTATCAAAATTAGGATCTGATGATAGGATCCCATTAAAATTGATGAAAACCCTTAAATTTTTAGGTGTGTCCAACGTGTTTTGTGTGTATGTTACGCGATTACTCCGCCAATTCTGGACCAATTTTCAAAATTCTTTTTGTATTCGATAGAGTATACTCCTGAGGTGGTCCCAAAATCACCAAAGTCAGGATCTTATGATGGAATCCTATGAAAATTGAGCGAAACCCTAATTTCTCAATTCACAAAAAAGATTTCATTCACTAAAAAGATAAAAATAAAAATTATTTTACAAATTTTAAGACTCATCTTAACGATGATCTCATCGTTTGGCACCGACTTCAATATAGAAGTGTGATGTTGTCTGTACCTATTTATATTATTTTTAACATTTCAGTGTTTTTGAAGTCGGTTTTTATTTTTTGTAAAATATTTTTTTCGAATTCCATAATTATGTACTTCTACGGTGAAGGAAAATATCGTATGGTAACCTGAATACATCTGCGAAGAAATTCTAAGGTGTATCTATGTGAAGTCGACCAATCCGCACTGGGCTAGCGTGGTTAACTAAGGCCTAAACACCCTAGCTTAGGGTAGACTCGAGCCCTCGATGGGAAGGTATATGAGCGGTGATGATGATGATGGTGACTCACTTAACACAAATGACTGATTTATATGGTGTACAAAGACAATTGTTTACTAAAAATTTGCGTTTGTCACTAATTGGTGGTACTAGTTTACCTTACTGACTTGAAGGAAAAATGATTTTTGCAGTCGGCATTAATAGTATTTGTTTACTATAGAAACCCTGTGTTTAGATAATCTTTGATGAAGAGATTAGATGTGTACCATTGTCATCAACATTTCAGCCAGCCACTCAAGAGATACTTACTTTTGGATATTGCTTATAGATCTAATCAATTATGATTGTATTATAATAAAAAAAGGGGAAAGAGGGTCAGGTATCTGGATATTAATGAGAATGAAATCCACTCATTCGCTTAAAAATACATACGTGGAAATGTTTCATTTTCTCCTACTACTCACATTATTTCGTGTTTATTTGGAAAATTTTAATGGATTTAGTCGAATAATTTGTTTTAAGACGTCATTTTATGTTAAATCTCTTATTCGTAACTGGTTGTCGTAATAGAAAAAATATTATTTGAGTTCCAACAACATACACAATGGGAGGCAATAAACTTGAATATCTGTACTTAAATCTTAATAAACTTTAAATAGTGTGTCAATACGAGTATTAACGCAAGAACTCTTGGTTTACTGGTTGCCAGTATTCAGTCGTAAGGCCAACTAAACTTGATACAACGTGTTTCAAATGTTATAATTTTGACTTTGCATTCTCATTAAAAATGCTGAAAAATTCTAATCTACGAGTATACTAATATTATAAAGAGGAAAGATTAATTTGATTAACTGATTTGATACTTACTTACTAACATTATAAAGAGGAAAGATTTGATTGTTTGTTTGTTTGTATTGAATATGTTTCGAAACTACTGAACCGATTTTGATGAAAGTTGGTGTAGGGATAGTTCGAGACCCGGGGAAGGACATAGGGTAATTTTCCTACGAGATAAACGATTCCCACGGGAAAACAAAAATAACGCGGGCGAAGTCGCGAGCGGAAAGCTAGTATGTATTAAAATCAATACAAGAATTTATACCACAGGGCAAGATTGGTCCTCTTTGTCTTCAACTTAACGCGTTGACGTCACGACCAGTTCAGCAACCGAGGACTTGCAACCCGAGGGAATTTTTTTTACAGCCACATTGCTATAATACAGTTAAGAAGAAATGTACTTAAAACTAGTCCTTATTAACAAAAGGCGGCCTTATTGCCAAAGTGGCAATTTCTAGCAGACAACCTAACACTAACAGAAGGTTTAATTTGAAACATAGACGACGGGACTGATAGTATTTCACTTCTGAGGTATTAATAAAATGCATATACTACATGTCATTAATAAACAAAGAAGCCTACAAAAAAATACTACATATACTACATACCCATCGTAAAGAAAGGAAAAAATTAAAATTCCAGCTGCTGAAAATGTTTTTTAATTGCTCGCTTAAATAAATAGAAAGATGGTGCACGCCTTATGGTCTCAGGTAAGGAATTCCAAAGTCTAATGGCTTTAACGGTAAAGGAGTTGTCATAAAACATAGAGGAGTGAGGTGGGAGTACGAGTATTATGCCGTTTGAGGAGCGATGGGCTCTGTTTATTATTAAGGAAACGGGATTTGAGATAGTGAGGAGCATACGGACTGGTAAGTATAGAAAAGGATATGGCAATCTCTCTGACGGCTTATATGGAGCCACTGAAGTTTGGAGCGATAATACGATATATGATCAATTTCGTATAGCCCAAAGATGAACCGTATGCAAATTTATTTTACTGAGTAACAGTTAGATCGGGATAACATGTAGTTCAAAATTTTAGGAAGTAGGGACTGGGCTAGCGAGATTTTCGTTTTGATCGGAAGCATGTTTTTTAGGCGTTTATGGAAACTATACGCACCAAACACTCTCTTGCTGATCTCTGACACCTGCCGGAACAAGCAGTTGTCAAAATAAACACCCAAATTCTTTACCTCTTTACTCAGACTATAGTCATCATCACAGCTCAAATACGTCCCCACCGAGGGGCACGAGCCTACCCTAACTAGTTATGTTAGGGCGATTAGGCCTTAGTCAAACCACGCTGGCCCAAAGCGGATTGGTTTACTTCACATACACCTTAATAGTGGTACCGTCTAAATTAATAGTAGGTAAGGACTTGAAGTCTATTCTAGAAATATACCAAGGACTCCCAATTATAATGCACTTAGTTTTTTTTTTCGGTTTGATTATGAGACCGTGACGATGGCTGCAGTCAGCAACGTGTTGTCAAGCAGCATTGATTGTTCCAATCGCCTTAGCTAAGTCGTCTTTTTTTTATTTGTCTAGCAAACTAAGTTTGTTTTATTGTTAACCAATTTTCACGATATCTGTAAATATGTCAAAATTGGATGTTGTAGATACGTAGTTATTAATTAACAGTGAATAAGATCTCAATGATTTTGGCTTAACAAGGTAAAAACAGAGCAGTACAGTTGGAGTTTCGCTCGGGTTAGATAAGCCTTCGGTGATGGCATATTATGTTCATCATGTAAATATTGAAGACGCAGACTCAATACTGCCAGAGATGTACTGATTTCAATGTTGTTTGACAAAGTGTTTCTTTAGTAAAATATCCAAATGACCACGTATATGCAATATATCTATTGATTGTCCATTGTGTTTTTGATTGTCCTTTTTTATGTATGTGCACCAACTTCTCTGCCATTTGTAGGCCGATTTTCAAAATTCTTTATGTAATCGAAAGAGTATACTTCCGAGGTGGTCCCATTGTCACCATGTCATGATGGAATCCCAGGCAAATCGAGGGAAAACCTCAAATTTCATAAGCACGTCCAGCGTGTTTCATGTTTTTTTCTTAAGTTATTTGTATTTGCGGCTGGTAGTCATCATGTTATATTACTGAGCTGATAAAAGGAAGGTTTCTGATACATTAGGAGTTCAGGAATAAACTTATATAAAAAGGTTAAAAAAAATTTTTACAAAAAAATAAAACCGACTTAAGATACACCAAAAAGTCATAAATAATATAAGAAAACATACAACATTTCAGTTTTATATTGAAGTCGGTGCCAAGCAATGATCACCTTGAAAGTTTAAAAATATATACGAACAATTAATATAGTTACTTAAAACTTGCCACCGACTTCAATATAAAACTGTGATGTTGTATGTTTTCTTATATTATTTATGACTTTTTAGTGTCTCTGAAGTCGGTTTTATTTTTTATGTATTCTTTTTTTAATGCGAATTATTAATAAAACATAATTTGATTATTTAGCTTGTATTTTTAGTAATAATCGAGGGGGACGTTATACATATTTGGAATATGAATGGTTTTTTGTGGTATTAGGATTTAACTAACAAAACTTGATAGTTATCAACCATCATTTTTGTATTAAAAAAAATAAACTCTAGTATCTGATGAGTTATGGGAGATCTAGAAGGACGTTAAACATATTTGGAATATTAATGTTTTTTGAGGTATTAGGATTTAACCAACAAAATATGATGGTTGTCAACCATCATATTTAAAAAACAAATGAAACTCCAGTATCTGATAAACTAACTTTGAGTTTATTTTACCATTTACACTTGACAATGTATTCATAATCTGTTGTCGTCTACGGTTGGTGCTCGTAGGCGCGTAGCTCGCGCGTAGTCGGCTACGCACACGTCATGCTAAATGAACATAAAACTAATTGCTACGAAACCATCTATGGAACAGACATAGACGAACTTCAACCAATTTCAATTTATAGAGTTAGCTTCGAGATAACATTTCGTATCAAAACTATTTGGTTTATTTGCTTTTTATTTTTCCTCATTTATGATGCTATTGTAGTAATTGATATATTGAATATTGCTGCAACATACATTGTTAAATTTTTATAGTAATTTGCTAATGTGGACTAGAAGACCAACGAGCGAGTTGTGGTAATGTTACAATAATATAGGTTAATAAAAATAAAAAAATAAAAATAAAACACTGTTGCCAATAATGTTTGATGAAATTTGTAAAAGGTACAGTTATTTTATTCATAATATTATATATTCTATTCGTATTTTTTGCTTTTCTAATAATACATCTCGAAGCTAAGCTCTGTGATACAGTTTAATAGAAACATTTAAGTGTGTATACATTTTAGTCCGAACGAGATAATCGAAAAATTTGATCGTATGACGTACAATTTAACATTAGGAACCGGTACATTTTTCTAGTAAAGTATTTTTAAAATAATTTAGTATTACAATACAGTTATTAGGAACTATAATAGACGTGAGTGCTACCTTTATAAACGTATAATTTTGCAACTAACATTCTTAGCTTAGGACAAGGAATTGCAGACATAGTAATACCTCTTAAACAACAAAATAAAGTATACAGACATACAAATAATAGAACTAAGAGCCAAAAACAATTGAACAAACAACATGCCCGTGGCAGTAGCGATACAACAGACTAATCCGAATTAATCTTAAATATTAAAATTTGTATTCGGAAAGTATAGTGAAACTCTAGATGCGATAATATTGAAATATACATAGGAACCATGATTCATTCCGCGGCTCTCGACCGCGGAGACACATCGCACTACCGACACGTCCATCTATACTAACTCAAGTTTACGACAATCCCGATACAAATCGATTTGAATAAATCACCCATACGGACCGCCGTACCGCCCGGTGGTGACGTCACGCGGTGGAGCTTAGGAGATAACGCGTCAACAAACTTTAGGAGCTATGTACTAAATATAATAAACTTCATTAACGCAGTAAACAAAATAATTGTGTTGCAGAACGCGCGCCGTCGCGAACTAGCGGCGCTCGCGGGCTATGCGCCCGGCTCTCTCAATATCACCTCCATGTGTTTAATATCATTATAGATTGTAAGAAAATTACATATATTTTTTATATCTTTTTTATCGTGAACTCATTGCAATAACAGTATTGAATTTTAATATGTGGAATCACATAACTTGAAAGTGTTCAGTTTTTTGATGGCGTACTGAATTAAATAATCGTCTCTTCAATAAAGTGTTTTAATAAGCATTTAGGTGTCTGCGGAGAGATAAAGATTGGCGCAACGCACCCGAGCGCCGACTCATTGCACATCTAGATATAAATAACAAGAACCGCCGGCTACCGGTGGAATAAAACATTGCACTTTTATAAAAAACAAACTCAATGTTGTAGTAGGATTCACTCGTAGATAAAATATTGTAGTACACTCCGCTAGATAAAATGTAAATATGTAAAATTTTTAAATAACGTGTTCTGTGCCATCGAAAATATAAGGGACTCCATGCACACGGCAAAGTGATGAACGTACACGCGGCGGCGGGCGCGGGCCCGCGCGCGCATGTACCCTCATGGCTTGCGTCTCAATTCACTTACGCCTCTACTAATAATCATTACAATATCAATAAAAATTCAAGAATCACACTTAGTTCCAAAATAAACTCACTTGTTTGCGAGGTAGGCTGAGCGCTAGCGCACAGCCCGAGTTTCGAGTTCGTTCGTTTTGGAAAAGTTGCTACGAATAATTATAATTAACTGTTACCGATAAGCCTACGCGGTGCGTCGCGTCTCCGCGGGCGGCGAGCGGACCCGAGCGCGGCGCGGCGGGCGCTCCCGAGGCGCCGCGACCCGCCGGAGATGACGACCGCTCTACTGCCTAAAATACGTACCTAACTTCGCTTCACGTTTAAAAAAATCATATACGTATATCACTATATATATCTTCATACATTTACGATGCATCAGGAACTTCTTACGAGAACGTATCTATGCCTAAAATTAGAACGATTATATGTATGTATTACATAGCTTTAAACAATAATTAAATCGTAATTATCAATATCGATAATATTATATGCCATAAAGATAGGAACTTGCTTTCCTGGGAGTTGATGGTGAGGGCGTAGTGCGGCGGAGCGGCCGCGTCTGGCGAGCCACGCAACGATAAACGTATTATAATAAAACCTGTCTAACGTATGATATGCAGTGCGGGCGCGCAGCGCGGCCGCCCGCCGCCGCCGCTGCCGCCCCCCAGTGCGCGGCGCGCGGCGCGGCCGGGCACGCCGGACGTGCGCCGGCTTCATTAACCTAGACTTAACGACTACAAGCTTTAAATATATAACTAGGAATGTGCCGCATCCGCGGCGACGATCAACGTAAAGAAGCGTTAAGAGCTAATAGTGAACTGCTGCGTTGTCGGACAACGAAGAGAGCGAGGGGCTCTAGTAGTAGTAACTATACATTTCGTGTAGGATTAGTGGCCCGCGCTCGCCAGCGGCAGTTCGCCGGGCGGCGGGAAGCGAGGCCCGGGCGCGCAGAAGTTGGCGTTGGGGTCCTTGGGCGCAGCGACGTCTTGCGCTTGCGCTGCACGCGCCGCCAGCAGCGTGATCTGGTTCACCACGTCCTCCATCTCGTGGGTCAGCTGCTCCGGCTGCGGAGGGGCGGGCAAGGACGGCGCCGCGTTCCGCATGTGGGCCTCGGTGTCTGCATGGCGGCGGAACTCCAGGGCGGTACGGAACCGCTCGTTGGGACAGGAGCGGCACTCCAGCGCTGGTTGCACGACCCGGATGACGCCACGCGCCGCCTCGCGACCCGCGTAGCACGAACGAGCCTGGTGAGTTTGGAGCGGCGCGGGCGAAGGGAACGCTACTTTGCAGTGCTTGCAGACGTAGCACAAATCGAAGTCCAACTCTTTGGCTCCCGGCGGTGGCTCGGTTGCTGGCGGTGGGAGGCGTAACGTGGACGCGCCGGGGTCTGCTGCGATATGTCGAATCTGCTCGAGCGTCGTGGCCGGCAGCTGGAGCACACTGGCGCCGTTACCCGTTTCAACGATTAGACCTTGCGGCTGAGGCTGGATCGGGTTGGGATTGCCACCTGTAACAATGATAAGTTAATATTAGTCAAGGCTAATAAAACCGATAACACACAACAATAAATGCACAGAAACAAGGACGATCCCTAAACACATGTCTTGCACCTAAAAGCTAAATATAGAATAGTTAGCCGTGTAATACTGGATACGTTTACAAAACTACACTAAGGAGGTGTGAACTCTTGTACAACACTCGAGCGCTTTAAAGGGGTTAATCCACTTATAGCGAGGGTCAGTCTGCAGCCGTGAACCGACCTTTCGTACACGGTACTGTTCAGTCGTCATGTTTTAACAAAACAAGGAATTTCCACAAATCTTAGTGTTAATATGCTTATGTAGAGTTTAGTGGTATTGTTAAAGTTGAAATATTTGGGCACAGGTCGTTATCAGAGAAACCTGTGTCGAATCTCACTCCATCTCAAAGCTCGGGGTCCAAATAGGGAGGCCATTGTTCAGGAGTTAGCACCAGATACCGCTGTTTACCTCACGGCAGCCGATTGTACATGCGTGATGCGTTTCTAACGAGCCCCGGTCGCCTCTGTAATTGATTCGGACCCCGTTTTATGCGCCTTATATTCACGAATGCATAATACATAGCTTTCCACTCACTGTTCATTTTGTGCTACGAGTAAACTCTAGTGCAACGTTAAAGAATAATGATTGCGAAGCTTGCGTAGTGAGAAAACTTTGTATCTTTTTTATTGAGAGAATTGGGATGATGACTGAATTCTAATTTTCACGTCTCGTCATAAAATATTAAAATATGTACCGTAGAAAAAGATGCAATCATGTGAAATTAGAATTAAAATCGGCTTAGAAATACATTAGATAAAGCATTTTAAGCTGTTAATTTGGAAGCGATTAGACAGAGAGATCCGACATGAACCGTGACGTCATTTTTTAGTACGGCCATAATATAAACTCTATGTCAATTGTCGTTTTGCTAGAAAGAGATGAAGAAAAATCTTTAATACCTTATGCCTAAATTTATTTTTTCCCGACATCTTCAACAAATATCGTTAATATACACAGAAATAAATACAAAAACTTAACAAATTATATACTAAAACCTTCCTCGAAAATCACGCTATCGAGTGGTGAAAACCGCTTGAAAATGGGTGCATTAGTTTTTGAGTTTATCGCGAACAGACACACAGACAGACGCGGCGGAAAACTTTGTTTTATAATATGTAAGGATACTCGTAAATACTATGTACACGTTGCTACTATAATACATATCGGTTACATTATGATCCACCTGAAAAAAAAACAGTTCCTTTTTCAATGACAATGCTTTTTCATTACTCATACTCTGAAAGTAGGTCTGAAGTTGCCTGAGGAGCGGGTTGAAAGTAATACTTTTCAGCCTTTCAACTGACAGCTGGAGAATCACTTTCAACTGACAGCTGCTGTCAAATTAAAAAAAACTAGTTCTTTTTCACATTTTTATTGAACCATGTTCCGACTTTCTATACAGCCACACAATTACAGCGCGGTGTAAAATTGAAATAACATAATGTTAAGTATTTAAAGAATATATTTTTTAAATAACTGTATATTAATTTATTTTCAACTATTTCTTTAAATTAACATAGATTTGGGCAAAATATTTACCATTTTTTAAAATTTAAAAATAAAAATAATGGCTGAATAGCTGGCCGGCCACAGAAAAAAAACAAAATAAGCGGGAAAGCGGCAATGCGATCTTCATTTGTTTTTTCCATTTGTAAAGTTTTGTTAATACTTTCGTATAGCAGAGATTTGTATTAACTGTTAATTATATTTGTATAACATTGTGTAAATAATGAACACAATGAGTTTATCTGATTCAGGTATGGAGTTAACGCCTGATTTTATAAGAGAAAGCGGGCTAAAGCAGAAGTTGTTGATTTATGTAAAATAAAATTAATACGTTTTTTCTTTAGCTAATTCATTGTTTATTTTTACTTTTCTTGTATTCGTAATGAAAAGCACAGTGTTTACCTCGGGTTAAAGACTTATTTAGTCCCTCGAACTATTGGTGCCCTCGCTACGCTCGGGCGCCAAACACCGTCTCGGGACTAAATAAGTTACTTTCACCCCTGGGGTAACAATGTACTATTTCATGGCAGTTGTACGTCTTAATTTGTGATCGGTTGCTACTAAGAAACCTTTAGTGGTACTTAAGAAAATGAAAACTTCTTTAGTGTCTATTGCAAAATATAAAAATGTTAATTACGTTAAATTACAGGCGTAATAAAGTGAAATTATGTTTGATTAAGGAAATGTAAAGAAACTATTATCATTTAAACATTTTCCAACATAGACGCTTTCTGACATAAATAATATTTGGGTCCTTGCCATTGTTCTTTGTACAAAAAATAGTAATGCAGCGACTTGGCCATAGTTTCAGATTCCCTGAAGATAAATTTGAAAAAACACCGTCCGATAATAAATATTTACCACTGCTATAGTTTGCAGAAATCATTCTGGAGTGAAATCAGGAAGGAAGTGTTATATAGAGATTTACAACAATTGTTTACATCCCGCATCCATCATCTTCTTGTTCCATCAACTATCAACAACCGACATTATTTTTATTCTAGGGTAAAAGTTGAGTAATTATTATGGGCAAAATAAGAGTGTTGTGACACGAGTGTTTTAATATAACAGTTGTCTACAGTTTTAGACACGATTTTTTATGTACATTATTAACATTTATTTTGAATAAAGAGTTGAAAAAAAATCTACACTCATACAATACCTAGGCAGTGTTCTAATGGAAATAATCAACTAATAAAGCGCTTGATAATAAGTTTACGTCATATTATAAAGTAATCTCGCCAAAATAATAATATAATGCTAACATTACGCCGCGCATAATTCAGCGCGCGTCCCGTACCAGACAATGCTAACAACTTGCAAATATTGAACCAAAACCTTGTTGCTCATAGCGCTCGGCACCATTCAAACCTTGACAATGATATTTTATCTGTGTTTAAATAGTCAAAACTTAATTATGTTAAAGGGTCTTAATGGCTTAAAGGACATTGTCACGAAGCAAGAAAAAAAATAGTACTATGATGAAAAATGATATTTTATATGATTTTATAACATAGTTTCCTTAGCAAAAATAATATTTTAAAATAAAAAAAATATATAAAAAACGATTGTATTGAAAATATGTCATTACTCTATTTTGAGTTAATGGTTAGGATTTTACTATATGAGTGTAGACAATACACCTTTTTTATCACATGATTAGTTGACGCTAGTAAGATAATGGTATCTGCGAGCAGCGGCTTACATATAAGCTAGTAAGCCAACCTAGAGTTATCTCGGGCGCGGATCGTGCCCAGAAGGTCCATTCCACACATTCATTCGATCAATGATTTGAATGATTCGACAAATCGGACCTTTACATATTGCACTTCATCGCACATTTGAGAGACAATCTAATGAGGTTCCATTGGTGGATCGCATCGGTTCAGTTTTGGTTAGATCATGGCTTATTAGAGGAACTGACCCTCTGCGCGATAGGGAACGGAGCCTTCAATCAAACGCTTAAGTCTGGCTTGATTGGCTGGCCGTGGTCTGCTTAATAAGGGCTTGGATATACGCAAACATGCTAATGATAAGAATATTTCCATACATCATATAAATCATTGCTAGCACAAGAACAGGTCACTGTGCTTACAAATATACGACTGTGACCCAAAATCTGTTAATATCAAGAACATCTCGGGACTTTACTTTGTGTTCGCTCCTCAATGTATTGGAAGTAAATAAGGCGAATTTGGAGTGCTTATCACCTCTACATGAGTTTTAGTTGCGATTTTTGTCGGGCATATGGTTTAATCTAAAACCCCAACCTCAAACTATCAGGTTTCAATACACAGAGGTTTTATGTGTTCACTCAGTATATTTAGTTAGTTTTTCTTTTTGTAATACTTAATAGGATATGTATGACCATCATGCCTACTTAACTATTCTCCAAATCGCATGTAAAAACCTTTTAAAAGCTATAATTATCTTATCGTAATAAATATCGGAAATCGATTCCTTAACGGCCTAGAATATTCTATAAGTGGCGTGAATGTATAATTCTACTGCAAGTATTTATCAGGCGTCGTCGGCAAAGCCAGCGACGGCCCTGACGTTAATTCCCAACCCTTTCTGCCAATTAGTATCAAAATAACCACACTATTGTGCCACGAGTAGCACCTAACCGCTCAAAATCTACTATCGATGTTCGACTCTATTTCAATCGTGTGAAGGTACAGTTTATCCCAGCCGCTTTCAGAACAGGTCGGTCACTTCGCCCACTAGCCAGGTTTAAGTCAAAGGGCTTCTTAATCCGGCCTTGTAGGTCGTTACGCGTTATTATAACACGGACGCGGAGTCGGCTATTTCTTCGCTCATTTACATCTCATTAGCGTTATATTGGACAGTGAGCGTTTTGTTTTGGGTTTCAGCAAGATTTGTATGGCTGAGTCACGTCTTATCTGGACATTTTTGCTATCTGAAGGACAACACTTTACAAGGAAATTATATCGTCATGTTATTATGAAAGTAAGAAAATAAATACACAGGGAACAAACATGCAAGGAAATATGGTCATCTATAGAAGCTTTACTTTCACTTATACAAATTTCCGTAGCTTCATAAAATGCATTTGCGTTTTAGTGAGAACAGATTTTTTTTTTCAAATTTTAGGCAAGTAGAAGCAGGCAGGGCAAACTGTCGGTTACGGGCAGCGTAGGACTGATCGGTTTGGAGATCCTTGGGGGAGATCCATGTCTAATACATTCACATCTTTTCAAAAACATTGATGACGTATAGAAGCTAAGTCTAGTGTTCATAAAAAAGTTTATTTTATACGACATAGTTGGCAAACAAGCAGACTGCCCACCTGATAGCAAGTGGCTACAGTCGCCTATAGTACTAATATGTGGTTAGTACTATAGGCATCCTGTAGGACTGCAAATATAACTCTAACAAGGACCCCAATGCACGCTGCTAACTTGTGACTTGTGATACAACATGTCAAGCAGCGTTGCCAACTCGGATTTTGAAAAATACGTAGGCCGGATTAGAAAATTACGTAGAAATAGTAAAATTTTCATATGAAAAATTTGTAGATCTACGTTGGTACTTTTTTTCGAGTAGAATAAAAAGGGTAGGATAAATGTAGGCACTTATATATCGTGAAACAATTTAAAAAATCACTTTAAAAAATCTACCACCGCGTTCGGAATGTGGCTTTTACAGAGAACTGTGCAGTTTCTCTTTTCAAAAAGTATGTGTACAATGTTATTTATAAGTAATTAAAATGAGCTAAAACTAAAATATTCTTTTTCTCAAAAAAAACTTAGGCAATAAATTCTTAAAATATGTAGATCTATGTAAAGGTTTTCAGTTCAGATATAAAAATACGTGGATCTACGCAAAAAGAAATAGAGTTGGCAATACTGATGTCAAGTCACAGAGTCCAGAAATTTCACTGCCGGAACACAGCACTGCAGAGAATGCTGCTTAACAGACGCACGAAGTACTGAATCTCCCTCTGGTATTTACGTTCCGACTTTAAAAAATAAAAACAAATAATTTAACTTGACGTGGATGTTTTAATAGAAAATAAAATTAAATAGAAAAGCAAAAATATTCAAATTTTAAATTCAATAAAAAAGAGATTCGAATCAAGTGTGAATATTTTTTAAATATTACCTATTCAATAATGTAACATCTTGTACTCTCACAGCATCCTGAATTCCTAATGAAACATTCCATCTAAAGTGTTCAACGCGTTCAATCTATTGTCACTAGCGCTCCCTTCCTCAACAGTTGGTTTAGTTTGAGCCGACTTATATTAACTACATCAATTACTCGGTTTCCCTATTCGGTAGCCCTTAGGCTCGAGATGGGATGATACGAGTCGCCAGTGATGGATGGTAATTAAACTAGATCGTCAGGCTGACCTTGTTTGCTCCTTAAGGAGGCGCTTATGTCAATTTGATGAGAGATTCGCTGGATTATCGTTAGTGACTGCTACATGCAAGGATATCCCGGGACTATCTTAACATTGCGTTTCGTTTAGCCGTCGACGCGTGTTTTTTGTAAGTGGTTTGTACCGGAGATGTTTTGTAATAAAAGTGTTCCTATCTTATGGCTTTTAAACATACATTTCTAACATTCCTCGTATATCATGTTCAATCAGTAAAAGCCATAGATTTTTAAAATAATTATCATTGTGTTAATTAAATTAATTATTAGAAATAAAACGTGCAAAGGTAGATAGATATATTTTTGGGACATTCTTACGATAAAATCGATACAACGATAATTATGATGGATGTTTTCGATTACAATTTCATCTCAAGAATATCGGCACTGCATAATAAAACTTGGATAGGAATAATTAGGCAAGTAAGTAATTAAGTGCCGAATATTCTTTTGTCCACTGAGAACAACTAACAACAATTTAAAGCAATAAATGCTTCAAATTATTGTTCGTTTATTATTCATAAATATTCTTGACTTTGTTAAAATAACAGCAGACATATTATATTTAAATCCTCAAGGCATTTTTATACGAGTACGTTATAATATATTAAATCTTTGATTTCTTAAGCCTCGCATAAATGAATTCGCTTCTTTTTGATATCAGATTTGACTTGATTATTGTTTGTGACACCAGTTTATGTGGTTGTTTTTGTTTGTTCAGTTCTGTTTATGACAAATGATGGCATGTGCTGCGCTGTTAACGTATTATGCGCAGAAATTTGTAGGTAATATGTGAGATGGTGACAGCCTACACATGAATGGCAGAGAAAGAAGAGGTACCTAAAGTTTTATTTTTTACAGTCGGCAATGTGAATACTTTTTACAACATTACCAACAAATTTATTTTTGGTTGATTATAAAGAGATTGAAAAATATAGGTACGTCTCTGATTGGAAGATACATTTTCCCAACTGAATATTATAAAAAGCACTACACAAACACGAATCAACTAAAGTTACAAGAAGAAGTAAACCAACTATTATTTTTAATTTGGTTCATCCATAACAATTTTTGTTAGTAAGAAAGATTCCGGACATATTCCCGGCAATTTTTTTTATATTTTAATATTCTTTTTTTTTATCTCTTTTTATATAGGTACCTACTATATTTATTATTCAGTGATATACTTTTTCAATAATTCAATTTAATTTGGTTTGATTTAATTTAATCTGGTTAATTTAATTTCATTTATTTAATTTGTTTTTATTTCATTTGATTTTATTTAATTCTTATCTTATTTGACCTTTGCTTTATTTTTTCATTTTAATTATTTTGACATAGTTATTGTAATACGCGTAGATACTCATGTTTGACATTCAAATGACCTTTTATTTTTAATCAATGTGACAATTTCTTTGCGAATGCCATATCTATTATAGGTTTATACATCGGTTATGCGTCCCTCAAACAATCTCAAAATAAATAAATAAATATTTAAGTCAATTTCCATACAATTTGGTATCACCATATCAATCTCTGGTGCATTATGAGCCGAGCGTATTCCACGCTCGTCCGGGACACTTGGGACTCGACAGTCGGGACAGCGGGAAGACGAGACGACCCTCCTGTCAGTGTAGTCAGCAATTAGACTAGCGCTCCAACAAACCTGCGTTTGCTTGGCTACATTCATCTTTGAATAATAATACGAACTTACATTAAAATGTTTACTACGAGTATTTTTCTATACCTACAAACATAAAGATTTCACCGAAAACCCAACGATTTCTTTCTTAGTTAAATTAGAACTGCTTGGGGAGTGAAAGTTCGATTGTGTTATAGTGAAATTAGGTACGGAAAAAATGCATTCTACATTTGCTAAATATGGTGATTTTAATCATATACTATCAAGTGGGCAGTCTGCTTGTTTATTCACTTTGTATGAAGAATAAAATATGTAGACCTAATTCCCTATTCCATGCAATTTTCCTTTGCTCATACGATATAAGGCCGGGGTGACAACTTTTGGCTTAAAATTTTTCACCTTATTAAGCAATCAATTTATTTGTAGCTGAAGTGCAAAGAGTCTTGGCAAATTCCTCGTCATCTTTATGTAAGTCCCGGCCCGTAAGTAGGTGAAACCCTAGGTGTCGGACGGTTACCAGCGCACGCGACGCGTAATATCGCCAATCGGCTTTGTAGCGCGCTTACTTGCCGTAATCGAATTACGTACATGCTGCACCCGTATTACACGACTCGGGACATCTCTGATTTTTATAGACACCTAACTACATGACTTAAGCGTTGAAAACTTTCACGTTGATAATTGTTCACTGTGATGATTGTTTAAGTTCGTAATTATAAGCGGATAGTGGTAAGAAATGTAACGTGAGATTTTTGGGGAAAATATTATTATAGTAATGATTGGTGTACACCTGACCAATATATCAAATTGATTGTGATGATGCCAGTGTTGGCTATGCATTTGTGATCTCAGTGATTGTAGAAAGAAACAGTGGGAATTCTGCTGCGTTTTTAATCTTATAGTTATTCGTACTAAACTGGAATGGTAGAAAAAATATAGTTTGATCTAGTTTCTTGTAAAAAACAGGTAAGTATCGGTTTAGGAGTCCACATATCATATTCCGAAGATTAACCAAATATTTTGCCAATTTCGATATTCGGCAGTTTCGGGCTGTCTACAGCTATTTGTGGCTGTGATTACAATTGCCGAAAACAATCGTTAAGTATTCGCCTCACAATGCAATAATTTGGAGGGAAAAAGTGTGACAGATTGAGTTCAGCCATAACGAGAAACGGAGGAAATACCATTTCACTCCAGGAGCTATTCCAGCCGCCATTAACCAATAATGCCATCGAATATTATATCCATCATGCTAACGCCCGAACCTCCATTATCGCCGCTTCCTCCCATTCCCGCCGGAAATCTCACCGCATTCAAATATTTAATTACTTTAGCTCTCGATCGTTTATAAATTCGAGCGGGAGTGCTATCATAAAACGCGCTAATGCCTTATAATTAAAATATTCTCAACAAGCCGTGGCGTAATGGCACCTCCGGCGACGGTCTCCTTCGTCGGAAAAAACGCATAAAAAATTACATTCACCCTAGAGGACTCACCCCTTGTGTCGGGAAAATCGATTAAAAAGAGGAGTCGCGGGGTGAAGTGGCGGGTGGAGGGGGCGGGAGTTTAATATGTACGAAAAAATGCACGACGCCGCGGGAGCGAGGGAGAGACCCAAGGAGAACCCGAGACTTGCCTTCAATTTTTATAATTACGTTCATACGTGAGCGCCCGCGCCCGCCCGATTACTTATTTAGGATAGTTTTCATCTCGCCGTACTCTCGAATTACATTCAAAATTTAAAACAATGAAACGAAACTAACTTCCATCTACGTTACGTCGGCGAGCCCGCTTTGTTCTTAACGACTTATCACTACGGCCGCGGATAAATAAGACGCATTACAAATGGGTTCCACGAAATCAATTTCCATCGATGCCGCAGCTCCGAACTTTTCCACACACGCGGCAATCAAGAAAAGGAGGAGGCAATAAGAACGGGATAACCGACTGGAGGACGTTATCTCCCGAGACGGTTTGCAAATGAGCGCGACCCACACGCCCGCGGCGACACACACATACGCTAATCTAGCGTCCACACATGCGTATGTACATTTTATAAATAGATATCGCTTTTTTTATCCGGGTACAAGAATAGGGGGTTGCCACCCGGAGGAGGGGGCCCCGCGGGGGACGTGTTGGATTTCAGATTGCTACGAACTGCAAAAATGAGGGATGAAAGAAATATAGCTTAAAACGCAGATATTTCTCGGCGTCTTAAGGTGGAGGGCGGGGGTGCGGAAGGGAGTGTGTGGAACAAAGTACAGTGGCGATATTGAGGCAAAATGAAACGGTAAACGAACCGTGCGCGTCCGATCTAATGCGAATTTATAATTTGGACATTGCCCCGCCGGCGCTCTTTGAACTCCGGCTTGGGGTGGACCTCCAAGGTGAATTTACAAAGAGCGCGGATGTGATTTATATGCGGGGGAGATGACTGTGTGCGCTGACCATTCATTTCTGTTAGAGGTTTTTTCCATTAAGCTTTTAGTTCGTTAATAGGATCGTGCGCCGGTCGTTTTGGCACAACGAGCGGTGTTTAGGCGTATCCTCATTGCGCAGGTTAACGCGTGTGTCCGCCGACCTAATTGCCGTCGTCGTCGTCGCGTCTAATCGGGATATGCGCCACGCTATAATTGCGACAGATTAGCCGCGCGGTGGCGACATTCCCGCGGAGCCGCTCGCCGGCGGTTACCCGCCCCGCAGCCCATTAGACGGAAAAGGAGATGTCCCCGGTCTATAAATACGTTACAGATGCACTGCGCTCGATCACCATACAATGCGACCTGATTTGTATAATGTCACCGCTCATACCGCGGACTCGTCAAGCCGTGTGCTTCGGTAGGTAAATAAAAATACGTAATGTCTCATGTCGCGCATGTTGAGTACGCCGTCACTTTTTTATGGGCCTCGTGAGTCAGTGGCAGGAATGCCGAGTCTGCGGCTCCATGCAACCGACTTTATTAGCTCAACTAAATGCGACAATTGCAAGACTCGCTAATTCGTTAATGAGTTATGTAGGTGTAGCGCGGGCGAAGCGAACGCTTACCGGCCGACACGCATTAGTTAACTAGATAAAAAGTTTGCGAACGACATGACGCAACCGTCGTATTCGTATTAGTTAAATAGCACCGCTGCCAATAGATTTACCGCGCGTACGTGCCGTCTCCTTATCTATACAGAGAAACAAAACGACGCTGGCTAAGCGAGAAAGTGAAAATTGCGTACGTGAACTGGAAGAAAAAATATTAAAAATTAATCAAGAGCCCAGGGCGGGGAGCGCTAGGGAGCACATGTGTCGACAAAAAAGCGTCTCCCTCGGCCGGCACGTGCGTGGAACCGTTACGGCCCCGGCCGGAGTCGAGTTAAAAGTTCCTCCGGACAAACAGAGGATTTGTCACAATTACGGCAGGCCGGTCCTGGCGCCGGAGCGCCCCACTTGATTAAAACCTAAATCACGTGACGTGTTTACAGCCGCGCCGGAGGTGTTTTCAATTTGCCCACTTCTACAGTCGCCATTGGCGTTCCGGACACGTCCATACGCACCTATCCGGGGGCCGGACAGCGTTTAGAATTTGCTGCGAATTAAATTATTGACGATCTAATTGAGCCGGCCGCTCGCAGCGCGCCACCCGCCGGTCACGTCTGTTAATTATTTTTAAATGTCGCGCCCGAAATCCGCCGTAGATTGCTACGGCCCGCCGTTTCGCTACGGTAGCATTCGCCCATAAAAAGCGCAGTGAAAAGAGGAGATTAACATTTGAATTAATCGGGAGATTAAACATAATGAAAGAAAATCTCATTACGGCCCGTATAATGGCGGTGAGAAATATCGCCTCGCGAACGGAAAGGAAAAACCGGCGATGTGAAAGAAAAGGCGCTCCAAGAAAATTAAAAGCTCGAACGAAATTAAAAAATGTTAAAAAAGTGTAATCGACGCCGGGGCGCGATTAAGGGGGGAGGCAGGCGGTTTTCACAGCGAGTCTTCAATTAAACGAACGGCTATGAAGTCTCATTGTAATTAGATTCTCTCCTCTTAAATCACAGCTCGTCCGAGACGGCTTGTTTAATTTGTAATCGAGACTTGTTAGCGCCTACTTTTAATTTCGTTTTGTCGTTTGCTCGCTGACACTCTAGACTGCTTTATAAAAAAATGAGTTATCGATTTCTTGCCATTTTCCTCCAGTTGCCGCACGACCCCATAACCATATCGGATACCCGACAGTATTAAGTTTGATTTGATTATTGCGTTCGTCAAACTTTGTATTTTAGTTTTGAATCTCACTAATTGTATGTAAAGCACGGTGATGAAAAGAGACTGGACTAAATTGAAAAGCTGCGGAGGTTCTGTAAGGCTTCAGAATCATTTTTAATTATTTCATTTCCTTCGTTATGATATTGTAATCAATCAAAATATAATATTCTTTATTGAAATATGACTTGATAGAAAGCTCATTTGAATCGTCAAAATTTTTTACCTATCACTCATTCACGCACGACATCTTCAATGGGCGCAAGAAATAGTCAGCTTTATCAGAAGTAAGAACATTTACAATAAATTTTGTCGTTATAATAAACAGCAATATTGTTTACATAATTAGCTATACCCAACAACATTTTTAATTTAATGTCAGTAAAAAGGCTTATTACAGTGTTAAAGATTTTTTGAATGATAGGGGAGCGTGGCGGTAAAAGAAATGAATTGCTCGTTCTCTGAATAGTTTTGTAATATTCACAATTTGTAAGACATTTGGCGATTTTTAAAGAGTTTTGGCACATGAGTATCTTGCCCGATTCTTCTCATGTTAGCCCCTACATTCGGAATCAGGTCGCTCTTGACGATTACATGCGCGGCACCAACTCCGCGGATGTACTTGCCACTAGCGCACGGGTTATCTTGAGTTTGGTAGAATATTTTTTATATTTCATTAATTTTGTAAAATTGACGATTTTAAGTGCCCGCAAGGGCCTATGAAATAAAGTACTTTTAATTTTGATTTTGATGTCAACGAATAATATCTACAAATATAATTTAATGTCTCACAGGAACCATGTGTACTTACTATAGGTTGTTACCACTTACCATCAGGTGGGTATTATGCTTGTTTGCCAACTTAGTTATATAAAAAATAACACCGAAGCCATTAACATGATTCAAATAATCGTCAACTTTATAATAACCTTTACTCAACCAAGCCTTTTTATATGTGCTTCAAAGTTATCAAAAGGCAAATCATTGACACTGAACTTTGTCGAAAAAATTACACATTTCCCCATACACGAGCTACTAGTGATTTGAGGTCTGTACGTTGGCACGGCATTTTTATATCTTGTGTTTAATCTTTGTATTTGGAAATTAGTGTTTTTATAGCCACAAATCAAATTTTCATAAATGTACTATCCGGCTAAAGTCAATTATATTAATTTCTCTAAATAAATCTCATAGACATCTCTTAGATTGTTTTTACAGATGGTAAAATTCTTGGAAATGTACTAAGTATAAATATAATTATTTATTCATCTATCATTGGTGTTCATAAACATCTTGTCTACGTGTTATAATTTAAAGCGAAGTTATTTATTTTCTATATATTTATTAAATTAAAATAAAAACTTAATCGCAGGTATATATTATATTAAAAAGAGGGCAACATCAGCCGCATATTTGGCGTTTGGTTTTTGCTCATAATTTTAATAGTTGCCCCGCGACGACATCTTGCCGTGGAAGTTCGGCGTTTGTCACGAATCCGACATGGATTTAGAGAATTAGTGTGAAAATTATATTTCAGGTTATTGGCATGAAAACGTTTATTGAATTGACAATTCTATCTGTCACGCTTATTTCATGCACCCGCTGTTAAGCTAAATGTACATTCGTTTTAGGTGTTAAAACGCACCTAAAGTTGAATAATTTCATGGGAAATTCCATTTCTCCTCGATTGTGTCGCATTATTCGTAGTTTGTCATAACTTAAAAGTAAGTCGCTCGATTCAATTTGTAGTGAAATTGTACTGGGATTATCTGGTTTGCTGATGAAACTGTAACTGTAACTAACCTAAAATTTTGTTAGGTTTATGTATCGAAGTTGTTTGACTCTAAAGATGTTTGACTCTAAAGATAAGGTTTATGTATCGAAGTTGTTTGACTCTAAAGATGTTTGACTCTAAAGATAAGGTTTATGTATCGAAGTTGTTTGACTCTAAAGATTCTATATCTTCATACACGAAACCGTATTAATGTGTGCCTAAGCGTACTCATTACCATTTAATACTTCTAATAACAACATATTTATTTATTAAATTCCAAAAGCCAATTCGGCAACGTTAACTTCGCAAGTGAAACAAGAAATGTCTGTGTCAAGCATACAACGACAAGCACAATCAAACAATTCATTTACTATTTCCCACGACCGACCATCGACGAGAATAATAACACAATTATAACACTTCAAAGTTTCAACCTCAAAGAAAAGGCGAAGTTAACACCAACCCTCCAATGTCGGGTGTCCGATGCCCAAATAATTAATTCCCGGTGTCCGGGCGGCCGGGCGTAATTAAACATCTCGCCTTGTAATTACCCACAGAGAAGTGTCGGAGTTTGTCGGAAACTCCCGGAAATTGCCCGAGTTTCCCAAAGTGGTCAGGCTAGACCAATTAACGCCGCCCCTAAGGAGGGCGATTAAGCAATTAATGCAGATGGGCGGGCTGACAGTGCCGTTTAAACTTCGCTCACATTTTCCTGGTGGCCGCACCAGAGGTTTACCGCTAAATCCCGGGATTAGAACGTTTTTGATGTTGAGTTTTGAGTTTATCGCTGAGGGTTTCTTTAATTATAATCAAAGCTTTATGGCTCGTGAAATTTCAATTATGCAAAAATATTTTTTGCTGATGTTCTGGAATTTTCATTTTAAGATACGATACCTTCACATTATTATTTATGTTAAGTAATGTAAGTGTAATGATTAACGGTGTCGTGTTATAAAAGAGGAATTCGGAGAAGGCGGGTATAATTAGTTGCCGAAAACAAAACAAAACGATGTTCAACTGACATCAATTTGTTAACACCCGTTAACATCGTGACCCCGAGCCCCAAATCCCTTTATAATAATTAACCAGAAACCTCAGCAGCTAATGACAGAGCGCCCCAAGGGTTGAGCCATTAATTAAGAGAAATCTCCGGAATCTTCTTACAAACAAAGTATCGCCCCACAACCCTTCCTTCCTTATTAAAGTCAGACTTAATTCAATAAAGCGGTGTAAACTGCGCAAACAGACGGCTGAGAAAGGGTTAATTTGCATGTCGGTGTTTGCAGGGTTAACCGCCGCTTCGTTAGGGAGGAGCAATTAACAGTGAACGAGGGAGGGTTAAGGAAAACTCCATGGGAAAGTTGGAGTAGGTCAGTTCTGATGTTTCGTTTGTAGCCCTGTTATTAAATCAAATGCCAGAAGGTAAACAAAGCGGATACTTTAAAATCGTAATATGTAATTAGACACGGACAGAAGGAAGTTGAAAAAGTTTACAAAAAAAGAACGTAGGAACATTTATCAGAAAAACAAATGAATGAAGAAATGTTTCCGAAACACGCGCGTGGGCGTTCCTCATGCATTCATAATCCACTAATTTGTTGTTTGAAACGGGTAAATTACAGGCTACCAATTATATTAGTATTAATGAGAACATCCCACTGTTTCTTTTACATGTCATTGTTTGAGGTGGAGGTGAAGCTATTTCTGTGACTTATAATTTCGGGTTAAAGGGATTTCGACTCTTTTCAATATTTGATTCGAGGATGTTATACCTCAAATTACTGATCCTCCGATTTTAGTTTAATAGGCGCCTTTCCTTCAAATTGCTCTTTGTCAATTTACCGTTTAACCTTGGTGGTTGAACCAGCAATCAGTATTTTGGTAAATTTGGTATTGTCAAACAATTTATTTAAACGATCGTTTGACGTACTAAGTGCTGTCACAATTCTCATTACCTTTAGCTTAAACTTTCCCTGTATCGCGATCCAATATTCAATTATATTTAATGTATTAATATTATTACAAATTCAATTTAAGATAAGAATTTTATTAAGTTCAAATACTAAAATATTTTTTGGTAATAATTTGTAGTTTTGATTTTAAACAAGCATCCATAAAAATACATGTACTACTAAGTAAGATCGCTAGATTAGGTAAGACAATATCGAATGCTTTTAATAATTCTGAATTTAAGGATCGTAATAATTTATTGTTACTATAACAAAAAAAAAAAAAGAAAAAACAAAAACTTTATAAAATTCAATTGATCGTTTATGTAATCCAGAAAATATACCTACTTAAGTCCAGTCATTTCAACAATGTTCGATTTACCTGAAGCACTTAGATCTACGATAGCCCCTGGATCTACTGAATGTTGTTAATTACCACCGTTTACATTTCTAAAAGGTAACGATGCGTGTAATTTGAATTTACAATTACAATGAGTTCGACGATAATTACACCCATACGTGTTTCGTTTCACGAACAATTTAATAGACATGTTTACTTTGAAACACCTTGTTTAAAATTATGACGCCTCCGCCTCTAATTAATGTAGCTGTTAGAGACCGTCATTTATGATTATCATCTTGATTTCAATCGGTGTTAAAATATTGGTACAACTTTATAACGCGGGAAAATACAGTTGTGTTATGACTTATGGTGAATCTTTTTCATTTCTGACTCGAAGTGTTATTTGGTCACAAGTGGAGCTAGTTAAACTAAGTCGTAGTTTTGATTGCTGTGTCAACTTACGTTTCATAATTTGAGTTCCGTACTTCGGTGAAAAATTATAAAAGGGACCTTTGATTATTTTGTTGTCTTTCTGTCTATTTGTATGTTAAGGCGCAAGGGAATCTAAACCTATACATCTGCTTGTTCACTTGGAAACTTAAAATGTTATATGATACGAGTAACTAGATTTACGCAGCTTCGCCCGCGTTGTTTTTGTTTTCCCGTGGAAATGTTATATTTTCTCTTAAGAAAAATAATTTAGTAGCCTATGTTAATAAGAAATAATGTAGCATTCTAATGGAGAATTATTTTTTGAAATCGGTTTAGTATTTTTTGAGTTTATTTGTTACATACATATATACAAATCTTTACTCTTTATAATAAAAGTGTAGATGTAGATAATCTCATTCATACCAGAAAACCTTCAGTGCTCAAGACCTACTCACACTTACCCAGCTCATCGAAATTAGTGATAGCACGCTACTTTTTACCTACTCTCGCATTTATTCCATTTACCTATTTCTTATGACTTTATATATTTAAGTGAAATACAACAACAAAGAACAAACAAAATAGCTACTTGCTAATTTGTTCAACTCAATAAGTGATAGCACTGACGTTGATTTGTTTTGTAGTAGTACTGTTTCACTAAAGCGAGACCCGTGGTTGCAAATCATTCAGCTGTATTGTAGTGACAGGCAGATTAGTTCGTTAAAGTGTGTGAATAGTTTTTTAAAATGTTGTGTTCATGACACGTAGTTTATATTGTCTGGATAGGATCTAAGTTTATGACTTGTTTTTGTCTCTATGTGGAAGATTGTTTTTGGCTTATATAAGGACAAATAAATACAGTTATATTGTTAGCTGTAAACCTTCCTTTAAAATAAAATAGCAATGTGAATCAAAGAAATTCGGGACAAATGAGTTTAGTGAAATCATATTAACAATTAGTTTTTGGCCGCTACGCGTCGCACAAAGCTGGGGCGAGCGCGTGCTGTCCGATCGGCCGACGCAATTTTGATTGATTGCATTGCTTAGTGTAGTGTAACCAATCTTATAGAAAATGCATTGTACGACGGAAGGCCATCGCTGCGTCAGACGCCACGTCAAACGGTTTAAATTGAAAAAAAGGGGGACGCCCTCAGGGACCGCGTATTTTATATTTTGGGGTTGATTATTTTCGGGTTTTATCGCAAAATTTCTTTTGAGAGGCACGCTGGAAGTGACGTTTTAAAAAGAACCACCTAGTGTTGGGTACGAGTAGGTATAGATAGATGATAAGAGATTCTGTTTCTAAATAGTACCAGTCTGTCTCTGATTTGGCTGTGTGAAGATTAGATTTTACCAATAATATTACAAGTACCTATATATATATTATGATTTATGTTATTATGTATCTGTGTGTCGAATTACATCCACATGATAAAGATATGTACCTACTAGATGTTTTTGTAGGAAAAGATACTTATATTATTGTTTATAAATATTATAGTAACATGATTAAGATTGAATCAGACTCGTTGACGAAATTAATTTAAAACAATTTGGTAATGACAGCTTTATCAAAAAAAACGTACATCAAAAAATTAACAGACTTACAACATTTGAATTTGTAAAGCCGCCAAGTAAACATGTTGCCGTTAAATAAACATTTCGCTGTGTAAATAAAATCGAATTAAAACCAATCGGTTGAAATAGGCGGCGTCGACATACAACGGCGTGGCATTGAGGACACGTCACTCTCAACTGTCGATGTTTTTTCAATTTAAATCGATCGAGGGTCTCTATTTATTAAGGAATCGAGAGGGAGGGCTTCGGTGGCGATCAGCCCCGAGAATAATTAAGGTGGGCTTAGGCTACGTGGAAAAAATAGCTGACGATCTATTTTGTAGAATTTCAAAGGAATGTAAACATCGAAGAGAAAACAACAATTAGAATAGCTGATATAGGCGCATCGCCGCGAGCGCCCTGGCCACCCCACGCTCCCCATTATTTTATCTAATCAAAAAGTTTTAAAAGGAAAAATTATGCCGGCCTTTATTATGAGTCAACTTGCCTCGCGAGGGGAACACGGGATATATTTTTAATAACGACCCGACCAAAGAAAACGCTGCGCGGATTTCTTTCTCCGCGTGGACTTTGTTGTAATCAAAGTGTGAACTTTTTGTGAATATTACAATTTTGCCCGAATTTAATTCGGCACGGACAGGTAATACGTCGTCGGACGGTTTTTATTGCGCGGGATTGTTCCTGAGCCAGTATTTGGTATTGGACGTGGATGAATATGAATGTGCCCTTCTGGGGCTTTTTGTTTGCGGTGTGCAGCGCAAGTAAAGGCTCGCTTACAGCACAATTTTGAAGAGGATCGCAAAAAAAGTTGTTTCAACACGAAATTATACTTAATGAGATCTCAAGTGATACCTACCTAAAATATTAATCTTAGAACAAACAACAGCAGGCGTAGCACGGGCTGCCAAGACTGGACTCGAGTCACGCATTATCTCACAAATTCAGTGACATAATCTCTATGTCTTAAAGAGTAGCACGTTGGCGCGTATTTAGTGTGACTGACGTTATATATTTTCTTGACGCTCGTCATGGAACACGTGTGGCTAAGTTTTATCACAAATTTCTGTGAGTACCTATATGCGCCGACTGCTGTGGTTGTATGTAGCATGGGTTTTAATATTTTAGAAGATGTAGTAGCAGTCGGAGAGCAAAAAAATTGTGATAAAACTCAGTCACACGTGTCCCTTGACGAGCGTCAAGAAATTTTCATCACGTTAGTCCCGCTTAATACGCGCCACCGTGCTACCCTTTAAGATATAGAAATAATGTCACTGAAATTGTGAGATAATGCGTGACTCGAGTTCAGTCTTGGCAGCCCGTGCTACGCCTGTAGTATTGAAGATGAGGTTTGCACGACATTGAATATTGTAAACAAATGAAAGAGAAAAATGTTTTACGTGTTCTTGTTTAAATTCTCAATTTTCACTACCAAAATTTTTATACAATCTAGAAGCTCGCGAAAACATACGCGGCTTCAAATTTTTCTCATTAGTGTCAATACATTAATGAAGTTTAAATAAATTTCACTTTCATCAACTGCTTCGTTACTTCAAAGGCGTCGGATGAGACCAAACATTGCTATATAAATTAAGGAAAAGGCGCCCGAAAAAAAGAGGGTGCGACACCCCAAGCAGTTTCTTTACTCAACATTTTCAGTAAATATGCTTCGTTTACTAATCCTGAGTGGGAAAATGACTCTTGCACGCGGCTTTTAGAGCTTAGTTTTGATTGCGCGGATTCTGTGTGTTAGAATAATATTTTTGTGAAGCACCGTTATTATTGCACCTACGCGTAAATCAGCGCCCGAGGCGAGCATTTTTCAGACAAAAAGATGCAATTATATGCAAAAGGAAGAGGGGACAAGATCTCATTTCGGATATCATTTCACCGCTAGTGTTGGATGTCAGGGATTCTGTCAAATAACAAGGAGACTTTTACTTGAATTAAATGTAAATTATATCACATTGAAATTTACAAAAAAAATCATTCGTTTTAACTTTGTGGGGCCTAACTTATTGCCAATCGCAATAACCTATCGCCAGTTACGATACTACGGATAGACGTATCATAGTTTAGTTGCTAGGCAACTGTATTATTGGTAATAGATGTACTCGTAACAATAAAATTTTCCTGTTTACATTATATAGGAAAATATACAAGTACTATAAAAACCCTGACAGAATAAAATAAATTAAAACTAAAGTTGTTCAGATCACTTAATATTGAGCAACAGTCGGCGCCAAGCATTGATCACTTTGGGAAGTTCAACTTCAATTGGGAAGTCTTAAAAAAATATAAGAACATTAATTATTATGTTGTATGTATTCTTATATTATTTATGCCTTTTTGGTGTTTTTGAAGTCGCTTTTATTTTTTGTATTTTTTTAAAGTTAGGTTTAATTTTTGTAAAATATTTTTTTTTGCGCCTTATATGTTTCTTGTATCTATAACGTATTATAAAAATATTGTCAGCTTTAAAAGCGTTCGGAACGTCGGGCAAATAATCAAAAGGATTAAAACCAAATATACGCGAGTAAATTCGAAAAGACTAGTTTTATTTGTTTAATGGGATAGGTACGCTCTGTAATCATATTGCTATTTTTGTTCACGCACAGCTTCCAGAAATAAAGCAAATTATTAAGGATGTTGAAATTGTAATGGCCTGTTTACCTGGGACCCAGGTCAAGGCCTTCTACAATGTCGAGCAACGGGACATTGTCTGCGCGGTGAATGGTCCCGTAGGAAGAAAAGATATTAGGAGTATTCACGCAATTTGACTTTTAATATTTCAAACGTTTTTTTTTAAATTTGTGTACAAGGTGATGGACTTAATGCCTGAGGCATTTTTTGGCAGTCGACCTAGAGTGATTTTTAGGGTTGCGAGCTAGATATATAAATACATGTATTAAAAATAAAATCTGATTCACTCTAACGAGATATGTTATTGTTTGATTCTTGAGGTAAGCTTATAATAAACTCTTAAATGCGAAAGCAAATACCTGATAGAAAGAAACAAAATTAAAGAATAGCTTTAATAGAATAGTAGATTATTAACCAAGGGGATAAAGCAGTGCCTTATGTCACGGGTGTAGACTTGAATCGGGAGCGTAACGAAGGACTCTATGCTTAACTTTCGAGCGCACCGAGGGTGTTAAATAATTAATTTTAAGACTAAAGTCCTGAGTGTAGCGAGGGATTTAAGCTCACCCAAGACTAAGACTGCTTTACCCCCGAGGACAATACTCTACTTTTCGCATCACCTGCCAGAAAATTTAAACACATACGTAAGAAATACAGCATTTGTTCAAAATCGTATAAATTTCATATTAAATCAAAAAATATTACATTACTTGAAAAACTCACGAAACTTCTGTATTAAAAAACTATCGGTACAGAAGAAATGACTGTATGAGCTTAAATCAGTTTGCTTTTTAAACTTGGAAAACTAAAACCGCCTAATATAAACAACATGGTGAGATTACATTTTTGTTTGATTTTAGTATATTTTAGTTTCTGCACTGATTTTCAAGCATAGGTTGTCGATTTAGAATAAATGTTGTTTTTGCTCAACAATATAAGATGAGTTTCAAATACAATTACATTCAATCACTAGGGAAATAAAGAAATTCAGTACAATATTCTATCCCTGTTTTAAGAGGCTTGAAATAAGTTATTTTATGTTGGATTTACATGACCGTGATGCGAAAAATATTATATCTTACTAGTCTTATGTCAGTATAGTAAATCTTATAAGATAGAATGAAGACCCTATTAGATTTTATTATATTGATAAACACGATACTTTGGTATTTGATAAATTTATTTTCAATTTAATTGGAAATTCATTTGTGGATTTTTAAGAAACACACGATTTAGAAAGTTACTGTAATAGTTTTTCATTATAGATTCGTAGAGTCTGAGTAAAGAGCTTGTTGCAAAATAAGAAAATAAGACTTCTTAAATTATAATGTGATTCTCAATGCCCAATGTCTTTAGTTAACTTTACTCAAACAGAGGATTTTTAAAGTATAATTAAAGTTACGAGTTAGTACAATAATTACAAAAGAAAGGAACATTAAAAGAACAAAGGGTAGGTCCAGATTGCATCACCTTAGTAGTCATTTTTGTCGGAGAAATAAAAATGTTATTGAGATTTCAGTAAAGTAAATTCCAAGAAACTGAAAAAGTTTTAATTTAAGTAGTAACTGTAAATAAGATTTTCTCTTATTTTAACTGACCCACTGAACTTTAAAATGGCGAGCTTCTAGTGTCAGTAGGCCCCCCAACTAATATAACATAAATATGAATGGTCCGGTACAAGGACATATTAAATTGCGTCAGAACAACCACTTATCCTGCTCGTGTCGTGAGAGACGGACACAGAGTAGCTTATAACCCTCAAAGCATACCAACTGATAACGATCTTAATTGGTTATACATGATTTGTTGATAAAAAATATAACATTTATTTCATTTACACCGTTTTATCATTTACGAAACATTTCATTCATATCAAACAACTACATGTTTTTGTTTGTGTGACAGTATGTGTATTAGTTTTAAAATATTTCAATGTACCTATCTAAAAGTATTCTAAGTAAATGATATAAAGTCAATGTTGATGAATCATAAATATCATATACATACCTTAATATAAGTTACTTTCAATTAGAATAGGAATTTGTCAATTAAAAGATTCCAAAGGACAATGTCGAAAATCGCCCCATGACCAACAAAGATTTGATTTACGACATAATTATATGCATATTTTATAAAACTCATAACAAATATATGTATTCGACGGACAAATCAAAAATATATAAAAGTACTTGCAGAAATAAAACCAAATGAAGTAAAATATACGAATGGTTATTGTTACATTTGCTCGACTGAATAAAATTGAGTCGATTTTACGTAGGTATGGACATTTATTTATTCATATAATTATGTTTTTCATAACTCCTTTCACAATTTAAAACGTAAATTAAATTAAAACATACGTCAATTGAATACTCACGCGCTGTCGCTTGTTAGTTCGTTGTGTTTTTGATTTGCTTTATAATTTCGAGATTTCTTGTTCTTTACTACGTGACTATAATAACGTTCTCTGATTGATTGCAATAATTATTATTTTAATAATTGTATAAGTATGGACTATTTGTATTGTTCTAACGAAATAAAGTGTTACTTCAACTAACCTCGAAATCTGATTCATTTTGATATATTATTCGATTTCAAAGCTTGTCCGTAGTAATTGATGTAGACGTACAGTATTAACTAATGTCTAATTATACGAAAAGCATTTTTTCACTGCTGTTGGTGTTGGGGCGAACAATGTATGGACGCAGAACAATGTCCTTTATTTACTAATTTAAAAAATCGCCCAAGTGCTAGTAGGTCTCGCGCGACGAGGGTCCCGTACAAAGTTATATAAGTATATAAGTCCCTATCTACATTGTTACGGTTTTTAGTTTTTTTTTCTTTTACATGTACTGTATGATATGGCTCCTTGACAGTTCTAGGTCGGTCGTATGGTTCTAGGTCAACGGGAAGTACCCTTAAGTTTTATGCGACATGAATATGCGATATAAACGGTTATATCTTTTGATCGCGTTGACATAATATAAGTTTGAATTTTTCACAGCTGAAAGAGACCGTAGACACATCTACGATATCTATTCTATATGTATAAAAATATATACAATGTGTATAAATAAAAATGAATCGTTGAAATGTATGTACGCGCATAACTTCAAAACGACTGCACCAAATTGGTTAATTCTTATTTTGTAGTGTTAATTTTTTTCAAACGTTAAACATGATTTTAAAAGTTAAACATTATGAATTTAAAAAATTTCATATTAAAAGTGACAAAACTTACAGATTGACATTCAGGTTATTCTAAATCTCTGGTTTCTTACATTGTTGTGTTGTTAAACGGTTTTTAGTAAACCTACCCCTGCGAGGCTGGGGCGGGCAGCTAGTCCTTACTAATATTATAAACGCGAAAGTTTGTGAGTATGGATATATGGATATTTGTTGCTTTTCACTTGATTACGACAGGGATTAACATATAGACTACTTATTATTGCGGAAAAGTAAGTAGTTTTCTCAGTTGTTCAGGAGTCCAGCTCCCCAGCATGATCACCGGAACACGATATGATAAAACTATATATCGATATAAGCTTTTAAAAGAGTTGGATTTTTTAGTTATTTTGATGTTTTGAGTGTTTTTTGGATATGGTAATGTGATTTTGGTCATTATTGATATATTAATGTCAATAAAATTTCAATGTGGCCATTATCTCCAATATATTTTGACAGTTCATATCGAGTTATCCTTTTATCGTATCCTGTTTCCGTGTTCATGCTACGGAGGCTGAGGGGAATTTGCACTATTTACGAACGTTTAAACCAAAACCAAATCGTTACCGTTCCCATATGTTTTGACATTTGACAGCTGTCAAGGTGTTGTCCAAATGAATGGAAACGGAGACGTTTCTGATTTGGTTCAAACGTAAATAGTGCGATTGCTCCTCAGGTGAAGCTTCGGCCTTATCGTCACTTACCATCAGGTGAGATGTAGGCCAAGAGCTTCTTTGTCATAATTATGTAAAAAAAGTTTCCCATCTCTTCGTAGAGTTGTGCGTTTCGGGTTTCGGAGGGTGGTTTCGCTGGGTACGGCGACACCGGCACCGGCGGAGTAGCCGCTGGTGGACCCAAATCCTACAGCATACACCCAAGTGGGCGACCTAGTAAACTTTGCCCCTTGGCATTGTAACAGATTCTCCTCCGCCTCAAAAACAAGAAATTATAAAAAAAAAACTTTTTAAACACAAGCTGTTACAACTCATCGATACGAATCAAACGAACCCAAATTCGATGGGTATTGTGTCGTTTGAATGTGGAGTTCCTATGGCCACCTAGTAAACTTAGCCCCTTGGCATTGTAACAGATTCTCCTCCGCCTCAAAAACAAGAAATTATTTTAAAAAAACTTTTTAAACACAAGCTGTTACAACTCATCGATACGAATCAAACGAACCCAAATTCGATGGGTATTGTGTCGTTTGAATGTGGAGTTCCTATGGCCACATTCCAGCTTCAACATTAGGTCATATCCATATATCATTGTCATGCGATATACACATGCATGCAAAATTTCAGCTCAATCGGAAACCGGAAAGTGGGTCAAATTTAACTTGCAAGATTGCATTACCAATACCGGGACAGGTGAAAGTAAATAAAAGCTTGTAATTATTTAAAAAAGCTTTTATTAAGTACAAATATAATCTTCCAAATAATGTAAAAATCTTAATGCGGTTCACAGAATACATCTACTTACCAAGTTTCAACAGTGTAGTTCTTATAGTTTCGGAGAAAAGTGACTGTGACATACGGACGGACAGACAGACAACATGACGAATCTATAAGGGTTCCGTTTTTTGTCATTTGGCTACGGAACCCTAATAAAAGCTTGTAAAAAGGTTCAAAAAAATTGCTGTAAGAACGATTCAGTCATTTTTCAATTATTACCGAACGCATTATAAAGTTAATTGTGAATCAAAACCAAAACGGACAATTTCATATTATGAAGTTACCGATCGGAACGGAAATTACAAAGCTAGAAGACTGTTGTTATTTTAGGCTTTGACACCGCGGCCGCTTTATTTACTGAACATTTGCATTGTTTTACGAATTACGCGCCGGACTGTATTCATTTGAGCCGGGAATATGATTTGCATTAGTTTTCGAGTGGTCTCCAGAAATTACGGAAGGTATCGGCTACCGGTTGAGGCCGATGTTAAAGGTTGTAAATTATTCATTAGTTAAAATTTCTTGAATGTTGTAATGTATTGTCTCATCTCTCAAATATAGTTTGATTGTTTAAAGAATATAAAATCGAAATTATAAATATAATTATCACTTCTTCACCACACCAGAGGCAATATGGCTACTCTGGGTATATAGGTCGTCGGCGTACGAGCGTCGGTGGCGCTCTGGACTCAGCACTTGCCTTCCAATCGGGAGGTCGGGGTTCGAGACCGCCATGTACCAATGTGTTTTTCATTTCGAATTTCATATGTACATTTGTCTGACGCTCCTACGGTGAAGGAAAACATCGTGAGGCAACCTGCATACATCTGCGAAGAAATTCAATGGCGTATGTGAAGTCGACCAATCCGCACTGGGCCAGCGTGGTTGACTAAGGCCTGATCACCCTAATATAGGGTAGGCTCGAGCCCCTCGGTGGGGACTTATATGAGCTGTGGTGGTGGGTATATAGGTTTTCTACCAAATAGGGCGGTTTTGAGCCGTTTCAAACCACACTGGCCCGAGGCGGGTTGGTAGAGAGCATCATTGCCTCGTCCATTGAATAGCAGTGTGTACCGCTAGCAGGTCAGGCTATCTGAAGTTGCATAAGATAGTATCCGGAAGCCTTTTCGCCCTTTTTGTAATATGAACAGGATTGAACGCCTTATGAGAAGTGGGGAATGATGATTTGACTTCAGCACGAAAAGGACCCTATTGCTGCTTACAAATTTTCAAAAAACTGTTTTTTTTTGCTATGAATGCTCGCAGCATGAGTATAAATGATTCAATTTCGATCACTATATTTTGAAATTACTTTGCATCGAAAAAAAATTTTTCTAAACTATTTTCTTTACAATAATCTTATTTTCCCGCTGGTCGTGATGAAATGTGGTATGTTTCGCACGAGAGCAATCTTTTTAATATACCTATTTGCTTCGAATTGTTAAATCACTCGTTGTGCTCAATAGTTATATTATATCGCTAGTTTGTGATTTAGACTACTTAGAAGTAAAAAATAACTTTGCTCTCTAGTTGAATAAAAAACTTTCATCGTTGTAACGAGCAGTTTTGTTGAGGACAGTAGTCAAGCAACGTTTGCAGTGATGGTGATGCTGAATGATTGTATTGAGAATGTGAGATTTTGGGTCTGGAAGACGCGAGGTGGTTCGTAGCACGGACAGAAAAAGTGGGAGTGACAAGTAACCGTGTGCTACAGGAATGCGGAGCTCCTTATAACTTGTACTTTCATCCTCGAATTAAAGTAAATTCTGACTGACTGTGTATGTTCGATGTATACTTACTTGTGCCTTAATTTATTTACATTTTACTGAAGTAAATAAAATTATGAAATACGGCAAATCAGACGAAACGTTTCCTGTTGGTGGAATATAGATTTTTTATATGAGAATTTGTCCACAGCGTCCCAATAGCTTAATCACTGTCGAATCACACTCCCACTTATGTATCCATGAACGATAACTATGCGTACCTATTATACCTAATTATTATTTTTCTTGGAATTGCTGCATCACCAATTATCAGATATTAAATCATGAATTGAAATGTTTGAATGTGTAAAGGTTAATTTGCGAAGAGATTTTTTCTGACCCTCCAAGATACAGTATTGCTTCATATACGGATGTAAGCCACATAATCCATATGATACCGTATGTTTACAGTCCCGCCACCTCCAGTAAAACGCGGCCCCACGCTGCGCTCTTTTACTTCCACAAAAACACATTTCCGTAATCACCTTATAAAGGGATTACTATAAATAAAGAGGAAAAAGGAAATTAACCGCATTACCCGAGGAAAAAATTCGGTCCCCTCGCAATATGTGAGCTCCCACTGATAAAACGCTTTATGTACGTTTTTCGCGTAAATGAAACAATGTGTTATTATGTATTCCTGTCAGTTCCGCGCTAAATGGCCAAGGGATATTCGGCTCTATGGCTCGGCTATAAATTCTTTGTTTAGTTGCGGTAGTTTGATTGTGAGCCAGTTGGCAAAATATGGATGATAGATAAAACACAGTTAGATTTTATCTTTTGAGTGCCATATTTATAAGAAGTTAAACTTGAATATTTATTTATTTATTTTTATTTATTATGAACACATACACTTACTTTTACAAACATGGATATTAATATTGTTACTAAACATAATCTGCTAGATCTCTTCTAAAAAGTTTGTTATATAAATCTTCGTTTTAAAAAGTTTCAACGTTTCAAGGTACAATTCTATTCGTTAATGTCGCCTTGATAGACATAAATTTGAAAATGTATGTGAAATTTATTTTAAAAATCTACAAATTTGACACAAAATTAAAATGAAAACCATTAAAATGGAAAAAAAAACAAAACCAGGCAAAATTTAAAGAAGAATATGCAAATTAAAAGTAAAGTATAGATGAATTTGAGGCTAAGTGAAAAAAATTTTGGTAGGTAGTCCATGTTCTCCTCGTTAATGGAGATAATAATAATTTATTCCAGAAACATTTGGTTACAAAGTCTGCATATAAATAGGTGGTGTGAACAGATAGGTGACATTTTATTAATGTTTACATGCATTAGTTGCTGAAGGAACCGAAACTAGACAATAGCCTGTATCTTGAGTTCCGTATTCCGTTTCCGGACAATTAAACTTTACAAAATAAAAATGTACAGGATATAAAGAATAAAATAAAAAATACAATTTAAGATTTTAGATGTGTGTAATGTATCCCTGCCCCGTGACGCCACAGAAAATGTGCTGACATACATCAACTGCAGCGACCGTCGAAGTGTTAACGTCAGTACTGTGCCAAACTTTAATTGTCATTTTCAGTATTAATTAAATACACAATTTCTTTTTAAAAAGTCTCATTTAATCACTGCAAAAATATGTTCGCGTGCGGGTTACGTGATGAGAGGAAATTCAATTGAAATATGTTTTTCCTAACTGCAGCATATTAATTGCACTGTAATATCATTTTATTTATAGTTAAATTAAAGACATAACTCACATATTTTTGAAAACACTATTTCGAATTGCCTACCAACGTACCCAGTCATCATGAAACATTGAAGTGGTGTTGTTATTAAAACATAAATAATGGTATCTCACACAAGGGCTTAGTTGGGGATATATAAGGATATGCAGCTACCCCTGTTTTTTCCCGTTGCGAGTAGGGGGATAAAAAAGGGAAAATGAGGAGTTATGCTTTTCCGTAATAATGGACGGACGAGAGAAATCGTTTAAGACGCCGCCAAATGAGATGGAACGAATATATTTGATTATTTTTATGGCGCGGAATGGCGATACGGCGTGGCCGCCGGCTTAATGTCTATTGGTTTTACTGAAGTTTAATATTATATTTTTTATAGTCGCCTTTATGCCCACTTTTTTCGGTTTTCTTTATAAGCCAAACGGTTTTTTTAATGTTTTGCTTGTGTAATTTCATCGTGTTTTCTTGTCGATATCAGAAAATTGGTGAAGTGTGCGAATTGTAAACAGCTGTTGCTGTTTAACTACCTACTTACATTAAAATCTAAAGATATTGGAAAGAATAAAAAAATATGTGCTTTTTCTACCTCAAATTACATTATTAAATTCTCAAAAATATACCAACATAATATAAAACATTGTTATATAATGTACTATTTAAAGTGATATTTAAATTAGCTTTAAGTTTTAATATGTAATATGTTTAATATATTCTTGTGGGGGTTGCAGTTTTGCTGCGAATCTCACAGGAGCCTGTACTTGTTACCACTTACCATCAGGTGGGCAGTTTGCTTGTTTGCCAACTTGATTGCAATAAAAAAAAGCAAGACAGTTATCAACATAACTCTTATCTTCTAAGTAAGTAAATATAACTTTACGTAACGCGTAAACAACATATAAAGCACAAGTCGCCCGCTTCGCTTCCATTGAAATATAACAAATCGTTATCGGAGCACTCGGCATAATCGAATCAAGAAAATTAATCGAACTAGCGTCCGCACCGATTTATGATTTGAACAATGAGCGGCAGTTATTTTTATGGCGCCCAAAAACGACGAATCGATACATGTGACAAAGCGTAATTTATTAGCCCGGCGTTCTTAATTGCAGTAAAAAACGTGGTGTGCGGAACCCGCGGTGTGCCTGTTAATTTTGTGCGGGATTCGTCACGCTGGGGTGAGCTGTTCTTATTGGGTCGCACTTTAGATGTGTATTTGGGAGTATGCATCGTGTTGGTAACTCTATCGACCGGTTTCATTATCCAGAGTGAGATATATCACTGGATTTGTTAACTAGAGGTAAAATTTTGACGTATTTTGTATGGAGCTTATGAGTGATAGTGCTTGATATTGTATCGGACCTACTACTTATTACCTATCAGAATAGGTAAATTCTACATGATTGTCAAACTTTTGTTGTCAATACTGTACAGGTAGGTTTTATTAGATTAATTTTTTCTCGAGAGGTAAGTCTTTTAACCGATTTCAAAAGGTAGGTCCAAAGAGTAAGTTCTTATATTCAATTGTATCTATTCCTTAAGTCTTTCTTTCTACAGTTAAAACATACGAAGCTATTGCAACTCCATTTATATCATCATAATATCAGTCGAGACCATTTAATAAAAATGGGGGTTGGTGGTAGAAGGGTGAAAATTTGAGGTTATAGGTAGTACGTAGGTATTTTTTGATGCAAAATCATAAAAAAAAATGTCAAACAAAAAATCTGGAGAGAACCCTTACCATCAAGGGATATTAAAAATAGCCTACGACCTATTTATAGCTACCGAATATATTTAAAAAAAACATAAAAATAGGTCAAGCCGTTTCGGAGGAGTTCGATAACAAACACTGTGACACCAAATTTTTATATCTATACAAATAAATAAAATTGAAGTGTCTGTTTGTAATGTCAAAATAACAAGTTTTTACTAAATGGGTATGAATGTAGGTATATCAGGTACCAATAACAAAAACACAATTTAAAAATTTTTTGTCTGTCTGTCTGTTCCCGCTAATCTCCGGAACGGCTGGACCGATTTTGACGGGACTAATAGATAGCTAATTATATAAGGTATAACATAGGCTACTTTTTTATCAACCTCAACAAATGTTACTATTTCACGCGGACGAAGTCGCGGGCACAGCTAGTATTAGATATAACGGTACCTCGACCTTGTTTTAATGTTCGAGTATTGTTTTAGCAGGTATAAGTTTCGCTTCTCAATCAAAGGAAAACATAAATTCTTTACGCACACATTGCCGTTACCCTCGCGTCACGTAATGAAGGGGGCATGTGATATAATGCAGTTTTTTTATTGCCGGCTCCTCATACCCACAAGTAAAAAACGCTCGCTATACACGCGCATTATACATTTTAACTATTAGCGTTTTTTCATAGGGAAGGGTACGCGTGGGGTTGCTTTATAAAAAATTTACGTCCATTCGAATTTTGCGAGGATACTCATTCATGCCGCTTTTTTGGGGTCAGTCTTGTTGTTTTATGCCTCGAGACGTCGATGATATGCGAAAATATCTTAAGAGTGGTTTCTTATTTTTGTATATGTAAGTGTAAATGCGCACATTATTATTATCTCGGTGATGAATAAAAAGAATGAAATAAAATATATAAATCTAATTGAGATTACAGCAGGGCAATAATTAATAATGTGATACGAATAACGTAGAGTTAAAATATTTCTGTAGTTATTAAACTAATCGTTACTTAAGTTTTGTACCTACACCGGCACCGTTAGCATAGTGCGATGGCATACTAACTCAAAATAATAACGAGGTCATCAATTGTCTAAGAACACACTTTTCAAACATTACAAATGTATAATCAAATCAAGTCACATCTAAACAAAGAATTCTCTTGATTGTTATTCTAATTTAATTCGGCTCGAGCCGCGTCTGTCGCCTGGCTCATCCTCAGGTAGCCTCCCGATTCTAAGAAAAAAAATATTTATATCTCTCTCTATGAGAAATCCCATTGTTCGCGCGGGGGCACGTCAGCACGCGACAAAAGGCACATTAATTATAATATCCGATTAAAAAACGCCATTTAGCTACGCGAGAGCCGTCTTTTGTTTGAGTAGATTGAATTCGAAATTACCAACGTTAGCTGCCGTCCCTAGGGGTGCGCGTAAAAAAATAGTCACCCACGCGTTTCGCTAGGTAGTTAAAATCAGCAGTTCCGACGCACACACAGGATTTTCGAAAGCCGAGTCCATAAAGATATCAGATTACACGGGAAAGCGTATCTAGTAAGACATTGACAAAAACTACGAGCACCGAGAGACTGCCGAAATATGAGGACCCAATTCCATAAACCACATCGGCCGAGGCTGCATGCGAGTTATGTCTGTACGTGCTCGCTCATAGTAATTAGATATTACGCAGCCTGGCTAATCGTAACTCGCACGGGTGTTGTTTTACCCGAAAGGGGGAATAAATCACGCTCACAACACGACTGCAGCGCCGCGACACAATGAAAAAAAACAACAAAAAAAGAAACGATATCAATGCGCGGAACAAAAGAAATTATGCCGACGCGCTGCTCTGTCAGTGGAAAAAATCGTTATGATAATAAAATAATGCCTAAATAAAAAAAACTGCTATAATAACGGGAGAGAACAATAGCCGCCGTGTCCCGTAACGCAACGAGGTTTATTTAGCCAGACATAGACAAGCTTTTTAGCGTCTCGCGTGCAAAACGTCCCGCAGCTGGCACTGAACTTAAATTCAGATTAATTTTGTTCGCTACACATTTAAAATGTCATTGTATTTAGCATAAACAAAATGGGACTGCGCCATTGAAACTCAATCGCGGTGAAACGCAACAAAATATGGTGCAGCTTAGACATCACTTTGGGATACAAATATGCTATGACGCCGACGATGTAACAACGAGCTTATTTTTATAATAAAGGCGGCCACAGATGCACTATTAATCTCGTTGGAGTAGTTATTAAATCTTGGGAGCGCGGAGGATGTCATCTGAGATATTAATGGAAGTGTATCACGGGAGCCATAGACAAGTAATTAACATCGATCGTTTTTAAGAAAAAACCGAGTACACAAGAGCGGGAGCCACGTCACTCTCGCTACGAATAAAAACGTCATTGAAGATTGATCGCCTTGAGGAAGTAACATTAATATTATTCAATTAATAAAACGCAATCCCGCGAGGTGGAACGCACCCCGGTAAGGAAAAAGCAATTAGTGGCTAGATTGCGATCCGTCAAAACAACTCGGTCGAGTGTTAAAAAAAAGGCGAGGAGCATTCATTAGAGCGAAATTCGCGAGGGGTGAATATGTAAGGAGTTTTTTGCATAAGACGGTGGCGCCCTCGATTCAAGTTTTTTTCGACGATGAAAACAAACTATGTGGGCGCTACAAAGCGCTCCGTTCGCCACACTTGCAATGTTGGTGTTGACGGACTTTTTTTTAATTGCGCTCGTAATGACTGTTGTTATGGTTTTATGGTGGAGTAATGAGCGAAGTCGCGCGACGACATTTGCATGTGATCGCGGGGCTTTTTTTCAGAGTGACTTGTTTTTTGTCGAGTGCTTTTTTCTATCGGTGTTTATGGCGTGCGATACGGCTTTATTTAAAGTTTGTGGTTAAACTTCAGAAGCTACTGGTTTATGTGTAAGGGGTGGTTCATTATTCGTTCGATGCGAATAAACGAAATTAGTATGCTTGGATTTAATTAGTTTTTTTTTTGTATTGAGATAGGAGAGCTTTTATTGCAGTATTTTAGTGAATGAAATAAATTTATATGACAACAAATTGTGATTTTGAACTTGCTTGCGAACAGTGAGATTAAAAATTTGTTGTATGAAATTATATAAGATTACAAAATTGGAATGACCAACATCTAGCAAATCTGAATTAAGTTACATGTCAATCACTAAATATGGAAAACAGAAAATTGAGCAAACGTCAGGCATGCAAGAATAGTTTATTCGAAGTTTGATCAATATTTTAGAGTAGCATGGAGTTTCGGTTAAAAAATTTAAGTTAAACACTGTGTAGGAGAACTATAATATTTTTACATACAAATATTAAATAGTGTTTCATAGTTACGCCTTTAATGTGTCTGATTGAAAACTAAGAAATCAAAATAGCGAAACGACAATATGCGGATATATTTTTTGTCTGTCTCTATTTTTGGAAGTGGTGATTTAATTTCAGTCAAGAGCAGCTTACCCTAGACATAGGTCTCCCAAGGATCTTGAAACCGATAGGACCTGTGGCTCTCGCATCTATTGGCGTCCCGCGATCTTTACCAGTGACCACATCGTCGGTTCACTCTGGAGCTATCAACGCTGCGTCTCCCGGTACGCGGTCGCCACTCGCGGACCTTTCCGCTCCAACGATCGTCCCGCGAGCGACGTGTGTCACGTCATCACGTGTGATTTATTTACATAAATAGTAGAATAAGTGACTCGGCATCACAAACTGACGTGCCGCCATCCCCGATTTCGTATTAGCAATCATTAAATTGGAAATAACGCTATATCGGCGATACACTGGCTTTTCTTTTATAAATATCTCTCACGTGAGCTCGGTGCCGCGTCGTGTCACGAACCTAGCCGAAACGATGGAAATATTCAAATGGCGATATAAAAAAGACAAGTTAGGTAGCATTTAAAAAGCTTGTTTGTCTTGCGATGAATCGCTCCTAGTCATGACATAGTGCACGGCGCATCCGCGCGTCAGCGAATACAAATTTTTCTGTATTTCAATACGTATAAAGTCGAATTTCACCTGGATGAGTTACATAATATAATCTTGTAACGCAGTTCCAATACGCGGGATAAAAATCCATTTGCAATATGAACGTTTCGGTAAGACGGAAATGTAGTGAAACGTAATTTATTTGATATTCGACAGATCTAATATTTTAATATCTAATATTCGACAAATCTATTAATCTAATTTTCGTGTCACAGTGTTTGTTACCGAACTGCTCCGACTAGGGATGTTTGATATACATCGATGCATCAAATCACTCGATGTTTATAATACGATGCATCGAATCGATCCGATGTTTTGAAAACCTGTTGATTTACTCGATGTATCGATGTATTTTCATAAAACATCGAAGCAATGGTAGCCAGCTAATGAATATACCTATTTATTACTGTTTCAGTTGTTTATGAACAATTTGGGAGTCATAAAATTAAACCTTTGAAAGGAAAACGCTTAAATAAGTTTTTGTTTATCCAAAATCTTTCAAAAGAACACTGGATATAGGACTTTAATACCGGATTTTCTATAATTGTGAAGTATTTTCTTTTTCGTTTGTACACAAGGCAACGAATCAGACTATAGATTGAAGACCTTGAGACTGCTCTTATGTCGCTCCTAATAGCGACGAATTTCGTAATGCAAAAGTAGAGCTTGATATGTTGCTAACTGTACTTTATAATAAACAACTTTTAGGAGCAGTCACGCGATTTATTTGTATTCGATTTTTCGCTGTTTATTGCCACATTGCCTTTAGCTTTTTTAATAAGCAATAACTGAATCAGCAAATGTTTGCATGAAATGTCGTTTTTTTTCACTTAGTTACATAGATTCCTTGAACACACATTCCTTGAGCGTGTACAAGAAAAGTGCTGTTGTAGGAGTAATAGATAGTTAAAAATTGTGGTTTGTTTGTATAAAGTACAGCCAGTGGGGGCTACCTACAGCCATTATCATGCAATGTTAGAAAAAGTACTCGATGTTGAGAAAACATCGATGTTTCTAACCGATGCATCGGAAAATATCGATGCATAGCTTCGATGTATTGCATCGAAAAAAACATCGAAGTATTTTCTAAGTGGACACCCCTAGCTCCGACACGGCTTGACCGATTTTTATGAAATTTTTTGTGCTTATTTCGTAGGTCTGAGAAAAGGTTGTAGGCTATTTTTATAGCCCTAGGTGATAAGGGTGGCCCTCTCCAGATTTTTTTTGGATAATTATTATGGCGAATCGTGTTCGGGGGCACAGTTAGTAATCTTATAAGATTGTCTAACAAGAACTAACATTGTTTTTGCTTCTACAATTAATAAGATAACTTATAGTGAGGATGTTCTGTCAGGTGGTGTTGTATGCCTTTAGTGAATTTATGTGTTTGAGTTTATCGGTTTTTCTCTTTCAAGGTGAACTAATAAATTTTCAGGAACTAAACATTTAAGTATTAAATAATAGTCCTCCTATCGATTTGTTGTCACGGCGGTCAATCTCACGAGAGAGGAGCCATCTATCAGCATGGATGATTTCTAAGTGCACAAGTGTCTGTGCAAAGTGGAGCCCTCTCTGTTTTTTCGCGCGCTTAGTCAGAATTCGCAGTGATATATGACTGAGGTCGGTCCACACAAATCAGTGGTCACAGTTCCGGCACAGTCCTGCCAACGCGATATTTATTTTTTCATACATTCTAGAGCGTAACCACACTTGACCACGGATTGACATTAAGCTGTGCACTTAGCAGTGTGTATACGACTAGTATTGCCAGTTCTAGAAAGCGATATTTCGGGGCGGAAGCTTGTAAAAATCGGGAATATCACTTTCAAGTCGGTGCAGTCACAAAAAAGATATATACTTAAGAAAGTAGATTAAGAACTTAAGAAAGTTGAATAATTAACTTTGACGCACCAATAGATCAAAACTGTGTGTTTCTTTTTTGTTTTCTTCTTCCGTGTGGAAAGGCAAAAAGAACGGAGCTCATACATACATTCTAGTGTTATATGTATTCATTTCATATATTTTAGGGATGACATTATACCAAGATAATCCAGTATTTAGCCGCAGTTTTATTATGGAAAATTGTCATTTTTTGTGATCTGATCAAAAATCGGGACTTTTCCGTCCCGATTATGGTTAAATCGGGACAAGCACATACACCCCTTAAAATCGGGATGTCTAAGTCAAATCGGGGCACCTGGCAGCCTTAGTAACGACACTGGGCTCTGAGTTACCTTCATAGAGAATGTATGAAAGAATAATTATTACGGTGGCGATACTGTGCCGGAACTATGTCTCCACAGATGTCCTACCTATAGTAACTGATGTGTGTGTAAATCAGCGCTTAACTGACACGACCGGAACTAAATCAGGCACGAGCTCGAGATGTTCCACTTTTTTTTATTATCCATCATTTGACTTAGACGTCCCATATAGAGGGCATGTAGCCAAAGAATCATTCGCGTTCGTTTTGTTTACGTTATGCATTCTGTATCAAACGGCAATGTGTAAGAATGATTCGAGATATGGAATCATACTCATACATTTTGTGATTTTCTAACTTCGTTATCATTTTTAACCGTCTTCAAAAAAGGAGGAGGTTATCAATTCGATGCCTATGTTTTTTTTGTGCGTAATATTAGATGTGTCCAACTTGTTTTGTGTGTATCTTACGCGATTACTCCGCCAATTCTGGACTGATTTTCAAAATTCTTTTGTATTCGATAGAGTATAGTCCTGGGATGGTTCCAAGGCCACCAAAGTCAGGATCTGATGATGGAATCCCATGAAGATCGAGCGAAACCTTAATTTAATACCAGCTCACAGAAGGTAAGCTAGTATTAAATTAGGGTTTCTCAATTTAATAAAAAGATTTCGTTTACTAAAAAGATAAAAATAAAAACTATTTTACAAGAAATAAAATATTTTTTACTTTAAGGTGTTTTTGAAGTCGGTTTTTATTTTTTGTAAAATATTTTTTTGAATTGTTACTTTGTCTAGGCCCCCTGGGCCTGTAGTCAAAGTGTAGTTTGTTTCGTTAACGTTATATTCTATGTCGAACGGCAATGTATGAGAATGATTCGTGATGTGGAAACATTTCCATACATTTTGCTCTTTTCGAACTTGGTTATAGTTTTCGAATTGTTACTTTGTCTATGTAGGCCCTCTGAACGCGGTCAACGTCGTTATGTTAGCCAAACCAATATGCACAGCTCATTAGTAGTAAATACGTATCATATTCCTAAGTATTTGATTTTAAAAAGGCAATCGCCGTTTTTAAATTATACTTCTTGATTGGTGGACTGCGAGCTGTAAATCGTGTACAGCACAAACTAGCTCTTTTATTCAAACATTTTTGTTGTTTCACGTTGAGTTCAAAAAGTCACTTCTTTCAAATTCTCACATTCGTCAAACTATCCACAAGACAATATTTTCAAAATATGAGAATCTTCTATAGTTATTTCCAAATCATTCTACTTTGCGAATTTCAGCCTCCTTTGGTTGTCAGTGTAAATTAAAAATGGCGGATCAAGATAACGCGTGTGATTCAGAAAAGGCAACAGCTAAATGGTTGATTGTTAACGGCGCGTGCGGCGTGGAGCGGGTTAAATGTAAAATGGCAAGTCAATATATTTATTACAAAACTAATATAATGGGAATGCAACACCGTGCATTCAATTAAATATACACACATGAATATTCATATAAATCAACATTAGGCTACAACAATACCGTTTATCGAATAGCAATTTATTTGCTTATTTATTGAAATTTGTAACGCGTTTATTTTTGCTAGCGTGTTGGATTCTTTTCAATTATTGTCCTCACTTTTCCATGTGTGGAAGAGAGAGGGATGTAATATGTATAGGGTTTTGTGACGCAACTGCTTTTTATTTGGAATCGAAAGCATCGATAGGATTTTTAATGGTTTAAAAAAATGGCGACAATGGCGCGGAGCTGATGCGACAGCGTTATTTATTGCAGATCGTAAATTGCAGCTTAAATTAAATCAGTTTGAGCCTCGCCTAGCTCTGTCTAATGACATTTTTAATGTTCCCCATTATTTCATTTCACTTTTAAAAAATTTCAGATGTACTTACTTATGATTCTCTACATTGAAGTGGGAGGTTATTTGAATAGTTTATGGAATAAAAGCGGATTTTAGTGACAAAATATTGCATGACCAACCCACACATTTTGAGAATTGTTTCAGTTGCGAAATTACTACTTAACTGCTTTTCTGTTAGTCAACTTCTTAAACCGAAGTTAATAGACAATTTTTAGTCATAGTTTTTCATTCAATTAGTATCAAATATAATGAAAGATATTGTAATAACACAAGATACTACAGAAATACCCACAATGTAAGATCCATAGATCCATGCAGAAGTTGCTGGTAAAAGTTAGTGTTCCTATACAATTTGAAAATATGATAGCAACTTCATTACTTAATTGACGAATTCAACATATCGCTCCGAGGCAAAAGTTAAATGCTTTTAATTTTTTTTGCCTAAAACTTTTAAAGAAAATCTTCTCGAAACAAAGCACTGCGAAATCTCGACCCTCTGTCCCGGCTCGTAAACAAAAGCGACACACCTATGTAAGTACGAATTTCGGCGAGCACAAAGGAGTCCTCCTAAGTAACCACACTCGGAGGTGCCAAAGACAATGATAATTGTTCCACGTGAGTTATAGTGTTGCCACTGACAAAGGGGCCATAGAGAAAAAAATTTCATTTTTCATTGTAACGCGGCCATTCACTACAGGTGGGGCGATGGGGTGGGCTCGGACAATGGGCTGTATCAATGGACGATACGAATATTTTTTGCGTTAAAAAAATATTAGGTATTGAGAAAGTTTTCCATTAATTATTTTTAACTCGACCGACCGACGGCGTGACATGACAGCGGGCGTTGAACGGATAATCAAATTGTCGGAAAATATAAACTTTTCAACGATGTCAATGGTGTTTAGGGTTGCTGTGTAACTCAAAATTGTTCTTTAAAACTTCTAAGTCCAAGTCAACATGTATTCCTTGTGTAAAGTTATATCTTACAAATTATGTCAACTTAAGAGATTTTGAAAGATTTAGGTACTAAACAATAGCAGTGAAAAGACACTCAAGCCCTATTTATTTCTTATCTGTATAAAGTTCGGAGGTTATAGATTTGAAGGAAAAATTATAAGTACCACATGGACAAGGTTTACATAAGTCATATATTGATCAAATAATGAAATATTACTTTAAGATTCCAAGAAATTACAGTCAACCGTTAAAACTCTACATTTTATATTGTTATTAGCTCTCATAAAACTGAAACAAAATCCGCGGTGCAAAAACGTCCACATTCAACAGGGGTTTATCAATCGAGGTTATTTGTCAAAATCGGCAGCTGTGCGCGGCGCGGGCGCATCCGAGTGTGAACTAGACGCCCCGACAAAGGACATCCCTTGATGAGCGCTCAAATTAATTGTATCTCGGCGTCGAATCTTTCCGACACGTGAACACGGCGATTTTTTTTCCCTCCTTTCTAAGAGAACTGCCAGTTGCGAAAACATTAAGAAAAGATTTTAAGATGTAGATTGAGTGCGTTGGTTGATTTGCAAATAGAATGGATAAAATAAATCTTTGGATTTAGAATTTAATTTCGCACAAATAAACTTTAATGTCTACAAAAAAGCAATTGGTAATTTTATGGTTCTAGTAAAAATACATTCTGTATAAGCAAATGATTACATTGTGCTACGAAGCTTAATTATTCAGAAGAATAACTTAATTGAATTTTTATCAATAGCAAGAATCAATTGTTAGTTTTAACCGCCTCCGTGGTCTAGTGGTTGAGACCACTCGGTGCTGATCTGCAGGTCCGGATTTCGGTTTCCCGTGGGGGCAGAAGTTTTCCTGCTTGGTTTGATTAGTGGTAAGCTTCTGAGCCCACCTGGCTAGCTACCACCGACTTACCTAATTTTGTCGTCATAATTACAATGTTAATTTGTTGCGTTCCGACAATTAGAGGTAAGATAGTCAAATCCATCTAGATAGGATTCCAGGTGAAGCTCGGTTACATCTTCGGACTTATCGCTGCTTAGCTGCTAGCTTCCCTGTTGCGTGTTAAAAAACAATACAAATAGAATTTTACCCAATCCCAAAATTTTATTACGCAATTTTGGGATCGGGCAAGATTCTGTTAGCTATTCTAAAATTGCGTAATGTCTTTGTTTCAAAAGCAAGATGCGTTTAAAACAAACACATTCAGATGAACAAAGCAGCACTCGACACACCTATTTTGTTTACAAAAAACAGACAAAACTAAGACTATGGGGGCTTTACGTCACAGCCTTAAAATAAAAGATGACCGTTTGTAAGGGGATTACGTGCTTTAAGTCCCGACAAGAGAGAAACCGCAATTGTTGCGAGACAATGAACGCGAGTTCAGGTAGCAATTCCTAGTATAGAAAAGTGGCAATCAGTTTGTCTCGAGCTGATTGGCGGCGAAATTTGAACTCACCGGTGTCATGATGAGAATCTATTTTACTTTCTCACGTAGATCCGAATTGCTGTTCCAGGAATCAGGTGACAGTCCGCCGAGCTATCAGCCGCTTTGTGGAAGAACAAAGTTCTCTTTGTGACCAACGGTAATCCTAATGGCGAGGTATAGCTAATTCGACCCAGGAAACCGAACATCAATGTTTATATATACAAAAAATGAAATTCCATTTTCGGATAAAATCGGATACAGATAAATTGTATTATGCCAGTTACCCATATGCTCAATCGGTTATGGCGTCAACACGGTACGTTGAAGTCGCAAGTTCGAATCCTGCCTGAAAAGACTTTTTTTTCTAGTATTGATTTATTTGTTTTAAAGTGTATGCAAAGTTACAAATATGAAATAAATGCACTGCACTTACTTAGTGATATAAATATGAAATACTGGATTAAATTACAAAGAAAAGCTAAAACAAACGACTTAAATTCAGCAAAGGTTTACGTAAAATAAAAAGTTAGTAATGTTAAGTTTAATTATTTCTATACTTACACCGTTAAAAAAAGTTTGGGTAGATATATCTAAACTATCTATACCCATACATACCCATCCTATAACCTATCCCATTCTTAAATATATATGACAGACTATGGAAAAACTAGCGAAATACGCAGTACAATGTGAAAATCCTCTCAGGACCGAACAAAAATCATAAGTTTTAGAGATATTTTCTGGGTGTCATCAAGCGCACGTTTTTCAAAAAGTATTATTATTAAAACAATAATTTTAACACAGTTATTTATATTGATATCTGGGTAAATAATTTTGAATTTCGTATTTTTTTTTTAATTTGGCTCTTGATTGAAATCAATCTTTGTTTAGAAGACGACCTCAAGCTCAAAGAATCATGGCCAGTTTGTTTTATCGACAAAGTCAACAGGATGTGGCCATTCGTGTTGGAAAACCAATACGTTTTAAGGAATGACGATATTCTGCGAAAGTATTTGATTTAGATAAAAATTTGTTTAGACGATGTTGGTTTTACATATCTTCCACCATGGACGTGTCAGCTCAAACAACGGCATCAGCTCTTGTAAATTATAATCGAATATCGATCCTATCTCATATTATAAGCGGAGAAAATAGGAACTGACATAACCGTGACTTCGGCAAACCGAGATAAAATAAATATTTTAGGGTGGGTTCGGCCTAAACAAACAACTTCAGGATTTGCTGACCGTCGATATAGTTTCAATTTAATACTCGGAAATTTCATCACGCATCGGAACGTTCGAAAAGGTGTTTTATTATTTAGAGTTAAGGTGTGACTTTCTGTGCGGTGTGCGGAAGCTTTAGACGAATCGAAATTAAGTGTATATCATCATCCAACAAGATGCTAAATAATAACGTATTTCAAAAAAGTAAGTTATTTTAAAAGAATTCACAATTAGGGCTTTAATGGACAATTATATATAATTGAACAAATTGTAAATTCTTTTAAAATAAAAAATATAGACATGTTTAGAAAAACATGTGGTGCTATATTATATTACATTATATTGATATTGTCAATGTGTTATATTGACAAGGTGGAGAAAACTAGAAAATATTCTTCAGATTTAGTTCACTTTTTTGAGACTGTGTCAGACTATGACAGACGACATTGTCAGAGAACCATGTAAAATGCTGACGCTACTTTCACGCTTTTCAATTATTATTTTTTTAATCAATTTCTTTTTTTTATAATAATGGAATTACATTGCAAACAGTGATAACTTGCTTAAACTCCTTCAGCCTTATTAATAAACATTTTACTCCTTGGATCATCCTCGGATTAGTTACTCCGTGTTTTGTCTTGTTTTGACATATGATAGCTGACATATGCGGAAACAAGACAAAACACGGAGTAACTAATCCGAAGATGATCCAAGGAGTAAAATTTTTATTAATAAGGCCGTATAAGAAGAGAAATATGTTTTAGAAACAAGTAGGTAAGCATCTTTATTTTCATTCTACTGGTTATTATTTCAAACAAAGGCGATAACGGCTATTCAGTCATGTGAATTGGTTATAAAAAATATGTTTTATATTGTAGGCAAAATATTGCTTATGAAAACAAACAAACTCATCTACATGTTTTCATGCGTGTGTAACGCATAAACGGCCTTAAACATTTGCACCATTCGCATTCTAAGAAAGCAAACAATACCGCTAAGCATTAGACGAAACAAGCTTATTTTTTCACAAAATTAAACAGAAAGACGCTACCAGCGGCGATTTATCAAAATATGACAGCGCCGAACGAGAATAATTTTATGAAATGCTGTAAAAGAGTATTGTGTTTCATAATTAATGAAGCAAGCCATTCCCGGTAACAAAATCCTCGATCTTAGATTCGGATCGTCATTACCCGGCTTTGTGCGACATTCTTTTGCGCCCAGGTGTTCATATAATTACATTGTATGGTGAGAGAAAGAGAGGGCGCTATACAAATGAACATTAAAAAGTGCGGGACGGCAGAGAGCCCTTGCGTTGATTGATAACTGTGACAAAAACGAAGCAGATGAAAAATAATAATTATTAAATCTTTTGTTAAAAGGTGCATGAACTACCGTAGGGGTGATACTTTGAAATTAACCCAAAATAACGTTTCAAATTTAAACTTGAGCTTCATCGACGTATTTAGAATTGGCTATGAAACTAATATCACAGTAACCAACAAGTAATTAGTGTCTGGATAATTTTGACATTTTACAACTTTACTCACCTAGGCTTTTTCTGTTTTACTAAAACCTAACATAAATTGGCACGATACTTATCCACAAAATAACTTTTACCTTTTAACTACCTTTTTAATTTTTAATTATGAAATTAATTAATTAAGAAACAATATGAATGTCGATGCAATTAGACACAGCCCTACTGAAATGCACAAACGAAACGGCCATGCAGTTTGCATTCACTCCTAGACAATAAGTGCGCGAGTCCTGCGCAGGTAGACACAGCTTCACCAACTTAACTTGCGACCAGGGAACAGACACTACACCTTGTTGCGTTCAAAATAAGGTCGCTAATCGACGCAACACTCAATATAGTATTCAAATTTAAAGTTGTACAGGTGTACTTACTTTTTTGCTTTTCATTAGTTAAGTTCGCGCTTTATGGATCACGATCGAGGGTCGAACGTGTCTTATTGTTTCGTCAAATACATGAGAAATTTTGTCAATAAAGGCTGGGTGGTATGCATTTTTTTTTCGATTTCAGATGTTTCGTCCTTTTTGTTGCCGTGATGATGTGCGGTGTTTATTTAAGAGCTAAGTTTGCTGGAGCGTATGCTGTTTGTATAACGTTCTCGAGTATACCGGGGCCGGAAGATATGGAAACTTTTGAACAAAGACATTGTTATTAGCAATATAGGATTAGAGTCCATCTCTCCTTCAAACTGGGTAACTAGCGGCACGATAAGATTTACAACTTCGTATGTAGAGCCTTACAGCGGTAACCGTACATGTGGTCTCTACATATAACATAATTTTTCAGTTAAATTTTAATGAACATAATAAGTTGTGAATTAAATAGATGGAGATACATTCACAATATCTGCATTGTATGAACCACTTTTTGGATTTGGTGTTTTAAAATTTTCATATCGTAAGCTATTTGGTAACTCTTCATCTATAAAACTCTATTAAACACTGTTAGAGTGGATTTACTATATAATTGATGTATTCTAGAGTATTCTTAAGAAAAGAAACTTTATATGTATATATATTAGACAATGAACTTTATATGTATATATATTTCCCACGTGGCTATGTTCCGCATTATAAAAAAATAAACAATTCTAATTCACCATAAACTGAACATTTAAAATTTAAAAAAAAGTAAAATACAGAACTATCACACATTTTTTAATTGTGATGTAATGCCTGCCCGTAATCACACCTTTACTGTGCTCTATTTAATATGCAATCGTAAAATTGTGGTAACTTCAAAATATATTGTTGCCACAAACGAACATGCTTTTCAATATTTTTCCTGTAAATATATTCCTAAAACTTTTTAAATAAAATTAAAATGGTGATCGTTTCGTCCGTGCGGTAACGGATCAACATCCGGTTGCACTGAACTGTCTGCTTACAATTTCAGTTTTCCTTTATACGTCAAATTTATATAAAATGTTTGCCGTAAAAGGTATTTGATACCAAAAAACCTTTTCTTGCGTATTAGGGATCTCGCGCACTAGGCAGTCACAACAACGACTAGTGGCCGCATGCGACCTGGGGCTCTATTTTTGAATCATTCGTCCGGCATCGAGCGCTTTTCAAGCGTCATCTGTGGTCGATTCCTATTGAAAATCAATAGAACATTACGACGAAGACTGTTTTAATTTTCGTCGAAAACAAAACGAAAATAAGTAGAAATCGAACACTGTGCCAATCCCATGCTATTTTTCCGCAGCTAATGTCATCTGCTTACATTTTTTCAGAAAAAAAAAACCATTAGGGGAGCTGGGGCCCTATTTTTGAATCTTTCGTTGGCATCGAACGCTCGTCGAGCATCGGCTGTGACCTCGATTTCTTTTGATTTTCGTTTGATATGCGATGAAAATCAATAGATTATAATGTTGAAAATCAATATTATTTTGATTTTCATCGAAAACAAAACGAAAATCAGCAGAAATCGAACACAAACGACGCTCGACGAGCACTCGACGCCTGACGAATGCGTCGAGTGTTCGTCGAATGTCATCTGCGCTCGATTACTAATGATTTTCCTTTTGTTTTCGACAAAAATCAGTATGATATTACAACTTATATCAATATCAGTTTTAATTTCGCAAAAAAACGAAATGAATTGCATCAAAATAACTGAAAATCGAGCGTAGACGTCGCTTAACGTGCGTTTGACTCCAGACGAATGATTCAAAAATAGAGCCCCCGGGGCCCTATTTTTGGATTATTCATCTGGTGTCGATCGTTCTTCGAGCATCGTCTGTGTTTAATTTCTACGAATGTTCGTTAAGTTTTCAACGAAAATCAATATCGTTCTGATTTTCATCAAAAATGAATTGAAAATGACAATCGAGCGAAGACGACCCTTGACGAGCGCTCGACGCCAACGAATGATTAAAAAATAGAGCCCCTGGTGAATTATAGAACCATAGCTGACCCGGCAACCCGTCGCTGTGGCTCAGTAGTTATTGTATGTGCTATGTTTAAAATTAAATAAATGTCGGGTCAATGTTATACTTACATCCCACTGGAATGGAACAGACTGTAGCGTAAAGAAATTGAAACACAGCGCTATCTACTAGAGAGTTAATTAATTACCTAACCTACTATACCTACTAACCTATTGTGTTTTTGTCGATAAATTGCCTAGCACCGCCATCTATTTGAAACTTATGGAACAAATGAATAATTACCTACAAACAATTTAATTCGTTATAATAAATATTGAGGTCGATAATAGAGATGGAAACTTTTAAATTACCAAATTGCAACATCAAAATCGGTTAAGTAGTTTTAGAATAGTGACACGAAATATAATAGATAATTTTATATATGTAAGAAATGCTCTATGCGCCTGTCCAGCTCGCACTTTACTGGCTTTGTTTGAATAGGTACAGTCGACAAAGTTGCCGGTCTACCAGTTGAGTTTTTTTTGGTCAGCGATATTTGAAAAAGTAAAAGCGTTAAAACAGGTTTTAATATTATATAAAATAGACGTATTTTAGGATTTTCATATATGATTTAAATGATTGCTTTATACCTCTTATTGTCCGAAATAATGCTCCCAAAAAAAACACTACTGGCAGACCGCGAATTTTGTCGACTGTGCGCTTGATAAGTATTTCCAGTGCTGAAAGGATAATGGTAAATAAACATATATCAAGACCTTTTTGTTTGCAAAGTACCTAAGCTGAGCTCATCATATATTTCAACAAACGATTTTACATGTCAACTAAAAGACACAAGTTACATATTCAGGTAATTAGTTCGAAAGTATGCTACTCGTACATAACTTTCTTAGTTAAGCTCTACGTCCAAAGGTACCGGTCTTTTTGTCGGCGGTCACAAAGTATCCACCCGTTACGGTTTGTTTAACAAATTATTGTTAATTATTATAAGGCACCCGAATCCGGGGCTATTCTTTATATCGAGTTTTTGCTGAGCTCCGATATTTGTTGTTTTTATAAGAAATATAAGAACATGGCTTTTAGTTACATATTCACATACCTAATTGAGAAAATTGTGTTTTTAAATACCATGAAAAAAACGTATATACTTATTAGGTTTATTTTATCATAGAGGGATTGACTTGATACATTTCAGTTAAGTTCTTCTTTATTTCAGTTAATTTTTTCTTTTAAGTTAATGTTAAGTTAATGTTAAGTTAATCTTCGGGTAGAAAAACAAAGTGGTAGAGTTATCGAAAAATATTTTCAGTGAAAAAAGAACAAAATATTCTTAAAAGGTTACTTTTGAAGCTGGAGTAAAATTTTGTGTGCTAAACCGCTCAGTCTCTAAATATCATATTATCAAAATATCATAATCGCAAAATATCACATTCTCAAGACATCATATTAGCAAAACATCATACTAGCAAAACATTTTATTCGCACAACATGAACAATTGGCTCCTGTTTCAAAAGTAACCTGTATAACATAACTATATATCTTTGTTTCTCTTATAATCATATCTTTTCTATCAATATATCATTATATTGTTTTGTATGTTGTGAAATTTCACTTATTTCACAACATACAAAACAATTATAGTGCATGTGATATTCTATGTTTGTAACTGCACCCACGACACAGGCGAAAATCCTAGTGTGGGCGACGTTTTTTTTAAAAAAAAAGAAAAAAAAAATGCGACAAATAAAATTCTGTCACAAATGTTATAAACTAATTTCTATTGAAATCTCCAGTTAACTTGGGATACAAAAGATAAGTTGTAATCAGGGGTGCGATGTCAGACAACCTCCTTGTGGTGCACCCTGGGCAACCCGGCAGATTCTCTGCCGCGGGCTAATAGTCTGACGAGAGGACCCCCATATGGGCCACCCGCTTCATGCGGGGAAGGGCGAAGTCCCCTCTTCTTATGATAAGAAGAGGTGTGGCTCTCGCTGGAAGCCGATCCCGGCGGCTACCTCTGGTGGTAGTAGGGACGAGGCGAGTTTCTCGCCATGGCGCTTCGCGCCCGTTGGGGATTTCCCCGAGCTTCGGCTCACCCGCGCGGCGGTGGATCCAGTGGGATCTGCCGTCGGGCAACCCGTTACCCGCACTGAGCGGGCCGGGGGCCCGGCGCACTGAGCGTCGGGCCGCGTGGAAGACAACCACAGTAAAAAACCAGTTGCGGGGTGTAGAGCGGCGCAATTCTGCGCCGCTCCACAAAGCAGCAGAGCCAGGCGGAGAGTCCGGCAACGGGCATGTCACGGGCAGGGGGTCAGCGGGAATAAGGCCTGGCTGTTGTCCCCTTCCCTCTGTCTTGTGACGGACGGAGGAGCTGCTGGGGGGGTTTTTAGTGGGTAGGCCCGGGCCGGGTACGGTCTGGGGAGTCCCACATATCCTCGTGGTTTGGCTCGACCACGAGGAATGCGTAAATGCATTTTCCCCCCTCCCAAAAAAAAAAAAAAAAAAAAAAAAAAAAAAAAGATAAGTTGTAATCAACCACCAAACTGCGGTTTAGTCGTTCCGGATGTTTTTTCTTCAATCGTCATTTAATTACAAAACGTGATATCGACTCTTAATATTTTATAAATCAATATAATATATATCTTTAAAACTACACATGATAATTAAAAATATTGGTCCTGTAATGGTTTCTGCAAAAAACATTTTTTTTGGCAAAGTTCACTTTAATCACTTTTACACACTACTTGCGAGATATAAGTAAGTGAGATAGCGTTACGAGTTCACGTGAGCTACGAATGATATAAATGAGAGACGGCGGTATGACCTGGGTGAGCTAAGAATGATATAAGTGAGACGGCGTTACGAGCTCAGGTTAGCTACGAATGATAAACTCAAACTCAAAAATCTTTATTCAATATAGACCTTTACAGGCACTTATGGATGTAAAAAAAACAGAAGTGAGAAGATGTTATAAGCTCAAGTGAGTTAATGTATAAGTGAGTTTCTTGCACTCACTTTTTTAGATTGGCTGTAAGCGGTATATTCAACTTAACCTCTTGGTATTGAAATAGATTATCTCCCTTTAAAAAACTCTTATCAAAATCATTCTAGTCACTAGTTAGTTTATCATAGAATTTAATTGCAATACTTGTTTCTGTCGGTAGCAATAAAGAATTTCTGTCAAAAGTCTTACAGAAATAAAAAACAAACAGTCCTCCCGACCGATTTATGTACACGGCGGCCAATCTCTAGGTGAGATTGACAATCTGCGCGAGGGATATGCAACAAGACACTCTAGTAGTGTGTGCACGAGTATACTATCTGTACCCTAACTCAGATAATCCGATGAGACGGCACGAGGGCGTAATCAGGCGCAGGACCTACTTAACATATTTAATGAATAAGCCTTCCGAAGCGTAGAGGAGAGATGTTTAACTTTTTTGGTCACCCATCAAAATTCTGACCACGCGAATATCGTTTAACATTCGAAATCCTAACGCCGAGCGCAAATCACGCCTCGTCAAGAAATTCTTATTTTAAACAACACACATTGTTACGTGCTCTATGAACGAACATGGATGATATCGCTGTTTCAGCCAGCATCTAGCGGTCTGAGAGCTCGGCGCATGACTGTAGTCAATTTTTTCCCAATCTTAATTACCGCCTACATTCATCATTAATCTCGCGGACCGATCTATTAAATAAATCAATTTAATCTAATTAAAAGCATTACATGTTTTTTGTGCCGATACGAAACAAGCCGAGTATTAGATCAATCGTGGAGATATCACTGTGAGTTTGAGGGTCAACGATCATATCTCAGGATGGCACGTCAAACCGTCCATCCGATGTCGTGTTCTATGAAATTTATTAATACAATGTAATTTAATTTAAGTTTTGACCTTTGCTTGCACTTGTGTCTAAGGAGAGGCGAAAGATCTGTGATCTGGGCTTCACGTGTTTCAAATACTTACCCGCGACCAATCTTGTTTATGGAAACTCTTTTATTTTGGAGAGTAAGCTTTTAAGCGAAATATTTTTCGTTATTCCTTAGATGAAATTCATGAATACTTTGATTATTATCCACATGAAAATTCGATTGGTTTTATACCTCAGAATTTATCTGTGAAATCATAAAAATAAGCCTCAGTGAAATAAAAAAAGTATACGAAGAATCCCACGCTTTGGACACAATTCTCAAAATAACTTTATTTTCGTAGTAGTTCCACGAATTTTTTAAATAATTAGACTTGAACATAAGTAATATTTTTATTCATATAAGAAACGTTTAGCATGAAGCTAATTAATTAATTTTGAGAATAAAATACGCACGAAATGCTAAACAAGCAAACATAGCACTAGTAGGTATACAAAGAGGAGACGCATTTTTGAAATAATTAGAATTCAAATTCGCATTCGAAATTTGAAAATTTAATATGAATTACCAGATTAACGACGTTTTTAATTTCTACTACGCAACGTTTATACGTTCAGTTTTACTTGCGATTCATCGCCGGTTTATTTAATAATGGGTTATTGCGTACCGGTTTTTACCGTATTGTTTCTACGTGATTCGGAATCTATCTATCTATAATATATAAAGCTCGATTCTGAATTCGAGTGATTCCAAGTGAATCTTTAAAATTGCGAATAGTAGAAAATAATTTCGCACATGTTTTGTTTTCGTGCTCGAATTCAAAATTCACTTTTAGTGATTCAAAAATGCGTTTCCCGAACGAAAATAATATATCATTCACTGATCACATGCACGCGGATTATTCCCGTAAACATTGGTTTTCAAATCACACCGGCCGATCCCATATCAAATAAATGAATGTCTAACGTTGCTCGAGTCGATTCCGATTTAAATACTCGTATCTACCGACGCATGCTCGGTGATAATGCTATGAATGGAATCAGCTCATTATCATTCAAAGTTAGCTTAAATATAGCGTATCACGTTTCGAAACTGGGAGAGGTAAAAATAGATATTCGACGACGTAATCATCATAACAGCTCATATACGTCCCCACCGAGGGGTTCGAGCCTACCCTAAGCTAGGATGTTTAGGCCTTAGTCAACCACGCTGGCCCAGTGTGGATTGGTCCACTTCACATACACCTTTGAATTTCTTCGCAGATGTATGTAGGTTGCCACGCGACGATGTTTTCCTTTACCGTAGGTGTATCAGATAAATGTGCATAAGAAACGAAAAACACATTGGCGGAATCAAACCCCGGACCTCCCGATTGGAAGGCCAGTGCCGCATCCACAGCGCCACCGACGTCCACGACCGACCGACATTCGAGCACGTAAACGTATACCTAATGTCATGTGTAACGTTATACGAGAGCAGTAGGCTTTTAAAAAATTACCAAATTATTTTGAGAAACCATTCAAAGAAATATATTGAATTTTCAAAATATATTGACGAGTATAGATTTCTTCAATACTATGGGCACTGTTAACTAAAAATTACAAAAAAAAACTAATCAAATGGGCACTTCCCCTAAATTATAACGTGTACACTTGTTAACTGAATTAATGCGTTTGTGTGTACCAGTAATTTAATGGTAACAATATTCGAACTCAGTAATAGCGTAGAGAATCTATCTTATTTGATAGCAGCGGAGATAACTGCACCCTGACGCATTGCAATCAAGCAACAAGAGAGACACGAGATTGGAAATATTTGAGAGAGAGAGATAATCAGGATATATTTGGTGGCAATATTACGGAACTAATACCTTTGGGTGCATACAAATAAAGTTAAATACGTTTGATTAATGCGCCAATAAATGCGCTGAATATAAGATTCGGTCAGAAACAGCACTAGATGTATCTTATTTTCGTACAGAAAGTGAAATAAGGATTTTGATTATTTTAAAGAAATAAGAAGGAAAGACAAATAAACGACACATGTAAAAGTAGGCTTTTAAATGTTTATGGATTAATAAATAATTCGATGTAAGTGGAAATAATTACGCAGAAAATGAAAAAAATATAAACGTTTTGACAAAATTCACCTGAAATGAACTATAAGAGATGTACACATGAATTTACCTCGCCCCAATACTCTATAGATACTCGTATAAGTAAACTTCTGCGAACTTTCTCACATTTGCGTTACCTTAACAATATCCGAGTAATGTATCTATCAAGGTATGGTGTAATTTGTTTCAACAGCCTATGCTGGCGTATTATCTTGGCCAGATGATGCCGACCGGCCCTGTCTCGCCACGCAGTCTACAGCGCAGCTTTACGACCAAACGCTCGCTACTTTTATTGGCTACCTCACATCGAAGCCTCGCTGCCTCCCATTCACTCCGTAAGAAATATATTTTTTTATTGCTCTGTCACTCCGGTAATTTATTGACAATGAACGAACGCACGTGTTTTTCTATTAATATTTTATGTCATACGGTTTTTTGTGTTGCTGGACGCCCATTGTTGGGATGACCAGTTTGTTTTATGTCCAGCCGAGAGTCCCGCCTGATTTTGGGGAATTAATTGCTATAGATCGACTTTCGGGACTCGACGGGATTTGTTTTGTTATTCTGGAAAATCAAAGCGTCTGTATGAAGACGAAAAAAGGTTAGCCTGGATATTAATGTTAAGTCGTTGTCATTGTACTTGAAATTCTATCGGCAGTGATTTAATATGATTTGAAGATAAAGTTATGCCTTTCAGAAATACTTATCTTAGATTAACATTCGTAGCAAAAGTGTTTGATAAATTGTTTTTTTAGCAAAATAAACAGAAAGTAATGCACTTAATTAACTTGTTATTCTTTGTTAATTTCTGTGTAATAATTAACAGGAGTCACAGATAAGATGACATTTTGCCGCATTGATGAATAGTGATCGTGATGCAGAAATGGACCAAAGGTTAGGGAATGAGTTTGCAACACACCGGCAGATGAGAGCGGGTTAATTGTGTGTTTAAATGTTAATCGAAGCCGGGTGTTCGTGGCCCATAAACCATCGGTCTCTCGCCGTAAAAGTCGTGTGCGGTTTTTCGTCGACGAGCTTTGGAAATAATATCCCGAATAACGACAATTTTGATGCCAGTGCCTCAGAAGAGGTGCGGGTTCATTTAGAAAGTGTTTTGGATTTGTACTATCACAAAATTAGCTTCATAAAGAATTTGAATTACATGTTTAGGTAATATAAGTTGCCCTATTTTAAATAGGCATAGGCTGTTGAAGCAATGAATTCAACCACACTTCGAAAATGAATGACTGCAGCAGTTTGTATTTTTTCTGCAAAAAGGACTTAAGATCAACCGACGAACAACTGAAAAACAACACTGTACTACCTTGTTGCTGTAGGATACCTAATCTTGCTGAATATTTGTGAACTTTTTTTCTATACTTTACATATTAATCTCTACTATCAATATTGATGTATCATTTAGAATTCAAATCCATAAAATAAATACTTTCATTGTGGTTATGCCTTTTATCTTTTTATTGTTTTGAATGGACCTCTTCAAAATTTCAAGGCTACCTTTTCAAAGTCCCCGTGAATTAAAGAAAAAATACAAGCATTTCATCAAAATTTCGACACGTACCAACTCTGGTCAATCACCAGGGTCCCATAAATAAGAGCAGACAAAGCGTTCGAACACCGCAGAGTATTCCATATAATTAAGAGTAACAGCCTGTTATGGGCACTAACTCACCGGCCACATGCTTCCAGAACAATACTCGAGTGTTCGGCACCTAATATACAAAATGATATGGCAACCATTAAAACTTTGAACTTGAACTTTATTTCGCACGAAATAAGGGCTAAGTAGAGCTGTCAGAGATGGTGGCATTGATTGAGCGGCTGCAATATTGTACGCGCATACGCAAGTCATCGAGCCAGAGTGGTTTCGACGTAAATGTCACAGGATTATTACATTTTTGAGCCTTTTAAGTTTAAGGTGCAAGACAGTGTAAGGTACTCACTCAACCGAGAAATAAGTTAACAGGAGCTTACCTGGAAAAAGAAAGAAATTTTATTAGTTATCATTCCATAGTTATCGATAATTTAAGCATACAACATTACTCAAATTCATGTGTATGAATTCTTTACAATAAATGTATAAATGGATAAATCATCTATTAAGCCTTTGATTTATTCAAATATTTTTAGATACATTTTTCAGATTTTTTTAAACTTTTAATCGTCTATTAATATTACGAGTAATTACAAAACGTCACATAGTTAAAAATTTGAACGCAATGGAAGTAAAAACTGTAGTTGTTCTCTGTAAAGTGTTTGATAAAAGCTGCTTGAAATAACCTAGACAAATACATAGGTATGATGATATTGAAAAGTAAGACAAGCACACAATAAGTTGTGTTATTAATATCCCCCTATTAGCGCGGGCATGCGCAAGAGTTCGCGTTCCGACACTCTCGGCGTTGCCGGCGCATTCTGCACTTTTTCGCCAGATTCTCGCACGCCCGCGCTCACGTCTAATTGCACTTAATTTCTGCTTCGTGCCTGTTTAAATACGGCGCGACTGGTAGCCCAGCCTAAGAGTTGGCCTCATCTTCGAGTGCTAAGTAATTTAACGAGAAAACCGCCAATTATTACATATTAGACAGGTTTCGCTTTGCCTGTTTCAACATGTTGCGTGGCGACTTAGGGCTCATTTAAAACTAATAATGCGTACTCGATACCCCCAGGAGTGCTTGGAAACCCTTTGTAATTGATGCTTTCCTTAATTACAAGACGGATACAAATGCTAGAGTATCAAAATCCCTCCCAATTTGTTAACGATTTGTTAGCCCGTATGTCAATGTTTCTTTTGAAGGCTTTGATTATATGTAGTACTTTTATTACTACAAAGCCGGCAGCATTGACCTACAAACAAATGCACTTCGCGTCCGCGCTCCAAAAGTGGCCCAAGAAAATCAGAACCAAAATTCAGTATAGCTTAGATCCAATCGCTCGTCATAAGGTGAAGAATTGGTGCAAGCGAAATTGAACACCATAGCGATGTAAATACGACTTAAATTAAATTGTTTATACCTGCATTTGCATTGATGTTTCGGATTTTTTCGGACACATTTTTCTTGAAATTTGTATTAGACCCGACGTCCATTTGTTTGTAGGTCAATGGTTGACAAGCCTGCCGAAGTGATGGCAAGGGTACATTCGCCTGTAGTACAGTCAGCAACACGTCAAGATTTACATTTGCATTACGAAAGCCGTCACTATTACGAGCGACATAAGAGCGATCACAATGTCACCATGTAATGTCTGGCGTGTTGCTGTATGTACATGTGGTACATATATGATTCGCATATATGCAAAACCTACGAGGACCACGTATCAGTAAACACAGTAACCGATACACAGTAATGCAAGAGTTGCTGCTTCGTGACAGAAATAGGTAAGAAATAGGTACAGAGTCTCCCTCTGGTATAATATTATATTTATTTAATACCAATATGTGTTAGAATCGGTTTTAGTTTTTATTGTTGATTAATTTACTTACTGTCGCGAAAGAATCTCAAGACAGTCATGACAAATGTATCTTTCAATATAATGAAGAAGAAGCAATCATAATTTATTTTATACTAGCTTTTTGCTCAAAGCTTCGCCCGCGTTGTTTTCCCGTGGGAATTTTATATTTTCCCGTAGGAAAAATAATTTTGTTGCCTATGTTAATCACGGTTAATGTAGCATTCTAATTGTGAAAGAATTTTTGAAATCGGTCCAGTGGTTTTTGAGTTTATTCGTTACATATGTATATACATACAAATCTTTCCTCTTTATTATATTGGTGTAGAAGTATAGATGTATAAATATATTACTTTTTCTATATTAGATTTCAAAGAGTTATTTAAAGAAAATAATAATCATTTAATAGCAAACTTAAAATTAAATAAAAGCTCATAATAAACTGATAGGATCGAAAAGAGATTTAATAAGTAACCATAGAATATTCATTTGATGAATGTTAAAAAAAGCTACTGAGAACTTAATGCTTAATCACGGGGAACAGGCTAAAAAAACCATTTTAAATTTGCGATGTAATTCTTTACAAATGGCCACATGTTCCGGATAGGCTCAAGACGAGTTCGCAATCGATCAGAGAAGTGCAGATAGCTCCGATTGAGGGCTAATTGCGGCTGGCACGCTGTTCGTGCGCCTGCACATGCTAGCAGCAAAGGAGAATTATACTATGTGATCGTCAATGACCGATATAACTATTATATTAACATATAGGGCTTTTAGAAGTGTGACGTTTTTCTGTTTAGATGTTATAGATGAGGTCAAAAGCAACTGATCCAGTTATGTAATGTAGTGCCTGAACATTAATAGTTTATGAGTTATTCGAGATTTTGTTGTTTTTAATAAATGGAAATAAACAAAAGAGATGTAAACAAGTAATACCTACGATGTTATCAGGGATAATAAATCAATAAGGCAATAGCAGAACAAACTTCACCTTTGCCAGGACTCAAACCAGCATTTTAAACATACCGCATTGACGCTATGACCACTTTGGCCACCGACGACTCATCATACCAGGGGTCATCATCGCTTAGAAGGTTAAAACAACATTGGAACAGACACAGCTTTTGCAGCGTATAGCGATATTTCTCCCTCCCTGCGGTTTTCATATTGTTTTAGGTAAGCGATTATGGTATAGGCGTAGAGCCTTTACCGCTTAGAAGAAGGACAAAAAATATAGCAACAGGGGTACAGCTCTTGCAGCGTATAAGCGTCATTTGGTTCTCATTGCGGTTTTAATACTGTTTTAGGTATGCGATCATAGTAAGGGCATAGAGCCAGATTTCAACTGTATTGATCCCTTTTTAATTGGTTGAGCTAAAGTAAATACTATTGTTAATATCTTTGTATCAACAGATTAAAATTCAGACCGAGGTGATTTTTTTTTATTTTGATCTATTTGTTGATCAATTTATTTCGAATTTTTCACAAATAATTAAAATATGATGAATCAAATACTCCGCAAACCAATTATTGGCATTCCAAAGGATTATGTAACGATCTCCAATGCCCATCAACGTGCAAATCTCGTGAGCAAAGTAGCAATGAATACTTCGATCACACCTAATTTAGGGTTTAACGAAGAGTAAAAGGCATTTCTTACAGAAAGCATGGGAACGACATAACGAGCTGAACCTATTAAAGGGGCGAAGCGTAGAGAAATATCTCACGATCCTTGCTTATTACAAATTATGGCCGCATTCCTATTTCAGATTCCATTAGAAGAGCTGAAAAAAGAACGCAATTAATATGTAATGTGACATAAGTACGATCTAATGCGAAATAATGACAAATTACTTTAACAATGCGAAGGCGTAGAAAGAAAATAGCATTTGCTTAATGGAAACGCGCTCTTCAAAACGGGTAAAAATGTCTTGACAAATTAGTTATTAGAACACTTTTTCCATAGTAGTCACGAGCATCATTAACACGTAACTGTATTACATAGCGCCGATTTTAAGCACGGACAAATAAAAAAGTATCGTGTCACGAGAGTTCATGCCGTTAGCATCGCTGACACGACGTGGCACCTCTCAACAACCTTTGTGCTCTAGTTACCTATGACGACCACCCGATAAGAATAGAGACAGGAATTCCACAAGCGCGCGCCGATTCAACTCCTAGGTGAAAATAAAAGAGATTGTTTATAAAGCCAAAGAAGACGACATAACAATGGATGACTGTGATGGACCGAGACTTGTCGGTGCCCGGTCACGCGTGCGAAGCAAATTAGAATTTACCAGCCAAGATTTAAAGTTCATTAATTTATATACACCTCTAAAACATGTGGCTTTAAGGAGATGATTAGGAAAGTGGGGGCGTGATGTCAGAGCGAGACAGGCGAGCGCGAGCGAGAGGCAGAGCCGCGAGCGAGGGTCACAGGCGTGATGTCAGGTCAGCCACTTTTGCACCTCGCCATAACAACGCGTCTCAAATTATTATGGACGTTTGATAAGTGTTGGGAGATTGCATCGTCTTGGTACTTTATGACGTTAATTAAGTGTTTACGTTATCTGGTGTATTTTACAAAGATGTTGACATTGCCGACGGGCCCTACGTCGTCGTCGTTTTTTGTTTAGGAGACGTCACTCACACTCGGCGCTCCTGTACTTTCACCGAACATTTACAAAGAGAACGTTGACACTTGAGCAATGGCTAGCGGCAAAAAGTAAGTAAACACGATAGACAATTCGATTACTATCTATGAATCGATCGAAGAAACAAATTCATCTGAGAGGAAATCCATTTCAACAAATGAGATAAGATTGTAATGCGCGTCGACTTAGGCTCAGAAACGGTGTTTGGATAGTCGTAATAAAATAATGTTGGCATAATAACAATTTATAGCAATAAAAGCAGTTATGACGTTAGCCAATAAACTTCCGAATCTCGGCGGGTTTTAAAATAGCTCTAGATTAGGGATGAAAGACTTGAGCTGGATCCACAGCGTGGTCTGTTAATGCTTCTTAATGTGTATTTTACGATTGTTACACAAGATGCGAGCAGTTTTACATCGGTTTGAGCGATACCTATCTGGTGTTATTAAACCTTCTGATGTTCCGAAGCATCAAATTATGAATGAGAAATAAATCAGCGGGGTGGTCGTAAAACGCTTTATGTTTTGTTCTGACGGTCGACTCGATTACACTCACAAATTGGTCCAGATCGAGTCGGACGCAAATTCTTATTGCGCTCTCTGATGATAGCATTCCACCAGACACAATGTCTGTTGATTTATATATAAATGTAATTAATTGTGCTGTTTTTATGTTTTTTCGATAATTTGTAAGTGTTGAATGTTAACACATATTAAATAAATAGTGATCATATTGTGAAGTGAAAATTATGATTTTTAATTTCTCTTTAAGAAAATGGTAAATATTGAACAGGTGACACAAACAAAGTGAATAAATATATTAGTGAAATTGTATCTGTTTTTTGGCATTTACATATTACGAAATTAATAAGTATGTTTAAATAATTTATTTTATTTTATTAAACATTATACATATCAAAAGAGATACAAAAAGGGATAGAGACAGAGAGAGAGAGAGAGGAGATGGGAGCACATTTAATATTCGATCCTTACTTTACTGATAAACTCATAGAAATTTAATTTTATTAAAGATAATAATATAATACATATATATCAAAAGAGATACAGAGAGGTATAGAGAGGGAGAAAGAGGGAATGGGAGCACATTTCATTTGCGATCCTTACTTTACTGATAACCTCTTAAAAATTTAAACGATGTAAGTATCAGATTTATACAAACAACATATTCAAATAGCCAACAAGCTCAAATTAAGTTTGAAGTAACTTTGTGAAGATTAAGTTTCGTTGAGAAATGAAATAAATGACAGCGGTAAGTGCAAAATATTAATGTTAATGACTTTAAGGTGAATTAAAGTAATGGATTAGTCTATTTCGTTGACCACCACCACACAATACAGCTCCAAGGTGTATATGGACATTAAGCAACTTATCCATCACCGATCATTTATAACCAATCACGATTACGGCCCGTCAGAATATTAATAGCGAAAATGGAAATGAATCAGCTAAATAATCTAATACACATTTTATCGGAAATTTTGTTAAAACGCACCAAAGCAGATAAGACATCAATACTTTTGATCGGGTATCACAAACGCATTACCACTTAATGAAACATTATGAATGGATCACATATTTAATGTTTGGGGTGCAGTCCGGTGATAAATGTGGCCTGCATGACTGGCGGTTACTCCCGGCTTTGATTCCCGATTGGCATTGGACGCGTTAAAACTTATATTAATATCATCTTTCATTATTGTGGACCATGTTTCTGTCTCCTGAGACAGTTCTTGAGCGATGGTTAGTTCTCTTTCTTTTTTTTTCAATACGTTAATAGCGGTAATGGATGTAGGCTCTCAAACTCTCCGTTCCTTCTGATGCAGGGATATTTAAGTCATCTAAGGATCGTGTCTGTTCCCCTACATATATAATCAACAAAGAAACAATGCGCCCAAGGTTAGATGAATTCGCGTGATTTTTAATTCTGATCATCTAGTACAAAGCGTTGCGACGGTTTCACAGACCTCTCCAGTACAATGTTTCTGCAGTGTTGAAGACCGTAGTATATCGAGGTGAATGGCAAGAGTTACAATGCCCAATTAATATGAATAATTGTTAACCACGATGACTTTGTCAAGAGTGGCGATTGGCACAAAGGTTTTAATTTGCACTGAATACACACCATATGTTTGGTTCCTCAAATTACTTACCAAGAGAGAAATCTCAATGACACATCAGTAGTATATAACAACACACAGTATTGAAATTATTAATATTTATTGATTTGTACTCATTAATAGGAGTAGCATTGTGGAAAACTTTAAATGCAACCATACACAGACGTGTTGGAGATGGAGGATGGATGGATGGAGACTGTTATTTCGTAGTGTCCGACAAGATTGCTTTGTTGAGTGAGAGTACGATATAAGTAGGAAGAATGATCACCATAGCATTAAAATTAACCAATTTCAAATTCATCAGACTGATTTGAGGCTTGCATCTAAAGGATAATATAACGAAAAGGCATCCTGACTGTTCTTTAAAACATACAAACAATTGGACGATGAAGAAAAAACGTGATCGGGCCCAAGCGGACACAATGACAACTGTATGCTGAATCAATCACAAAAAACGGAATCCGAACAAAAACAACAATTAAAAGGGTTATGCAGGCCAAAGAAATATTTAGAATGCACCGGACTGGACCATTTCGGAAATTTGGAGATCCGCATAATGTTAAACTTAAATAAATGCTATACGAATTTTGTGTAGTTTGTGACGGGGCGATTTGATTGTGGCTGGTTGCATTATTATGAAAGATTTTCATGTAACAGCAGTGCAAAACAACATGACATAATTTAAGATGATATAATACTAATCAATTCTAGACTTCAAAATTTTGTTACAGTTTTTAATTGTTTCTTGAATTTGATTTCTCTTTGTAGCTCTTTTACGCATTTTTTATTTACTACTATAGAAAACTGACCGTCCCTGGTGTGGTCATCGAAAATATTACCTATGAAAATGTGGGTCTAAGACACAGCAGAATATTTAAGTATATAATGATGTTAAAAGTGTAGTGAATTCATTAATATGTGATGGTTGTGCGTAATAGCACATCGCTTATACAAAAGTGTTAAATTTCTAATGTTGGAAATAACACCTTTAATTCAAAATTGATTTTGTGTGTAGCCGATTGTGGAGCTGACTACCAAACGTAAGTTAGAGCTCAGACCAAAATCATAGGGACAGTTATTACAAGAATATTTTCTTTCTTTACGATATCATTGTAAATTTGGAGACAATGTTATAAATCAAACCGAAAGATCTGGAATCCTTTACATTTGGTTCGGCTCACTGCGACCCACAGTTTTTTCCAAAGCTCTTAAACACGTGTCCCGATGTCGTCTTTATTGGTTTAGTCCAATTAATGGCGTCTAATGTTGTTCGGAGAAAGAACTTCACCATAATAAATTACTAATTTACATTTTTCTTATGGTTTCAAAGGATTTTATGATGGTGGGTCACGAATACACAAAACATTGGAGTTTTAATTTACATCGTTGGGATTTAAAATTAAAAGTGTTGTTTTGAAATTCTATGAGAGATTGTACCAAACAAATTTATAAAAAAAAACAGTATCTAAGCTTACAGTTATTTAATTCATTCTTAAAAAACTTTACTTAGATTTAGATTTTCAAGAACTGAATGAGACGTTTAGTCTGAAAACTAATAGATCCTTGTTTTGTTCGGGAATCTCATGGACCAAGATGTCAAACTTTTCTAAAAAAAAAACAGATGTGATGTATTCTCTATCTTGAAATATTTTATCAAGTTTATTAAGATTGATAGGTATTGTCAATATCAAAGTTGTTAATTCGGATTTACACATAACATGAATGTGATGTGAACTTGTAAAAAGCGGTGTTTATTTTTTGGGATCGGATGTTGTAAGTGTAAATGTTAAATAGCAGAAGGTAAGAATGATGTTATTATTTTAATTTAAAACAAAATAAAGAAACTTAAATTTCTCAATATTTGTATGGATGGTGTACTGCCCTCTGGGCAAAATATTTTTCGTCAATTTCCACTTTCCAAAAAACTTATTGTCCTAGTTTCATTTCCCTAATAAATCTTTAGAAAAATTTACTTGGACTTTTATTCACATGGTTAAATTATCATTTAGCAGCATTTTATTTTGTCAAGTTTTATTAAGCCAAATGTTAATAAAAAAGGAAAAGAACTTATAGGATAACACTGCAGGTTAGTTTTGTCATTGTGACTGCACACAGCATGGCTGCATGCTTGCTTGCATGCTGCAGGCTTGCATCCTTGCTTGTTTTCTTGCATGCTAATACTAACAATTTGACATGCATGCTTGTTTGCTTGCTTGCCTGTATTAGCGGGGGTACAGTGTTATCCTATAAGTAATTATTTGTTAAACAATATCATGCCAAAAAGGGTATTACTAACTGAATACTTGCGAAGTTATTTTGAGAAATGTTTATTTGCCAAATGACAATTAAAGTAAAATAGTTTGCGATGTGATATTTTGGTTTTTTTTTGCCCATACATCAGTCAAATCAAAATCAAATCAAATCAAAATATCCTTTATTGATTACAAAGAAATCATTATAAAGGTTTGGGACCCTCCATTTGAGTTGAAAACCTGTGTTTGGAGAGACCCGCTCCTTCTGATGTATGAAACACTTGATTTGTAATAAACCTAACATAATCTACTCTAATCATTATTATTACAAGTACAAAATTTAAGTAACAAAATCGATACATTTCCAACTCATAGCAATATAGGTATCTAGCTAACAGAACTATGCTTGAATATTTATATTAATGATGTCAGTATATTTTCAGTTTCATCATAACTAAGTGCTTTTAGCCATTTTTTTACTTTGTTTTTGCACTCAACATCATTTAATGTATATATTTTTAAATGTTTATTTAATTTATTGTACATTCGAGCAGACTGATAGTAAGATTGTTTTGTAGAAAATTTAGTATTCGTGGTTGGTATTCTTAAGACTTCAGTAATTCGTTAAAAACCCTTACCCTTAAACCATTTTTTATATTGTAGTGGATCTAAATTATTATTATTTTATTAAATCAAAAATATTGTTGCATCTTCTCTAGGTTTGTCTTCTTTACTCGAAAGAGAGTTACCAGAGGAAGACTCTGTACCAGGATCGCCGCCTGGGTACCTCCGTCTTACTTACCTATTTCTGCCGCATAGCAGCAATGCTTGCATTGCTGTGTTCCGGCTTGAAGGGTAAGATATGGCTGTGAAATTACTGGGTACCGTGAGTTTACGCCTTATGTCACAAGTTGGCAACGTATACTGTGGTTCTTGTGGGCATTGCAGATTTGCTGCGAATCTCACAAGAGCCACATGTACGATAGGTAACTGTTATTACTTCGTTGGGCAGTATGTTTGTTTGCCAACTTAGTTGTATAAAAAAAAGAAATAAGGTAAAAAAAGAGCGTCAGCTGCGTGAAATTCATGCGCTTTGCTCTGATTTATAAGAAAGGGAATAACTAATATATCATATTAGGTATAGGCATATGTAGCCTACCTCCCGCAAATAGGCAAGATAATATAATAATCGGGATGAATATTGTATAACTTTAGTAAGTTGAGGTTCCAATTTTAATCAAAGTCAACATAATACGAGAAAGCCGATAGAAGCTAATATTTCATTATTTTAAGATATTCATAACTTTTCATGTTTATGATTTATACATTTTGAATCTGATTGAGCCTTGCTAACCAGTCATGAATATTTGATATATTCATGCACAGGTTTCATTTCTATATTTACAGTATCTTACGTAATTAAGTAATTTAAATGTTAACCACTGCAATAAAACTGGAAATATTATGATATTTATAATGAGTGTTTGGTTATAAAACGTGTTAATTTAAAATTATTATACGTATTAATATTTTAATAACAGAAGCTATAATAAATCTGTCTTTGTATCAAATTAATTTAGATTTTGGTGCGGCATAGATTTATTCACATTTCCTACAATTGTGTAAGAGATATTATTCTGAGCTTGATTTTTTCATATTGATGTGATGTTTTGATTAAAATTTACTACAAACAAAACTAGGAGCAAATTCAACAAGTTTGAACGTGTTTGAAAAGTTGCATTGCTAAATTCTAATTCTTAACAATACTTATATTTAGTTATTTAAGTATTGTTGAATAAGAATACTTATACATCATCAGCATGTCAGCCGTGATAAACCGACTGCTGAGCAGGAATTGCCCAAGAAGGGAGGATTTGCGCATCTTCCACCATGCAGGTCCAGGGCTGGATTGTGAGAAGCGCCGGCACCTCGTTCGTTGATGAGCATGGTGGACGTGAGTTTGGACTGGATTCCGTGGGGAGGCTTTTCGGTGAATTTGCACTTTCTGATCCCGAACCTGATCTTCATTGGGAGCGGAGAAGTAGTTAAAATTGGAGAAGAAGCCTGGGGGGAGGTTTAGTTGGGTATGAGGACACCGGCGAAACGGCTGCTGGACACAGAGTTCTACGGTATACCCAAGTAGGCGGTCTCGTCAACTTGTGACATAAGATGTAAACTATAAGGTACCCAGTGTAATTTCACTTACCATCAGGTTTCAGGTCTCGTTTGCCCGCTATCCCATAAAAAAAACTTAGCTCTTTAATATCGTTACTGATAATAGAAAAAGGTTCCTGTGAGATATTATTTGAATGTCCTTTGTGAAAACTAGTTTTTTTTACTTATGACAAGGAAGCTCTTGGTCTTCCACTCATCTGATGGTAAGTGACGCTAAAGCAGAAGGTGAAGGCGAGTCTCACCTGGACTCCTTAACAACAGAGGTACTGGATATTTTACTTCCAATTGTCGAAAAACAAAAATGTTTGTTAACATTGTTATTATGGCGACAAACTTAATTAAGGTGATATTAGCTAGCCTTAGAAATCCTACCATCCCACCAAGTAGAAAAACTTCCGCCGCCACGGGGTATCGAACCCCGATTTCTAGATTAGAACACCACGGTGGTATGAACTACTAGACCACGGAGGCGCTTAAAAGTAATAATATTCTAAGTACGAGTAGTTTAGTGGGAAATTGTGCCTCCAAAGAAGGCATTGCAAAATATTATATCTATACTATCTATACTAATATTAAAAAGCTGAAAGAGTTTGTTTGTTTGTTTGTTTGTTTGCTTGAACGCGCTAATCTCAGAAACTACTGATTCAAATTGAAAAATTATTTTTGTGTTGGATAGTCCATTTATCGAGGAAGGCTTTAGGCTATATAACATCACGTTATAGGAGCTGAGCATCAATGAAAAATGTAGCAAAAACGGGGGAAAAATATATGGCGAAACGTAGTTCGCGGGCACAGCTAGTCATGAAAATTTTAATCTTTTATGCCTTTTTCGGATCATAAACTATAAATAAACATACATTTTGACTATTATAGAATAACAATTATATTAATTGCTGTTCGTAATTGCACCAAAGTACTTCAACCGTCATCTCAATTCGTGCTATGCACAAATATTCAATGAAGCTTTTCAATATAGTAAACAAAACTACTGGTTTTGATAACAAACCGATATTCAACTTAATGCAAGTTAAGATACAGAGATATTGCAAATGCCTGATCACAGGCTTGAGTGATTGCGGCTCTGAGCGCTGGCCTGTATTGACAGCACATTCTATGTAAAGTATGAAAGTCGCTGCTGCCCGTGACGTACGACAAATGGCCGAAATGGATGTGGTAAATGGACTGCACAGACTGAATTGAATGCTTGCCTATTTACAAATTTCGCGGTGAGGTGAGAATGACTTTGTTTCTGTTGTGACCGAGATTGGAGGTTCTATTTAGGCTCGTTTGAGTTTACCTCCCGTTAAATAACTATCTTCTAACTTTGATTTAGAAAATAGTTATTTAACGGGAAATGTTATACATATGACTTTCCTAATAGTTCCCTAATAGCATGACGCGAATATTTTATTACTGGGTAATACTCATAAGTCATGATCATAGGATAACTAATTACTGATTTCCAATGAAATTACCTTATTTTCCCAGAATCGAGTAAAAGTGATATACGTATGTATGTATTTTTTGAAATCTCGTCATATATTCACACGGTACTATTTCTTTTTATAAGAGTTACTCGCATAAAATGGCCATTGTTATAAGTTTCGGTCAAGAATATAGTATACAGGGATGCTTAATGCATTGAAATGGCGTCATATTATGGAGTCACATATATTAATTATATACTTTATTGCGCACAATATCTAAATATAAACATAGTTATAAATTGCGTTAAAAAAGACGGACTTATCTCTATTAAAGATTTCATCCAGCCAACCTGTAAGTGTGTTGGAAATTATATAAGTAGTGGGAAACATCAAAGCACAATCTCACTTGTGAGATTACAAAAGTAGATTAAAACAAGATTACACTAATACCTACACTAAAAATACATTTATATAACTACAATAAACACTACATATATATTTTTGCTATTAAAAAACTTACAAAATACCGCATCCAATAAATTTTTGAGCCGACTCGGTTATACTGGTCATCCTCTACTAATATATAAAGCTCGACCGTGGTGCCCGCGCTGATTGAATTATGGTTCCACTATACCTGATTAATGCGACATCGCCACTGACGTACTATTGTCTGCCCGATCTGCATCCACAAAAAGAAAAAGAACAGGGGATGCGGAATGTATGTAGTATCAGCATTTGTCCTGCTCGGAACTTTGTTTAGTGCAAATATGCCTCAATCTATACTAATATTATAAAGAGGAAAGATTTGATTGTTTGTTTGTTTGTATTGAATAGGCTTCGAAACTACTGAATCGATTTTGATGAAAGTTGGTATAGGGATAGTTCGAGACTAGGGGAAGGACATGACGTATTTTTCCAACGGGAAAATATAAAATTCCCACGGGAAAACAAAAATAACGCGGGCGAAGCTGCGAGCGGAAAGCTGTATTTGATAAGATGAGAGCTGATGAATTATAATTATGTTTATAATTGTGAAGATGGTTTTTGTTGATAGTTCTTATTTAAAAGTGTTTGAGGAGGATTTTGGGAAGTGGTAAATAATTAATGTATAATTGAATTGGTAAAGACGCAATTCTTTGATTTATTATTCCTTTCGAATTTATAGATTTCGACGAAAAAACAATATTACTAATGAAAGTGGAAAACAATGAATGTTTATGTTTTATTACATACAATAAACGTACAGTCAAGACTCTTATAATGATTGTTATATCTGTGAGGAGTAAATACCGATATAATTTCAGGAAAGTTATTGCCATTTATAACCTAAGAATAAGACATATGTTTATCACACAAAACGATAAAGTAACATATTGACAAATAGATACAATAACAAAATAATTCCAAGACCGCTCATAAGATACGCATAATCGAGAGGGCCAATAAAACAACTAAAGGAAAACTCGCCGGACCTTTTCCTTAAACAAACAAAAATAAATGAAAATTCAAAGACCAAAATATAAAACGATAAGAGGATTAGGTGGAACGGAGATGACATTGGAAATTAAGGCTGTTTTCTTTTGTAATTCCCCCCTTCGCACCCCGGTGGGGACGCGTTAAAAATGTATGCCCCCTCGCCTGGGGACCGTCGAATAATTTTCAGTATGTCGGCGTACGGTTTAAGATCTCGATGCGAGCCTTCACCTTAAGATTACTTCGTGTAATTCCCTGAATTGGTGGCTTCGTACAATCAAATTAATTTTCTAAGAGAATTCGTCGGCTTTGTTGAAGCCTTACATGTTTTAGGGAATCTTTTGAGAAACGTTCACATCTGAAATATATGTAGGTATGTGTGAATATAGTAGTTCTCCGCAGTTCAGAATAGTCCAGAGTAGCTTCTAATGACAATAGTGGAAATCCTTGTATTCATCTCTCAGAAGAAATACGTTCCACTTATACTCTTTCTAACCATCAAGTTAGAAAGAGTAGAAGTGGAACTTATTTCTAAACCAAAAAGGAAAAGTTACAAAGAAAAGGAATCATTTTGCAGTGAAAAAAAAAATGTTCGTAGGCCAATTATTAGAGCGCAACAACACTAGTTGGCTGGGTTTTCAAGTTCAAGACTTTTATTGTGTAAGGCATAAGGTAAAATATTGGTTGTTATTATTACAATTGTGTGTAAGAATCTCTTAATCCAGCTTTTCAGGCGTATACAGAAGTATTATTACTAAGCAGTTACTAACAAAATGTATCGAGGAATGTGTACAGGTCTCTACGAACTTGGAACTCGCTCGAGATAAAATGTATCATACCTGTCAATTCAATATATAAACTAACTGTGAGCAAAATTTCATCTAATCTGATTCCTAACTCTACATTTTACATAGAACAAGACTCAGGAGAGGCACATAGAGCAATTCGCTTGAGACTGTGAGCGAGTAACATGTCTTTGAGCTCCTCGGTGCGACTAATAAAATTGTCGATGAATTGATTCTCAATTTACCACAAGGAAATCTTGTTTCAGCTGTTCCTGCCGATAGTCTGCCTAAAGGTACTTGATTGATAGTTTGTCTGTATTTTTTTAAATGAATAAATTCGCACATTACACGCAGTGACATTTTGGGAAAAAGCTTAGAAGAAAATCTCCTGTTTGAATCTGTTAGGTACATCACTTTACAGCTTACGCTAAACTTATACACCTCAAACATCTATTTAATCGAGAGGCATCATAATAATAAGATTTTTCCATCTACCCTGAACTAGTTTATAACGACACAATAAGAAATGTAAAGTGAATTTGTATTCCTCGAAAATTTTAATAGGTTAAATTTTATTATGGTTAGTATTTCGTCCCTCACACTCGATTGCGTTATTCGGAGCGCACTACAGCGTAATTAAAGTGATACGCGGACAAAAAGTCGCGGCGGGGCCGCGCGCGTTTGACGCGTTTTTGCTACGTCAAAAACACACGCTACGAACGCGCTCGCCCGCCATAAATTAGGTTGCGCGACGAAGGCCGACATCAGAGCCGAAGGCGTTAAATAAAAACATTAAAGGCTGCTTGAAATAATCGACGGGAAAAACGGCATATTGGACCGTTTTGGCGGTGACACGCACGACGTGAGGCGATGCGCTCCGTTTTCAGTTGGCTCAGTGTGGAATTGGCCTTAATTGCATATTTGTACCTCACCATTTATACTTGCCTCCTTGCGCGACAACAGCAATCGAAATAGCAATTTTTGGAGTTTCTCGTGTTGAGGTAGGTAAAGTCTCTTGATTGCTACTATGGTGATCGTTGATTTTTTGAATATTCGATTAAATATTCATAAAAAGAATATTAAATAAAAAAGGCATTTCTTAAACACACACAGCATACGAATGAGAATCAAATATACATTTAAACGTATCTTATGTACAAAACAATTACAGTTACTTACTTCGTAAGTAAATATCCAAATAGAAAACGGTGCGGCGCGGTAACACAGACTCGGAATTAGTATTCGGAAATGCAATTTCAGTGCAAAGCGTATATAGGGGCGGTCCGGGTGGCTGGCTACATATCCATCTTGTTAGCTATGCGCCTGGATGCGCTGGCTTCGGCAAACACAATAAGAGCCTGCCTTCCCACCCCCTAACCCCACCTTGGAAGCCCGCCCCTCTCTTATGGAAAACTTATTAGAGCGGGCTCCGTCGGGGAATCCTTTTTCCTACGGTAAATATTTGAGGGAGAAATTAAAATTTGACAGCGGACGTTGTACGAGTTGCGAAGGACGTTCGAGTCTATTCTATATGCTCGTACGTGATACTTGAGGCGTAAAATGAAATTTAGATTGAGTTTGGACAGTCTTGTAGCGTCTTTGTGGGGAGAACACTTATCTGGCGCAAAGGACGGGCGCTGACGCGAAATGGTTTTGTGTATCGTCTTCGTAACATCTGCTCTTTCGCTACTGTGTTATGATATCGAACCAATAAATGATAATTTATTAAGGGATTTCATATACAGTCAAGAGATTATTTTATTCAACTTCAGTTAAGGTGATCGAGTTCAATCCGCGTCGAATTTATAATTGGGTTTTAATATGGGACAAATCTATACCAATATTACAAAGCTGAAGAGTTTGTTTGTTTGTTTGAACGCGCTAATCTCAGGAACTACTGGTTCGAATTGAAAAATTCTTTTTGTTTTGGATAGTCCATTTATCGAGGAAGGCTTTAGGCTATATAACATCACGATATTGTTATTTTCAGACATCCACGCGAACGAAGTCGCGGGCACAGCTAGTGTGTTGATATACGGGACCGAAACGTGGCCGTTCACAATTGGCCTCATAAGCAGGCTCAAAGTCACGTAAAAGGCAATGGAAGAGGCTATGATCGAAGTTCACCGGAGTGTGGTCTGGTCATAAATGAGCAAGGGAACGAACGAGAAGCAAAGTTAGGAAAAGCTCTTAGAATTTCGAGCCTTAAGCGGTACTAGTGGCCGGGGCTCATTGCTCGTAGGACTAATGTTGTGTTGGTTAGGCGATCCCAAAAGTGAACTGACAATCTGGTAAAAGTCGCAGTAAGACTCTGGATGCGAACAGGGCGAGAGTGATCAGTGTGTAGATTCGTGTGGGAGGAAACCATGATTTGAAATTACGATGACTGAAATTCCGATGACTGATGACAAGGAACAAAAGACAAAACGCGTAGTCAATATCAATTCTGAATTCATCCTATTTACGCCACTTACACGAAACATAAAGTCGTTTCTGACGCAACAGCCGTATCTTTGCTCACCTTTGTCAAAACTTTTAATAAGCTATTCCAAGTTCCAAGTCCCGTAAGTATAAAAGATTATAATGTTCAATCAGAAAGTCTCAATTACGTGTACAAAGTTTGATTATCATCACATTTTTCTTGGAAAGCAATCTCGGCTTGCATGCCTCGCACACGGACCATTTTATTAACTCGGATCCCGGTTTCCACTTGCGAACTTTTAATATGAGCCTCATTCAGTGAATCTCCGTATTTCACTATGTACTGAATCTGGAAGCTGGTTCGTCACATGTTCGGAGTTGCGAAATTACTAGGTTTTGTTGCCCTTTAGGTATATCAACCATATCGATGGAAACTGTATGAACCTAAGTATATCTTTTAAGGCAAGGCACAATTTTAATTTTATTTTACACTAGTGGGCCCGGAAGACGTTGTCCTACCCGATTACAGCGCCACCAACCGGGTCAGATTGTACGTTTAAACCTTCCCTGGAAGTATTCACACACACACAGAAAATTTTGTATGAATCGGTCTCGCCGTTTTTGTGTTTTAGCGAGACTAACACACAGCGTTTCATTTTTATATATAAGAGAAGAAGAAGAAGAAGATAGCTGTGTGACTTCGGCCGCGTAGATGTCGGAAAATAACAACATGTCGTTAATTTATTCCCGTTCTTGCAATATTTTCCATTAGTAGTTCCTGAGATTAGCGCGTTCAATCAATCAAACAAACCCTTTAGCTTTATAATATTACTAACTGTGCCCGAAACTTCATTTCGCCTTAAAAGACTTCAACGCGTTCTTAGTTATATCTTCTATATATTTTTCCCGTTTTAGCAACATTTTTCATTGATTCTTCTCTCCTACTGGTCGTAGCGTGATATGACATAGCATGAAGCCTTCCTCGATAAATAGACTATCCAACACTAAAATAATTTTTCAATTCGGGGCGGTAGTTCCAGAGGTTAGCGCGTTCAACCAAACAAACAAACATACAATCAAACAAAATCTTTAGGTTTATAATATTAGTATAGGTAAGTTATAAGTCGAAGTCTTAACCAATTGTTATTTTAATTTATAAAGAGCTTCGCGAAGCAAGCCTTTATAACCCTCAATTATATCGTAAAATCAGTACTTTATAGGTATTTTTAATGTGTCATGTCCAAAGTACATATCTGGTTACAACAAGATTATATTTTACACAAGAGGACTTAGTAATTTATAGCGAGGAATTGGACTTCAAAGAACCAATATTGATGATTGGCGAATATTGAAGTGGGATATATCGGTAATTCACACTTAATGTCGTTTTTTCTTATAAAAGTATGAGAAGAGAAAGGAAATATTCAGTTGTTACAGAAAGCCCGAATATCCACAGTGATTTGGATTTAGCATTCCCACGTTTGACGTGAGCATAATTTGCTAGCGTCTCATATTGGAAAGTCATTTATATTCCTTAGCAGGCTCGGCAAATACGATTTACGAGTATGTTATGAAGTACATAGAAATACACTATGCCACGTCGCGAATCCATTACACAATACAATTAACCCAGCAATGCATATTAATAATGCGAATATTTAGGAAAGCAAACAAAGCTCTAAAGAAGGGAGCAACAAACAATAATTCACACGTAAAACCAATGTAGTGAAAAATGAGAAAGCTCCCAAACGTGAGCCGCATTCGCATCGCCCCTCCCCCCACACCCCCCCTTTTTTGTAACAAATGAGCACATTTGCCTCCACATATATACATGTTAGTTCCTCGTGTGCCATTTACAATTTTGCAAGTGTCTTCTTGCAAAATTGTAAATGGAAGGCATGTGCGTAATACGTAATGGTTAAAATGAGGCAATTAACATTTCTCGCATTTTTGGTTGCTTTTATTCGAAATATTCCATGTTTTGTGCGGTTCCAACGTACGGGCTTTAAGGAAATAGAGGCTCATTCATGGGAAAATATATTACTTTTTACAATAAGTTCCACAAAGTGTAACTGATTTGCCTGTTTATAAGTTTCAAATGCAAGTAAAAAAGACTCTTAAGAGTGAAGGTTATAAAGTCATCGATCATGTGAATGAATTAACACCAATGTTTGGTGTTAATTTGTAGACATCATTGATTGCAATGTAAAGGAATGTTATTGTGTATACCTATTTATGTAAACAAATAGGTACTGCTGTGTATATGGTACACAGCAGTATTTGTTTACATAACTAGTACCAATGATGAAACCAACGATATAATTTATTGTAAATGTCGATATTTCTGATAATTATTAATTAAAATACATAATTACATAGCAAATTAGCAATGTAAAATAATAAAACTTAAAAGTATGTATTGAAGTTATGTTGTATACTTTTGTATGATGCATGTTGTAGGTTAAAGTTAGTCTTTCAATGTATAATATTTTATAAAATGTTTCTTTGTTAAGCAAAAAATAGTAGTCTTTCTAACTGTTTCCTCTTAAACCTCTCATGTATTTTAAATAAATTAATAAAGCTAATAAGTTTCTTGCGTCCATTCTTATCAGTTAAGATATCCTGAACGGATGATAGGTAAAAATTGGAGGATTCAAAAGAGTTTTCTATTAAGTTATATTTGAATAAAGTCTATTTTAATTTTGATTTTTTGTTTATTTACAAAAGTTCGTTTTTATACACCTGTGGGAAGGTGACCATTGTCGCAATAAGTTTATGTGGTTCCTGAAAGATTTACAAACAGACAACCCTATTTAACAACCCTATTTATATATATATATACTCTACTCGTATATACGAGTATATATTTTTAAAACCTGATGCCAATTAGTAAGATAGCAAAAACAACGTAGAAGATTAAACATAATGTAGAGAAAATCATGTCGCAAGCTATTGTGAATATGGTTACATAAAATTCACAGGTATTTACACCAGAACGACAACATGCATATAGTAAATTATTGGAGGTCCGGGATTTTGCGCAACAGTTGGACACAGCCAAAGCCAGACAATAAACCGCCATCTTTAACCGTCCCCTGAATATTCGAGACTGCCTCGCCAATCTTGAACCCGTGCCCAAACCTAAACGGTCTTATTCAAATAAACATTTGAAAATATTCTTTATTTTGAATAACTGATTACAGTGGATATGCCATGAGCATACGAAATTTATTTGCAGTGTTCGGTTGAGCTAGATCACTCAAGCCTCATGAATAAATTTTGTTGGATTTGAGTCGTACTGTCAAACCGAACTGTATAAGCAAAGAATCAATATAAATGCAGAATTCAATTTTAACCATAACAGTTGTACGATATAGGCGAAAATAAATTTTCGATGAGCCAGAGGGATTTAGTTTGGAAATTGATTTGTATCACTGGTAAAGTAAATAGGTATTATTAGCTTTATTGGAGGGCGTTGCTTTAATTCTATAACGGTGATGAACATGAAATTAAATTGAAAAGTGTGAATGCCTTAGCAAATTTAAATATACAAAATAGAACATCCCTATATTATTATTTTTAAGTAAGTCAAGTAATGAATATAATATTTTAGCCATCACCGTTAGTGCCAGGTTAAAATGTTTTGTGTTTTTTTTTTATAATTATGCCTACTCTGTAAAGATAAGTAGATCTTTTTTTTGTTACACATCCTTGTTGATGGAGTAAATCAGGTGATAAGGATTTTGCAACTTTTGGTTTAAAAACTTGATGACCAGAGACTTTTATTGCGTAGAAAGTTACCATACTATACTTATCACAAATGAATACCATTTAGTACTTATAAATCAAACAGTGAAGAAGAAGATGTAGTAATTAATCAGTTCGCGGAACCTAAGGGACGGAGGTCAAGCATTCCTTTATTCTATCTCCGGAAGGCTATATACATTAGGGGTAATGTGTCGGTAATTAAGCCAGGGTGGGAGCCGGGAGGCTGCGCTGGGCGTGGTCGGCGCATGCGTTCTGGGCTTTAATTACGGGCTCATCGACGCCTTGCCTAATGAGAGCGGGTCAAGCGATACGCCTAGTGGCCGTAGGTATAGGGGGAGGCGTCTTCTCTTCTGTTTTATATTGAACTGGGAGGTGGACGTCTGAAATGGGTCGGAAGGTTAATTAAGTCAAAGTATATGAAGCTGTTCGGGGCTCGGTTCAATACGCTAAAGGGAAATTAGTCAGGACTGATGCCAACGACTTTGTCTGTGTGGATTCAGTTATACGTTATGTATAGCGAGTTCAGTAATATAATGAGTTCCCGAAGGAACTCATTAAAAGTCAGGATAGAAAATGTCCTTCCTCAAGGCTTAAGTTATCTCTGTGCTAAATTTTGTTATGATAGGTTAAGCGGTTTAGGCGTCAAAGCGTAACTTACGGACAGATAGACACACGGATAAAGTTCCTTTCTTATCTATACTTATTTATTAATATTATATATATATTTTTTAAATATTATGAATCTGAAGAGTTTGTTTGTTTTGTTGAACGCGCTATCTCAGGAACTACTGGTTCGATTTGAAAAATTATTTTAGTATTGGATTTTATTTACAGAGTATAGATTAAAAAAAGCATTACAACATTTATGCCACGTAGTGTTTGAAGAGATTATATTTTACAGCTAACTTATACAATCATATTTTGGCACTGCCAATAACGAAAAAAAAAACAAATTAATGGAATGATATCCATTATTTATACCTCGTGATTCTGACGGACGCAGATATACAATACAACCGGAATAGAATTTATACTATCACTTAATTAAGTTTCAATAGATGCGTTCCTAAAAATCCACTTGGTATTTTTGTTTCAATATTAATTCTGAGAACTTGCTTCGTAGATATAATAATGCCAATACGCAATAATAAATTTTCAATACATCGAACGGGACTATATGTCCGTCTGTACGGTTATTATTGTACGGACATATAAGAATAAACAAAACAAGGTTCGTATCGAGATTGATGTATTTAGTATTAATAAATCAAAACTTTAATGTAGGTATACTGTATACTCTACATTAAAAAGTTTTCTTTTTAAAAAGGAAAAGGAGCTTTCACGCGTACATAAAAGCTATTCAAGATCTTTTATACTACAACACAGTTAAATAAGATGGTCTAAAATATTGATACTTAACAAATTATACAGTTTAAAAATGCAACATTTTCAATTCCACATACTTTAGACGAAGAAAACTAAAATGTTATATTCCTTAGTAAATGTAACACGTTTGACATTATAGAGATGAAAATAAAATTATAATATACTGCTCAAACCAGTTAAACTCGGTCAATTTAACGAAAGATCCTCCACAGATAGCATTGTTTTATAGATGCACCATATAGGCAACAGTGTCGTGTTCATTAATGTACGAGTAAGTAGATTGTAATAGTGTTTTTTGCTCCACGCTTACCTGTTCGATAATGACAAAAAAGCAATACATGACTGAGATGAAGTAAATTTAATAGAAAAACAGCAGTTTATACATAGTCGCGAGAATATCATGAATTATTAGCGCATCGTATAATAAATAAAATCGGCCAAGTGCGAGTTTGGTCACAAAGGGTTCCGTGTAAACTTCTTTAACTCCCTAACTATGTACATATTTCCGGTTTTCAGATTTTTTCCTCAATATGTGCTATAAGACCTTACTTCATGCCTAATTTTATGATTCTATATCAACAGAAAGTACCCAATAAATTTTGATTCCTTTGAGAGTGTCGAAATATACGTTTTTTGCGGCAAAAACGGCTTTATCTTTTTTACTTTAACTTAGTAGGTAGATGTTTTCACAGCTTCAAGGGACGGTGAACTTGAGTAATATGGTTTTAATTTCAACTCCATATATTAACGCGTTATCGAGATAAACAGACAGACAGACAGTCTCTTGACAGACAGACGGACAACAAAGTGATCCTATAAGGGTTCTCTATTTTTCGTTTGAGGCACGGAACCCAAAAAAAAATAAACAACATCAATTTGCTTTCAGTTAATTGTTTTAAATTAGAATTAAAAATGGAATTTGTATTCATTGGAACAAATTTGAATTTACTTTTAAATAATGGAATTCATATTCATAAACCTGTTCACATTATTTTCCTCGTGACATAATTTTTCAATTGCATTTGATTAGAAACAAACAAAACTCGTTTTTCGACAAACAAGACACGGCAATAACGACGAGATAACCTACGAGGATAAAAAGGCGAGGTAGCAGCCGCACATTCAAATGAAATGGGCTCGAAATCGCAGATAAGGAGGCTCTATGAACTAAATAAGAGGGGGGTGGGGCGGGCGGCATTAGTAGGGGAGTTAGCGTATATACGACGCGGTGCATACAAAGAAATGGGGGGTTTAATTTCTCCTCTGATCCATCACTGGGAAGACTGAGGAGCCGATGCTATATTTATGTAGTTTTCTGCATTTTGTTGAAAGAAATTGGGAAAAGAAGCTTTTTTTATTATGGGCCTAATAGCAAATGACTTCATCCCACCTGATACTAAGTGGAAGTGGAGAATAAATTCGAATATTACTAACGTTTTGTGTTTACACTATATTGATAAGTGATAGGATAATAAGACATGACATTTGTTGCTCCTATAACATAGTATGCTTTTAGCATTAACGCTAATGGCTAGGCTAATTCACAATCAAACGAAAATATCGATGTTTTCAGCTTATAGTGCAAAGAAAGGATGAAGGTTTCTATTACATAAACAATACTGTAAGAAACACAATAAAATATGGAAAAATAGCTTGTGAAAATAAAAAATATCACTAAACCGAAGAATAAGCTTTAAAGCTCCCGCTTTAGTGCTAATGGCATTATTAGCGTAAACTATGGGCGTAGCGTATATTTGGTCCGTGGTGTAAATATATATGTGTATGTATATGTCAATTAAATTAAATGATACAAATGTTAACAGCAATATAACAAGTTTGATTTATTTAAGCATTATATTACAATTTTAATAAAGAACATTGCATTCCCTTAAAAATGCTAAATAAATAAAAAATGAATAAAGATATTAAAAATTTTGCCTCGGGCGGTGATCATTATATTACATGCAACATTTACGATACCGAAGCATTACTGAGTCAGCGATAGCATGTGTTTACTTCAGTAAAAGTGCTTCGAACGTTTTCTAGGTCAAAGTCACGTTATAGTTCAACATAGGGTGAGCTCTTAACCCACCCTCCGTTATTTCTATGTTATGGTCAGATCACAGGATTGGTGATTCGCGAAGTATCCGATCTTTTTGCAATAAAATAAACGGGTCACTCACAAAAACCTTTGTTTCTCCTAAAATTTTGAGACGAGCTTCATAAAAAATATAAACTAAATTTAAGTTTATTAACAGATAAAACTTTTTTTTGTATTTCGCGTTTGTAATAAATACCAAAAATAAAAATACGCCCTAGAAGTGATCGATGGCTTTGTTGTGACTCATATTCTTTACAGCACGAGGTATTAACTATTGATTTTGATGACTTTCAGTCCTAACCAAATTAATGAGAATGTCTAGAAACAACCTTAAAACTTTCCATTATATCTGGTATGGAGTTTACTGTGTAACGTTCGTATAAATTTAAATTAATTGAGCTTTACCGTAATATTATTAATCATCGTATAAACATACCGTAAAAATGCAGCTTCTTTCTCATTGTTTTTTTTTCATAAAGTTTTTTATCTGTAATACGCAAATAAGATGACGAGAATCACAGACTAATTAGTAGTAATAAGAAAATGTGCATATAACACAAACCTAAATCAAACCAGTCACATGAGCATTCCCTCGATAAAGATATTCGATTCTTATTAATGGGAACATTAACAATATTAATATGAGACCATTGCACTCATCATTTTTAAATAACATAACTTAGTCACTCGCCAATAACGGCTTGCTATCTAATTAAATATAAAGCTTACACAGACAGAACGTGCAAGTGCTAACAATTTAAAACGCCGCAATTACGCTGTGATGTATTGAGGATATAGGCGAGTATTAAAGCGAAGTATCCAACATCTTACTATTCAAGCGAGCGTCGAACATACGCCATTTATTTCGCGGCACTCGCCAAAAGAAAAATGTTTAGCAGCATATCTAAATAGTATGATTTAAATAAAAAATCGCTGCACGCGAGAAGGTGACGGTTTTCATGTAAATCGCGCCTTTGGAACCGCGTCACGTAGGAAGGAAGGAAGGGTGAATATATTTTTGATTTGTTCTTGGCTAGGCAATTTTTTCGTCTATACTTCATCTGGTGTAATGACGGAATTGCGGGGGTGGCTTTTTGTGAACGCGCTCTTATAAGATCATTCGGAGTGACGTATATTCGTGAGATATTTTCTGTGACGCGAGAATTAAGTATCAAGCACAGGTTTCTCAATTTTTTGCTATACCAGATTTAGACTGTTTTGGATGATATTAAATGGATGACATTCCTTATCCTTTGTTGAAAATCACAATTATTTGATTTTAATTCAGTTCTGATCACATTTGCGTATATTTTCTTCTAAATAGATGTACCTAATGCTTTATCAGTTTATGTAAAAACTATGCCCTAATAATACCAAAAGGACGTAAAGGAAGTGTAAAAAGTGCGATATTGATGAGAGCTAAAGTATATTTTCTCGGAGAATTTCCTGCCTTTCAAGCGGTCAACACTCCGCATTTTCAGTTTTTCGCCGAAGGTCACGAGCGACCACCTCGACCCGCTATTCGTCTCAACTCGACCGAATTATACTCCGAAACACATTTCGGGCCCAATCCGACTAGATATGTATCTGGGTTGTAATTTTTCTTATCCATTTCGGTATTCGCGACGCAAAACACCCTCACACGTGACGGTGCACCTACTTATAGGTAAGTAAATATGTGGAAAATCGAAGACGGAAATGAAAAAGTCGATGATTGGATGTCATTCCGTCGGGAATACATTTGCGGGGGGAGGCGCGTTACACGTGTCACATACTCGAATTGACAATTTTATACGCGGAATGTTTTATTATTTCGTTTATTGGGCCGTTGTTAAAGAACGCACTGCGTAGAAATTAACTAGGGTTGATACAAATATAAATGTTATAAAATAAGTGGCATTAATGTTTTAGACATGCATTAAAATCTAAAATGCAATAAATGAAGATGTATATTTTTAAGAATGTTATGTCAACAAAATTTGATTGATAGATGCAAAACGTGAATATACAATGATACATATGCTAGATTTCAAACTAAAACTTAATGTGAACGTTACTGTTTGAAGGATAAACACATAAAAATATGTTGTTTTACCTTAAACACAATATAGTCGTTTACTATTAAAGCATAAGCATAACATGTAATGTAAGAATTGATGAGCATTTGTATTTTCTATGTACCCAGTGAAAATGCATTTAGTTTTGAAGCCCAACGACAAAATCTAGTAACAAAGTGTAAATATGCAGATATTGTAAGCTGCTCTATTGAAAATTGTTGCGGCAAATGATTATCAAGCATTTCTCGTATCAATGCTATTGAGACGTAAATGTTCCTGCTGGATTTGTGGGATTACGCGCAAAGGGTGATCCCGATTACTCTGCCTCCGAAGGGACAACATCCGGTCCTCTGCAATTCCTTGCTTCTCTTCAGAAATAATTACGCCTTACAAACTGGCCCCTTTATTTCCTTCCCACTGTTTCCTATCTTCGTTTGTCCCATTTATCTGGGGAAAGGTAGTGTTACTTTCTCCCTAAGCTTGTCCGCGATTTATTTAGATTGCTTTCCTGCTTTTTTAATCAGGTCAAATATTGTTCGTGTAGCTCTGAATGTATATAAAATGTGGGAATTATCTTAAGGAGAACTTTTAGGATTTAGAATTTGTAGAGTATGAACAATTATAAATATAACAACGTATTGAAAACAAGTTAAGAACTACTAGGAGCAACAACTGTATCGATTTTATCAGTTATTTTTCGTTGATATTTGATTGAAATTGATAGAATGAAAATTTAAAACGCATTTAGCGTTGAAAAACGTAATTTTCGTATTAAGTGGGTGCTGTGCAACTTGCCATATGAAGTTTAAATTCAAAGGTTTCAGTTTGATTTTTTATTACTTTAGAAGGCAGGCGAGCAAACGGCCCGCCTGATGGTAAGTGGTAACCGCCACCCATGGACTTTGCCAATATGAGGGACATAGCCAAGCCGCTGCCTACTTTGAATGCAATACTCTTCTTAAACCTCGCTTGAAAATAGACATGTTATAGCGCTCGGGAAACACAGCAGCAGGAAGTTCATTCCAGAGCCGGACCGTACGGGGTAAAAAAGAGCGCTGAAAGCGAACCGTTGTAGACGATATTGCTTCGAGGTAGTAAGGATGAACTGTACTGCAGTGCTGAGTGTTACGGTGATAAAAAGGTGACGTTGGTACCAAGTCAAACAGTTCTACGGAGCACTCACCGTTGAAAATTCGATAGAAGAAATAGAAATCGGAAGATCTAGCGACTCTAATGAGTCCAGCAGATATAATGTTTTTTTCCAATCAATTCTCAAACTCAACTCAAACTCAAAAATCTTTATTCAATATAGACCTTTACAGACATCAAACAAAACATTAAAAATCTTCAAACAAGAATCTAATTAACTAATTATTTAATCCTTGTATGTACACACACCCCAACCATTATTAAGATGTATGCAAATACAAGTAAAAGTAAATTGAAAAAAAAGTTGACTCTATCTGTTCGGAAGTTGGGAGAGCCTTCTCGAGAAGAACAGGCAAGAAACTCGGAGGGTCTTGTATTTTTTTTGTCTCCTCTTTTTTGTCAATATTATTGAAGTCCAAGAGCTAGAGAAGGAAAATCGAGTGCCAACTATAAAACTGTCGACAAAAAAGTGTTTGAGTGTAAATAAATTAGACTAGTTACGTAAAACTATAATTAGACATACTTTACCCTATACACCGATGGATATAACGTGTCTCAATAGAATTCATTCACAGGTACCTACGGCGTTTCTAAGAACTCAGTGCTCTTCCAGCAGTGGATAATTTCACTGTAATTACTTCTAGCAACCAATTTATTTCTGTCAATCCACTTTTACCCGATAGACACAGATGTCGAGATATAATTATGTTTGCGAATTTACAAAGATGGAAGGAAGTAGTATAAATAGTTGCTAATACAATTATAACAGCTTAGAACTTCTAAGTGATGAAGCTTAGTTTCGTAGTAGAAGTGTTTTGAATTGATAAATTAGAATAAAAATATGTATTTTATATTTCTTACGAAATTATGATGACTGATTTTTTCGGTCTCCATATGTAAAGGTAATTTTTATATACCTAGGGTATATGATAATATAAATAGTATGTTCTACAATTTACTTATTACAAATATTTATTTGTTATCAATCCTATAAAAATTACAAAGTCATCTATTAGTCATGATAATTTTAACAGTTTGAATTGGGAATATTTTAACATATTCTACAATAACGTAATAATCAAACAACTCTGGAGGCTTATGTCCAGCTGTGAGCATACTGTCCACTGTAAAATCACATGAATCCGTAAGTACACTATTTGGTTTATCAATGTTTGGCAGCTCTATCACTGACATTGAAGCCTATACCGCACCGGGGCTTATCTTAGCATATTTACGTTCCTTTTCATAACAAAATTAATTTCGTGTTACCATCGGAATAATTTATGGGTTCGTATAAGCAATAAACGTATATCGATAACATGTATTTGCTTACGGTCGTTAAGGCCGCGGATTTATCTAAAAAGGAGAACAAAAATGTCGTGGGCTAACCCTGCCCGGCGTCGTAAAAGAACTGAAATGTACAATCGTAAACAACTACCTTAGGGGTACGCAATAAGACCTATTTTTAGTTTTCCCGAATCAGTGCTATAGTCGAGAAGGACAACAAAAATACTTTATTTATATGCTAATGTAATTTATATGACGCTTAATGTCTCGTGGTTGGTAACGCACGATTTTGCTCCATTCTTTCAATCGGGCATCGCAATGAGAAATGGATTTTATGCGTAAAGTAGTACGGTGGTTTATCGTATTAGTCGTTTGTGTTTCTCGTCGATACGTTTTGAATGCGCCGTAGGAGGTAGCTTCCATTCCATTCCTGCTTCCTGACTGTAGAAAGGGGGGGTGGGTCAAGAAAAATAGTCAAAAAAATATTCGTTCAACAGTAAGAATTTAAAAGAAGCATCGGTCTCTATTATATTTTTTTGAAACAACAGTAATTGGTAGTTCTAATAAGTAGATAAAAATATTTGAAGGAGAAGGTATGAATACTTTGCTGTTTAGTAGAATATCAAATATTAATCTAAAAAGGCGTGTATGCTAAAGTAACATTAGTTCCAAGATTTATCTTGGATTAAATCATGACTATGCTGATTATCTCCAATCAAAAATGTAAAATCAATAAAATATTACTTATTGGGTTGTTTGAATTAATATGAGTAATTAGCCTGTTACCAATTTCTTTATGTTTATTTTATGCATCACAAAGACAGTGTTTTTAACATTATTTTACTTATGTATATTACTTTTGAAATAATTTTAAATGTTTCTCAAGCGGTATGATGGTTAGAAAATTGCAAAAGAAAAGTAATCACGCACTTCGATGAAAAGCGTTATCAATTACTTAACAATGTAATATTATTATGATATCCTTTCAAGAGATAGTTGAATAAGATCTATCAATGAGATGTAGGTTCAATATGAGATGTAGAGGTAGGTAGGTATCTAATATGAGATGTAGGTAGGTATCAATGAGATGTTGCTTGATAGGACGTGTTTGTTTGTATTAGCTGTGTGCAGAATGGGAAATGCTCATGTCCAGCCAATGGGCAACTTTGGGCCGAATGATGACGACAACAAAATACAGCTTTTTACTTTAAAATTAGCATAGCATTTTCTACATAACTGTACCCGAAGCCCATGTATTATAGTTTGATATAAAGCTTACTAAAAGGTGGATAAGTCGAGCCACGCATTAGACATTCAAATTAGGCGAAAACAAACTACGGCCGAGTGATGGACATTCCATCTGCCAGTTGCGTTGCATTTGCATAAAAATCCCCGGGATTGAGGGCCGCTTTGGATGCAGATTCGGATTGCACCGGGATAAATATGTGTACGCAATATAAAGTTAAAAGGAAAATATTGAATAGCGCACTGGACTGTGTGGGTACAGTCGCGTATAAGACGTGTGTATAATAAATAATATTACAGTATTTGTAATGAAACTGTTTAATGTTAAGCTTTTAACGTAATTAGATATGTCAAATTTATTTGAAACATTTACTTAGCGTTGGAATATTAACAGTTGTTGTTTTCCGTAGTAATAGCATCGCAATATCGCAATATGTGTAAGCAAAGCCAAGCGATATAATTTCCGAATGCAAAGAAATGCCTTCTTTTTTTCTGGAGCACTTGATTATTTTTATGAAAAAATTGACGATGAACAGTTATCAAGATTTCAAGTTTAATTATCATGTTTTGTAGTAGTTATTTAATTATTTCAATAATTATTCAAATAAAATAAGAAACCAATTGATGTAAGATCTTTATCCATAACATAAACCAAACACAAATCTACTGTTGCCTTTCTATAATATTTGTATCATATACCGATTTTGTGATCATTTATTTTGCTTTTTAATCAGTTTTGTATGCGACTGTACATCACACCTTAGTAAATATGAAAGTGTTTAAAACAATTCAAATTGCCGTTTCACTTCGGCAGCCATACAGACGTCCCTCAGCTCACCTGCGCTTAGTAATGGCGTCAATAATTGCGATTGTGGCTTCTGCACCAATCGACCCTTTATTTACGACTGCCTTCTGTCCATCCTGCTTTTGGATATTGCAAAGTAATTTAGGTAAGTGATAACGCCAAAGGTGGAACTCCACCTGGACTCCACGACCAAGTATTAAATATTATGTATTGCACTATTAATGTCCAAATCATAATAATGTCACAAAAATAAAAGCGAACAAAAATGAAAATTTAAAAAAAAACAAAATACCAAAAAGTCCCAAAAAATAAATGATAAAAATGAAAATCAATAGACTCAAGATGTTAATGTTCCTAATTTTTATAACGAATCGAACCTTGTCTACCATCAATCGTATCTCGGGTTTATTAGTCTTAGTTTAAAAGTATTAACTACAAAGGATGGCATAACATTTAAGATATTCGATAATTCGATATTGTATGGTGTGGTATTTATTAGCATTTAAAATTTAGAATCAGTATGGATATATTAGAACAAGTGAAAATGTGACTGTTATTTTGCATGAGAGACGAAATTATTGTAGCACAATATGAGTATGGTACTGCAAGGTGTCTCTCTAGCATTCTGTCCTTTAATCATATATCCATCCATACTAATATTATAAATGCGAAAGTTACTCTGTCTGTTTGTCTGTCGCGCTTTCACGCCAAAACTACTGAACCGATTTAGATGAACTTTGGTATAGACATAGTTGAATCTCCCGGAAAGGACATAGGGTAGCTTTTATCGCAGAAATCACCCCTTAAGAGGGAGGAAATGGGGGTGGAAGTTTGTATAGGGAATCAATAACCGCTGAACGGATTTAGATGAAACTTGGTATGGAGATAGTTTTAGTTGTCGGAAAGGACAAAGAATAATTTTATCCCCGAAATCATTCCTTAAGGGTGTAAAAAGGGAGGAGGGGGAATTCGTAAAGGGAATCAATAAAATAGGGTTTCCACGCGGACGAAGTCGCGGGTAAAAGTTAGTATATTATATATTTTATATACGACAGGGAAGCTCTTGGCCTTCATCTCACCTGATGGTAAGTGATGATAAGGCTGAAGGTGGAAGCGAGCTTCACCTGGACTCCTCAACATCTGAGGAACTGGCTATCTTTCCTTTAATTGTCGGAACACAACAATGCTATAAACATTGTTATTATGGCGACAAGCTTAGGTAAGACGGTGGTAGCTAGCCAGGCGGGCTCAGAAGCTCTACCACCAACCAAACCGAGCAGAAAAATTTCTGCCCCCAGTGGAAATCGAACCCCGGACCCCCGGACCCCCGGTCGCGAGCGGAAAGTTAGTAGAGTATAAAGACAAGTCTATTAATGTAAGTAAATAATGTGAGATTACCACACAAAATATTTATTGCTGTGTTTACTTACCAATAGATTGCAGAAACTGAATATTTGATAAACTGAATACTTACCTGAAAAAGAAAGATTTTCACATTAAACACTAAAAACAAATTAGGAAACTCAAAATATTACGATTAGGTTAAATATATTTCTTTGCTCTTCGTGTCTTATCAAATCATAAGCCTATTAATTTACCTACTTGTAACCTAAAAAATATAGCGACATATTCCAAGTTTGTTTAAAGCAACGACCTAATTTGAAACAGGGAATATTTGTATTACGTAGCGTAAAATTCATTCCAAATAAAATTTTAACCAGACTACCTGTCTCAATTTTTTATGAGAAGTGTAATTCAGACTTGATGACTTAAGAACAAAATGCTTATTAATACATTTATTTTGAAATTTTCACTTTAGGTTATTACGAAGTAATGATAAGTAAAATTAATAATGAAGCAAACACAACAACATTTTGGTTTTAAATTCAATTTGTCCTGACAACACTGACGCTAAGTTAAAGTTAAGAAGGTAACACATTATTTTCAGGATCATTAAGGGAGTGTAACATTAATTTTTCACATTCATGTTTTGTGCATGAGGAAGCCAATTTCAAGTTAACATCTACAATTATACTTTAATATTACTTTTTATTACTCGATTGTGCACACACTTACCCACAAAGCACACGATCATTAAAAGATATTACGGCAAAAGTTTAAACCGGTAACGAAATATTTGAAACCTCTTTACCAATTAACAATGTGTAATTTAATTACATCTGCATAACTTTCGGGGCCTTTTAGAACACTTGAAGTAACAAAAAACTTATAAAATACGCAGCGATTAAAAAATAACGCAGGCTTATGCGTTGTACGGGTTTTATTAATTGCATGAAAATATTCAGTTAATTGCGAACACCATGACCACACAAATATTCAAATGTTTCGGTAATTAGAGATTGTCGCATTTATGTAGCTTTTACTGCTGTTTGAGCTTATGGTACTTCGAAAAGTTTTGTATTTACTTCGCAGTATCAATAAAATAAAAACCTTTTATTATCTGATTGAACATCACTATCATGTGATGTTGTAAAATTCCATTTACCGTTATTTTTGATTGTGTTTTTCGATTGAAGTTTTGAAGTGTTAACTAAAATATGAGTATTAAACTGATTTGAAATGATATATTTAATGCTATGTTGATTTGAGTATATCTTGTAATTTATCAATAGGGAAAATGGATAGAAATGGTGTTATAATTTCATTGATAAAACGCCATAATACAATAATAGCTTTAACAAATTGTCAAGAAATGGTGTAACTATAATCCTTACTAATATTGTAAACGCGAATGTTTGTAAGTATGGATGGATGTTTCTTATTCTTTCACGCAAAAACTACTGAATGGATTTGGATGAAATTTTGTAGGTAGACGGATTACGACGGATTAACATATAGGCTACTTATTATCCCGGAAAAGTAAGTACTTAGTTTCCGCGGGAAAGAACATTGACAGTTTTTTTTAAATTCTTAATTCGAAACATAGTTCGCGGGCACAGCCAGTGTAAAATAGGTTATTAGTTATGGATATGTGGAAAGAAAATTATTGGATTTTGCATCACGATAATGCGCCTTCGCACAAGGCCAGCATTGTGAACGAATTTTTGACAAATACCATCGAGCAATCACCTTATTCACCAGCGGACTTCTTTCTTTTTCCTAAAGTCAAATTATCACCTCGTGGCACCCGTTTTCATTCGGTAAAAGACATAAAGGAGAATTCGCGGCGTGAACTGAACTCAATTCTGGAAAAGCGGTTCAAAATGTTTAGATGATTGAAATATTCGTTGGCGTAAGTGGACCATTTCTGAAGGAGCATACTTTGAAGGCGATAAAATAAATTTGGATGAATAACTAACATTTTGAGTATGATTTATCATTTCCCGGAACTTTCTTGACAGAGTAGTATGTCGGATCTCTCTGTTATTTATTATAACTTAACTGAGTTGATGGTCTAAAAAAAGGTTATTGCTAACACAATGATATAAAAGTGTGCATATATTCACATTAGAATTGGATTGACAGCAATATAATTTAAAGTCATTTACTATATATTTCGGGTATACGTACTATATACTGTTTGTATAACATCGAAAGTTAACAAGCAAATCATACATATTCAAAATTTATGAACGCAGTTTTTTACCCTTGTTAAATATGTACATTTCGCACCACCTGATGTTCAAAAATGATATATTTATTGTAGATCATGTAGACCCAAATCAAATAACTCATTTCAAACCTCTAAAGAACAGGAATAAAATATTGCACTGAATGTCATTATTTCCCTAGTGATTGAATTAATTTGTATTTGTAACACCAACAATTTTTTTTTTAGAAACCCGTCTCATACATACTATTAAGCAAAAAAATAATGATTTTGAATCGACAACATAATAATATACTCAAAAATCACTAGACGCAAGATTTTAATCACGCCATGTTTTTAGTTTTCCAAGTTTAATAAAGAAAATGGATTTAATCACAAAAAGCCATTTTTTCTGAAAGTATAATTTTTCAATGCAGAAATTTCATGACTTTTTAAACGAAAATAGAAATTTATGATTAATAATTAAATTAATATAATTTTCAATAAATGGCTGTATTTTTACGTATTTGTTTTTATTTTCTCGCAGGTGGTGCGAAAAGTAGAGTATTATCCTCGGGGATAAAGCAATCTTAATCTTTGGTGAGCTTAAATCCCTCGCTACACTCAGGATTCTACTCTTAAATCCTGAGCGTAGCGAGGGCTCTATATTTAACACCATCGCTGCGCATGGGAGTTAAGCAGAGTCCTTCGTTAAGCTCGCGATTCAAGTCTTCACCCGTGACATAAGACACTTCTTTAATCCCTCGGTTAACCCCAGTAATGAACAAGAAATAAGTATATCACCGTACTTTTGAAGAACTAATAGATATATTACATTAGTATATAAAATATATAAAAAATCGAAGAGCGACTGTTAAATACTGTGCGCTGATCAAAGAAGGACTAAATACACGTCAAACTAGTCAAAACTTAACTGAGAAGTCATGAAAGTTCTAGAATAATGTCTCGTAGGTATATCCATGTTTGTTCATTGTACACATACCGAGATATTGTCGATCAATGAAACTAATGAGCGAAAATAACAAAAGTTTTCATTAGTAAGGAAATGGTAAATTTTATTCCATGTCTCACAATAACAACCCTACAAGGAATGCAAGTGCGAAACGTAAAACCGGGGGGGATACTCTCTAAGCCCGATATCAAAGTGTCGAAGTCAAAGTTCGCTGTACAATGTAGCTACAGTGCGTCTTTTGGAGACGCGGTGGCAGTATGCAGTAATGAACAGCTACTTTTGCATTCGAAGCTTTGATTACAGTCTTAGATAGTAGCCCTACTGCTACGTGTCCAGTGGCGTTCGTTTATAGGCTTTTAATATTTGCATCACGATGAATTTAGGAGTCGTAAATTTTTGTCATTAGGATAATAATAAGTCGCGGGAACAGGATGTTATAATGCCTTTTGTTCGCCCCTCGTAGCTCGAATACCAATGATTTTGGCGTGCGTAATTTTTTTCCACAAACTTAACGAATATATCTCATTACGAACGTATTCAAATGGTGCGAATATTCAAATTCAAACGTATTTAGTTGGACACACCTGTCTCGCCGGGTTGTTTTAACGTTCAATATCTATTCAACGGGACATGTTTTGAATTAAAAAAAATTGACAACCGATTTTTTGAAAAAGAAAAGGTTGATGTATCTTACGTCTCTTTTTTAAATTTACGTTTAATGTTAGTATTGCTTGCGTATTTTTTATTTAATTAACTAAAGTAATAATTAAACTCATAATGCTAACCTATATTTTATGCTTAGTGGGAATGATACATAATTTTTTTAAGGTTTTTCAAAATGTCAAAGAGATAATTTTTTAGATGTGAAAGAAGATATTTGAATATTTGTCACACCTTTGGGTGTGGTTTGGTTGTAAATTGGCTTAAAATTCGAATTAACACAAATCATAGTTTTATCCCAGTAATGACTCGTTTCTGAATTTTAAGCAAACAAACGATAATGTCGTAGGTGGAAATTAGCATTTATTAACTTTTAACATTTATAAATCTGAATCGAGAAATGAGAAACGAATAATGCCTAGATTTAGCTTCCAAGTGACTCCGACTGCCGAAATACTTATCTAAGCCATGAGTACAAAATGCATATAAGACCATGTTGATGCAATTGCGGACAAAACGACCTCAAACTCTGCCAGGGACAAAATCCGCTTGGTGGCTGCGGTTCAAAAGGACCTTACAGAAAAAAGATCTAACTTAGGGTCGTACTTAAGTTTTAGGACAAGGAAATCTGACCCCAAATTAATGAGAGTGAAGGTTTAAAAAGATGATGACGTAAAAATTAGATTGAATATGTCAACAAAAAATGACTAATGGATTTGTATAGTAAATTGGTTTTAAATCCGAATTAATACAAATTTTACTTTTTATTTTTACCGTGACCTGATCATACGCATAAATATCAACAAAGTTGTTGGCAGTTTGCATTTAATACTTTAACATTTACGAAAATTTTAGATCTATTTGGATATGGTAAAAAATGGCCTGAAAAATGTAACTATAAACATTTAAAAAATAGGTAGATAAGTAAACAATCGTACCAAACTGACTGAAGATATTATTATTTACACAAAAGCACATTATTCACTAGCTTAAATCCATTAACAACTACACATATTAACAGTATTACAACGGTTTTCGAATTTGTGTCGTGTCAAATAATAATCACGTCGAGAAAGTTCTACGGCCGATTTACCTAGAGTGCATTTGATATTAGATTGCTTTATGATAGCGAAAAGTGGCGGGAAAGCTCATAAGGCGCATCAATGCAAAACGTATTATTGTAATCCGAGGTACACACTATTGTAAGGGCAGCTGTGTTTTGAGATTTCTTCTGGAGACTTATTTAGATTTTGTTTTCTTTCAGGGCCAGGTTGAGTAGTTTCCTAGGAAAACAAAATTGAGAGTAAGCCTTATAGCATTTTAGGGTACAGATGTAAAATTAATCTGTTTATACAGCGTGTTTGGTACATATGATATGTAAAAACACGAAGTCCAAATCTAGCCATGTTAACATAGTCATATAAAAGTTATGACATCATTGTATATTCGAAATTGTTAAATTAATTTTATAATTTGGGCCTGTGAAAAAAATGTCTTATGGGGAATTAGAAAATTAATTTTACAATTTCGAATTTGATAGGGTATGTATCAAACACCATAATTATATAGTTACTTTGTGGTAAAATACTTTTTATACTTTAGTACTTAAAAACTAGAGCTCTAAACGGTAAGATATTTTTTCTGCCCAATTCAATCTTGTATTCGTTACACTGTCATTAAGTATTACAGTGAATTTTTATATTAACTACCCCTTAGAGAAAAAAACATTAATGGAAAATGTTGTATCGTTTGGTTTTATTAGGACCAAGCGAATATAAAGGTGGAAAGCATTTGCGACAACTTATAAAAAAAGACGTAATGTATTATTTTAGCTTTACAGGGCTTTCAGGTTCGATTCCTGATCGTATAATATTCAGTGATTTTGTACTATTTTTCTGTCTGTACAATCTTCTTTGTTGAATATATTCGTAGAAGCATGTAGTAAACATGAAAGTTTAAATGAAAATCTCTAAATTTTTATATTGTTTTCCAGGATTTCACGTGTGCACTCGCCTCAATCTGACTGTAACGAACAATCGCTCGCTGCAACATTTGCGTATCGAACCAATGGGCTCCTGCGTCTTCGTAACGGAACAGAAATCACCCAACAACCGTAAGAGCGAAAGAAGGACTATAACATAAATGAGATGAAAGGCAAATCGCTTTTTAAGAGGCTTTCTTATTGCATGACAAATGACAATTCAGGATATCTACATTTCTATATCGATCAAATCAATAACATCACTTACAATCATGGACTTAATAATTGATGATTAAATCCATGTCTACAATTGATAGTTCAATGTCACTAGATACACTATTTGAAAGCAGATAATAAGATAATATGTATGTCAAAGAATTTTTGAGATTTTTTGATATGCTGCTAGTTTTTTGGTTGAGTATGAATGTTTCTTTTCGTTTCGATGAGTATTTCGGCCCTTGACAGTAGTCAGCATTCAAGAAGATATACCTAGCCGGTAAAGATAGATTCTTGAATATGTTGAAAAGTCGACTGACAAGACAACAAACTAACGCTAAGCTGTTCTATGCAACTACTTAGAGTTACAATGTTTTGCAGTAGACTTAACGTTAGAGTTGCCAAATCATCATCACAGCTCATATACGTTCCTACAGAGGGCCACGAGCCTACCCTAACTAGTTGTGTTAGGGCGATTAGGCCTTAGTTAAACCACGCTGGCCCAGTGCTGGTTGGTTGACTTCACATACACCTTTGAGTTACTTCGCAGGTGTATGCAGGTTTCCTCACGATGTTTTCCTTCACCGTAGGAGCGTTAGATAAATGTACATATGAAATTGGGAAAACGAAACGGAGTACACGTTGGTACTCGTACATGGCAAGATGCAGGATCGATCGCGGGCGTCCCGATTCTACTCGGGGCACAGTCCAGTGCCGAGGCCACAGCGCCACCGACGCTCTTGAGTTGCCAAATATACATATTTTATTAACATATCCCTTAAGAATTTACATTTTTAATAAAGACATGTTTCCAATAAATCTGAAAACTGTCTTTGCTAGAGTTGTTTTTAAGTCTGACGATTCTCACTCTACTTCTTGAAGTATATAATAATCTCTACTTATAACGAGGATAGATTTGTATTTTTGTTTGTAATGAACAAACTCAAAAACGTATGGACCGATTTGAAAAATTCTTTCACTAATAGTTTTATTTTACATTATACATTATAACTGACTAACTATTCTATAACCCACTTAAGAATTTAGCATTCCCATGGGAAACCGAAATAAGCCAGACAACGCTGCGAGCGGAAAGCTAGTATATGGAAAAATAATCGATAACAAATACACAAAACTTAATATTTACAGTATCAATTATCTTTACAACTTTATTAACATTCAAGCGGCCATTTACCAAAGGACTCTAAAAGTCAATACAACACCTTAAATACAATCGTCCGATGCAGATGTAATGAACGTGGGGCAGCGGTCCCACATGACTCATTTATGTGTAAAAATAGCATTATAAAATTTCAACAGCCATTCTGAGGACACACACTTAATAAGAATAAGTTGATTTAAATAAAATGCTCGGTATTAACATGCGGCTGAGCAAGTGAATTTCCATTGTCTCCGCTAAATGACTTCAAGCGCGTTTTCACAGGGCGATGACAATTCGTTTTCGAGGAACTGATGATAGCAGGTGGATTTGATTAACTTGGTATGTTATGCTTAAGATTTGTTTTTAAGAATACAATATAGCAGCGCCGTAAATTGTAAAATAAATCTATATCATAAAAGTGTAACATAGATTTCCAGAACAGTATCAAAAACTTATCCCGTAGTTTTAAATTGACATGAAAATTTATATACATATTTGAAATACTTATTTGAAAGAACAACTCAGAAACTAAGTTCAGGCAAGAAAGTATAGGTATAATTTGTGAACTAGGTTCTATGGTTCTAATTTCTATGTAGATATCAAATTGGACAACTTTGATATTATAGTTTAATTTGTATAGTAACTTAATCATTAAAATATTACTCGTAGTGACATTGTTTTTTATTAATATGTTTAATATCTGATGTTATTTAATATATGTGTGATATTTTGCCAGAACAGATAAGATAGAGAAATGAATTACTTAATATACATAATTAGCAACAAATAGATACGATTGAAGAGTTTCTATTAGAAGATAACCATAGTAAATACGAAGCATAGAAATAAAATAATGTTATAAAAAAAACGACTAATACAAAAATATATAAGTTATATAGATATATAACGAGCTATGTTATTATGAAATGATTACCTACTTATACTATTTTCGGCATCATTGTGGAGTACATGAAACAAAAGAGAATTATATAAATACACGTGTATAGAAACTTATTCAGTTTAAATTAATTAGTTTTTTATATTTTGAAGCAGGAGTTATTATACGTATTGTATATGTGCTATAAAAAACAAAATAAATACATTGTATAGGTAGGTACATAATAAAGCAAATGATAAAACAAGCATGTTATTCAAAAGTCTAATAAAAAGTCTAACAAAATCATTTCTGGTATCTTAATTAGTGATAAACATTTCATATTTAGGAAAGAACGAAATGAAAAACTATTAATAAAAAGGAATAATTTGATTCGGCGAAAAGAATTTAATTATCAATGAACCTTTGATTAATAAAATATACCTAATTTAGATTCTAAATTACGAAATTGAATTTTCTTTTCGGGTAGTCTGTTTCATAGTTGAATGCGTTATGTTTTAGAAGTCATGGACACCTTGCCGATACGAAATTAGTTTTTGTATATGAACTAAATCATGTAATATCTAACAAAACTTTTATAAATACCTACAATAATTGTGTCGTTAATATGTTTTTATTTTCTTTGTATATTTTGTGTCCTATCTCGTATCTGCTATTTACTTTTTTAACACTTAGGTTGCCTGATAGAAATTGCTACTGTAACATTATAGCCGCTAATTTTGTCTAAGTGAAACTATAAAAGTAAACTATAGAGTTTTTAAAGTTAGAATACCCGAACTTATAATACAAAATACTAAGCATACATTAAGTATTCTCAAGTGGCAGTTCGGGTTTTTAAATCATCTGTAATCTTCATTTGGTGGTAAGATGAAAAGATGGTAGCACAATTCAGAATCAGCTTCCATTATCTTAGAAACATACAAACATAGTTTCTCTTATCTGTAGTTGTCGAAATACAACTGAAAGCTTACAGACAGCAATGTTGGGGCTTACAGGGTGCTTATTATCTAAGAAAATATCTGTCATCTCGACAGATTTTTTAAATTTAACACTATTGCGACGTTAATACAAGAATCTTCATCGAGTTGTCGACTGACTTTACTATAGCAGTAATGGACACATTTTGACTATTAAAACTGGAAGTGATCGTAAAAGATTTTTATATAACTAAAAATCTAACAATTTATGATAGTTCAAGCTGAAAACTTTTTGCATATCCATTGTATACATACTATGTTACAAAATTAATGAAAAATATAAACACGCGTACCAATAACAAAGACGACAAGGTGACCACGTTCTTGCAAAAAAATCGACTAAAATTGGAAACAGAGGCGAAACAAAAAATGCGATTTTTATTAAAACGCGACACCTCCGCGGCAATTCCTTGTGATCACGTACGGACAAATCTGTTACCGGTGACAATGTTGAAAACTTTTTTGAGTGAGCAAGGCCGCGAGGAACGTGTCGATTTTTACATGGATGTAATTATGCAAAGACTGTCGAGGCCGAGTATCAGACAACGGAATAATTTAATTTTCAATCAAGCTAGATCAGGTCAGAAGTGAAATCTGGCATCATGCTGGCTGCCCTCAAACCATGGATGCGTGTAATTGTTATAAATGTGCCAATTAAACGTTTGGCGCAACTACTATTAGTTTAGCCGAGGCGACACAACAGCATCTATTACTTTATATTGCCGCTACTAAGTACTGTTAATAAGCTAACTATTATTAGTGCAGTCTTCCAGCGAAGTATAATTATGAGACATCAACTGTCAACAATAAATGTGAAGTCGAGAAACCTAACATTGTACACAGCTGACTGAATTTAAGAGATCTGTTTATAAAAAACTAGCTTTCTGCTCGCGACTTCACCCGCGTTATTTTTGTTTTCCCATAGGAATTTTATATTTTCCCGTAGAAAAAATAGCCTATGTCCTTCCCCTGGTCTCGAGCTATCCCTATACCAACTTTCATCAAAATCTGTTGAGCAGTTTCGAAGCCTATTCATACAAACAAACAGACAATCAAATCTTTCCTCTTTATAATATTAGTATAGACTACTTGTGAGAAGTGAGTCTATCAGATTGTTATATCAGTGAAGTAGAAAACGTAATTGTCACATTAGTTATAACGCAACTGAATAGCAAAACAAACATTAATGTCAGGACATACATGTGTGCCGCCATGAAATCATGCGAGCGACGATGTCGCAATCAGCGTACTGTAGTAGCTACTAATTGCGGCTAATTATACCATCATTAGGTCCTTCATTAAACAAATAATTAACGTGCCAACAATGTAGCCGGGGAATCACGCCACGGTGACTTGCACAGACCACTGTATCTTGCCTTTTGTTTGTATGTTTTCGATAGTGTAATGCGGTGGGCACATGTAATTATTTTAATTGCACGACAAGTGAAGTAGCTTAGGAACATACGTTGTTGGACAAACAATGACACTAGGAATCCTTGAATAAAAAAGCACAATTAAAAAAAAAATGAAGTAATTGATGAATTTCTCTTTGGGGTGGTATTACGATACTACAAGGAAACAAATCTGACATTAGCGTTATAGATAATAATTGCTCTGTATAGTCTCTACATAGAGTTCAATCCTGCTCGTGCATCAAATTTGTTCAAAGATGACATTTTTAATATTTAAATACGAAATCATTAATTAATCTTGATAAAGTTACTGCTCTCTTTTCCACCCATCTTTATTTACAACATAAAAGTCGCTAGACTTAGCACGAACTGCGATGAAAACTTACTCAGTCTTTATTGATACAGGTCTCATTAGATCTTGTACTTTGTGGGGAATAATCATTGGTCTTTGGACTCCAATATTAACGCGATACGAAAACAAGATAATTAAGTCAGTTCTGAATATAGAGGCGAAGTATGAAAGACACGTGATGATATTTTGCGCAATATTACAAATTCAACATCGCAATAATTGCTTCGGAATCGTTAGAGCTGGCAGTTATGGGCTGTTTGCATTGTTTACTATATGTATAAATTGCGAATGTTGCTTATTCGTGCACTAGTGGGTAAACAAGCTTAAACAAGTTTAGAGTTGTAGGACTATATTAATGTATTGACTTAGAACTGTTAATAGGAGCAAACAAAAGTAAAAAAAAGGTCTTGACAGAAAACCTACGGATGTAAGATGAGATGATTTCAGTTTAAAATTTATCCTTAAAGTCAAATAAAGGCATAAATACATTTTATATAAAACAAAAACTTTAAACGATGAACTATATGCATGAGCTAATAGTCCACTTTCTTAAATTGTGGATCTGGATTACGAAGATTTAAACGCATCCTATTAAAAGAGTGTGTCCACAAATCACTCAAAATCTTAGCCACTTAGCGGTGTAAACTCTCTCGTCAGCTGAATGAGTGCCTATAATTCAGTTCGCATCGTGGCTTCGCAAGTCGTGACGTTGTGGAAGGTACCATGATAATTAACTGCCTATTATGTTAGTCTGTGCAGGAATAGCAGCTCAGCTTTTTAGTGCTGGAGGGAACAGAATTGTAACATGTTTTTTGGGCTTAGGAGAAACCAATCCGTCAGAATTTTCATAGTGAATTTGTATTGGCACGAGTAGATAAGTAAAAAGGCAACATTTCTACTAAATCAATTACTTAGGTTAAAATGCATTGTTAATAAGTCCATCGATTCATTATTTATCAATAATAGTACACGATTTGGCTTACATAGAATGAGACATATGGAAAATGCAAGATTGCCATGACCAGTATAACTCGATCTTATTTTAAATAAGCATATTAAATGAACAAAAAGTGTAAAGATTTCAAAACTCTTTAGTAGAAATACAATAAATAAATCAGGTTTTAATGAATAAGCTGCTGGCTATTATAAGATCTTTCTTGTAGGCAATTGAATGGGTGAATCTTATAAAGGGCCCGTTTGATGTTTTCAGTGACTTTGTCTGGCCGCTGGTCAAAATTATAGAGGACAAGAAAAACTCGCAACTAATAAAAGACAATCGAGCCCTGATTAAAACTAAAGTTAAGCCACTCAGGGGTTGCCGATTCAGAAGAGGTCATGAATAAAGAAACCCGTTTCGAGGGGTTTCTGATTTGATACACTTATTGTGTGTCCCGTTGCTTTGCTAAATAAAAGAACTGGTTCTTAGGACAAAGGGCCCTTATAAATGAGGCCAGCATATTGTTTGAAGGACCCTCAGGATCAAGTTTGAATCTGCGTCAATATGTTTTAATGCGAACGAATTTGATAGCTCGTTACGTTTCGTGGAAAAATTGCTTAATTACTGCAGAAATGCGTTAAAGCAAAATCGAAATATTTGAACCTTAAATATTGGAAGATTATGATTTGCGTATTTACTCACCACGAATAACTAAACCAGACAGCTTGACCCTAGATTTCAATATTTCGGGGAGCCTAGAATATTTAAATCCATTAAAAGAAACGAAGTTAAGACATATATTTAAATCCACCGTCACACTCATACACAAAAATTAAAGACAACACTAGAATATATTATTAAATCATAAATCTGAAACCCTTATCCGGTGCTCTAATAAGGATATCGTCAGATTCAAAAACAATACAAACAAATCCGAGCTGGACGACTTCCTTATTGCATCAACTGGTATCGGTGTGGAATCGTTCAATCAGATAACCGTTCTCCCAATCCGGACTATTTAGCGCTCGCAATAGGCTCAATTAGGTACAGGCGGATATGCGGGCCCCTTCCTAGTGGGTGACGAGGGCCGGTAAAATGGCGCTCGCTTAATGAAAACGCCGAATTGTACGTGACCTTTTCATTGACATTTTATACTCTACATACATTACTATAAATTTTCTTTCGTTGCTTAATAGCTAACGGCTCTACAGTAAATTTTTAAAGTGTAACAAAATTATTCAACTTCCTTAAAGCAACTATTTCATTAAAAGTATTTTAGAAATATTCTATTCTAATATATTAGAAGGTAGGTATTGTTATAATCAATAATAACACAATGCCGTTAAATACTGTAGATAGTTGTTATCTGTAAACATGTATAAAATCTGTACTCGAACTCAAAACCAGGCTTTTGCATATCAAGGAAATTTAGATAATTGGGTGAGAATTCAGAACACATACAAAATTGATATTTTGTTTTAGAGTAAGTGCTCCATTCATAAAGTTAGTCACTCTAACTTCGTGATTTTTGATACTTCACCCGTTCTTGTCACAGTTGACCATATTTCTGAGACTTCCTAGTGTGACGACACCTATTTTGAAATTTTTCATCTATAAATTATTCAATTAAAACAGCAGTTCCAAATTATTTTTTTAATATAACCATCATTAAAGCAGACATTTGAAAAAGTTAACAAAACAATAAATTATAATTATATTACTGGAAGTTAGAAACTTAATCATCTTGAGTCTATGGACTTTGAACCCACTCCTACAGATTATTTATAACCGGCGGAGTAAAAAATTTAACCTTATACTCATACAGATAGAGTTGGAGATATTTTAAAGTTTTTACTTAATAGTTCAAATTTTGCATTTTAACACTTATATGTTTAAAAATTTTTGCAATGTGACATCATTCGTTGACCCTCTCCCCCCTTAAAGTGTGACGTACTTTAAGGATAGTCCCTAACTATAAAAACGGCTACGAAACAATTAAACTCTCACACACCCACTAAACGTGTGAAAAGACAAAAATTAAGGATTTCCGTAACATTTTAGGTGCCCCAGCGCCAAGCACTGATTCTCGCTCTTATTAGTTTAACAGTTTTAGCGACAGAATGGGACCGTTAACATTCAAACTGAGATTTACGAGTATTACGTGTGTGATTTTAAAGGTTTGCTTGGGACAATTTTTTTGTTAGGTTCAGTTTAAAATTTAATGAACTGCTTTAATATTAAAATTCCTTGATGACGTTAAATGACTTTAGATGAGCACATTACAATTCATTTTGACCATTAATAAAAAAATCACAAAATTGTCAAAGTTATCAATACTCTCAAGGAGAAAACAATAAACTTAATTGAAAGCATTCCGATCATTCTGGTTGAAATCTAACTTACAACAGCTGCATAAAAATAATCAAGAGTCTCTTGTCTGTCTTTAATGTCCCTTGTCATTAACAAGAGTCATTCCATCGAGAATGCAGTGTAGTATGATTTCTATTGCCATCTCGCACGTCTTTTGAAAGACGAATCGTGTAAGTATGACAGAAGGGGAAGATGACAATAGTGTTGGTTGAAAACGGACTACGGACATTGGCTTATGGGGCTACATACACTAATAATCATACATTGGTGAGTTTGCAACAACATTAATCAACAATTGAAAAAAATAAACTAAACTGGTGAAAATTTACACACGCAGTATACACAATCTATACATCTATACAAATAAATTAAATTGAAGTGTCTGTTTGTAATGACAAAATAACAAGTTTTTACGAAATGGGTATGAATGTATATCGGGTACCAATAACAAAAACACAATTTAATTTTTGTTCTCTGTCTGTCTGTTTGTTTCCGCTAATCCCCAGAACGGCTGGACCGATTTTGACGGTACTTTCACTAATAGATAGCTAATTATATGGTATAACATAGACTACTTTTTATCAACCTCAACAAAAGTTACTATTTCACGCGAAGTCGCGGGCACAGCTAGTAAGCTAATAAAGACAGTATCTATTACAATTGGAGTTCCTCAATTAGGAACGGAAGCAGTAACTTGAAAATATCTGCCAAATTTTCTTTTGTGCCCTCCAATTAAGCACGAACTGCATTTGGAGTAGGTCCAAGTATAATGAATATTTGGCTATATCGTATCTAGGAAAAGTTTTTCAAATACAATATAACATCCAATAATTAAGACTGTATACGCTATATTAACAGTATGATTTATGAAATAATCGCCTATGAAATAATATCGATCGATGAAATAAATAGATTTTCTATTAAAAGGGATGGAATGGAATATTACAATACTGAGAAGCTACCATACAGTCATATGAAATATACTTATTAATGATCTCACCAGAGGCTTACTAGGGAATTGACAAACTATGCTATCCGCAATATTGAAAACAGTTTTATTATCTCCAAAAAGTGGTGATTTCGACATTAGGGCATTATCTACTGTGTATTTCAATGGAAATTTCCGCTTTAAAGAGACGTATAGGTAAGTACACAAAATAACATGACGCCAATCGTTGGCTAGTCATAAATATATCTCACAGTCAAATCTTAAGGTAATTTGTGACGATTTTGTAGCTCATTTAATATGCAAGGAATATAAAGCGCAGATGGAATAATCGATTATTCGTATAGTGGTAGCAGCTGCAAATCAGTACAATCTGACTATCAAAGTGAGAGTCTTGTTATTGGAGACAAAGCCTACTGGCATTGGTCACTTAGTATTCATTATTATAAATGAAAAATGGAAGGAGTCTGGCCCGCTCCACTTAATATGTACGTAACTTTGCGTTATCTATAACATTAACATCGGCAAGTGTGCTCGATTACATAATAAATCCGCTTTCAGCATCGAATGATCTAATAGATTCGGAAGGAATGTTTTCGGAAGGTTTCACGCGATTATACACTTGTGCAAGTGCAGGACTTTAATTATGGACCCAGTATAATCTGTATTTGTTGTATTTGAAGCGTTCTAATGAATTACTGCTTCTTACAGAACATTGGAATGGATTGACGTAAGCTGGGATGTTAAATGAAATGTTTTTAATTTTACATGTGAAGGATGTCAGTTATGTATAGGTTTAATGATTAAAGTTTAGTTACCTAGACCTAAAGTATTGAATGAACGACAATAGTACCTACTTCCAAAGGAGAAAGCTTTTATAGAGAATTAGTATGACAGAAGACAATAAAGAAAATATTTTTGGGCGAGGGTCGAATCTGCGTCTTTACAATTAAATTTATTTAAAACTACGGAAATCTAGTTAGGACACAACCTCAAATGGCAACAAAGTTTGCGGATTTCTTAATTCGTGTAACATTTACGGTGGTAATGAAAATTTCAGTGGGGAGAGGCACGAGCGCGGTAAACAGCGGTGACTCGTTTGATGGCTCTGTGCCACATTGTTACCTCATTCCGAATTCCAGCTGTTGGGTCACGTTAAAACTTTACAGTCGAAAGGGAACTGATAGTTTAGAACATAGCAGAATATATATTTTTTGTAACAATATGTAGGTATATTTCGATTTGAATGTATATTTAACAAGTTAATAACTAGGTATGTTTTGAAAAATTTCAATATGATTTTACCATTTAGGTTTTAATGTGATTTTGTTTCGACCACTCAGTCAAATCAAAGAATTTACCATTCTTTGTTTGCAAAAAATCATTATTAGCTATTATAATGTCAGATCTTTTGCTTTTAATTACATTCAAAGTGCATAGAACCTCCCTTTTTGTGTTAACTTTTAAAGATTTAATATTTTTTTAAATACATCAAAACTCCTCCTCTACATTGGCATATTTGCCTGTAATAGTGTAATTACAGTGACGTCACAGACGGCTTATATTTTAAAGTTGAAGCGAAGCAGCAATAAAACAATGTCGGTACTAAGTGGCATAAACCATCGTCTCGGGTCGAGTATAATTACTGACCGCTAATCCAGAGTAGTTTCTCTTTGTTAGCGAAACGATTAAAATAATAATCACGACAGCACACTGTAATGAGAGGTTCTTTTCTCTTTCCCTTTAAAGCGTACTCCGCGAATGCTACTCGATTCTTGAGACATTGTCACTGCTATTTAGCCTGAAAAAAGGTCGTATGGTTATGAGTAAAATGCAAGACATACAATTTCAGAGGTCGGTCGTAATATTCAATTACTTTGTATGTCTGCATAAGTTAAACAAAGGTATTTTTAAATACAACCTATAGTTTTTACATTGTTATTTGTTTGACGTTTCAAACGATTAACAGCATTCGAAGTCACGGGATGGCTGAAAGTGGTAAGTGTCATATGATGAAGATAAGGGTATCTTTGCAAGATCAATACATGCCTTACTTGCTTCGTGTGTAATAGATATTGGTTCGTGTAACAAAAATGATTGGTTTTTAACCCCTACTATTTTCTATAATGTTGAGAAATGCCCGACGCATACCTCGCGCTTGGGAAAGGGTGAGGTTATGTCGGCCACTGGAGGTAGTGTGCCATATCTCGAAATATTTTAAGAAATTGACTTCAAAAAGAAGATCTAAAATGAGTTTGTTTTATAAAGACAGACCATCAGACATATCATCATCATCATCACAGCCCATATACTTCCCCACCGAGGGGCTCGAGCCTACCCTATATTAGGGTGATTAGGCCTTAGTCAACCACGCTGGCCCAGTGCGGATTGGTCGACTTCACATACATCATTGAATTTCTTCGCAGATGTATGCAGGTTGCCTCACGATGTTTTCCTTCACCGTAGGAGCGTCAGACAAATGTACATATGAAATTCGAAACGAAAAAACACATTGGTACATGACAGGTCTCGAACCCCGACCCCCCGATTGGAAGGAAAGTTAGACATATACCTAATGATATTCTTTGCACGTTAATTAAATGAATTAGTATAGTCTAGACTAGAGAATATCAGGTTAGTATAGTCTAGACTAGAGAATATCAGGTTAGCCAAATTCTATTGCGCTTGAACTCTACATTTTGTAGGAGTTAAAAAATAATTCTGGCTAATAAGAATGGATGCGTGAATAAATGACTATTTATATGTTAAGTAACAAAAACTAAAATTAGGTTTTCGCACATATACTTATATATACTTTTTAATTTCTTATCAACACTTTAGCTTTTTGAATTTTTATCGTGTCGAGAATACAGTTAATTATTGTAAGACCAGGTATTTTGTAAGCTAAACAACGCAAAATCAGCACAAAGCTTTCAGATACAATATGAGCTTATTAACTCTATAAAATATTTTAATGGCTTCTTATAAAAAGAGAAGCCATTTTTTGTAATCTTGCATTCATCAATGTTACATTTGTGTGATTGCCTGATCGTTATTCGCGACAGGGTAACATTTATTGCTATCAGCGCCGCCGTTCAATTTACAGACAAATTGATCATTCTGTAATACTGTTCTGTTTTTTCCAATTTAAGCAATTGTTTCGCATGGATGTGTAGAATACAATCAGCCTAATAAATATCATTGTTACGGTACTAGTACCTAATGCATGAATTTGGGAATATAGAGTGTGTGACAAAAACCATGCGAACCCTTTTAAGAGCACGCTCAAAATCGATATACAGTATTGCTTTTTTATCACCCAGGAAAATTTAAGGGACGCTTCATGACATGGTCGTAGAATGATTTAAATATTAATAAAAAATGACTCACCTATTTAATTTTATATTAATTTTCTAAAATATCCAAAAAAATACTGCACTAGTTGAGAGCAGTATGTATTATTAGAGATGTTTTATTTTTTTAAACTTTTTTTAATAATTATTTATTTCATTTTTTTATTTTTTATATAATAATGGATGTGTCCTGAAGCGTCCCTTAAATTTTTCGGGGTGATAAAAAAATTTGCCTGTATAAAAGTTATGGCGTCATGAAAATTCAAATTTTTTTAATATTTTTGAAATGCCTCATAGAAATTGTTGCGTCTGTGAATAAAAATGTATGAGGAATAGAAAATTAATTTTTCAATTTTGAATTTTCAATGACGCCATATCTTTTGTATATTGATTCTGAACATGCTCCAAAAAGGATTCACAGGGTTTTTGTTACACACTGTACATTGGAAAAATTGATTGCTCCCAACCTAAGTAGGGGTTAGTATTTATATTTTTATTTAGTTATATTTATTATAATATATTTAGCAACGTAGCATGAATACCGTAGATGGCAGTAGATTTACAGGCACTTGTTGGATTCTCGGGGAGGAACTGATGAAAAGGGAATTGGAAAATCTGCCCGGAAAATGTAAAAAGATTTTCTGACGGATCACCTCTTTTACAATACATAAGTTTGAATCGAATGGCGCAAGAACTAAAGTCACAAACCAAAAGCCTGTTAGTAGAAATGGAATAGAAGACTATAGAAACAAATCTATGTGATGTTTTCAACGAATTGTCGAGCAAACGTGACATACCAATATTCAGCGACACATTACGACACAATACATTTTTTTAGGTCCACTCGCATCCAACTGGACGGTGATTGAACTTCTAATTGGCAATAAGAGCTGTCATCGGTTACGCTGCTTACACTGGTCACGTTATTTTCCAGGTGTCGGAAAACCACGGGGTGTCTTACGTTCTGTACGATAAGATCTCTTTTCGCATACCTACCTTATACAGGTAATTTCCAACACTGCAGTTTTAATGGAATATGGCTGACATCGTGTTTAAGCATGTTATTTTGATGGATAGAAAAGGAGGGAAAGATTTATTTTCATTTTAATACTTGAAGATATGTTTAAAATTTTGAGATACTGCGATTCACGAAAATTACTTTGTAAGTGACTTTGTCATTCGTCTATTACTTATTTTTGTCATGATTGAAAAAAAGCATAAAACCTATGTAGAGATCAGATGTAAAAAACAATTTAAACCCTTAGCAGGTTTAAATCGTTCCACTGTTTCATAGAAATCCTTTAATGTTTGCGTGACTATTGAAAAAACTTACTTACATATTACGCAGTTTTTAATTACATAAATGGGATTCATTAATTTATACTCGTATATCTAATGGCTTCTCGCTAGGTAAAAAGCCTCGAGTTCTTGAATAAAATGTTACACAGCAAGATTTTCTAAATTGCGAAATTCGATGATCGTTGTTTATCGTTAACTATTCGAAACAATTCGCATGCGATAGGCAATGTAAAAATAAGCATTGTCATTACGACGATCAGCTATATCAAGCATAATGGTGAAACTGTTCTCGCTGGGTCTAATAACCAAATTATGAGGAAAGCCGCCATTATGAGCTAATAGAGAAAGCATGATGGCGGTAATCATACTACGGTCTTTCATTCTTGATCAGATTAACGGCTACGAACTTTTATTGGTAATGTTCGTTTGTGGTGTTGAACGTTTTAGCTGCCGTTGGAAATATAAGGACAGCCTCTACATCTACATGCTTAGCTTGTATGTAACGTTTTTAAAACGTTTCAGTTTATAGCCATGGTCTAATTCAATATAATTATGTCTTGGAAGCATGTACGAGCTTTAACTATTTAAATTGTACAATTGTCCATTTATACGAAAGACAAAGAAAATATTAGGAGTAATATTAATTAATATGTTCTACATTTGCTTTGATAGGAAAGGCAAATTGAGTTTTATACCCTTGCATGCAATATAATAAATGGTTTTCTTATTTTTGAAAATTTCAACTTACTTATTTACTAACACGAAACTTGACTTTGAATTTCGGTTTATTCTTCAAAAAAAAAACTTCTTGTTATCGGTAAACTTTATCACAAATATGCATTCAGGTTAATATTTACAGCCCAAACATTTTACACTAATTAATATCTTAATTCTAGTACGAAAACGATTCGCACCGGTCGCCATCTTGCCGACGGTCACTGTGTAATGGCCGCCGCCGTGAATTACCATATTTTAGTAAAATTGACACTTGACCATCCGCCGGTCTGGCACCGGAGTCAACGTTCTTAAACCATCCGGATCTAATTACCTTGTGTCATTAACATCGCGGAGGGCACGTCCGCTTTGGAAATGGAATCGAATCATTAGTAGTTTGATTACAAAAAAGGCTTAATAGAAATATAATAACGTCGAGACGGAGAAGAAATTGTAAAAAGATTGTAGAGCGTACCAATAATTGGTGGTTACTCGTCGATACGGTTTCGAGCTGGGTAATGGGTTGGGACGCATCGACGTGACTACGGCGCTTCATCTCCAATTTGCGGGCCGTCTTAGGCAAAGTACAGGCCGGTAAGCTTCGCTCCTACTTATCGCGGTTTGCGCATTATGTCGCCTCATTTCGTACGTGTTGGTAGGAGCATTGTCTTCTCGATACTTCCTTAAAGCTACGTAAGAACTTTTACTGCCTCCTTGGTCTAGTAGTTTTTGATCTGGAGGTGCGGGGTTCAATTCCCCATAAGGACAGAAGTCGTTCTGTTCGATTTGGTTAGGGAAAGGGCTTCTGAGCCCTCCTGGCTACCACTGGACCCCCTAGACAAGATGCCTTTCGATAATCGCTAACGCAATCGCTAAATGTACAATGTATGAGATTTGACAATTGCGCTCGAAAGTTAAGCGACAGCTTATGTCAAATCGCATACATTTTCCTTCTAGCGATTGCGTAAGCGATTATCGAAAAACGTCTTGTCTAGGGGGGCTGTTTAACGTCAGTTTGTCGCCATAATGATAATGTTGATAGCATTGATAGCATTTACGAAAATTTGATTTACCTATTACCTATGTCTATAAAAATGACAATACATTTCAAACCAATTTCCAAAGTTCCACAACGTGTTACTGACTTGCCTTTTCATAAGTTTGAAGCGCATATAAAAATACTAATGAGTGAAGGATATTTAAATGATTCCATTGATATGCTTGGTGTTAATTTCAAGATAAAGAATCGTGGTGTTGTGTATAACTATTTATGTAAACAAATATTGTTGCGTTTGGTATCGACACAGTAAGAAGAGAACTGACATATCTAATCTTGTAATGAGTTGTTGTCAAAGTGATGAAGTTGAGCTCAAACTGTTGCTTTGAGGTCAGCGTTCAATTGACGACTCTGTAACAATGCAGGAAGAAAAACACAACCCTTGCTGGTTTTTCCAGTATAAGGTAGACTTGAGAACTACTAGCTAGACATTACATAATCACTTTTGCACTTCGTAGCGTCTTCGAAGTGCAAAAGTGATTATGTAATAATCCGATTTGAATAAACTATATTGAATTTGAATTGTGGTGTTTCGACAGTTAGAGGTAATATAGTTGTTGAGGAGTCCAGGTGAAGCTCGGTCCCACTTCAGGCCATATCATCACTTACCATCAGGTGAGATGAAATGCAAGAACTTCCCTTTTATAGATGCTACGAAAATTGCAATTGCGGTCCTGTAGATAGCTAAGTAGAGAGAGTGATATGTTCGATTTTGGCTACAAGTGGAAGTAGTGCTATAATACAAAAGGAGATCCCATCTTTAGACGCACGCACAGCAGTAACCGCTAATGGTCGAAACGTGAAGTTTGGACAGTTATTTTAATTCAAATCGCGGACGCACACTAAGGAACCCTAAAGGGGTGAAATAGGGGTTGTATGAAATAATTTTTAAATTAGCAACGATTTTGAAAAACTCGAGATTCATGCTCATAAAAACATTTCATTGAGCACGTGTTTCGTGGTTTATTGGAATTCACCCCCTTAGGGCGCAAAATAGGGGTTGAAAGTTGCTATGGAAAATATTTAAATCTGCTCCAATTTCTATAAAATGTATTATTTGAGCTCCTAAATATAAGTAACATGTAGCTATAATAGGCTACAAAATAATTTTACGGGAAAATATAAAATTTACAAGGGAAAAGAATAATAACGCGGGCTAAGCCGTGAGCGGAAAGCTAGTTTATCAATAAGAATAATATATGTCAGTGCATAGGCCTAGATATAACAATTTTATGAGGGAGGAGGGGGGGGGGGCTCCAGATTAAATCTTCATGTATACTGATACTTGGAAGAAAAAGTTCATACTATCTAGTATATATTCATTTTCAATGGGGGGTGTCCGGACCCCAAGCCCCCCCCCCCATACCTACGCCAATGCGACGTTTTCTAAACCAATTTCGGCTAATATAGGTACACTGTTCAAATCCGTTCTACCATTGTCATTTTTCATATGAGAAGAGAAAACCATAACGTCACTTCTTTTTACGAATAACCGGGTAAGAATAAGAAATGAAAACGAAATATGTAAAAAGCAAACATTGAGAACCCAATCGAACTTTATTGTAAAAAAAAACACGTGCGATCTAAAATTCGTCAATTCAATAGAAACCTGCTCCATTATTTCCCATAAACTAGTGGCTAATTTACCACGCTCCTCAGAGGGAAGTTAAAAAATTACAATTTTATTTACAGATTTCAATACAGCCCGATCTACCATGAACAATTATGGCTGTGATAACAATTTAAACTCTTTCTCGGAAGCTGCAACGCTTGATTAGAATTATGCCTTTAACTACTATTTTTTACTAGATTTCTCATTAGAAAAAAACGAGAGCGTGACTTTTGGAGTGAGAATTCGTGATAGCCTGGTTGAAAGATTTTTTCGTCGACGGGAAGACGTGCAAAGGTCGTACCAGCAGTACCAGCTAAGTAGTGGTCAGTTACGTGTCTATTATAACTTTCTTACACTCAGGCCTTATCCTATTTATATCAATACGAATGTCACATACCCTCACAAAAAATAATAGTTTTATATGCCCTTGACTGTGTCTTATTTAAGGCTTTTTTTCTTCAACAGTTTTTGTAGGGTTGCAATAAAGACGAGTTGTCGGCTATTTAATTTAGGACCCTTCAAAATTATGTTCAAGTCGGTAAATGTCTCGAACTAAGTGAGCAATTAACTAATACAATTATTGAAAGAATTAAGTGTACACCTGGCTTCGTCTTGCATTCTTGTGAGCACATTCTAACAATGTTAGAATTATTTTCAAGAATATAGGAACTTAGCTCGGATTGAAGAAATGCTGTTTACATTATATATTGGCAAAAGGCTTAAGTAAAATGGTTGGCAGCAACATAGTTGAACTTTGAGCAAGCCAAATAGAAAGATATCTACTGTTACTGGGAGTCGAATCCTAAACGTCTAGACCTGAGATTAAGCGGTTAAATAACTTCGTAAGTGATTTTATTGCTATGATAAAAGCAAAATAAGGATGGCAAAAACGGCAAATTCAATTTCTCATCTATGAAATTTCATACTCAATGACTTGACGGGGTTGATTCTATACTTGTGATCTACTATATACTACTATAAAATCATATAACTTTCAATGTATGATAATGCATCCACACGTAGAATTTTTGATGACAGGGATCTGCATAGTGTGCTTAGAGTTCGTCGGTCACGGCTACTGTAAAGCAAAATGAAACAAATCACAATAGTAATTGTTGCCGACGCCACTGAACATAATTATATATTTTTTTAAATTCGACAGTAACTTGATAGTTTTTTACATATGATAGTATCCAGATTCCAGTGTCATTTAACTAACAACAACTTAAAAAAAAAGACGCCCACTCTGGGATTTTGTCCTGTGTCGTGGATTCAGTTTAAACATAGAATATCACATGTACAGTCAGCGTCAAAATGATCTAAGCATTCAAACCTATCAAAAGTATCTAAAGATTTGACAAAAATCACTCTTAGCACAAATACTTTAAGGTGTACTATCTTTTGTTGTGATTTGTTCTCAAACAACAAATGAAAATGCATCTCTACGTCTTGAGATAAGGTTAATTTTTGTCAAATCTCTAGATACTTTTGGAAGGTTTCTCGGAAGAAGGAATCTTTGTCCCGTACGGAAATCCAACCCGCAACCCGTTGCGCAGTAGGCGATTACGCGCCTTCTACGCTAACCGTGTCAAACTTAACATCTACTGATGGCTTACTAATGTAATACAAGTAAGGAATATAATTTAAATTAAAAATTCAAGGAAAGCCTGAAAAAATCTACCCACTCATCGTTTAGCATAAGAATACAACATTGCTGCGGGAGCACGCTCATGGCACGCAGTAGTGCAGAGCACGTAGTGAGTGATGAACGAAAAATTGGGAGAATTTGAATTTTTGTTAATAATTTTTAACTTTCCATTTTTGTTATTTTTGCGAAGTAATTCAAAGGTGTATGTGAAGTCAACCAATCCGCACTGGGCCAGCGTGGTTTGATTAAGACCTAATCGCCCTACCATAACTGGTTAGGGTAGTGCCCCTCGGTGGGGACGTATATGTGCTGTGATGATGATAATGGTTCACGTACTGACGTATTGAGTTACGTATTGAATTTGAGGTTGACGTATTCTGAAAAATCGATTGCAGGAAATTTTATATTGAATAAAGACTACCTCTAACTTCACCTGAGTCTCTAAACACCACACGGTTACTTCGACTTCAATAAACAGAGTCAAAAACTATTAGCTGCACAGATACTTAATCAAAGGCAAAGCAGAACGTGGTTCGTTGCATTTTGCTAGTTAACTATGCTGACGAGTAACAAAGTATTAAGTCCTCCGTGAATTTATACCTGGGCTTTGTAGATAAAGGAAATAAAAGGAAGGTTTTGTTTTAAAATCTATTCAATGGTTGTTTGCGTTTTTACCTCAAAAGCCATTGATATGTAAAAATTGCTTCATTTACCGTGTTTGTTAATTTCAAGTAACTTTGTTTACTTGTGATGGTTATACCTGCAAGAAAAACAATACCTATCCAATACCATCCTAATCCATCGATAGGATTTACTTTACATTAAATAATGTATAAATCATAATAGATATTCATTATAGTTCATACTAACATATTGAAAAATAAGAAAATATTAGCGATCACCGAATGGTAAGAGGCGCATTGAATCTCAATGTAGAAGACGAGAGGTATCGACTAATGAAGTCAACGCTCCTATCAACATCCAGATCCAAATCCCCGAGTGCTTTCAACTCGAATTGCAAAATCGCTTCGCTTGCCTAGAGGATTACACCGCTGTGGACACATATAATGACAGGGTTGTGGAAACTGTCCTTACGGTGGCTCGAAGTTTTTGAAACCTAGCCGTACCAAGCAAATAAGTAAGATCTCAGAACCGACAATTAAGCTGATGGAGGAAAGGCGTGGGATGAATCTGCAGTCTTCTAAAGATGCTCGTTGGCAACTCAACAAATAGATCTCGAAGACTGACTCGCGACATACGCCGATTTAATACGGAACGTATGAAAGAAGCCGTCGAGCGGAACAAGGGCTCCAAAGTGTTCGCAAGAGATCTGTCACTCGGTCAGAGTCTGCTGACGAAGCTGAAGACAGAGGACGGCAGAGACGTTACATCCTGATCTGAGCTTATGACTGAGATCGAACGCTTCTATTGACAGCTTTACACAACATCACAGGCACCTGTCATTCAGGCCACAGATCCTAGAGCCAAATTGATCCTTCATTACACCAAAGAAATCCCGGACGTCAGAATGTACGAGATTAGTGTGGCTCTCAAACAGGTCAAGAACAACAAGGCGCCGGGTGATGATGGAGTTACAGCTGAGCTTTTGATTGCGGGTGGACTACCAGTCCGGAAAGTGCTGCAGAGGCTATTTAACTCCGTCATACTCGAGGGCAAAACGCCTAAAGCATGGCATAGAGGCGTGGTGGCACTTTTCTTCTTTAAAAGGGCGACAGCAGCAGCAGAGAGCAGAGAGTTCCATTTCTTAATCGTGCAACATAGAAATGAGTTACCGAATTTCTTGGTGGAAGCGAGCTTCACCTGGACTCCTCAACAAGTGGAAACTGGCAATTTTATCTCTAATGAACGGAACACAGCAATGTTGTTAAGTATGTTGTTATATCAAAAATCTTAAGTAAGTCGGTTGTTGCTAGTCCGGCGAGTTCAGAAGCCTTGCGAACAACCGAACCAAGTAGAAAAACTTCTACCCTAATCTGAAATTGAACCTTGGACCACCAGATCAGTACCAAACGGTCTCACTTCAACCACTAGACCATGGAGGCGGTGGCTATTACATGACAAAGGAACGACGCAAGCATCGATCCATGGAAATCGAAGGAAACTTCTATTATCCAGTTACGGACTTAATGAATAATCAAAATTATTTTTTTAAGCTTAATATAATCAATAGCAATGAATCCGGGCCACATAAATTAGACCTCAAAATCTCGAAAACTAAGAATGTTAGATTACTGAAATAAACACTATTGAAAAGACAATAAATACTCTTTATTAAAGAACTAAAACTAAGTTATAAATCAAAAGGAGTAAAATATAAAAAGCGACTTCAAAAACACTTAAAAGTCAATAATTATATAAGAATTCACACAACATAACATTTTTATTGAGGTCGGTGTCAAGCGATGATGTCTTGGAAAGTATTGACATTTTCATAGTCTTTTTCAAAATAAAAATGTGATGTTGTGTGTATTATTTAATTACTTTTGACTTAAGTGTTTTTGAAGTCGGTTTTTAAAATTTGTTAATTTAATATCAGCTCACCGGAGCAACTTTAAAGAATACAAGCACGGGGAACGTGGTCATAATATAAAAAGATTATCCCCTAACTCCTAAAGGAACCTTCTATCACCAATGCAGTATCGTGAGATAAGACTATCAGACGCAAATATGGTACTAAAAATCATCATGTATTTGATTTAATTTGACTCATAACAGCGTATATACGAACCCACCGAGGGGCTCGAGCCTACCCTAAGTTAGGGTTTTTAGGCGTTAGTCCAACCATGCTGGCCCAGTGCGGAGTGGTCGACTTCACATACACCTTTAAATTTCTTCGCAGATGTTGCTTCACAATGTTTTTCCTTCGCCGTAGGAGCGTCAGACAAATGTATATGTGAAATTCGAAAAACGAAAAACACATTGGTACATGGCGGTCTCGAACCTCGGACCTCCCGATTGGAAGGTAAGTGCCGAGTACACAGGCGCTCGTACGTACCTAAATAGCTTTGACAAAATGTGAAATGTGCTTAAACAATTTTGAGACTTTCTTTCGAATTATCTGGGATTTCATCATCAGCAGGCCAATTATGGATCTTTCATCGTATGACATGGTATAAATTTGAGAAAAAGAAGTCATGAAATGCTGCATTTCGCATTACCAATGATATCATCACTATGGCATAATTTCAATGATGTCATCATTAAATAATGAACAAATGATAAAAAATCTGACCGGAAATCGTATTTTTCGTTTTGCACTATGATATCATATGATATCATTTGCAAAACCATGAGATCGGTAATAGGCCCCCAGATCCTGACTTTGGTAACAATGGCACCATAAAAGGATATACGTTTTCGAATACAAAAATAATTTTGAAAATCGGTCTACAATTGGCGGAGTAATCGCGTAACATGCACAAAAAAAGGTACGCATCGAATTGAGAAAATCCTCCTTTTTTGAAGTATTTTATTTTTACAAGCTTTTTAATGCCACTAAGCTAAGATTCCTAGTTTCCGAGTTTTTCAATATCTTTATGTCACCTGGGGATTTATTGTAAAAAAAAACTAACAGCCATTGCGCTGTCAACACAAGATTCTGCGCCCACTTCCTTTTATAAAGCAGCAATGGATGTACTGTGACTGTCAAATTAAAAGCGATCGTGATAGACATTGAGCTACACAATCAAGGGGCCAATTCATTGCTCTTAGATGTAGTTTATCATATTAAGCATATTGTTTCGGTTTAGTATGAAAACATAAGCCAAAAAAGTATTATTTCTAACTTCCTATTTTTATTGAATCCTATTTCCCAAAGATGTTTATTTTTAAAAGAAAATTTGTATATTAAGAAAAAAAATTTTTTTAAAGAATTAAGGTAATTATTTTCTGCTACTTTATAATTTTATTAAAATTATTAAAGTATATTTCTGTTTTTTTAATTATAGTTTTCTCGATGTCAACCTAATTAAAGTGAAATATAACGAGAATTCTGTTGCGGTCACTACGACCGCACGTAAGTGGTTAAGTGACAGAAAGTAGAGGTAAGTGGTTAAGGGTTGATATGAAATTTGTATTTGTTTGTTGTTTCTCGTAAATAACAGGTCTATGATGAATTGAGATTTTAGTAATTCCATGTTTAGTTCATTATTTTGATGGTGAGCAACTGGTTTTTAAATAAATTACTTGGTGTCCCAGACCATCAGCGAACAACTTTCACTATAGCACACTATAGGACAAACCCCTTAAAAACAGCGAAAAATATCAACTGTTCAGTACAAAGCTCAAGACATACTCGACCGATTGTATGGAACAGCTGTTTACTTCGCGATTTCAGAGTTGCCCCCATACTACAAGTTGTTCAGTTTGATGGTAGAAACAATCTTTTTAAATAAGTAATTATCATCTCACATTGTTGTAGTAGCTTATACAAGGTTAGCTTTGAAGCAGAAGCTAAATTTTGTGTGTTATTTAATTAAAACAAGCAAATTGGGATGATGACTGAGTTCAAATTACGTCTCGTCATTAAATATTAAAATACCGTGGAAAAAGATGCAGTCCTGTGAAATTAGAATTAAAATCGGCTTAGAAATACATTAGATACAAGCATTTTAAGTTGTTAAATTGAAGGCGATTAGACAGAGAGATCCGACATCAACCGTGACGTCATTGTTGAGTACGGCCATATAAAATCCTTGTAAATTGCTGTTTTGCTAGAAAGAGATGGAGAAAAATCTTTAATACCTTATATCTTGGTTTTTTTATAGCTATTCGAAAACCGATTTTTTCTTTCTGTTTATTATATGAATGAGCTTCTATTAAAGCAAAAAAAAAATTTTTGTCATTTAGCCTATTGTACAAATTTAACTATTGGACCAATCTCGAAATCTCGAAAACATTCAACATCCAATGAAGCTATAATGCTCAAAATCAAGGCTAGGTTTAGGTTTACATTTTCTTTGATTTGGTGACAGTACTTAAGTAGTAGAGAACATTGCCATTCCTCCTAGGATAAGACATCGACGCGAGTTTCACTATTTCACAAAACATATTATTTCCCTTTACTATATACTTTATTGTTCTTTTATATTTATTGTTTGATTAGCTTATTAAGAAATTAATAATAATGTTTTTATTTACCTACATTGTCAATTGATAATAAGACGGATATTTGATTTCTAGTTTGCTTTTTACATCCCAACACTACCTCGAGTGGGATGTCACTGATTTCATTTTTTCTTTTGATACTTACAAGTTTTCCGTAAAAGTGTAGAGGTATTTCAAAAGTGATGTCGACTGCATAAGGTCTCGTATTTGTTATTGGAAGCCACAAGTGTTTTTAAGAGACAAAATGGATCTAACATGTGTAAAACCTACTCGTGTCTGGTTCGTGGTCAATAAGGCGCTGGTGGCACCCCTCGATAACTTGTAAATACTTATGTTAGACACATTTTTTCTAATGTATCAATTAAAAAAAAACAATTTAATAGTGTGCATTATTTGATCAATATTGTTTTTTTTAAATTGTAACTTCTTTTTTGTTTTAATACAAGTATACAAACACGCTCCTTTAAGGGTTCGCAGTGTTTTGTTACACACTGTAGGTATACTCGTATATGTTATGTCATCAATACATTTGTAACAGTTTTTGTAGAGTTGTTGAGACACAAATTTGTAAAAAATAGTTTTACAGTTGTTATTTATTGTTACCATGATTACTTATTTGTATAACAAGACAAGCTTCGACAAACGGCCCAGGGCCTCTATTTTGGAATCTTTCGTCTGATGTCAAACGGACGACGGATTTTCTTTGGTAGATTCTGTTTTATACTCTCAATCGTTTTAAATCCGAAAAATACAGAATTCCCACGGGAACATTGAAAAATACAGAATTCCCACGGGAACATTGAAAAATACAGAATTCCCACGGGAACATTGATAATAACGTGGGTGAAGCTGCGGATGGGAAATTTATAACCCAGCCAGCTTATGAGATCTCCAAAATATATAAAAGTTCAATATTTATTCCTACAGGAATGCATATCATATAAATTAAGACGCGTTAACTCGCTCGAATTTCGTTGTCTGCAAGACGTATTATTAACAACTTTAAAGAAATCTAACTCAATTCAAAGCCTCGATCGATTTCGCCCTTCAATTGATCTACTAGTTACCGACATGATATCGGTAGAATTGAGAGAAAAAAAATCTTTTGTTGTGCAACAAAAAGCCTTGTTTTCTGGTAAGCACGTCTTATATATTGTGCTATAACAAAGAAATAATTAGTTGGTTCTGTAACGGGGTTTTTCATTTAGTTCTTTCCTCTTTGTGTTGCTGTAATTTAATATTTTTTGTAATGAACCCTTGAGTGGGCGGCTCAGAAAATATGCGCATTGTGAATTACTTACCCAACTAGACAGTGCTTCATTTGAGCGTAGGGATTAGCCAATTTTATAAAAAAATGGATGCCTCTTTTCTCTCTTTATGAGTTTTTAATTGGATATCTACGTGTCTTGATTAAACTTATATTGGATAGTTTAAACATCCATCTATTTAAAAAAATCTAAAAGAAATTGTGGTAGAGCTTACTACAAAATACGGATTAGGTTTTGTTATAGGTATACCAAAATCTATTGGAAAACCTAGAGCTGAATTTACTGTAATAAAAACAATTATTAATAATTTTATATCATTCCCCCTTTAAAAAGCTTATTTTATTCACTGAAAATAGTGAATAAAAAGCTCTCTTAATCACTATTTTGGTGTTTGAATTTAGAACACACCAATATATTTGACCTCCATCTCAATGCTGTACAACCTACTTGCACAAAAAATACTCGAAATTAAATGTCTATTTTCACTTAAATCTTTCTTTTTCTCGTAGTCATGGTATTAAGTATAGTATTCGTATGCAACTCTTGAATTAAAAGAATCTATACCGAGGGCCATGAATGACTCGCGTCGCTGAGGATTCTAACACGAATCATCATGAATCCTCTTCCTACGGTCGTGATTCAGTCATTAGAATACTTCACTTGCTCCTGATTCATCTATGGCCCTCGCTTTAAATCTGTCCTTTATTCACTAGTTGCATAATATACTATTCTTTAACGATGTACTACTGCTTCAGATCACTAATTAATTTGATTAACAATAGAGGTTTAAGTTTTTTTAAATAACTACCCTAATAATTTTTATTAAAGATATTTCAGCTCTACATTAGCCGTCAGATTCTGGTACACCTGCAACGATGATAATTAATGGATGTGTAATTTGCTTGGTTCTATGACTGGTTGTTTATTGTCAATATAATTTCATGTAGTAGGTACATGAGGTATTGAAGTATGTTACTTATTTGACACCTTTGAAGCTTATTTGAAAAGAGCCACCCCCGAGTTTTTGGTTGGATTTTCTCAGCGAGTTCAGTATTCCGAGCAAGTGAAAGATTTATTTCATATTTTTTCCGGTGAATTCATTTTTACATTTTCCAATGTATGCCTAGATCATACCTACGACAAGATCAAAATTCATATCTTCAATTCATGATGATTTGTATTGAATTTTGCTTCATTTGATTAATCAGAGAGCTTAGTCAGACATGTGCGAAACGCGTAGATCGGCAATGTCCGGAAATGAACTCGTGGTTTCGTAATGTCACTCTCATATATTGACGCTCTAAGCGATTTAACGAATAGACATATGTGTGGACATTGGCAAGAGACATTTCGCATAGACAAATAATAGAGTTCTAGCCGAATTTTACTTGCCAAATCAACTCAATTCACTTTACATAATTAGTCTAGTTTATTTATTTGATTACCGACCGTACCCGTCGACAATTAGCTATGTACGTCTGTAAATGTTATAATGCACTCAAAGTTACCTTTTGCAGGTGAGCATTCCAAAACATCGTAAAATATGAATGAATATATTACCAGAAGTCAAGAACTCCGCATGTGCCGTCACGATCATTAAGATATGTAAAATTCATACATATGTAGGTATATTGTATATTACTTTAATGGATGGCTGACTTAGCAATCTGTTTTAGAACCTTGTTAAGTGGTATTTGACTAGAAATTGTACCTACTTGAATAATAGTTCATTTTCGGAGGAGAATAATATACCTCCCACGAAGCACAAACAAGTCAACTTTCTTTTTTGCCCCTTGCAGACATCTTGCGTGATTCATTTAAATAAGGCAAGGTGCGATCCTTTGTTTTAATTTCTTTTGGGCTGTTCTAACTGTTTTGTTACCATTGTCAAAAACACAGCATTATGGCTGCAATAACACTGAGTTCCTGTCCCTACCCATTTCAATACTTAGCCTCTTAGCAGGAGACTGTCTGCCAAATAAACAAAAAGAAATCTTCAACTGTCCATGCAAAAAAGAAACTAAAAATAAAGGAACCAAGGAAAAATAACAAAAAAAAACATAAATCAATAATATAAATATTGCATTTATTTCAACGAATTCTGCGAATATAATAACTGTAGATAATAATTATAATAATACTATCAGTTTACAAGACTTTTAAATCTTTCACAGCGGTGACGCTCATAATAATCAAAGGATATCTTACTTCCACTGGCTGGCACTGGACTAATATGAAATAACTACAGAACAACTTTTATTTAATAACAGTAAATGCAGATCGCAAATTATCAGTAAAATTAAATTACACAAATAAAAATAAAAATTATGGAAGTCATACTGGAGGCAAAACAATATCAAATACACGTCAGCAGCTCTGACGCAATAATATCTAATTACATGTTAAAACAAAATATTAGAATAAAACCAAAGAACAAAAATAAATACAAACATAACAAAATAAAATATAAATTTTCAAAAAAATATAATAAAAAAGAACAAAAAAGCGATATGCAAATAGGCATGCTCCAAATCAAAACGGGTGTGTGGTACCTACTCGAAGTAAGTAAATAATGCTCTATTATATGGGCTGTCGTAAAGTGCAATATTTGCATTTGAAAGATCAATAGAGACGTATCAAGACGCTATGTCGAGGTAAAAATTTCCACATAAATAAATAGAAGAATGGCGACACCCGCAGCGCGTGCCTCGAGTTGCGTGCGCGTACGCATAGGGGCGTCGCACGAGCTAGCGGCGATTGTACTAAACATTGAAATTTAAAGGAAATATTTGCATATCGCCTAACCCCCAAACCCAAGCTACTCTTATGTAAATGTTTCGAAGAATCGCAAAAAACTGCAGCCGGTGGGACCCCAAAAGGTATAAAGCCAACATATTATTATGTTAAGCGCGACAAACTTCTAGTGTTATGTCTGTATGTACTTTTGTACTTTGTAGCTCGCGCCTCTGTCGCGAGCCCTTTGTGACATATATATGAAAATACTAAATAATTAGTTATACAGTTATATCACAAGTACTTAAGACGCCTCGACGAACCAAACAATATATTTATATCTACCTACAGGATAACTATCGTATTACATTTACGAACAGTAATCAGAGACAATTGTACAGCGTTCTATAATCACTACAACTAATAGTATACTTGTACAGTTTAATTATATACAGTGGAGCTGACACATAATAATTTACAAAACACTTCAATTCTAAAAGGCACCTTATTTAAATAGTTATATAGACTTCAGGCTTCGCTATGACTTTACATGATAACTAAAACGTTTTAATTTTCTAAAATATATAATTTGGTTTTCTTTATATGCCTACGCACAATCGACATGTCGCTAAAACTAATAGGAGTTTTAAATATAAACAACTAAGAAGAATAATATTACGCAACAGATTACTAGTCTATATACATCGCCACGCAATGTTGGTTGTCGTTTTTCTCAAGGAACTGATACAAATAACGCAAACTTTTCAAGAACGTCTTGATTGAGCTTGTTTGATTTAAATAATTGATTATTCATGTGGAGCGAAATGCATGCGTCAGATCAGTCCCATTAGATATACGACGTCCTTCACGCGTCCTATCTCCTACCATTGTTGTATTTCGTTTGCATTTGAATAACGGTCGCTATGAGCGGACGCCCATCGGCCCACCTCCCGTCAAACCGACCAACAAACGCCACAGTTCCAATCACAATTAATAGAAAACAAATCATAGACGTCCGACTCTCATAAAAAATAATCCATTTCACACTAATTTTAAAGTTACATTATTATCAGTAGATTGAGAAATATTTTTTACTGTCTCGGGCAGCCTGCCACGATTCGAGATATGAATCCACTGAGTAATTATTAGAATTACAATATGATTTCCGTGATTGAATTGGCCACGTACGTGTCTCAATCAGCTTTCGCATGAGACAAATAAGATACGTTTAATTTATATTGCAATATGATATTAGGCTAGTTTTGTTTCATTTCATTTCATTCAATAATATGATTCACCTAAAAGTAAGAATATAACTATATACAAATAACTCAATAATTTTTTATTCACATTGAACAACCAACACTACGTGTCGATATCATAAAACTATTTCGAGTTACACCTAAATATTTACAAAAGGACTCACTAGTAGGAATTAAGAGCAACGACCGTCACGGCACAAACAGAGCTTCGCTCGAATCATGTGCGATCAAGTTATCACTACAATCAACAAATAAATAGCATTTGATCGAGCGAAACTAGCCGCTGCGAGGTTCTAAACATCTGAGACCGGAGTCGCACAGCGCAGGGGTGCGTTGGGCGATACAGGTCACGATCAAGTGCACTCACCATTGCCGGCGAGTTGAGGCCGCAGAAACGCGTTGTGCAGCTCGCCGCCGATGCCGCTGTCCAAACGCGCTGCCATCTGCATCAGCGCTAGGGTGCTGTCATCGTTAGCGCCAGAGCCGCTCTCCAAGCGGGCTCGTACTGCCGCGATGTGACCCCGCGTGAACACATGGTCTTGCACAGAGTACTTGTGGCTATATTTAAAATCACACACACGGCACTCGTCTGGTGGTGCAGCATCAGATACCTCTGATAGTCCAGCTGCGAGGCGCGCCTTCTTTTCCTTAGCACGTGCATTTTGAAACCAAACTTGCACTACACGCTTTGGTAAGCCGATCTCACGACCAAGTGCCTCGCATTCAGCCATAGTCGGTGTTTTATAGTCACCGAACAATGATTTCATTATCTTCACTTGCAACGACGACATTTGTGTGCGGAAACGTTTGCCAGGTGGCCTAGGCGTTTGGTGTTGCCCCGTAATAGGTGATGTTGGCTCATCGTCTTCATAGAATTCCATAGTTTCAGAAGCAGTGTCTGAGCGTTCATCTGCGTCAGAGCCTGGTCGCGACAAGTCGACAGGCTTGCTAAGATCTAAGGGTATCTCCGATTTTCCATGTTCTGATCGTCTTTCACTGGGTTCATTGTTGCCTCCGTTTTGTTGGGCAACAGCATGCGCTTGTAATTCGCTTACATATCGTTTCATCGATTCTTCACTGTACTGTTTGATAAATTTCTCCATGTCTGAATGAAAAGGCGGAAAGATAGGGGGCAACATGGGAGCCCCCGCTTGGGAAAAATTTTGCTGTCTATCGCTTTGTTGTGAACTAAAACTCGGTGTTGATTCTGTACTCAATTCCTCATCCGGTAGAGAATCTACGTTTATTTCTCCCCGTGCACATTGATCGGCATGTTTTGTACTCAAATGACTCTCTAAAGCACTTTTGACTTTGAATAAAGCTGGGCAAAAAGGACATCGTTTGTTTATGACTTGTGCATGCGCACGGAATTGCCCCTTTCTTTCACGTGCTCGAGTGTTTTGGAACCAAACTTGTACTACTCTTTTTTTTAACCCCACCTCTCGAGCTATGTTTTCCAACATTTTTCGAGAAGGATTTGATTCTATTTGGTATTTTTGGTACAGATAATCCAGTTGTTCTGGTAAAATAGTAGTTCTTAATCTTTTATCTTTTGGCTGCTCTCCCATTTCTGATTCTTCGAATTCATCAAATTTTCTTTTGGCAACTTGTTGATTTAATGCAGCCACTAATGGGTGTCTGGCCTCATCATTCCCGAGTGAAGCATTTAATTGTTGCAATTGAGCATGTTGTTGTAAGATACCAAAAGGTGAGTCAGGTGGATATGTAGGAAATAAATTTGGGTTCATTATGTGCACGAGTTGATGTTCTCGCCACAAATCAAAACGTGGGAAGACAAGGTTACATTTATCACATTGAAAATTCCCATCTTTTTCCTCTCGGGGTTGGTGCGTGAGTGGCGTTACTGGAGTGAGTGGTGCGGGAGGAGCTGGCGACACTGGGTAATTAGTCGCGGCTGGAGTTGGAGTACGTGGTGGTGCTGGGGATACAGGTACGTGGGGAGGATGATGTTCTATTGTACTTGAATTAGAATCTTCACTGCTTAGTGTAGCTGCAACTTGTGCAGCAGCTGCTTGGGCTTGAGCTGATCTCTTAGCATCTTCTTCTTTGAAGCAGTGAGTTTTCTGATGCCTGATTAATTCATAGTATCTTTGAAAAACAAGTTGGCATTTCTTGCATTGGTAATTAAGGCCCGGCGTACGTTGAAATCTGTTAGCATCGTCTGTAGCTCCTGCCGGTGGCTCTGCAGCCGGTTGGTTTTCATATACTTTTCTTGCTTTCTGTCTTGCATTTTGAAACCAAACAACAATCACTCGAGGACTTAATCCGAGTAGTTTAGATAGGTATTCTAAGTCATCATCTTTTGGGTATGCATTATTTTCAAAAAATTCTTGTAAGACTTTGATTTGATAGTCAGTAAATCTAGTTCTGTTGGCGCGTTTGCCAGAAGACCCCGAGCTGTTGGATCCGTTCGAGTTGCCCCCGGAAAGTCCGAAATCGGCCGGTCCCCTGCCAGGACTGAGGCTGCGATTTGGGGTCAAAGGTAGGACGTTCGGGGGCGCGGAGTTTGGGGACGTGAAATTAGGATTCAATTTTGGAGGTAGCATCGACGGATGCGGCGGCTGTGGTATACTTGTAGCCGGAATGGAGTCCAATTGTGATTGGATCAGAGAGTTTAAAGATAGATGAGTTGGCGTCTGAGGCCTAGAAATATTTTGTTGATGGTCAGAATGATTCATATGAGCCGCAGGACTTTGAGATGGTGCCTGCGGAAAGATAAAGCTTTTGTCCTCTTGATGCCTGTCATCATATGAGTTGTATTTTTCTTCCATTGTGGGCTCATCATTTGGTTCACATTTTACTTCTTGGCTTTGAGATGACAATGTGTCCTCGAGTTTAGGTTTCTTTTCTGGTGGTGGCTTACCTTCATCTGAACTGGCTGATGTATCTAGTGGTGTTACTTTTGCTTCTCCAGTTTTTTCATACTCTTCAAGGTTAAGTGTCGTAGATGGCGGATTATTAAAATTATACGGGGAGTCCTTATTGCGTTGACGTTCTTTGAAGAGCGTGTTTCTGAACCAATGCTTTATTACCTTGGTAGCTAGTCCAGATTGTTTTGCCATCTTGGCAATCGCCTCGTCACTGGGTGAGTTGTTGATATCAAAGTGGGCTCGCAAGATCTTCAACTGCTCGTCCGTAATACGAGTACGCGCTCGCTTTTGTCCAGCAGCAGCATTTGCCTGCAAACAAAAAAATAAATGTTTTATACAAAGGAGAAAAAAATAATTAATACGAGTATATCTTCAAGATCCAAAAAAAACAAAGACAACGCGAGACTAAACATTTTTCACAAGGCAAATTGTTTAAGTTGCAGGTAATTCTGAATAATAATAAAAAGGCGCTCGGCCCTACGGTTTAACAATAGTCTCTCTGTTGCTTTGTGCAAACAGATAGGTACGTTAAATCACCCTTCTTATCTTTACATTGAAAGTTTTAGCTATCTGATTGAATAAGTTAAAGTAAATAAGATATTAAGTTGATGTTTTAGAATCAATCGCTAGAAAACGTGTCATATTTTGCATGTTATAAACAGAGTTTAATTATGTATAACTAATTTATTATCGGTATTTTAATCACCCTTCTTATCTTTACATTCAAAATTTTAGTTATCTGATTGAATAAACTAATGTAAATAAGGTATAAACAGTTTTTGAATCTATTGCTAGTTAACATGTCATATTTTGCATATATTCATCAGAGTTTAACTACATATAGGTACCTATTTAATAACGGTATTTATGTATTCTCTGCGTGCCTTTTAGTTTCGGGCATGGTGTGGTGATCATGTATTCATTATGATTTCATGTCGTCACATATTATAATCTTATAAAGTATTTGCAAATTTTCAAATGTATTGTTATAAAAAAATACTATTGGTTTGTATTTTTTTATAACAAAACATTTAAAAATTGATATTTATAATGCAATTTCGATCTTACGATCTATGTATGTGTATAAAAAAAATATGTTGTGATTTGTTAGCCATAACAGTTACGAGTATACCTATAGATGTTAACAGAATATCACCCTTGTGAAATTGACGGGAACCATTTTATTTCAACGGCCATTCTAAATTGAATTTTTTGTGATAAGATGATTATTATATTGATTGTGATTTTGAAGATTACCTGCTACATACAAATTTTGGTTTGAATGAAGTAACTTTAGCTGATTTTGCTTTGATTAATGGAAATCAAGTTTTTGCAGTAAGATCTCAAACTTTAATTGTTAGCGTACTTAATTAATCTGAGCAGTTCATTTCAATTATTAATTATGATACTATAAGAGTAGCTCTTAACAGGCTCCATCATTTTTTAGGTTCTCTCATGCTATTCATAATTATCCTGCAACTTTCACATGACATCTGAAAACTCAAGTATTTGGGTGTTTTTTAATATATTCGTATTAGATTGAGTTGAACATGAGTCTGAAGTTTTGTATAAAAAATGGACAGAATGTTTAGAATTGTTTATTTTATAAAAATACCCAAATCACACTCACAACGTATCAGACACCACAAATGAGATTATAGGAATCATATATATGTGCTATAATGATTATGCAATGGAACTAACCTGTTGCTGTTGTTGTATTAATTGTTGTTGTTTTAGCTGTGCATCATGGGCGAAAGGCATGGCGTCGAAGGGCGGCGGTGGAAGCATTAGTGGCACCAGTGGTGGTTGTAGGTTCATAGCAGCCAGAGCTCCTACGTTTAGCCCCAGCGGCAGCCCTAATGATAACATCTGGGCCACCATCGGGTGCAACTGTCCAAGTTGTTGCTGTAGTTGTAACATATTTAGAGCCGCTTGCATTTCCTGCACTTGAGCGGCTAACAAGGCACCAGCCTGAGCTTCACTAGGGGTGTTTCCATTCTCACTAAAGTTTCCAGCACTGTCACCACGAGGCGAAGGAGATCTGTCACCCTGTGGTGCTGGCGAAGCGGCCCTCGGTGAGTTTGGTGCTCCTGATTTTCTTTCATATTCCGATTTGAACTGTTCCGCGAATTGTTCGAGAAACTCCAATGGGACTTTATCTTTATGCACTTCTTCACAATGAGTCTTTAAGACGAATACACTAGAAAACTCCTTATTACAATGTTGACATGTCGATTTCGTTTCCCCGTCCGGTGGCTTTTCTTCTGGAGGAGGCGGTGGTGGACTCGGAGCGCGGGCCATTTCTCGTTCTTCTTGTAATTTTCGACGTTGATTCTCATTATATTGCATGACGAGATCGAAGCCAAAAGTCTCTAATAATTGTTTGTACATTTGTGAATTCTTTTTGGGCGGGTTGCCCTTGGCTACCATCTCGTCTAACGCTGCCACTTCCGCGTCACCTAGCGGCGAATGCGCCCGCGCATCGCCAAACGGACATGAAGTACGATGTGCGTCGAGTAACTCGCCTGTAGGAAATGACGCGTGGCAACGATCGCACGTAGCATTACCTGCGCGAGGGGATCGCGGACTACCTGGGCGCGCGGGGGGCGAAGAGCGCGGTCCCCCACTGCTAGTTGACGAAGGGGATGTATTTTTTGGCGACAACACGTCTTGTAATATTTTGGCGGGGTCGCTTCTGTCCGGCTGTTCTACCAAAGGTCGAGTCAGGTCCACGTGTCCAGCGGCGGCGAGTTCTTGCAACTTGCCTGCTCTTGTTTGATGCAATACAGACCTCATGTGAATATCAAGCGTACTGCCTTGAGTATAAGCGACTTTACAGATGTTACATTTGTATCGTTTTCGATCGTCCTCTTCACTAGACGTACTTTTCGGTGTAAGCGTCAAATTGGAGGGCGCAGAACCGGCTCCGGGCGACACAGGAGGGTTATTATTGTTTTGTTGTTCTTGCATGGCTCGTTTCAACTTGTGCAAATGACTTACACTGTTGTAATGAACTAACAAGATATTCTTCTGTGTGAAAGATTCCTTGCATACATCGCACTTAAATGGTCTATTAGGATCGAGGTATTTTTCCATTGGATATGTAAGTTTTTCCCCTTTTCTATGTAGAAGTGTTTTGTTATGAGCAGTTAAGTATGACTGACGTGTAAACGCTACTTTACACCGATGGCATTTATATTTTCTATTGGGATCATTATATGAATCTTCAGCCATAGCTTGAGAATTTAAGTAGTCTTCTAAAAACTGTTGATCTTTGTAGATAATGGAATCGTCAGAGTTTTCTGCATCGTTGTGACCAGATTCATCAGCCACAGTAGCACTTGAATCTCTATCTTCTGTGTCAGCCAGCTCATCATCGGGTGTTCTCAACGCTTCTTTGCGCAATAACTCTGCGGTTGAAGAGTCTAACGCAGTACCCTGATTTGACTGAAATAGAGGATTCGACGCAAGACTTCTCTTGAAAGCATTTAATTCTTCTTCTGATAGTTCAGAGTGAGAGGTTTCTACGTGCTTCTGAAGTGCTAGAACAGACCTAAAACTTCTTCCGCATAAGACACATTTGGTGGCATCGCGAATCACGTGGTACTGCGAATGTAACTGCAGTTTCTCGATAGTCTTGAACGCAAGGCTACATTGATTACATCTATACTTGTAAACATGCTTTTCGGATACGGACATATTTGCAATCGAATTTCGAGCATGGGCTTCTCTGAAGTGATTTTGAAGTGCATGTGCTGCGTCAAAGTATCGGTTACATCCTTTTTTCCAGCACACGTAACCAGGTCCTTGCGGAGTCTGCTTCAGCTCTAGATGACCAGACTCATTCTGATGTTGACACAATTCGTCAACATTACGAAAAGTTCGATTACACGAGGAACATCTCTCAGTTTCACCATCAACGCTACCTTCTGAGCGTGGAGAAGATATTTCTCGTTCGTCTTCTCCTTGTTTCGATTCCTCTCTTTGTGATTGGGCGCCGCCATTTAGCCAGTGGCTTTGATCGACGAGTAATAATAATCTTTGTAATCCCTCTGAATTGACAGAATGTATTTGCATGACATGCCGTTCAAGGGATGACCTTTCTTTGAATGCGTCCTGACACAGCGGGCAGATGAAATGCCGCACAGTGTCGCCATGTATAGACGAGACATGAGCATGCAAACGAGCTACACTTCCGCAGCTAAAGTTACAATAATGACAAGCATTCTGGCCAGGTGTCTCACGCTCTTCGTCCATCTCGCTGGGGTTCTGTTGTGGTGGTAGCTGCTGTTGTTGCGACTGCTGCTGTTGGTGTTGTTCCAAAAAACGCATCATCTTTTGTTCTTGTGTCAGCTCAGGTTTTTGGTCGATAGGTTCTTTGTTATCTGTCAACAAACAAAAACGAACATTAGCGAATACACATAATGCACGCACACCATTCGCAGCGGAATCTGCGACGAGAATGAATTCTGATCTGTATTTCGTAAGTCTACAATGTATACGTGAGATTTATCTGCAAAAAAGATTATTTCTATAAATGAAGCCCGCTATTGTTCGGCGTGAACGTTTGTTACTTTTCTGAATTGAAGTTAAAATAAAATTCTTCTCCTTTATATTATTAGTCCGACTCGTTTTGTTTGCGACGTCCCGGCAAGACAAAGGTATCGGTTCTATCCATCCCGTACGCACACATTCGGAGACCTTAATGCTAACGTAACAAGTATATTGTAATTTCTCACACAAAGAAGATACAGGACGAGCAAACAATCATTGTTCATTATAACAAAAGGTTCGGTATATTTCGCTTCGCATTCGGATCGAATGCATATGGGTGAGTTGACGTATTCTTCAAGTGTGAGAGAGATAACTAGAGACTGCAATTATTATTTGACCACGGATAAGTCTGTGGTAGCGTGTGAAAGAAGCTGGCCTTCATTGTTTACGCTCAAATAAGGAAGGTGAAAGAAACAGCCAATGCACGAAACACAAATTCGTTAATACAATATTACAATTATATATTTTCATGAAGAGCTTCACGATTTGAATTATTACTACACTAACATCAAATCGTTAAGGATTCTTGATTATTTTAGGGCCATTTCATGAATTTTTGTTTTGCAATAAATAGCTTTTCATAAATGCATTTTAACATTATTTTGGCTCAGAGTTTACTTAATAGACAGATATAATAGAAAATTTATGATAGCCCGACCAGCCAGGTCGGGCTAGCCCGGGCGCGTTGGTAGTGGTAGTCGCAGTGTGGACCCTACCAACGCGCGTCCATAAGGGCAGGAAGAACACCGGGGGGTTTAGTGGGTAGGCCTGGCACTCTGGCACACACGTTTGTCTAGCCAACGGCGAGTATGGTGCGGTCACGCATTCCTCTCGAAAAAAAAAGGCTACAAAAGAGCTCAATGTTTGTTTTAATCTTAGCCAAACATGTCAAATGTTAATCTATTAAGAAGGAAATAGCTCAGCTTTTATTAATCACAAATAATAACTTTGATTATAATGAATCACAAATTTTCAAAGTAGGATTAACAAGCCTCTTTAATGTTGAAGTAATGAATTCTTTTTACAAATTCTCACAGTCCAGCTGACTTGAATCCCCAGCCCCTGTTTGAAAACCTGTTCTATAGTTTTAAGCGTTTAAAACCGTTACATCTAATGAAAGGCGAGGGGATAAATAAATCCAAGCGCGGAATAATAATCATAGCGCAACTGACCCTAATACGAAGTCCAAGTGACCAGTGAATGTAATTATTTATGATGTCGGATTGCCGACCCACAGTCTGGTAGGAGCATAGAACAATAGCCAGGTAAAGGGACCTTGTCTGCACAAATGCGATCTTTGACGCTTTTTGTCAATGGACAAAGGGCCCTTTCTAAGGAAACACCACATCGTTATAGCGTTGTAAAGTAGGTATTGTACAGCGAGTTTTGTTTTGCAAGATTTAGGTCAGGATTTTTAGTGTGGCGTCTGAGATACAATAGAAATTAATGTTTTACTGGTTTTCGGACTTAAATTATTACATGGCAAGCATTTCGAATTGCATATTATACATTGTCCCGGATTACAGCAATCCCAAACAAAGAAAAAATTGCGCCATGCTGAAATATCGTCTTCAAGTATTTATTGTAGGTAATGAGTTTTTATTTTTGGTTCACTTTTGAATATTCTGAATCCTTCCGAGACTTGGCTGTTCTCATAGCTGAATGTCCATCTGTATTTGATTAAATCTCTTATGTTTATTAATTGGAACTTTCTGTGGGCCATCGATCACAATTTTAGCGACGAAATCAAAGACAGGAATGAAAGTAGAGAAATATAGGAATGAAAGAATGCATGTAAGTATGAACTTGCATAATATAATTTAATATTATATTTCGTATTTGACAAGTAATTTTTATCGAGTTAACACATTAGTGTAAAGTAAACTGTAGACCTGTTTTGAAGTTTATAATATTTCGACGTGGCTATAAATATGAGGAGAGCAGTGCGGTCTGTGACATTGTACAATGATCTAGCAGCCTCATGACAAGGAGGCAATCATCCTTAATACGAGACGGCCACATACGTAATGCGAGTCATTGTCCCGTGTGCGGTACTTATGGAAAATTCGCGTTCTCAATTCAAATCTTCTTTCCGTCTCCCTCGCTCGCGGGGCGGGGTCGCCTCCGACCAATGACGGCATCCGTCTGTGGCGACACCGTGTAAGGCGTACGTTATTAAAGAAACCTGTTCTAATGTTGCGCGCTTTAAATTAAATTTTGTCCGTGTGTAATTATCTCATTATTGTGATTACGAATTCTTCGCTAAATGCTCACGGCCGTAAATGGAGATTGCTTCTTAAATTGAACACGCCAAGCGGTCACGCAGCAAGCGATAATTAAGCGCGCGATATGATAAAAATATTAAATATACTTAAGGAAATCACACGAAACAAATTGTATGTTTATTAGCACTTTTCGTAAAAAAAGGTTTGACTTGTAAAAAAACGCAGAACAAAATTGATTAAGGAACGAATCGGATTAAATTGGAAGCCGATAGTGACGTTTCGAAATCACATTCATAAGTCAACTCCATATTACTTTATCGGTATGGACGACGGTAATGGTTTTGGTTGAATTAATTTTAATGGAATTTTCACGCTTTGTAGAATAAAATGTTACGAAATGTGTTAAGCCAAATGTAATAAATAATAATAATATCGAATTCTTTTATATTTCAGTACATCATGCGCATGCGCACAGGATCAGTTTGTTTACGTTTTTATCGGTATAGCTGTTCGAATGGCTGAAGAGTTGAGAAATAAAGAGAGGTACTGATAGCGCATTGAGGAAGTGGTAGTGGTAGAGTACGTACCTAATAACAAAAGAGTGGCTACGGTCGACTAATTATTATCTAACAAATAAGCTATTTCCTTATTACGCTACTGAACATGAAAAGATAGATAAGGTTTCTTTTTTACTTACCATTTTCTTGTTGATCAAATGGACTAGACATGTCTGGGGGCTGAGGAATAACTTGAAATAGTTCAGCAACATCAGGTGTAGGATCTTTGCCTTCAGAGCGTCGTTGTAGCTGATGAATTTGCTCCATTTGCAAATGTTTTACAGATCGTACGTGTTGCAGAAGTGGAAGTCGGTGAGGAGCACCAAAGCCACATAGAGCACATCGGTAGACCCGAGGTCGCTCTCGAGGAATACGTGATGTACAGTCTCTAAGATGTCTCAATAGTAAGGTGGCTGCTTCATGTCGTGCGCCAGCTGCATGTAATTGGAGCTTATGTGCTGAGTTCGTATAATAATCGCAAGCACAACAACGGACTTGCACTCCACCAACACCAGCGCCGCCTGTTCCCACACCACCACAGAACTTCAATTTCCATTCGTTCCGTGGCCCACCCTCTTTTACGTGGTTGACATGTTGTAATCTTTGTAAATGTTTATCAGTCTTGCAGTGGAGTTGAAAATTCGCTTTCAGGTTTGTTTTATACGTACAAAGCTTACAAACATAATGACCAGCGACCAAGGCCAAAATTTCTTGTTCTCTTATTTTCGTACGATCTTGTGCTAGATGGTGACCAAGAGCTTCTAAAGAATCAGTTGAGAAGCAATTACATATGCAACAGTGAAAAGTTCTTTCCGGTTCAGGATCAGCAGGCTCTGGCGGTGGCTCCATGGCTTCAGGATTTAGTCCAACGTCTAGATGAGCACCTAGCTCTGGAGGTGAGGGTCCAGGTCCTCCAGTCATTAGTTGTATCATTAGAGCTTGATTGTATGCCATATCAGCAAGAGCAGCTTCTGGGTTAGGAGGAGGTGCGTCGCCTCCATGGAAGTGTAATAAGCTTTCTAATTGCTGCTGGCTCTGTTGTCTGTGATGTAAGGCTGATAGCGTCTGCATATGTTTTACGTTTTGCTGTAATACTAGCATATTGTGCGTATGCTTTTCAGATGTCATATGAATTCGGAGGTTCCGTGCAACATTTGTTTCATAATTGCATACGTCACATCTAAAAGTAGGTTTAGGCTTCTGACCTAGGGGAGAATGATGCGGTAGCGGAGGCTTATGCCCCGGAGGAGTATGTTGCGGTGCAGGAGGTAAATTTCCTTCCCCAGGGTTGCCACCATTTTGTAATTCTTGCATGTTATTTAAATGTTTGTCAGATTGCATATGTATACTCAGATTTCCTTTTGTCGTTGTTGAATAATTACAGACTTCACATCGATAAGGTTTGTATCCACAGGTATAAGTTTCGCCTCGAGCTAACCTAGGATGCGGTTGACCAGCTATACAGTAAATACAGCTAGTCTCTGCCTCTGGATGTTTTTCTTTCATGTGAATTTCTAACGTTTCTTGATATTTGTAATGCCAGTTGCATTTTGGACATTTAAGGGTTTTACAGGAATTTCGACTATGCATGCCAGCTAAAGGACCACCTAATCGTCCAGAGTTTAGTATTAATTCACACTTGGGACAGTCAGCACCTGAAGGACGGCCACCGAGATGGTCTGGGCAAACTCCTATCGTCGTGCCTGAGAGGAAAGCCGGAGGTGTAGCTTGGAACGGTGGAGAGGAGTTTGGGCTAATGCGTGGCTGTACAGATGCATTTATGGCGTGCGGATGAGCTACAGAGATCAATGAATGTTGTTGCACCATTGATTCCGCTATTGACCTTGGAGGCCTCCAGGCATTTGGACTGGGTCGTCTGTCATCACATGAACCATTCGGTAGCCCTGAATCGTTTTCTCGGATATCAGGAGTCATTGTGTCTGGCCTTTTGTCAACAGATGGACTTGATAATTCTGACATATTCGCCGGGCTTTCCGACACCGGTACACGAGGTGGCGCCGCTGTCCCCACAGGTTCTAAAAATGAGACAAGCGGCTCTTTGTCTTTCCCGACACACTGAATAATTGCTGATGCATTTTCTCTCGATAAAGCGTCTCTCTCCGAATCTAGCAATGATAAACTGTGATCAGATTGCGCATGTGCAACAAAAGATTTGGCGTAACCAAAACTTAATTTACATATAAAACACATAAGGATTGGTTTAACTGGCACACTAACAGGACATTCGGCTGGCGGAGATGGCGGTCTGGGCGTGTCTTTCCCTCCGCGAAAACTAAACACTCTATAACTATGCATTACTGGCGCATCAGGCCTTGCCCGTGCTCTTTCCACTGCTATTCTTCCATATAGTGCTCCATATAACGACGGATTTCTCGACACATAGAACGCACTTGCGATTTGAGGGAACTCAAGTTGCCTTTCGACGACGTTGCTGTCTCTACTGTCGACTATACATCCGGGTTCTATTTTCGGTAAGTCTGGTAGGCTCGTCTCGCCTTCTGAGAGTTCAGGGTCCTCGATGATGTAGGCAGATCCATCAGGGTTGTAAACGATTTTCCCATCGAACCGCTCGACATCAGATGATAGTGGAGGTGAATCTCTTCGCGAGGTAAGGTCGACGGCATCAGGAGCGGCGGGGGGTGAGGTGGGTGCGGGTGCGGAGGAAGGTGCGGGGGTGGGGGCCGCCGGTGCCGCGGGAGCGTTGCGTGGCTCTTCCTCGGGGCTCATGTCGCCGTCGTCGTCGTCAGGTTCGAGCGCGGCTGAGCTTTGTGGGTCGTCGCGCTTGCGGCGCCGCTTGCGCTCCGGAGGCGGGCCGCTAGCGGGGCCGCCGGGCTGCAGCGGCGTGGGCATGGCGCCGGGCGTCAAAGGCCGGCATCACATGCTCTCCTACAACAAAAAAAAAAGAAGATTAGTTTTGAACTGTCACAATCATTTTGACTTACGTATCTATAATATGCAAGATTTGGTTACATAATAATCAGAAATGTTAATATATTCAACTACCTATTTCTCACGGACCAGTTTCACTTGGTTAGTTGAAGGTGACTGTTGAATAGATCGAAGCATCACAAACGGAAGTAGGTAGGGCGATTGATTACGTCACCCGTTTGTTTTCACAGTTACGTTCTGTGTGCCATAATTGATGAATGATTTTACTTCGATCATCATCTGAAAGTTCTTAATGCTATTTGCTAATTTAATATTTTGTGTTTACGAATTCTTAACAATAGATCGCAAATATAATATCTCTAGAAGGCACATAAGTTTCAGACTGTCCCATTTATCGCTACATTTTAAATCGATAAGGAAAATTCCCACAGGCAAGAAGACTCGAACAATCTAAATACCAATATACTCAAATTAAAATATATAGTAATCATTGCTTATCTAACTGTTATTTGCGCAAACAACTGTGATCAATTTATTCGAATGACAGCTGTCAACATTGTCACCATTGCTGACACATTTACAATTAAGCAACCTACTAACTCTATAACCGACAAATATAGCAAAGTACATGTACAAAGTAACTTTTCATCGGATTTTGTGCCATATTACAATGTAATAAGCATCTCAGTGTAAATAATCAGGCGCATGAAGAGGCGAGCCGAGTAAACAAAATGAAAATTCGTTAAAAACGAGATTAAGCCGTCATCTCTTTTATCTTGGATTTTATCAACTTATCATAAGTACGAAGCTTTAGAAATATACCTAACGAATTACCTAATAAAATCTTCTATATATTTTGAATCAGATTTAAAATCACATGACATCCCAATAAGATAATGAATCGAAGTTACAAATTAACTATATATTTATCTTATTACGATTTCAAATACAAAAAAAATATGATAGAAACAGACAGAAAGTGATTGAGATATAGCAAGTGACATAAAAACGACCGTATCTTCTTATAATTTTTTCAGGAGAGAATATAATTTTTTCATAATTGTTTCAGGCGAGACTTATTGTTGCTTAGCTATTGGACATAGATCTCCAAATATATTGGTTACTTATGTGCTGCCCACGTACAGCGGCGTCCCGCAACCTTCTCCGATCAATCGTCTATAAAATGTCCTACATCACCAACCTTGATAATTTTGTGGATAAATGTTAAACACTTGATTTTGCAATTCTTATAAGATTAATCGTTGATTGATTCAAGGAACTGAGTAATATGTATAACTCATTATTCCGTTAATCAAATTGACTAATGAATGAATAAGCAACGGATGTGTGATAATATGTTTAATAACTAAACTAAAAGATACGTAAAAATCGCACCTAGCCCAGGAAGTGGAGTTAGAGATAAAATAATAAAATGATACCCTCCGAAGACCTTGGCTTTTCTTCAAATAATTTGAGACACCGCACCTATCCACATGTTTACATATTAACGGTCGTGAAGTCCCTCGGAATTATGATAAATTATATCAAACGGTTCGATTGTGTCAATATTTAACAAGACGATGACAGTTATTCCATTTGAATGAAACTCTTTGTTCCGTAATTGCTATCAATTTTACACATGGTCAATAGTTTGACTCTACAATATACATGGTATTTTATTTACTAATACGGGTTTAGGTTCAATAATTTCAAAGATCCTACTCCGACAATGAACAAAGGAAAATGTGTTAAAATAAAATGAAAGGTAGTGATGAAACAAACAAAATATATTTGAGGTAACACGCCATTAATTTTTTATAGGATCCTAAATCAAAGATGTCCTGATAGAAACTTGACAATGTAAACAGGCACAAATAACCGCTACAAGCGTAATTATTGAGGCTCTTCTCTAAAGTAATTTGTAGATCATTTTGCAGTGCTAATGTGCATGGAAATTATGCAGAGCCGGTAATTAGAGTTGAGATGAACGTTCTGTAATACTATAATTAGCCCCTGACTTTATATTTACGTGTGCAAGATTCCAACAAGATTATTCTAATAGTCAACCCCAATTCTATTTTTTTTTTCTAGTGAAGGAATAGAAGAAATGGAAGAAAAGTTTAATGATCGAAATGATTGGCTTATCACGAATACAGAATGAACCCAGCAACGTCGCGTAACTATAATTTATGTTTTGCAACGGATGTTTAGAGTGGCAGACAATAATATAAATATTTGATGTAGGCACAGATGCAAAGATTCCCATTATTAGAATCAGTCTTGTCAATTTCTACCAATACCACGATGTTTGTAGCGGAGCTAATTTCCGATAATGCACACAAACAAACTAAATACGTGGTTACTGCCAGTGCAAATTACACGTATACATGAGTGTGTGAGCGTGAGAAAACCACGGCGGAAATTATGAGTCGGTGTGCATGGACACTGACGCATTTCATGTCCATACAGAGGGTCGGTTCGTCCAATAAACCACAGCCGAATCGAAAGAGAACTGTAGCGTCCGACCAATCAGAAAGCCACGTTATCTTATAATCGAAAATCCAAGCGCTTCCCATTGGTCGAACGCAACGGTTCGGTTTCGGTTCAACCGTGTTTTTCAGTGGAACTGGCCCCCTGGCCGTTCACATACACGCACTTGTGCACGCGCACACACGCGCCGCCCGCATAGGAGCACTACAATAGTTATCAAGTCCGTCATAATGAAGATGCGCTTTTCAATTCATTAATGAGGCTCCCACAATGTTATTGATAGGATGATAGGATCGAATGAATACAGCTTTTGTCAATGTCCAATTTATGAACAGTAATCTGCATGATCACCAACTAATCCAACTTGTTTATTTAGAGAGAAAGCTAATCAATAAGTATTTGAAAGGAGCTGTAGCAACGGCGCGACAGACATATGTGACTGTGAGATATGAAATGTAAAAAAATTAATTAAGCAATATTGCATAATTCATTGACGTATTACATAATTATACGTCAACGGCATAATTAAACAAATTATTACTAACTTTTCACTTTAAATTGGCATGAAGCTGTTAATAACTAAGTTTTTTGACTAAACAATAACAACCTGAATTATTAACAATGTATGTATTGTATCATTTTTGATAAACAATGTAGGTTTGATAAAAATAAATAGTATGACTGGCTCAAAATATGCATTGCTACCAAGTTACAGCTTGAAAGTCAGTATAGAATGTTAAAAACTAAACAGAGCTTTAAATTTCGCTTTGCCAATATTGTGGAAGGCAAGAAATTAAATGTGCCATTTCCGAATGGGATTCAAATGTCGCCAATCTTACTGCACAAACACATACGAAGTATAGGAACTATCATTCATAACAATCTTATGTGATATCGGCAGAAGCGAAACACGAAGCAAACATTGAAATACAACAAAGAGCGCAACTTGCATCAGTAACGAGAGACGCGGTAAACTACGTCCATATTAATAATCGTCGGTTATTACGCAGGCCCTCATTAAGTCGCCGCCGCTCGCCCCACGAAACCGCAGAACACTGCAAAATAATTAGCCCACACTACTTTCTTCACGAAAACATCGTAAAAGTGCATTAAACAACATCTACTAAGTCGGCGCGAGGCATTACAATAAATAAGGTATTAAGCCAACACCATCAGCCATCGAACCGAAAATGTCGGAAAGCGATTAATGAAAATAAAGCTGAGATGGGTCGAAGGGAACCATTTATTTAATACATTGATAATAACTGCATGGAATGTATGTAAAACGTTGCACGTAATGGAGGAGTCTCGTTAGACGTGGGAAACTTGAGGATGGTGCGGACTCTGCTTGCGATCTACACGGTGTAGGGAGCTCGTCCGACAATGTCCACCGTTAGGGCTAAGTTTAAGCCTTCATTAATGGTAATAGTCTGAACTGGCCGGTGGGAATGGCTCTTTTTGCAGAGACTGCGCTGGTTGAAGACGCTTACCATAATGATCATGTTCGACATGGCTCAAGTCAGAGCCTACTACTGACAAAAGGGCAGTTACAGGGTTAAAATGTACCATCAGATTCGAAATATACAATGCATATTTTACATACTAATAAGAATCATAGACAAGATTGAGACGTTCAAGGAAATTACACGCGTCTTATAAGATTGTTAAGTACAGTGTAAATGTCACTGTTCTAAGGTTGCTTTGTTAAGTACAGTGTTAATGTCACTGCTTCCTTCATTCAGGATTTTTACGAAACAAATTATTGTGCTTCGAAGCTCCTTCTAGCTCCGAAGATTGCCAAATCAAAGTTTCCGCTGTTTTACGTATCTGTAGTAAAATCTAATGCCGATACAAAATGCTCATTCAGACTGAATTCGTAAATTTGATAACTTCAACGCTAGGTAGTAAAGTTACTAGGTAAAGTTATTATTGTGCAGTTTAATATATGAGCTAGGCATACTTCTGGCTAATTAACCATATCTGTAAAACGAAATTACAAATATAAGGAAATATTAATACGAATCTGAGTCATGAATTTATGATGAGTAAAAATGGTTTGCGGGACTATATGACTACTATGACTCGAATGTTGGTTGATAAGCATTGCGTGAAGACGCAGGTAACCTGGCAGGCGCCAGTCGACCGAACATCTCTTAGGAAACCTCCAATTTGCGCCTGTAATTATTGCAGACCCTTCGATACTTATTTCTATTTTTTCTTCGCTTAATTGTTGCAACAGATGACTTTTTTGTCGAACCACCTCAAAGAGAGCGGAAAAGCATCAAACGCTGTTCGAATTTGGAAATAATTATACATAAATAGTCCCTTGAGCGGCCGATTAAGACAATTTCCGAGGCAAATTGCCGCAGACGAGCATAATAGCACACGCGCTCTCCGTCATAAATAAATCTGGATTACGTTTCTGTACAAGATTAAGATTGATTTGATCTCGATGCTTACTGCTATTAATGTCTACGCCGGGTAATGCTTCGATCGTGTTAAAATTTTTAAATCATTATTTCGTTTTTGTACATGTGATTTGGAAGATAATTACGATCGACAAATTGCTCGTCGTCATTAAGGAGGCAACGGGTGAATGTGAGCGGACGGTCGTTCATAATTAATGATCGATACATGTGAAATAATTAATTAGCGTCTGGACTCGGATCGGATCTCTAAGCCTCAGGGCTCAGCACAAAAAACAATGACGTGCGGTTTTAGCTGCGCCGGCGCCGCCGCTGCCGCTGCGGCGACATCCGCCGGTTCGTATGTCTATAATTTGGAAGACCTCGAATTAGTTTTAATCTTATTTCCCCAAGATGAGCGTGACGCCAGCCTGTCGTCCGCAAGGAATGTGTCATTATCATTAATGTTAATTTTGATGATTATGTTTTATTTTATTTCTCGAAATAGACAATCAGCTTCGAACCAACAAGTTTTTTGTCTAACTAGGTATGCATAATTTTTTTGAGGATAACTTTTGTTTTTATGTTGTACTAAAACAATTATACTATGATAGCGTATGTTAATTAAGCACATACCTACGTATGCACGTCAGTGTACAATTCGACGAAATTCTCAAAGACCGGAGGTGTGATTAGAGTTGTCACCCCGTAATTACCGCCGTCAAATCGTAATGTCAGTACAATTACCTGGAGAGCATTAAGACGCAAAGTTTCAATCTGTCGCGTAATGTGTCGTCTCTTTAATGGTCGCCTCGTCGACGCCAGAGGGGAGGGGGGTCATTTTATGTTCACTGGCGACTGTAAAATTAGCTTACTTTAACTATTATTTAATGTCATTTTAGGCTGGGAATGGGGTGAGACACGACTGTGGGAATCCAAAATAAGTGGTTGACAGAATTTGAATGGATAATTGTTTAACTTCGCTGGCCGCATTGTGAACTGTTAGTCAAATCGCGTTAGATGGTGTTAAATTATTCTTTGTTGGTGAAATTTTCGGGAAGTTATTCGCGGTCTAGTGGGTGGTTCAACACAAATTACTTTCAAATTGACCTTAAAATAATTGAGCTTCATGTTTTTTTTAACTTTCCTTTGCAATTTCGGCTCTTATGGCTTGGGAACTGACTTATGCGCCGGGCGCTGCCGATATCGCTCGTAAAATCAATAAGTAATTAACGTTCTCACGATTTCCACGATGCAGGCTAAAATCTGTGTAAGAGCTCTAACACGCCATTGGGATGCGTGTGCGCAATTAAAACGAAACCTACAATCAGCCGCCATGTTTGTACACGGCCGATGTTAATAGCCTCCTGTAATTACATACGAGTATCATACCATCATTGCTTCTCGGAAGGTTGATCGAATTAATAGAATTTAGGTATAAAACTGAATCATGTTTAATTTGAAAAAAAATACACCAAATATGGCTCGCTGGTTATTTTTGCACACTACTGTTATGTAAAATATCCCTTTTATCCATTTCAAATCAAATGTTTCACAGTTGCGAAGAGACGACAAAATCAAGAGCTGTATAGAGGAAAAAGTGAAAATAACTTTGACAATAATAACACCACACAACGTCTTATCGTCGGCTCGAGAATTTCATATCGTCACATTTACATGAATTCTATTCGCGGCACTAGCGAGCCTCCCCGTCGTTATATCCGCGGAAAGAATATCTAAATTCAATTACAAAAAGGCTTCGCGGAGGTGTGCTGTTGCACCCGCGCCTTCTCGGAAAAGGGTGTATAACAACTCAATTTCACCATATTATTAAGACGGCAGGGTTCGAGGGTAGAGTTGGGGTGGTTTGGAATACAGAAAGAATGCTAATTCAAAATTGTTATTGCCATGTTTTATGCGCGCGCGCTTTATACATGCCTGCTTACTTTCTAGTGAAGTAGAAGGAGCAAAGGAGCAGAACCGCATCGATGAATTATTTATTTGTTTATTTAATATTTTATGCACAGTTAAAAAAATGTACAAATGGCGGACCTAATGCTAATGGTGGACTTAATATTATTTTCTACCAGTCAACCATTGGGTATAACAGAGATAACTAAAAAATTCTGAGGGAACGACTTTTTAAAAATTAAATAAGCTATTACTCTGTTTAATATTCAGAAGTAGTTTGTTTCACAGTCTAATTGAATTAACATTTATCATATAAAATTACGCCCCTGCCCTGTAACTTTTTTAAAAACACAGACTTAGCTAGGAATTTATTTTAGTGTGTATTTAATGACGTTTATCATGTCTATTAACTAACATTGACTCAGAAGCATTATACCTATTTAATTTAATAAATAAAGTTGACTTTTCCCGAAATACAGTAAACAAACATTTAAGGTCTGCATCTGCAATAGTTTACACTATGTCAAACTATCAAAAGAAAACCAATATGGTGTTTATTAAATTCCAAAACATTTCAAATGGTTTTGCAAATACTGATAGTTCATAGTTTCAGATGATGCTTTCTATCAAATGTCGATTTAAATAGGTATTGTTTAAAATGGGCCAGTGAAAAGTCAAGGATGGCGTATTCAATTTCGATCTATCACGACTGCCACCTCTTTCGATGGGAGATAGAGGTTCTAGGATTTCTGTCAAGGTGAAGTGTTAAACTCTTTTAAGCATTGACGATTTATTGAATCTTTTGCTATTGACAACACAAACTAGTTTTTTAAACGCATATTTAGAAGCAAAGAATAAGCTGTAAAGGGTTGAAAAACCATAAAATGCCATGTATGTGAGTCATTTGTTAACCACGTTGCCTGTACTTTAAACAATTAGCTGTACAATACATATAACATAACTGGAAATATCACAAAAACTTATCAAAAATCTTTATTCATCTTTATTTATCAATATAATAATTATAATATTCATCTACATTAAAAACAATCCTTTTTTCGTCTAGAATCAGAGTAGTCATCATTAGAAAATTTGGGAACTATAATAAAAAAAAGTTTTATTGAATAAAACAGTTTAGATAAGGTTGATTAAGTGACACGTTCTCATCCACAAAACATGCAAAATACTTGCATCACTTTCAAAATCGATCACAGTCCAATTACCCGAGCGCCCATTCCACAAACATTCCAAAGTCTAACCAAAACTAAAACGTTGCACTTGACCAATCAAGACGCCCCATCATCACGACACCAAACATTAATCGATAGCAATTCTACCAACCAGAAAGTTGGTAGAATTAGATTCCGTTTTAGTTTTGGTGAACATTTATTCGCGGAATCAGCCCTCTGGTGGCGTAATGAACTATTGTGACTGGTTGTCGCCTTGTGGCGAAGTATGACTTTTAACGTCTCTTACCGTGTTCAGAAAGCGTGCGCGGGCGTCACTGATAATTTGCCGCGCGACGCATCCACGCCTGTGCGCTTACCGGAACCTCTTATTGGAACGGGTTCAGAGCAAAATGTATGTGTAACAAAGAACGCACATGAATTTAAATATTTTACCATCTGTAAAGGTTATCGGCGTACTCGCACTCGGAACATATTAAAACGCTCGTGTTATTGGAGTCGTAATTTACAGATATTGCTCGTGGCTTCATAAAAAGGTGTGAGAATATCACCTGCTTCGAAAAATAAGTTTTTATATTCGCTCACTGCTGGACACGTTAACTTTTTAAATGTTTATTTTATTTGCAAATGATTTATGAAATATTGTGTGCTTTTATCGAATGATATATAAGTGTTTAATTGAACTAAATCTCATACAGTGGTAGGGTTGCGTCTGCGCAGTTTCGATCCCCGGCACCACTAATCCCTGCCCACAGCGGCGTTGGAAAACAATAAATAATAAAAGCCTACAGTATCAAGATAAACCGACATTGTCGCGTGATAAATGATCAGATTTAAATTTAGAAACGAAAACTCGGTCCCAGAGCGTCTTATAACGAACGCGACGAATCCCGTTTATAATTATAATTAATATTCTCACAGTATTAAAGTGGTCGACGGCAAAAAAGGAGATTCGACGCGAGAATTAATAACAAACAAATGGGCTACCTGCGGTGTTTTTTGTGAGCTCCCACAGGTAAGGCTGTGATGAAAGGAAATCATACGTCTGTCTAAGACTTTAAACAATATTGTCCGATTTTGACACGCAACACGCACGCTTTTTTTTCAACGAAATCGTCGTATTCATTCATAGAAGACTGAATATGTTGTATGTGTACGAAAAAATAAACCCGCTACTTACCGCTAGATGGCGGTACGTAACCCCAAGAAATTACGCACCGCTTTTTGTACACGTCACAAAGTTGAGTCAATAAAAATCCTTGGCGTATTGAATTTCTTTAAACATCGCTCGAAATGAATAAAAAAAGATACAGTTGGACTGGAAACCGCATTCGAAACAAGAAACCAATGATTTGGAGTCCCGGACAATAGAGAGGAACTCACTAAACGTGATACCGTAATGACAAAACAGAAATATGATTTCGATTAAACTGTGCGACAGGGCCGGCGTGGTCCGCGCCCGCGAGTGCGAGAGGGACGGAAGGCAGTTAATAATAAAAATATTTTATTTGTATTATGGGGTAAACACCCCCGCTGCGGGTTGTTTGGTTGGGACTGCATCCATCATCATTATATTAACTGATTTAACACTTTTGAACAGACTCCTCTGACAGTTGGTGGTATTAAAAGCTGTTATGGGACAAATGTCAGCTATTTATCTTGTAAAACTTTGATACTGTTAAAAACTTTAGCTAGGTTAATCAGTACTACATAGTTCGTTTGTAGTAGTACATTATTACACAGAACTTGAGCTGCATCCATGTTTTATAAATCTTTATTTTTGCGAGCAACATTCAGAACTCCTAAGTGTTATACTTATAGACTTATTTTATGTTTACATAATAGTACCTACTTAACACATCAGATTAAAAAAGTTCTTAAAAACTGCCATATGGGGTGATGATGTTTTTTACCTTCAAGAGGGAAGCTTTTGAGTCGTCTTCGCAATCTGATGTTAAGTGAATATGAGAAGATGGAAGTTGATATTTCTAGGTTTGGAAAGAAGAAGAAGAGCACCTTAAAAAATCGACTCTAGTAGGTACTGAGTCTTTCTCTGGTGATTATTCAAAGTCTCGGAACTAGAGTCGTCTGCGCAGGTAACTCTATCTTATTATTTGACTGCCACGCAGCGGTGCTCGCATTGCTGTGTTTCGGTTTAAAGGCTAACACAGAGAGTGAAATTACTGGGTACAGTGACTTAACATCTTATGTCATAAGTTGGCAACGAACAGTGGGGTCCTTGTAGGAGTTGTAGATTTACAAGTACATATTACAGTGTCCGTATGTACCTACTATAGGCGACTACAGCCACATACCATTAGATAGGCAGCCTGCTTGCTTGGCAACTTACCTAGTTATATACGTGTTTGGTACATAGCTACATACACCCTCTATCAAGCGGAAACTTACCTATATAAAAGTTAATAGTCATGGTGTTATTGAAAATTCGAAAATGTAATAAAATTAATTTTGATATCTCCCATGCAAATAGTTGGGCCTGTGAAAAAAAGTGTATCGGGAATTAGAAAAATAATTTTACAATTTCGAATTTCAATGGAGCCATAAATTTTATATGACTACTAGCTATGGCCGCGAACTACGTTTGACTTTATAAAGCCCAACATTCAAAAATTTCCAGAGAAGGCCACTCTTATCACCTAGGGGTATAAAAATAGCCTACGATCTATTCTCCGATTTACCAAATATACACAAAAAATCATAAAAATCGGTCAAGCCGTTTCAGAGGAGATCGATAACAAACACAGAGGAGATCGATAACAAACACAGAGGAGATCGATAACAAACACTGTGACACGAGATTTTTATACATATATTACAAATAGGTAGGTTATAGGTTTGACATAGGTAGGTTTCAGCTTGATAGGATATGTTAGGGATTACTGATAGCTAGTGGGAGAGCAGAGAAAAACATAAACAATATAAAAATAGGTTGCATTCGCAAGAGAGTATGTTGTATAAAAAAGGTCTGGGCGAAATAATACTGAATATGTTCATACATTCAACTCGCGACAGTACACTATGTCTGGTAATCAATCTGATGAATGGAGTCGTCAAAGCGGTATCGCAAGTAGTACTGGCTCCAAATAGCCATATAGGTTCGATGCTGCACCTGCCATGCCGTTTAAGTCTGATTCTGAGACCATTAATTACATTACTAACGCGCTGCATTGGGGTCGCGACGCTTATCATACGGTTATGGCATAGCTCAGTGACCATCAATTTTAATAAAAGAATATAAATATGAATTTTATTAATATAGAAAAATCTCTTGTCGCAGTGTTTGTTCGGGAGAAACTTCGAAAGTACTTAAAAGATTTTGATGAAATTTGACGTATGATTTGGACCGAATTAAAAGACAGAATCGTTTTTATCTCGATTATTGTCCTCCATATTTATTAGCCGACTTCAAAAATAGAGGAGGTTCTATGTTCGACTGTATCTATTTTTTTATTGCGTTAAACTTAATAATGGCGATATGTAGTTTTCGGCATTTAGTTTAGGTCGTTCTTTGAATCTGAAATTATTTCATACTGATATACCTAACCTAATCACATTCAATTCGTTCATCCAAAGGAGGATGGAATTTAGAAAAAATAACAAATTAAGCAGTACAATCAAACAAAAATAATCCGTTGACATTTTATTAATGACATAGCATTGGTTAGCTATGTAGCTGCATTGCAATGTTTCACTATGTCGAATGTAATTGACAATGCCAACGGTTACGTATTTAAAACAACTGATGGAAATTGTTTTAATAGTATATAAAATAAAGCAGACTGGGCCGATCAGGAAATGCAATTAAATGAAATGATGCATGTCGATATTAAAATAGGTACTTATTGATATGCAAAGTTGTTGATTACAGATGCGGGCGCGGCCACGCCGGTCCCATGCCCCGTTTGTTCACAAATTTTTGTTCGCTAATCAATAATGACCCCGAATCCAATTACTATTCAAGAGTAACATAATGTTGTTGGGTTACAATAGGCGGCTCGGGCCTTGTTTATGTCGCTATCGATCGACTATAATCCATACATTCCGTCCGACATTTAGTATCACTCTAATATAAACATGATTTTAACAAATCCAGATCCTACAATGAACTAAAGCTGATATTTCTAGATTTCTACACAAGACCCGTTCGCAGTATCGATGTCATAGAACTAAGTCAGGGCATTCACGAGAAGGGCACACATGCGCGCGCGCCGCCCGGATCTAACCCAGTAATTACTGTGGGTGATTAAATCTCACGATAAAGCTCATTCCGCTAATTACTCCCTAAAGCTAAACCGGCCGACATTTCTGCCATCGACATAATTTAATAAGAATATTAAACCGGACCGATGCCGCAGATACGGACGTATCCTCGGGCAATTCGCTAATTCTTTAGTAATGTTAATATAAACTTTGTTTAATAAATTCTGAGTGACTGGGGTCAGGGAGGAATGACCACGTAACCAACTAATGCAACCCAGATGTCATCCGCTCGAATCACAGTTGTTGAGCGCACATTCGCATTACAATCAATTTAAAACGCTCGATGCATCGGCTCTATGACATTGCGTTCGCGAGACATTGCGTGTGGCAGGCCGTCAGCCAATTCAATGAACGGTGATAATGTTTGCTTGTTCAATGTAACTTCGTTATAACTATTCAACTGATGGAATTACGAGTATGTGTGATCGCCGTGCCATTGTGAAATTATCACTATTAGAAATTAGTGCAATAACAATTTATATGACCTCGGTACGAACGTCTTCATTAGCATCTTCCGCTTTAATTGGGGAGTTACGCTCTGACTGATCGCCCACGTCCACACGTGTGGACAATCAAATTAGTGGCGGCGCAGACAATGCGACCGACTCGAGTGTAAGACCCCACGACAAACGTTTTCTCGCAATCTTCGATCACCGGATTAAGGGAGCCCCGTCTCGCACGTTTTATCTCCGATTGTCCGCACTTAACGCGCACTTTACGCCAAGTGCCCCTCCGGAGAAATTGAAAGCGATCTCTCGCCCGGCATCTTATCTACCCGTAGTGTTAGACTAATTAATCGATGTTGTGCGACGAGATCGTCGTTAGAGGTGAATAATGCTTGTATTGAGTGGACGATGGTGATTTATCGGTGTGAGTAGACAAAAGTATCGCGACGAGCGCAGCCAGCACAATACGATGGAATGTCGTCGCGGGCGCGCGGTCTCGCGCGCTCGTGCGACTCGTGAATGCGGATTATTAATAACCCACTCCAGACCGGAGTGCCGTCGCTAGGGTTGTCTTTCGAATTGTATATGAACTTGTCAAAAAAATTAATTAATAACATAACTCAAATACTCAGTTTAAGTAGTTTAAAGCGTACTAGTATTGATTCACGATATGACGATGATATCGCAGTGAGTATCGAGCAAATATTTTCGGAAATCTTAAGATAGGTAGTTGTTACCAAGTTGACAGCCCTGACTATTAGGCGACGCAGCAACACCGGTAACTCCCATCGCACTCGCCTGGAGCGGCTCCACCTGTACTGAATATCCACGCTTTAATTTATTCACGGCGACTTTTAATGACCACAGCCTTAACAAAGTTGCATGGCCAGATTCACAACACGCAAATATTTGCGATTCGAGCAAATCTTAAAACTGAAAATTCGCCTATTGTGTCCCCTGTATTATCTCTCCCCTATGAGTTGTTCCCGCGTCTATTCTGGCAATGCATAACAATAGAGACTGCGCGGATTATAACAAATTCCCCAAATTGTGTGGGTTCATATTTGCGCTTCACAATAAGAAAAAATAATTGTGGATAACGTCACATGCGTATACAGTTTACTGCATTTGGAACTAATTGGTATATTTCATAATGTTGCAATCGTCCAACGTCACATCTGCTATAACCGTTCAATGATTTTTAAAGTAAATAGATAGGTGATTAGATTAGGTAAGGGATGAAATATATAAGGGCGCACAATAAATTTATTGAAATATATTTCTATTTCGATAAGCAGTATGGAAATTAAAAACATACGTTAAACGCAAATTACTATTGAAACTTCATGAAACAATTTATATTAGTCGAACTATACACGTGTTTGGCAATAGTACAATCTTTTGTATAATTATGATATTGCTATTCGTAATTTAGTGGCGTTGACAAAGAAAGTGGAAAGGGCAAAGAGCTTCTAATGCGTATCAAACAGAAAACGCACTATGAAATTACTTTTCACGTTTTGTTGATACCTGAGAAACTAAATGAGAATGTTTTTTTTGGACATTTAAGTGCGAGGCCCTGTGACGGCGCCGCGGCATCACGTATTATTTTGCAACATTAGAATGAAATCGTCATACAATACACTTTTTAGAAATACTAAAATGAGAATATAACAAAGGAAGGTATTAATTTAGCCTATTGGCTCGCTATGGTAGCTTTAACATCCGACGTCACACACAAGCTGACCCTGTTATTCAAGCTAACAAAACAAACACTAATAACTATTCCTCTATCAGTTTTGGTAACCTTACTCGAGTCAGAATTGAAGAAAATCCTTTAGCAGGTCTTGTTCTAGTTCGTCTACTTTTCTGAAAGGATTCGGTTGGTGTTTTTATAAAATTAAATGTAGCTGCTTTGCATGATACATGAGACCTTTGCCTTATATCAAATGTCGATATTAAGCAAATCTGTCATAATTAATCGTAAAGTTCATCTCATCTAAAGAGAGACTTGTATCCAGCAGTGAATAAATATGGGTTGAAGTATGTGAATAAAATTTTCACGTCTACTGCTCAGTACTATCGCTTGTCAATGAACTGATGTCGCGAAGATAACTTTCAGATATCAAAAACTTAACATTTCCACGCTTTAACATAAATTGAGTTTGAGTTTTCGATAATCACGAGTTTGTCACATTATATTTTTTGTTGCTTCATTTATTTTGGACGACTTAAAATGTGTTCGAATCACGATCCACTTTTTGCCTGTTTCCATCGTCCACTTACATAGTAGATGTCGTGAGTGGCTCAATTCGTTACCAAATCGTAATTAGTTTTACCGTTACCAGATACTTTACATTTTCAATGGGTGGGCATATTGATTGCAACTCAACAAAGAAAAGCGTGACAACTCAATTGTTTATTTTCTGAATTCCAGATTGTCACGTATCTATAATGATAAATAGAAATGGTATACTTTCGTTCATCGGTGTTTAATATTGTAATATGTTATTCCAATGTTAATTTCAGTTGCATCAGTTCATACTTCAAGTTGTGACCAAATTTGAAAAGATCCGGAATGAGTACATGTGAGGGACATTTTAAGTCGCTGACAAAATGATAGCGAACTGTCTAGATGGTATGGCTAGGTCTAGTATACAGCTTGCTCTAAGAGTACTTGCACAGAGGAGGGTAGAGGCCGCCCGCCATTGACCTGGTGGCTAAATATAAAGAGAAAATTATAACTCAAGGAAGCTGATTTACCAGAACCAACAACTTTTGATCGTTTGATTTGTAAAATTGTGAGGAGACACGACCTCGAATAAAGGGATCAATGGATAAAAGGTATTAAATACTGGAATGAATGATTGTGGAAAATAAGATTTACTTATTAACATTTCAATCAAACAGTTACCTTAGCGACGATAGTCATCGACGACTGATATGTAAACGTTTCGAAAATCCGAATTTGCGTCATTAACACTCAGGCTGATGCTAATTGTTCAATATCTTGCGACACCAAACTCCGTTTCGTGTAACACTTATTAAGTAGAAACGCGCCTTTTTCTCAAAATTTAATTATCAACATTAGAATGACACCAAAAACGGCGTGATGAGAAATAAGGTGTCTGTTTGCGAAACTATTCGACCAACGTTTCATTTCGTTTCAATTAGTAGAAAGTCGATAATTGTCAGTCTTGAAATCGTCAACAAAGAATTCGAAACAGTAAAACTTGACTTGCGCCAATCAATTATTCAAGTCAGTTATTGATGAGCTTCATTAATAACTTGTTCAAATGAAAACTGATGATAATAGTAGAGGGGTCGCTAAATAGACAATAATATGTTCTTTTACGGCAACGTCAAGTATGAATGATTGAGTCCAACAATTGTCCTGAACACCATTTTAACCGTATTCAATAGCGGAGACATAAACGGAATGTTCCAATTTAATGTGTCATTTTGAATCCTCATAGACTTGAACAATCAGAGTCTGCAGGCATATGCCCATTAAGTTATTTGGGCGGATACTGATGCATGCGAGTATAGGTCTCAAACTTAGACGTCTCAAACTTAGACGTCTCAAAGGATAATAGTAACAAACACAAATATCGTTGTTATTACAAAATTACTAATAATTATTTCTACTGCGTAATGTATGTATAGATTGACAAACATTTTTTTAGATTTAACGGTACTGATGCTGTTAAACCTGTAAAATAATCAATTTGCATGTTAGAATATTATGGCGGCATCTACATATTTGAAAATGTACCATTCGTGCTTGTTGCATTAACACTCCAACGACCAATCGCGTCGCCCTGAAAACCTTACTCATCTTCATAAAACGACTTGAGATCTGAATGCACAACGGCTAATTTGTGATCTACTCACTCATGATAAGGTTTAAATTTGCTTCTAAGAATCTTGTTTGACAACAGTCCTTTAATAATTGGAATAGCTTTTGCCAGGTGTCCAACAAATGGAAAACTACTAATTAAAGTACCCACTTTACTTGGCGGAGACGTAAATGGAAAACTACACTTGCTCATAAGAAGTTTAATTAATGAGACTGCTAATGCAATTCCCATATCGTTTTCTTTTGATTTCTATCTAAAAGCAAATGTTCAATTGATTTGCCGTTTAGTAATCAGCTTCAATGTTGTTTGCTCTGAGAATTTTACGTGTTGTGTTAGTGATTCCAGCGATCAAAGAGCTGCGTGATTAGCGGATCACTAGTAATTATTTTCATGTTATTTATGAATATACTGTTATGTTGTATATATCATTTACGTTAATTGAATATTCAGCGGTTTCTACAGTAACTATCTATGAGGATTGCATACTTTTGCTTGTTAATGTTTCGTAAAGTATTTTGTATTGGGATGTTCAAACAAATTGTGTCATAAATTCAGCTGTAGGTACATTAGTTTAAGTCGAGTAGATCTTGAACTTTTAAAAGAAACATGAATTTTTTCGTGATTACAGATTTGATCCCATCTGGATAACCTCTTTAAACATCGACACAATTTTTTGGAACATCTTTAAATTTTTACTTGCTCGAGAGTATTCTGCACCTTTTCACGTCAGTTACAAATACTAACGATTCCGAGATGTAAATAAGTAACCGAAATGGTAGTGACAATAACAACGTAAATACATACTACACTTTTTTGTCTCACAACGCACTTAGTGCAAATGGCTCAAAAAATGCTGTCGTTGTCATCTTTAAGTAATGGTTTCAACCTGTTAAATCCAATTCTTAAGGTGACGCTATAAAACTGATTCAAATATTACAGTGCCCCTAATGAATGTTGCTCGGCGACTTGGAGAAATTATTTACGCCACACATTATGAATGCTACAAATGTGGATACATACACTTTAAAGAAGATGTAGAATTCCAGGTAATGATGTAAAGTGAATGGACAACGGTGCTATTACAGTGCGCGACAGATTCTTTGGTGCGTATCGCTAGACGCTAATTGTCAAACTTGCTTGAATAGCACGGCAATTTGGTATTGTGTCAGTCTTCCGCAACCACGAGTATATTTGTGACATACTTATGATTCGAGTTTATTTTACAACATTAATAATATATTGCGATTGTGACGTAACTGCTAGAAATTCTGATTCGGAAATTCCTATTGCTATGGAGAGGACATTTCGATAAAAGCTGAAATTCTTTAGGCCGCGTAATTACTATGACACATTTAAACATTAAGACACCCACACACAGTCTACGTTGTGGCTTTAAACTTGTATAATTTGTGTTAAGGCCATAATATATGATGCTTTAGGGGTCCCTCGCGCTCCACGTTCCGTGCATTTGGCCGTTAATAAAATTATCAAAATCTAAACGGGTTTTATGAGTATCGCTCGTGCGTTGGTCAGAGCTCTCGTGGTCCGGTGTTCTCTGCTTATGAATGGAAATGGATTTTGGTATTTTTGAGTGTTTATAAAACTTGTAAATCATCTATCGCCGCGTGATACTTCCGGCGGTGTTATATTAAAATGACCAGCGCGGCGACACATTGCTACCGTGTGTTTTATCCGTACATACCATAGCTCTCTTCATTGATGATTTGTTTTCAAAAATGTTTCTTTAAATAAGTAAGTACAGTTATATTTTGTTCTGAACTCATCCATTACATACTCCGGTTTAAAAATTATTCCCTATCCGCCTATACAACCGACGTTCAAGCTTTATCAAAGTAATGTAATTTGAACTTATCCAAAATGATAAAGACAAATAAGCAACATTGCAAACGGCTAATAAGATAAAAAACACCAAAGACAAAAATGTTTATAAAACACAACACTTGGAAAATATTTGAGACAGTTTTTGTGGTAGTAACGTACTCTTAGCTCAGTAGCCGAGTTGCGTCAGATCGTGATTCAGCCTCGTCAAAACCACTTAGGTACTTATAGCTCGGGCCGGCACCGAAGCTGTAATTATTCCAAGCACACGTGGACATGGTTTATGACCGTGCATGGTCCGCCTTGTAAGCGTACGCCTTTTTGTTTAATAGGTTAACGACTTGTCTTTATTGATTGAGCCGAAAACTTAAATCATAGACAAGGTACACAGAATCAGCACGCTCTATACTTAATACTTCAACTGACAGTAGCTTTGCTGCGTCAATTGAAGTATTAAGTATTTAACTTATATTAACCGTGAATTATTAAATTTTAATATGCATAATAGCTTCAGCAAAGATTTAGCTGTTGTCTCTTCAAATGATACAATACTTAAATTGACAAAATCACAATTCTTAACATTAAATTTCACTTAAACTGAGAGTTGTGATTTAGATACTAAATGCTTCCCTCAAGGATTATTTGTGTAACTTAACATTACATAAAATCGATGATTTTTTGGATGACAGATCAATTATTAAACTAAAACACAATATGCACACTATCTATCTATCAGAATAATTCGTTAAATTAAATAGAGATAACGTAAACAAGAACACGGAACGCTTAAGGTTGAGCTGTTGCCATTACTGCGTGGCTATAAAAAAGTGTTATGAACACCAAAATCTCCGACCGTAGATAATGATGGCAACGATTCCAACGTAAAACCGGTAGCAGCAGCCACCATCGGCGTTATGTAAACATAGTCTTTAGAACCAAGTAAGGCAGTAATCGAGATCGGAATTTTTGGAAATTCTTCAAATTAATTCCATTTCTTGGATCGAGTTGAAGTAAAAAAAGCATTCAATAAAAAGCTGAATTAGTTATTCATGCACAATTGAAAGTAAATAAAAACAACATAATGCATGTTACATTAAACGTTGCAAGTTTTCACAGCGTTAATCGATCAAAACGCAACCTTGTATCTTTAACATTAGGGCGCCAAATTGCAGTCTACTCTGATTGAACGGCAGCTCCCAAATCATGAATGCGTACTCTTGATTGCGCTCTTAATGTTTCAGCAATAAGGTCGCTAATAGAACCGAGGAGTTCTAGTCGTACATCAAAACAAACTTTTACAGAGTCATGAGTTTCGACAAATAGGTCCGCTTGCAGTGATAATGACAGCGAGGCCGTGTAAAACCGGTAGGATGGTCCATCTCACAACGTTACTTAGCACATTCTGTTTATAAACGATGCTGTAACAGCGATTTCAATCAAAAAGTCTTTTAATTAATTTTCTACTAGATTATCGTGGTATTATTGTATGTAATGGCTACTTGATTACTTATATGCATACACTGTCGGTTAGAAAGCAGCATTAGATGGTTTTTATAATTTTGTTTATGCATTGGCGTAATTGCTTATTGTGATGATGTATTGCAGTTTTTAGTTACGGTCCCAATTATAAATTTTACTTATCGACGCAAACATATTACTTACATAAGCTCTGTCGATATCGTGTGTCAGCTATTTCGATGATCGACTTCTATCGGCACAACAAATGCGCACAATTCATCTAGATACAAGCATTTCCATACAAATTGTCAATTAATTGAATATTCGGTTAGAACTAGGAACAACAATATGCATGCGCGAACATTTATACTGTTGTGAAATATGCTTTTCGTTTTTAATTCGCTCATGTGTAGGCGTCGATCCGGTGTGGTCCACTTTAAATACTATTATACTAAATTCCAAGTCATGTCAGCGTTATCTCGACAATCGTAATTTTGCCCAGATTAAGCGGCCGGTTGTACGAGCTACTAATTAATAATCATCACACAGAAGCGCCTTGAACTTTCCGTTCGTATTGGACAATAGACCTTGTTATAAATAACTTTACTTACACAAATAGTCGAACAATCAAAACTACGGACGGACGAGCGTATCTAAGTAATTAATCGTAAGTTATGATTGATTAAATACATTAAAAGCGGACACGATTCCTATTTGAATATGAAATCTATTAAGCGAGTGACATAATACTTAATACAATTTTAATCTGAGTTATTGCATAAAACATACAAGACATTTTAGTTTTGGAGACAATATGGTCGAGTCATGCATTATGCATGACAGTTAAGTCTAATGGAAAACTTATTGGGAATTTATGTAAAACTAATGACAATAGGTTAATTGTCGAATAAAGGTTAAAAATCTTAATGTCCAGATTGGCACAAATCGGGCCAGTGTTAAATAATCCAAATGCTCTAATAGTGCTCATAAAAAAATGTTTGAGGCTGAGTCATTGTGCATACGCAGCCATGTACCATGATTCAAATTGTTTTTATAAATGCCAAGTTGTATAAGTGAGGAATCGACAGTGTTTAATGAGTTATATTAATAAGCGCAGAAGGCAAAACGTATAGTACAAGAGACTGAGTAAATGAATTTCAACTTAACAATATTTGTTAAGGTAACAAGGTAAACGAGGATATTTATCGACATGAGGCTGTGGAGTGGGCAACCCTTTACGCTCTCGCACCCGTGCACGCCGCGAACGACAAACACCCGCTAGTGATGCGTAACGCAAACTCCGATGTCGATATTTACACGGAGACAGCAAACAACACTCGATATTTGTACACCTCGCGAGTTAATGGCGCTGCGAAGCGTGTTTGCCCTTCTTAGATTCACACGAACGCTACTGTAATTAATAGATATCACACCAAACCGAGAAAATGTTAGTACAAGTTATACAAATTAAACGTGTGTGATTAACTAACTTTGAGCTGCAGGACCGGTTGATGAAAAAAGCAAATAAAATAATAACCTTTCTTTACGAAGGGAAGAAAAAAGGAACGTTAAGCCATAACTTTATTTTGAATTCCATTCAGTGTATACCCCTCTCGCTCTGCACGCGCCCAGCAGGGGGTGCCATCGTTCTCACCTCACGACGCGAGTGGTAGCCGGTCTTAATAAGTATCGATAAAATATGTCGATAAAATATGAAAGTAATATGTATAAATATTTTCAATACTTATGTCCTGATCTAAAGCGTATTGAAGTATATTTGCCTCAGAAGATATTTGGATTATTTAATGTAATCATAGGCAAATTCAAATACGATTCGCTGCCAACAAATTCCTAGTTGATATTTAGCTGGACTGGACATAAAGAAGCCTAAATTTACTAATGCCACGCATTAATTTCGCTGCCGCCATAATATTATTGAATCGGATTCGAAACAGACACTTCGTTGTATAAAGTTAGTTTCCAATAAATCAGAATTACCTGGATTGTCAAAAAAGTCCACTGGCTCCAGCAACAGGTTTTCGAGAATCAATTTGTATTTTGAATACGCTCTGTGATAAATATAGCCTACAAAGTGTCACGGGGACGGCGCTAATTAATCTCTTGATGGTGTATCAGATTAATTAAGTTGGCTGTGGACGTGTAGATGAAATTGGAATCTAACGTGTTACGTGTACAGTGCATTATGGTTCGAATTCCGTCGCGAAACAGAGCGGCACAGATGTCGTGAGCCCTACATCACAGTGTGAGGTCCGAAAGGTAGGTTTATTGTTTCGAAACTCATCTTTTAAACGCCGACATTTAACCATGAGAGAAGTCATGAAAATAAAATGTCATCTACAACAATGGCCGAGGAGGACGCAATTAATAAGAGCGTACACACGATATGATCTGCAGTTAACTCGAACCTTCCGTGAGACACGAAATATTATGTTTTTCAACGCCACAATTACGTAACGCCTAAATGTGACCGAAAACAAAATCTGTGTACTGAGCGGTCAGTGATATTAAACTTAAACTGTCAACGAAGTTGCGATTGAATGTGGATATGCCTTTTCAAATACATATTAAATATCAACATGTTAAAATATGTAAAATCTTATCTTTATAACAAGAAAAATATGCGAGTGCCTTCATTCTGAACTTGTTCGGGATTATTTGCGAGAAAATATTAGCACATATTTTACACGCATTGTCACTGTTGTCTTGCTTAACATCTGATTAAGTGACTATTAACGAAGAAAATGAATTAAACTCAGACTTGCTATAAAGGTACAGATATTCGACTTATTTTTAGGTGACTTAATTTACTATCTAAGTACACTTATTTATGTACACAATTATTTCTTAAGCAGTCCAGTCCAGAGTGCTAGGGGATCAATTCTTTAGAAACGAACGATTACAATAAAAATACTGAAGATATACCTAGAAGATATATCTAGACCTATAGATGCCTAACCTAATCACTGGCATGTCCACATCAAACTGCTGTAATCAAAAAGGATTGTCTCGTTTCTAAAAAGTGAGTTAATTGTGTTGAGTGTTGATGATATAAACAGTGATTTTGGGACCATTCCGAGTTATTAAAGTACACTTAACTGATTCGCTCGGCTTGGCATTTAATGGGCCCTTAAGAATGAAACATCAAAAGAAAATATCAAATGTTTTTACATATTAATTTTGTGTAAATGCTTACGTATTTCACATTTGTAATTAAATATATATTTTTTAATAATACAATTTTTTTCACAGCCTCTACGATATTTACCAATATTATCGCCTTTTAATTTTGTAATTTTAAATACGAAACAGTTCATTACTTTATAAAATTTTTAATGAATGTTAAGAATCTAAATGTTGTATGGGCTTTTGAATATAAAACCACACCTGTTTTTCAAGGAGCGTTTAAGGTGGGCGATATACTAAAAAAATTATCGTGAACATCTTTCGCGGCAGTCGTCGCCTGGGGGTGCTATTGTTTTAAGAGATTTTTATTGCTTTTAGCAACCCTGAACAATGGAGTCTTGCCGCGGGGGTGAGACGCAACGTCAGACCGAGATAGTTCGTAGAGGATCTTTGACGACACAACGGCGTGGAGGCACCTTTATTATTTTACTTTGCTTACCCACTGTATTTTCTATTGAACTTAATTAGGATAATTAAGCATACATATATGTAGTAGTTACGTAGTATTATTTGTCTCTTACGTATTTTTATACTCTTGGCGTAACAAGAGCCATAGATCATACTTAGTTTTTTATCTATTGCTTTTGTTTGCTTTCTTAGTACTAGTGTTTAAAAGAGATTCATAATTTATCGTCGAACTTACATTCTAATAGAGAAAATGTTAAATTGGGTGTTTTTTTATAATAAAAATTCATTGCGATTATAACATGCAAGTTCACGAAACACTATTGAAACGTAAAAAATAAACTTTGTTATTAATAATAAATTTAAGTTTACCATTATATCTCTACTACGGTAGAGATGATGGGATGAATGATGACTTTTTCTTAGGAGAGCTGAAATCTGGGTAAAATCAACAGGTGGTTAGCTCAGAATAATGTATGATTAAAATGTGTATCTACAAACTGATGTTAGTTAAATAAGACTGTGAAATACAACGGACATAAAACATAACATAATAGAATAGATTATACTACAGGAGTACTTTTATCATTTCAAAACAACAAAAAAAATTTCAATATTTAATTCGACATAATTAAAATGTTTTAAGGAACATTAATTAAATCATAAAGTGTGATAACCAACAAATAGACCGCGACATAACTAATCCACGTTTACAAATAGACGTAATTATCCGAAAAATACATACGTATCGCTTTAATTGCGGGCAATTTTAATTATCTAAGCAAAATAACCTAAGTTTATCTAGCGTCAATAAATTTTTTTCCTGTAATATGTTAACTACTTAAAAATTATGTACATAGATACTTACAGATTCTAGTGTAATATGTACCTACTTAAAGATTCTAATCTTCGAGTAATTAATTTAAGCAAAAGAAATGCCTGGATAAGGATTTCTTTTAATAGACAATAACGCCTTTTTATAAGCGTCAGTGGCGCTGTGGACTCGGCACTTGCCTTCCAATCGGGGGGTCGGGGTTCGAGACCCGCCATGTACCAATGTGTTTTTCGTTTCGAATTTCATATGTACATTTGTCCGACGCTCCTACGGTGAAGGAAAACATCGTGAGGCAACCTGCATACATCTGCGAAAAGATTCAATGATGTATGTGAAGTCGACAAATCCGCACTGGGCCAGCGTGGTTGACTAAGGCCTAATCACCCTAACATAGGGTAGACTCGAACCCCTCAGTGGGGACGTATATGAGCTGTGATGATGAATGCCATTTTAGGGTTTCGCACCTCAAAAAGAAAATAAAAGTTTCACTTTAAAAAGGAAGCCCTTATAGCAGGGTTTCTTAAAGTAGGGTCCACGGACCCCTTAGGTGTCCGTAGCATGTGCGTCAGGGGTCCGTAATAGGTCAGTCTGTAAACATATTTACGTGTGTAGTAAACTCGACGTAAACATGACATGCGCCTTGCCTTGACGAAGACAATCCCACAATTTAATGTTCTCATTGAGGCCAAACAGCAGCTTGCAGCACCCTTCCCATTAACTTAGTAATAAGTGTAATGAAAGTAAGTACTAATAAAATATTTTTATTAATTAATATTAATATAAATAGGTCTTTTTTTCATTTTCAAAAATATTTTTGACAGGGTCCGTGGAATTGTTTAAATTTTGAAAGTGGTCCGTGACTGCAAAAAGCTTAAGAAACCCTAGCTGCCTTATAGGATCGCTTTGTGGTCCGTCTGTCTGTCAAGACCTTTTTTCGGAAACGCGTACAGATATTAAACTAAAATGTATATCAAGCGATCGGGTCTACGGTCTCTTTCGGTTGTGAAAAAAATCAACACGATCAAACGATAAGATCGCTTAGGTCGCGTATTATCGTAAATTTTACGATTTCACGGGGGAATCGAAATTTAAAGGGTACTTCCCGTTGACCTAGAACCTTGAAATTTGGCACGAAGCAAGGTCTTATAGCACATGTTAAGGAAAAAGTCTAAAAGCCGTAAATAATGTACTACGCATAGTTATGGTAAGTGTTCGGAACCCTCAGCGCATGGGTCCAACTCGCATTTGGCCGGCTGTTTGCAACTACCTAGCCGTTGTCTGTGGCTTCGTCTGCGCCGAATTATATGGTTATATTGCGCGTTTTTTGAGGAACTCTCCCCGCACCGGCTGTAACCGCCTTGTGACTCAACTCAGAGAGCGGGACACCCCCGAGATGATGCCTCTCTGAGCTAGAAATCCATCCACCAAACGACGCTTGAGGACCCACCAAAGTTCTCGCCTTCTTTAAAACTAATCAAGGCGAAGCTGTAACAGCCATCTGCGGCTAACAGCATAGGTCCCAAAAAAGAATCCTTGGGGAACTCATTAACATCCGGGATAAAAGTAGCCCGTGGCTTAAGCTATATATTGGGACAGACAGTTACTTTCCCACTTGTGATGGAATTTGGTTTTGTGGAAAACAGATATTAATTAATACACTGGTAGTAAAAATGAATAGGTATTATATGGCGTGTAAAAACCAACCACAGCAGTTTTAATGGGAATATTGTGCTGTTCACGTCTCGAACGGTCGAATGCTGCATCATAGCTATTTCTGAACATCGACAATGAGGGGAGCGTTCATAACGAGCCTTACAAACGTCCACCACGATTCCAACAAACACAAAACTTAATTAAAGTGACACTTCGCATGCATAATGAAATGATTCACGCACAACCTACAGATAAGGCCAATGCACATACCATCATTGGATGCGTTGAACTCACGACGACTGTAGCGTACTACTTACATTAGCTTTGACTCTACCAGAGCACTTCGTTATTATTGAAATGTGGCTCAATAGAAATCAATAATATAAAAATTGTCGTAGGTAAATTGTTAAGACACTACTTCATTATATTTTTCTTCAAATTCTTTTTTGTTTCAGCATGAAGTCTCCTTACTTATTTTTTTTTTGTACTTGATGGTTAACGATTATAAAACACAGGGAAGCATATTCCCCCGAATCCATAAACCACAGTCAAACTGTCAAGGTAATCGCTCCTATTATGTTGGATTAATGTTGGTAAAAATAACTGAAGATAACTGATGTTTGCTAGACAGGCGGCTAAATAAGGAGTCCTAGACATCTCAAAAAAGGCAGAAAATTTTTGTTGCTAATGGAACAAACAAACAATAAACAAAGGATACCTATACATACTCTGATTAAAACCGTGGATGTTAAATTGGTAATACTTGAAAAATAGGTACGGAATAGACGCCTAGGGCTAGACATTAGGCATGACTTAAATATAGTGAATGTTAGAAAGCAAAATTGTTTCAGCTTCACCTAGTTTAAAAATCAAGCAAGATATTAACTATATAGGCAATTTGGTATTGCAAAAACGATGTAGAAAATAATCAATAGAAAATCAAGTAAGCAAAGAAGTGAACAAAGGAACAAAAAGAAGGATGATACATTATATTATACTCTCCAAGAATATGCTTTTCCAATTAAGACAAATTAAAAGTAATCATTTCCAGAAAGCTTGGAGCCATTATACAAAGTTAATTTTTAAGCAGGAACCAAATTTTGTGTACAAGCAAACTTTTACTAAAAGTTGGATTTTTGAGCTATCTTGAAGTTTTGTGGATGTTTTGAAAACTGGTCTTGTTATTTTGGGTATTGTTGATATAATTAATGTCGATCAAATTTCAATGTACCCATTTTATCCAACATATTTTGACTGTTCATATCGATTTATCGTTTTATCATGTCGTGTTTCGGTGTTCATGCTACGGGGGCTGCTGTTCCATACAAATGTTTAGCATCCACTGAACCTTAAATGTATTGAACAGCTAATTTTTTTCATGATTTTAAGATTAGTTCACTTTGCTTGTCTGAACAAGCACAAAACCAAAATATGACTCTTGCTTAAAAAGTAACTCGTAAGTAATATATATAATACCAAATAAACACGACATACCTCCAGTCGTACTTCTTAATAGGTATACTATAACGTAATTATATCCGATTGATGTGTAACAGAAGATTATTAACCAAGGGTATAAAGCAGTGTCTTATATCACGCGTGTAGTAAACTTGAATCGCGAGCGTAAAGAAAGCAGCGAGGATGTAAAATATTTAAATCCTGAGCGTGGCGAGGGGTTTAGACTAGTCCCGCTGAGTGAGGGATTTAAGCTCACCCGAACGAAGAAATTGGGGAAGTACAAAAGATACTTAAGGGTCAAAGTGCAGGGCCCCCTACGGCCCCCTCATTATTAGATAAGATGAGCTCACCTAAGACTAAGGCTGCTTTATTCCCGAAGAAAATACTCTGCTTTTCGCACCACTTGCGAGCATAAATTAACAAAATACTTACGTGATAAATACAGCATTTGTTCAAATTTATATTAATTTAATATTAAATCATAAATTTTTATATAAGTTAAATAAGTCACGAAACTTATGTATTAAAACAATGTAAAGAAGAAATAGCAGTATGTGCTTCCATCCGTTTGCTGTTTAAACTTGGAAAACTAAAACCAACAATCTAAAAATAACATGGCGAGATTAAATTTTTGTTAGATTTTATTATATATTTTAGTGTCTTCACGTATTTATGAGCACATGTTGTCGATTCAGAATCATAATTTTTTTGCTTAACAATATAACTTTATGTTCCTGTTTTTAAAAACTTGAAACCCCTTTCAAGGAATACGTCGACTTTTCCTGTCAGCCTGTCACCCTGTATACATGTAAATTTAAAAAATATTCCGATTGAAATCTTAATATTTATTTTAAATTATTTATTTTTTAATTAACTAGAACCCTAATATCGCAAAGATATATTATTTTAAACTTTCATACACACCTAGTTACTTGTGTAGAGAGAACTGAAAACTTACCAAGAAATTTATTTAGGTAGTGTTAAATTTATTTTTGTTTATCAGATATCTCTGAAACCTCAATTCGTTTAATAGTTTAAATGCTCTTTCAACAAATAATAATAAAATAATATCGTAAATCGAATCTGCAATAAAAAATAACTGTAACATGAAATGGAATTTAGCTTTTATCGAATGAACCAATTCAAATAGAACGCCTATCACAATATTATTATTATTATATCTTATTAGCATGCATTTCTCTAACACAAGGGTTAAGAGTTTCAATTTCATCAGAGTGTGGGTAATGGGTATATTTTGCAACTAGTGATATCCATTTGATGGTGGGTTAAGATATGGTGGAAGTGAGTTTCAACTTGGATCCTTACTGACTTGACTGGCTTGCTATGCGTTTACGCTCTAAACAATATAATATTAGAAACTTTGGCACATCATTCCAGCTAATAGTTCTTTCTAGATAACGGATAGCCATAATATTTTTACGACAGGAAAGCTCTTGGCCTTCATATTGTCTCATAGTAAGGCTGAAGATGGTAGTGATCTTCAACTGGATTCTTCAATAAAGACAGAAACTGGCCATCATCATCATCACAGCTTATATTCGTCCCCACCGAGGGGTAAACCTATCCCAAATTAGACTGTTTAGCCTTTAGTCAACCTCGATGGCCCAGTGCGGAGTGGACTTCACATACACCTTTGAATTTCTTCGCAGATGTATGATGGTTGTCTGACAATGTTTTCCCTCAAACGTAAGAGCGTCGTTAAAATGTAAACATGAAATTCGAAATACGAGAAACACATTGGTGCACGGCAGGATAAAACCCCGGACCTCCCGATTAGAAGGTAAGTGCCGAGTTCATCAAGAAACAAAACAGAACATCATGAGCCCCTACAAACAATTGAATCCTTGAACTTCACATCTGAGATCGTTGGTACATCGTATATGATATACTCGTATATTACAATTTCGTTACCTTTCTCGCAGGCAATAACCTTTATCGATTAAGTGACATGGTATCGATTATTTAACAGCAAACATTAGAGATAACCGTTCGGACATTTATCGATTATCGTTAATTATTGGAAGATAACGAGTTTTATTGCTGACTCGAGTGGCTTGACAATGTTACGTCTACGTAATATTGATATGTCGCTGGCTTGTTATGACTAAAAGTACTTAATCTAGGTGTGACCATGTGTTCAAGTAACGATCTAATTTGGCAAAAAATGTGGACGGCCTTCGTTTTCTTGTGATAACTTAAAGCAATGTTATTTTTCGTTAATGCTAGGTAATCGCTGCATAGATATAATTCAAAGTATGTATATATGACATTGTGAATGTTTTGTACAAACCTTCTATGCGTTTGTAGTAACACGACCTCGCCCCCCTGCAGGCCAATTATGGATCTTTCATCGTATGACATGGTATAAAGTTGAAAAAAAGAAGTCATGAAATGCTGCATTTCGTATTACCGATCTCCAATGATATCATCACTATGGCATAATTTCAATGATGTCATTATTAAATAATGAACAAATGATCAAAAATCTGACCTGAAATCGTATTTTTCGTTTTGCACAACCATATCATTTGCAAAACCATGAGATCGGTAATAGGCCTTCTGTTCGGCAGAAATTCTGGCATTAACGCCTCTATTGGTAGATATGTACCTATTCCGAGATCTTATATACCTAGGTATGATACTGAGGTCAGCTTTAATTGAACAACTTTTGTTCTTGTAAAAACGACAAAAAACACCAAATTGCATAAGGTAAAAAAACATAATTATTCAAACGTAGTCACACAAATTGCACAATTAGAGATACAACATGAAAGCTCCGACACATTAAAACCGTTTAGCACAATATCAGTTGATAAGCAAGCAATATTATGTCTGATTAATACTTGTTAACATACAAGTATCGGATAAGTGTCACACTAATGTCACATATGTTGATTAATATATTTCAATATCGTTTTCTTGTCACCGGCTAAAATTGGAGTCGAACCCTTCTCTTTTGAGAAATGTTAACGTTTTTAATCGCGCTACTAAGGGGACCTAACCTAAAAATCAAAATATTGTTTAAATGGAACGCATCACGTTAACATACGATGCTAGCGTACGCGTAGCGTACAGCCGGCCCTTATTAATAATAAACTCTTTTGGCCAGAAGTAGGAAGTTATTCTCTGTTGTTACTACATAACGCAAATTAGATATGTGATGGAACTGTTTATTACAGGGACTTGAAGTATTATTGTTTTCAAATCGCCTAATACATAATATGCTAGTTAGTTTACTTGAATTTATTTTATTGATTAAAAATAGGGGCCAAATTTTGCAAATGACTAACAATCGAATGATGCGCCCTGATATATAAATAGATATAAATAGAAAATCATATAAATTTTACATACTAAGCGAACACTTGCCATGTTTTTAAATATTTTTATTGTTATTTTTTTTACCTGCGACCTTATTATTAATTAAAATCCGATTCATAAGATGACGTTTATTATAATTAATGCCATAATATACACGCAGACGTCATCGTCATTTTAATATTAATCGATTCACAAAAAACTCAAGAGATCTCAAATTGATTGCAAATCTTCACAATAATACTAATCTCTAACTTCTTTACATTTAGCCGGTGGCAGGTCACTGATAACGTCAGGAAATAAATTTCAATTGGCAGGTTTTTCATTAGCGTTTTAGTGGCGTCTCTATTGCCCTCTGTTCGAACTCTGAAGGCGTGAAAAGCCTGCGCACGCGCATCGTCAACCGCGCTACAACCGCGCGCTGCTCACTGAGATCTTATAAACAAAGAGACACGACGTAGTCATTTTTAGGGTTCCGTACCAGGGTCGCCTGCTTGGGTACCCCCGTCTCACCTATTTCTGCCGCAAAGCAGTGGTGCTTGCATTGCCGTGTTCCAGTTTGAAGGGTAAGATCTATGGCAGTGAAATTACTGGGCACCGTGACTCTACATCTTGGTCACAAGTTGGCAACGTACTCGTACACTATGCTTCTTGTAGGGGTCGCAGATTTGCTGCGAATCTCACAAGAGCCACATGTAGGTACTAGGTGACTGTTACCACTTACCATCAGGTGAGCAAGTATATACTTGTTTGCCAACTTAGTTGTATAAAAAAACACGGAACCCTTATAGGATCACTTTGTTGTCCGTCAGTCTGTCTGTCAAGACCTTTTTCTCGAGGACACGTGGAGATATCAAACTGAAATTTAGATCAAATGCTCGAGACTTCGGTCTCTTTCAGCTGCAAAAATCATACTTGTCAACGCGGTCAAAAGATATAACCGTTTATGTCCCATATTTTCGTATATTTTGCGAATCAAAACCTAAAGAATACTACAGTTTTTGGCAAGAATAAAGGTCTAATAGCAAATGTTTGTGAAACAATCCGAAAACGGTAAATATGTACGTAGTTAGGAACTTACATACATAGATAAGTTTGTACGGGACCCTCGGTGCGCGAGTCCCACTCGCACTTGGACGGTTTTTTCTATTTTACAAATTAAAATTATTTTTAACAAAACATTAAGTGATTAATTATAAGCAGGATGGTTTCACAATGTAGATTTTAGTATGTTGTTATTTAAAATATCACTTTTTTAAGTTCCAAATATAATTGTTACGAAATTATTTAAAAACCTATCAGGTCAACTTATTTAACAGTTATTGTTTACCTACTCATAAACTTAACGAACAGCCATTGGGACCACATTTAGGTAACACTTTTAAACAGTACCTATCAAATTTTGCATTTAATTGGTTACTGTAAATATTACAAAATTTCAACTTGTTTATAGAGTCAACTGTACTTTATCTATGTAGCTACTGATCTGTGGAAACATTTTATAACAATACGAAATACTACACAATAAATAGCGTTTGTATACTTTATCTGTGTAGCTACTGGTAATTCATTTCTAAAAAAATATGAAATACCTACTACAGTAATATCGTCTGTTAGTTACTTACTAATAAGTTTATTTTCGACACACATTTTGAAATACCATTTTATTACAACAAAAGAATATTATTTAGAAAGCGTTGTCAAAGAACAATCAATTCCAATCTTTTTCACAGACTCATTTCAATTACAATACAATAGGTATTTTGTTTAAATAAGTTCAGTGACGGTAACAAAAAATGGTGTAAGTGTTATTATTTTGACTGAAATATTCTAATTTGGGGGAGAGTCGGATGTATCGAACTATTTTTTAAGTATCCTCTTGTCTAAATTGTCTTAAAGTGCAGTTTTACATTATAAGATCTGTTTGTCTTCTTCGATGTTTTGGTCAGATATGTTTTATCCGAGATATCAGTATTACAGTGACGGCTTTAAAATATAGAAAATCTATCAAACTGCCATATTTATTCTACAGTTCGAAGTTATCTGACGATTGAAAATTTTATTTTATTGTACATATTTTTGTTTAAAAATATGCGTCAACATATGCGATTCAGCTTAACTATTTGAACATCTCGTACCATAGGTAAGGTGAATTTGACCATTCGGAACATAATAAGCTATATGCATGAAACTTTGCTTATGGGCTCATAATTACACACATTATCACATATGTCAACCCCATAATTATATGCACTAATTTCAACATAAGAAACAGAAAAGATAAACGAAAAAAAAAAACAGAATTCAAATTAATAATCGTAAACAGTCCATTATATTAACTTGAATTTTTTAAATTTGGCTCTTGATAGGAAGTAACACAAACCGAAAAGCGTTTTCAAGAAGCGACGCGACGGTCGCAACGCATCACAACGCAACAACGGAGTGAGGAAAAATATCGCGGCACGTCGCGTCGTCGCGTCGGCTCTCGCACGAGACGTCGCGAGTTCGCGAGCTCGAGTCGAGAGCACAAGTTCGACGGCTGGCCTTGGGGAACCAGTCTCGCGTCCGAAACACCTCTCGGCAATTATTCAATAAGACAAAGGCATCATCCCGCCACGCCGCGCGGGCAACGCGCCAAATTAATTTCGCCTAATTAGCTGATTTCACCTGGCGATGAAGTTTTATGTTTCATAAATTTTGACTTTGACCTTTCACTTTGACGTTATTTTTGTATGCATCTGAAATTCAAAAGAATCGCCAAGCACTAAGACCTTAGAACATACTCCATTAAAGAGAATTTGATGATGTAGAATTTATATCACATTTGTGGTATTAATGTATTGATTTATAATTTTATGCTGAGAAAAATATAACACCTAATATATGATTTGATTTAGGAGACACTTTTGAAAAAGATTAATAGAATAATACCTATTTCTTATATTTGAAACATTTCATCGTTATGTATTTTACATACCGTACCGGACATTATCATACATTATCATTACCGGACAGATTACAGATAGTTCCCAATATTGGGAAAATCGTTTGAATCGTTACTGCAATTACTAAACTGAATAACATTAAAACTATCTAATAAAGATTTTGTCTCAAGAAATACGGAGAAACAGTTTGTGAAAGATTAAAAAGCAACAATGTTTCACAAATCGATTTAGGCTCTTAGCGAACGGTGCACAACCTTACAGCCGAGCCAAGCGGGAGGCCATTTACTACGCACGTGCGCTCCGAAATGAGCCCTATTATAACACACGCCGAAAAAAACCGGCACGAGCCTCTGAAAAATGTACCACGAAATTTGATATGGATACGAACCTTTTATCTCTTATAGAAACTGCCGCTACGCCTCCCCGCAGCATTGTGAGTCCTAGGCGCGAGCCAAACGAAATATTTCAAATGCAAATCGTGCTAACGCCATGAATGTAATAGTTTGTCGTGCTATGCGCACGCGTCGCGCACCGGAAACAAATTATCATAACCATATAAGCACGTACGGAATCGACGAAAAACTTATTCAAGTCGCACAATGTTGACAAATTGCGCTAAACGAGGAAATGGAGCCAAAAGGATGACCGTTTAGCGCAACCGTCGCGTCTCTCTTGTCCGACAAATAAACACGTTTCGTCAAAAGATCCGTAGGAATTTTCATGCGATACGTTATTGCTCAATGTCGGACGCTTTCGTTTTATTGTAACGGTCCGTAACAGTCATTTTCGTTGCATTAAAGTTTTTTTTTATAAGTAACAAATGAATAGCTACCAATTTAGCGATTGAAATTCGAGAAAATTAATAAACGGCGCGTTGTTTTGCATTTCGTAAGCTCGAGCGAGTGGATGGTGGTTCGGAAATCGATTTGATCGAGAGCGCCATGTTTGTTGACATTCGGTTACGGAACGGGCTCGGAGCGGGCGGTTAAGCGAATCGAATTCATGAAAATAAAAACTACTCAACGAATTCACTGTGATAGTAGTACAATAATACAGTAGAAATATCCATGAATGGCCACACGTGAGCATCGTAATCGTTTCGGCGGATAGAAAATAAATAAAAACAGCAAGCTTCGATAACTGCAAAGAATTTCTGTCGAGTGTCAGAAAAAGTCGAGACTTGCAGGCGCGTGACAAATAAAACAAAATGGCCGGTGATTCTTTGATTAAATTGATTGCGTTACATTTTTTCACGACATTCATTTGAATTACATTTTCAATAGTTTTAATTAAAAATATTTTACAAAATGAAAACAAATCCGGCATCTATAAAGTAATACGTTCAGATAAGGTAATATTACAACACTATGTTTTTTTAGCTATTTGCAGTCATTTTTTTCTTACAAAAAACTGCCTTGCAATAAAATTAAGCGATAAAGTGGCAAGAAATTAAATATAAATGTTTTATATTTACTATTATTTACCTGTCATCAAATGAAAATAATTTGGCGATAAAAACAATAAAACAACATCTATATCTACAGATCAAGGTAAATAACCTGTCCAAAAATAGAAGAAATCTCCTATTGAAATTCCAGCATCACCGAAAAGCGAACCGTTAACAGACTAATCAGATTCGACCTGCGAGGCGTCAGGTCATCTTGTTGTTGTACGCGTATTATGTTTCGCCTGGCCTATCTAAAATCAGTTGAATGTTAAACGCTATTGTGACTGGTTAATGCCATGTATTTGGGCGAAACGGCGATGTCCTCACGAGTCGGTGGCATATAGGAAAATGGTTTTCCTTGAGTGCGAATACCTCTATTCGATTCGTTTGACCGTTGATGCGATACAGAGTTTTGAGATTTGATCTTTTTTAAACTCGCATCGATAGTTAAATGGAAACGAATTTGGTTTAAAGTAAAAGAAAATACGTGAACGCCTCATTAGAAAGGAAACAGGTAACCCAATAAATTTGTACCTACTTACATTTTAATCGTTAAAGTGACGATATTATCGGACAACATAAGAAAAAAAAAACAAGTGAAAATAATCTATTTACGTTACATCCCCCTTCTACGGCGTTATCTCTTGTCCATCTGAACGAGCCGTCACGATGGCCCTTATCTTGGAGAGCCCCTGACGAATAGCGCGGCGCTTTCCCAGAGAGTGAGCGCGTACTACTGCCCGCTAGATGGCGCTACTTACAGCGAGTTTTCGTTCGGTGTTTTATGATAACTTCGACATGAAATTTTAATCATGTTAATACTAATTAAATATGTGTATTGTTCTAAAAGCTGTCTTGTAGGCTGTAATCTCATGAAGGATTTTTATTAATTAAACTGCAACTAAATTATAATAACTCTATTCGAACTAACTAATTATATTCGACAATATTTATTCAAAAATAGTGAAAAGGCAAAATTTTACATTGACTTCTTAGAATCAATGATTGGTACAGATAACTCTAACTTGTTTGTAGCATGAGTATTGCCGGTCTATTTTACCTCAACGGTTAGGCCGTATTAAAAATTAAAATTGCAATGAACCATTCATCAGGCTTAGAACAGAGCGAATTAAACAATTTTGATTTATTCAATTAAGTAGTACCTAATAGTCTTAGAACTCGACTGTTTAGCATATCAATAGCTTACACCTCACCTGGGGCCAGCCATCTCTAGCGTTAATTTAAAACCAAAACCGACTAAGTAATGTTAGTTTTCGTAGGATTAACTACATAAATTTTAATCCTACTAATATAATAAATGAGAAAGTGTGGGTGTTTGGATGTTTGTTACTCAATCACGCAAAAACGGCTGAACGGATTTGAATTTGGCACGCATGTAGCCTTTGGCAAAAAATATAGAGGTCTTTTATCCCGATCCCTTAAGTAGTTCCCGAGGGAAAGTTGAAAATTGTTAACGAGCGAAGCTTTAGACCCAGTTCTGAAGTCCACACAAACGAAGTCGCGGGCAGAAGCTAATAAGAAATAAAACAACAAATTCTTTACCATATAGGTAAGTATTTGTAACTCAGTGGGATATTAGGCAAGTGCGTTAAAATGACTGAGATTTGTCATAATAATATAAAAAAAATGAAAGACATATTTACAATTAGCATGAAAATCTCAAGTGTATTCAAATCTTTCGTGTCATGTACTACTCACGCCTATTTAGAGCCCATTAAAAATCTGTGGCGCCATTGTTTCCGAGTGTTATTCGCGCCGATCTCATTCGCCTACGCACCTAAATCAATTATCGGTTCTGGCTTGTGATAAATTAAATATTGTTTGCGATCGCCGATATCGATCTAAGGTCGTATTGATTAATGGACCGATCTGTCCCGAATATCGAGCGAAGGCGATATCGAGCGGGAAAATGTTGGGATGCAAGATGGCCGCCCGTTGAGCGGGAATGCGCCTGCGCACCTCATTGTTTTAACTAGTATTTAAATTATAAATATTTCTCCATACTTTTTTATCACTCACTTATATCGTTAGAAATAACTGGTGCCATGACCCAATCTAAATATATATAACATACCAGCTGTATTCGCGAACTACGTTTCGCTAGTGTAAATACTAATATCGCTACTAATAAAAAAATATAAAAGAATACTCGAAAACAAAAAACAAAAAAAATCTGGAGAGGGCAACCCTTATCATCTAGGGGTATAAAAATACCCTACGACCTATTCTCAAACCTACCAAATATAAACAAAAAGTTTCATAAAAATCGGTCAAGAGTTCGGAAACAAACACTGCATGTAACAAGAGATTTTTATATACAGGGTGGAAAAAATCAATGGGCCCTGGAGGGAAACTACATTATAATCCTTAAGATAGATCATTTTACCTAAAGCAAACATTCTTTTATGTTTGAAAAGAAAGGAAACTGCATTCAAAGATTTTGTAAATTTCGCTTGCCTCACCCGGGAACCGAACCAGCTAAAACAAAAAACTAAATCCTCGCTATTTTATTCTACTAATCGATGAAATCTCTATAATAAACACTAACATTAATATTTGTAATCATCATTTCTAATTTGAAGGACACTTAAACATGAAAGAAAATAATTGCCTAGCAAGGTAATTGACACTTCAACTATTCAACATTAAAATTTTGGTACACTTTAATTTAAATGATTTGCTCGAAATAAGATCCTTCGTTCCGGATACATAAATTTAGTCTTCGTTGATTTCGTGTAGCCATCTGCAAAGTATTATTTGAGGTGTACCTTATTACATTCTAGCACAATCCTTAGGTAGTAAGGTAGTAGATAAGTTATCAGTTTTATTTCTTTTTAAAAATAAAAGAATGTTTATTTTTAATAAACAGGAGGTCTATTATGGATCTTTCATTGTTTGTATGACATGGTATAAATTTTGTGATGAAGAAGACATGAAATGCTTCATTTGGTATTACCGATCTTCAATAATATCATCACTATGACATAATTTCAATTGTGTCATCATGATATAATGAACTAATGATCAAAAATCTGACTCAAAATCATATTTTTCGTTTTGCTCTATGATTTCATCATGATATCATTTGAAAACCATGAGATCGGTAATAGGCCTGCTGAACTATCTTAAGGATTTAAGGTAGGTTCCCTCCAGTGCCCATAAAATTTTTCCATCCTGTATAACAAATGATATTAAAGGATTTGAATGCGACTGGTCCCCACATCAATTTGTGTATGTTTACCATCCTATTTTCAACAACAAAAAAAAACAATAGGTAATTGGAACAGTTGGAGAACTAAAGTAAACTATTATTTTGCCAATATTTGACTTCGACATAACACTAAATTACATATGTATTTTCTACTACGATCTTGTAGTATTTATTATACTTAGGTAATCTATTAGGTTTCAACAGAACACTAAATTGTTTACCTTAATGATTTATCTACTGACGATAATTACAGAAAATCAGGTGAATTTATTGAGTATATATTATATTACAAAAAAAATGGTTAAAAGTGCAATAAGAAAAATGGAAAAAACCATTAAGAAATTTCACGCGTCTAATTAAAACAACCTTCACTTCAACCCATAATGTTTCCATTGCTGGGCACGAGTCTCTCCTTAGAAGAGGAGAAATAGGTCTACTACATATTAATACTAAAGTCAACAAACATCTCTTCACAGAGGTAAAGTTACGGTGAACTCCCATAGTCAGATAGTCGGTCGCCGCTCCCTTTCTTACACATTAGGTAGGTATGTGTATGATGGATGGATTTTGGATACATTACTGCACGGACAATAATAGCTACTTTTAGAATGATTTATATTAATCAGTAAAATAGTTTCAGATTTCTATTGAAATAAGTATTGCTGATCTTTAAATACCTATGTAAGACCTTTAGGTAGTTTTTAACAGCAGAAAATTCAAAAAGAGAGAATCGTTTTGTTTCCTTGTTTATTATTAGTTTTTGGTTCACTTTTTGATTTCGATTTTTTTATATTTTCAATGTAAATGTAAAATATTGTCGTGTATTTAATTAAACAGAGATATGTAATCTTTTTCATCAAAGGCCAGGAAAATCTGATTGGATTTTGTTTTGCTAAAGATTATATTGAAAGGGGATCAAAAACCAACAATCTTGAAACACTGGCTATGTGTTGCATAATATCGTCATTAAATTATCTACACAGAACACGAACCTGATCACACTTTCACGAGATGTTTGATTTTAATTTTAATTTGTTTACTGTTAAAGCAACCACTTTATGGAAATCCGAAATAATTAAATCAAGTTCTTTTTCAAATATAAAAGATAAATACTAGGTAGGTTGATTGGTGCTTTTCTAAGATGTAGATAAAAAAACTATGTTTAATTAAGGTTTGGCATTGAATCATTTGCCACGAAAACACCTAACTGCAGATTGAATTTTTTGGTTTCTGATGAATAAATTAATATTAGAAAATTTTATGTTCAGAAAAAAACTTTGAAATAACAGTCAATATTTTTTAAGAAAGACAAACTATTTAGGTACTTACAATTTACATATTTACACCTTGTCCTAATTAGTGTTCGGTTCCAACACCGATTTTTGTCAATGGCTACTCTAGCATTGTCTTTCGTTACCTACAGGATGATGATTTTTAGTCATGACTAGGTAGGTATTTGTAGTTGTGGCATACTATTTCGTTTGACCACATATCAATGTCAAAACTAAAAAAATCAAATTTAATGTTACAAATATACCTTCCATCAGTCTAATAAGATAGTAATTTACATATTCTTGTTAGAATTGAAAATATAGTAGTAGTAGGTGTAAGTAGGATAGTGTTTATTCCGAAAGATTGCAAAATGACTTTCTGCTGAAGTTATCGCCGTTTTTATTTGAAAGGCCAAGTTAAATCGAATTTGATTCTATATTCATATAAGGCCAGATTTTCTGGTGAATTCCAAAAGCTTATATTTGTCGTTTAGCACGAGTCGAGTTTGTTTTTGCAACTTTGTTATTATTCCTGAAAAACATCAATGTTGAAATATCTCTGCGAAAAGAGAAGAAAATGAGGTTAACTAGTCAAGGGAGATGTGTTAAGACCCGTTTGGAGTTTTTACCCATAGTGACAAAATTTAGAGACGTGAGCCAAAAGATCGCCTAAGTTAGTCAAACTTGATTTTTCTCTAGAAAAACACACTTAAACTCACTTTCACACAACATTTTCAAATTAAAAACATCACTTCCTGACAATTTCTATTGAGAGAAGTTAATAATTAAATTTTAACCTGTGAGCATCGCCCGCAGAAGACTGCTAAGCAAGATACAGCGGCATAGCACGCACAGTCACTTTTCACTTGTCCAGTATCCAAAACAATGAACAGCACTTGAGGTGTCAGTCAGATCACAAGGAACTATGCGGTTACACGAAAAACACCCACTTTAACTGTTAATGAGGAACTGAGTTGTTGGTGTTGAATCGCTCGGGTTGTTGTTGGCGCGACGCGCGCGACACAGCGTTGTCAACGGTCGCCGGCTAACTGCGCTGCCGGTCGCCGGAGCCCCCCGCCCGTCGCGGGCGCCTCGCCCCGCTCGCTTCAGGAGGCGGGGCCGCCGGAGCGAGTCGAGGCGAGGCGAAGGCTTAATTACGCTCAGCGGCCGAAGCGAGACGGCGATAGCGAGTGGGCGCGAACTATTAGCACGCGGAGAGCGGGACGACGCGCGTCTTAAGTATTTTGTATAAGTAATGAGGGGCGCGGGGGGTCGCATCTCCCGCCAATCTTTAATGTTGATTACGCCGCCGCCTATGTGCGCCCCTCATTAACGCGCGGCCACGCCTTGATTTAATTATACTTACTTAATTGCCAGTGCTCGCTTAGCCGGAGCTGGACCGAATCGAGTGTTTTTGCTTGGATTCCAAGAGCTGGTCCAGAGGCTGGACAGTCTCGATAGCAATTGATTGTTTCGTCACATTGTTTTAATTGGTAACATTTTATCTGATGTCGACAAAAACGAGATGTTGTAAAGCTGATTGTTATGAAAATAAATGTTCGATTTGTGTTTGGTTGCAACTAATAGGTAATTTTTTGTTTTCATGAAACTGAAACCTTGTTATGTAGGTAGATACCTACTTAGACTTAAAATTATTAGATGGCACGCATAGCAAGATACCTATGTTACACTTACCTGTTAAGAAAATTGACTAGCAAAAAATAACAATTAGCTACATCCTGTACCTAAGTAAACAAATAGGTAAAGCGTGTTTAATAGTTAGGTACCTACAATCAAATTACTATAAATAATAATTAGTTATTAATTATATTTGATCATAATTGTACCTAATTACATATGAGTGTTTATACCTACATATTAAGTACCCTATTTACATACATTCATGAATGTCGGTAGGTAACAAAGTAAACAACGAAGTAGGTAGGATAAACGAATATTTGTATAGGTATAGTTTATATCAATTTAAAACTAAAATATACGACCACCGGTAACCATTTGATAAGAAGAACATTTAAATCGAAGTCCTACCTTTAAATGAGAAGGTCTTTGAAATAAATACATAAAGTAGGTACTTAATAACCGTAAAGTAATATAGAATTCCATCACATTATTATGCCATGTCATTTAATACATTGTTTATGTTTCGCTATAATTTAGTATGAACTAAAATGAGAATTTCTGTAACTAGGAAATGTGTTTTGGCTCGAGGAATGATTTACTGAATAGTAATCCTAAAAGATTTTGAAAGATGTTCAACTACCTACCTATATTTTGGTAAAAGTTCCTAAATAAAAATGAGATTGTTAGGTAGGTGTTTGATAATTGTGAGTTAGGAATAGACATTGGTAAAACTTACCAATAATAAGTATAATGGTTAAATAGGTAAATATTTACCTGCCATAGCGATATTTGTAATATAAAAATTTACTGCTTATGGTGTTTATAATTTATAACCAAAGTTTTCAATAAAAGCTTATGGTGAACTTCATTAAGCATATTCGTTCTAGTAGATATTTATTTTGTGATCGAATTGTCTTCGTTATCCAATCGAACTGTCATATTATTATTAGCAAAGGTTTCTCTAAAAACTTTAAATCCCAATTTCAATTACTTCATGTTAGGGACTAGAGTGCTCTACTTCAAACTTTCGAGAAAAATAGTATCTTTAACTTTAAGATTGTTCCAATCTTAGTTTTAAAATTTTTATGTGAGAATAAATTAGACAGATTTTCTTTTAGATATGATACCCAAACCTACGTTTTTATAACTAACAACGAATATAGGTACCATTTTTTTCAAGTAAAAAAGAATGAAATTTTCATAATGATTCGAAGCTCAGAAATCAGATTTGTATTAAGTATAACATAACTAGTCAGTTAAAAAAGGAATAAGATGAGAAATAGCAGTAATGCTGTGTGAAAAGAGAGACACTGATAGGTAGTACAACTTTTGTAAATCTAATAATAAATAATAAGAGAGAGAGAGAGAGAATACGGCGAAAACGTATTTACAAACAGTGAAGTGAAGGACATAAGATACCTAAGCAAAATAATAACCTCACTTAAACTCTTTCAGAAGTAGACATATGAACCTATTTCTCTAATTCCTTTGCTGCTGTATTAAGAAATAGGTAGAAGTTCTTAATAGAGAACAACTTTAATTGTACTTAGTTCAAACTGAGTGAATTAGAAACATTTGTGTTTTTTGAAGTAGCATTTTTTATTATATTTAGAAATATGCTTCTTATTAATCATCTGATTTATTGTACTCGTATATATCTTTCATAATCATATAAAAAGAATCAATATCTTGATCTTGATTTTTTATAACATTGGTACCTACTTCGGTAAAACCAATGCTCTGTTCAATTTTTGGTATCTAAGGGATCCATCAAAATTTTGCATTTATCTTCACAATTATTCCTTAATTCTGATGTAGGTTTTATAAATGCGAAAGATTCTATATTTGTACCATACAACCGTGGCTTCGGCACTGGACTGTGCTCCGAGTACAATGTGTTTTTCGTTTCACGAATTTCATACGTAGGTACATTTATCTATCGCTCCTACGGTGAAGGAAACAACCTGCATACACTTGCGAAGTAGTTCAAAAGGTGTATGTGAAGTCAACCAATCCGCACTGGGCCAGCCTGGTTTGACTAAGGCCTAATTGCCCTAACTAGTTAGGGTAAGCTCGTGCCCCTCGGTGTGGATGTATATGAGCTATGATGATGATGAACTTAAGCGACTGAACGAATTTCGATATTTGATATTCATGCGGACGAAGTTGAAGAGATGCTAATTGGCCGTATCATGGTAGCTTTAAACCCTATCAAATTAAGCATGCACATATACGATACAGTTTTTCATCATTTACAAAGAATCATCAGGTTACAGTGCGAAGTGGCAATAAATAAACAAATGTTTACCTCAGTGTCGGTTCGCGGCCACCCACTGCGCGGGCGCACGCAAAAACTAATGTCGCCGCTACCTGTAGTATATTTGAATAGGCTGCGGAATTATTGAATAAGTCTTGCGAGAATAGAGACGTGACACGAATATGTGTGAATAGAGCTTGAGAACCACATCGGTCTGAAGTTAGCTTAAAACCGTGTCTTGACTTGTATCCTGACTTGACTATCAGACTAATATGACTGTATCGGGTGATAAGTGTTTCAGAATATTCAAAACATAGTTTTACCTATAGTCCTATGACGGCGGCGTGTATACATGGTGTTTCATAATAAGCAATAAATAATCAATGCGTTATCAAAAACTAATTAATAAAATGTGTTTTCATGTATATCATATTAATTTCATGTATATCATAGTATTATCATCATGTCTATGATTTACATGAAAATTCTTGGGTAGTGGAGTCGCAGTGTGGACCTTACCTAGCGCGCCCTTAGGGGCAGGAAGAACACCGGGGGGTTTTAGTGGGTATTCTTGGCACTCTGCCGAGAGAGCCCCACGCACGCTCGCCGTCTAGCCAACGGCGGGTACGCGGTTACGCATTTCCCCCCGAAAAAAAAGGGTTGAATGACATTACGGGTAAACACAATTTAATAATTCGTTTTCGATTAAGAATTGATTATTTATTGGTTATTATGAAACACCGTGTATAACAGGTAAAAATAGAAAAGGTACATCTACAATTGCACTTGTGAGAATTTTTCATTAAATCTATTAAAAGTTATATGAATTAAAACAGGTATAATATCCACATGCTATTAACCTTTATATACCTTTATATATAGGAGCTTTACGTATAAGTAATAAATATAAGGCTATATAACTTAAGCTTCTATTACTTATTACCTACATAAAGGATATCTCTGGTCCCCCTAATGGTCAAATAGGACCCTGAAAACTCATGCTCTATTTATAATACATAGTCAACAAACATAATAATATGATTTTTATAGATAAATGTAAGAATTTCATATGAATTATAAAATATAGGTATATTAACTATCTCCCGTTATAGGTTAATAATATTATCGTAGGTAGTGCCAAAAGTAGAGTAGGAGTTTTCCTCGGGGATAGAACAGTCTTGGTCTTGGGTGAGCCTAATTTCCTCGCTGCACTCAGGACTCTTAGTTATTAATTGAACCCCCGCTACACCCAGGATTTATTTATTTTACATAATTATTTGTAGACAGAAAGATAATATAATTAAAAGTATTTCACTTGACACCGACGTATAACGGTAGTCACACGATCTGTGATGCTGTTGATGGTATTTTTTGGAGATATTTGAGAGGGCAATTATTATGAAGTATGTATATATAAAACGTTGACCATGAGCTAAATGCATACATAACTGATGTGCATAAAGCCCAGACAAGAAAAAATAGAGTTTTTAAAGCCAGATAAAAATTTAAAATCTCATTAAGCCACACGTAAGTATCATCTTAGATTACAGGATAGAGATGGATATTAGTGGAGTGCTAAACTTAATTGGTCTTATTATAAAACCTGGTCTATGCCTGGACTAAAGTTAGTCTTGGTTTAAACCTAGCGCGTCTTCACTTGTGTTAATATAGGATAGAGACAGCGTCAAATAGTCCTGCAGGCCAATTATGGATCTTTCATCGTATGCCATGGTATAACTTTGAGAAAAAGAAGTCATGGAATGCTGCATTTCGTATTACTGATTTCCAATGATATCAACACTATGGCATAACTTTAATGATGTCATCATTAAATAATGAACAAATGATCAAAAATCTGACCGGAAATCGTATTTTTCGTTTTACACTATGATATCATATGATATCATTTGCAAAACCATGAGATCGGTAATAGGCCCTCTGGTTTAAACGAAGACTATGTTTAGACCATGTTTTGTAATAAGATGGTAAGTGTTACCTGCTTATTTAGACAGTCTCAGTTGAATCTTAGGATTGATAGAGACATGTGTTACGAAAATAAATAGTAAAATTAACTAGTAAAAGCTATTTGCTTTTGCACTTCAATTAAATCGAAACATCGTGTATATTTGGATGTACGAATTAACGCACCAGCAGTTCCCTACAATGGCTCTACTGATATTTGTCCACTAACATAGTTTCGCATTAATAAATAACTACGTTTGAAGGTGCAAATTGTTGCTCTTTATTTTCACACCTTAAGGTAGCCAACAAGCGTAGGTACGGCCTAACCGCAGCCTATGGACGCTTCCAGCACAGACCCCTTCCCTTAGCCAAAAGCTACACGCAAATTTTTCCGCAGTCGTTCTGCAGAAAAAAAGTATGGAGATGACATTAGTTGCAGAAAAAATAGCGTGAGGTTGTCACAAGCTAATGTCATTTCCATACATTTTTTCTGCGGAACAACTGCGGAAAAATTTGCGTGTGGTTTTTGTCTAATCTAAGGGGTTTGAGCGTATCGCTTGCTCGTTGTCAACCCTTTAAAAAATGTATACCCTGAACTGGGGCTACACTATGATTGCATAAAGTAAGGTTAAAACAATATTGAAACAAAGACACCGCTCCTGCTGGGTATAGCACCATCTCGCTCTCAGTGCGGCTTTAATATTGTTTTCAGCGATCATGATTAGGGGTCTGATGTGGAGTGGAATTTTGAAGTTTTCTCAAGGGGTTCTTCGAGAAGGATATAATTTTTTTTATTGTAAATAGCCTATTTCATACATACAAAATTAACATATTCTACGCTGCATTTGTAATGTGTCAAAACGGCCATCTTTGTGCCACTTTAGTGCTCTACTATGAATCAAATAGAACAGATAAAAACTAAAAGGTACCTATGCTTAGTTTACGCTGAATAATGTATAGCGTAACAATTTCAAAGGACGTCAAGGGATACAGTTTCAATTGAATAATTTTGCATAGCATAGATGAATATGAAAAATATAAGAAGGCAGTATATATACATGGTGTTTGGTATAGGTAACCTATCAAACTGAAACCTTTCCATGTAAACATAGTATATAAAAGTTATGGTGTCATTGAAAATTCGAAATTGTAAAATTATTTTTTTAATTCCCCGATTTTTTTTTGTCACTGGCCCAAGCATTTTTAAAATTACTTTGACAATTTCGAATTCTCAATGGCGCCATAGCTTTTATGTGACTACGTTAATATGGGTAGGTTTCGACTTGATGGGGCATGTATTAAACACGCAGTAAATAAGACAGAAAGTAGTAATTTGGGGTAACAGGGAAGTGGAAAATTTTAAACGTACGTCTGGCAGATTAAAAAAAATAAAATTGTACACGTATTGCATTTTTTCTTTTTGCACATAATTAACAATTTCGACGACACATTGATTTGAAATGTCGTGTGTACACAGGAAAATTGTCTACTAACTTGCGACATAGTGAGTCCCCGCTCCAGACTTCAATTCGCTTTATCTCAGTAGTTTTTTGGTAAAACAAAAAACATGTAGTACCTGACATTTTTTATTATCTAACTGACGAAATTAGAGTTCAATTTTCATAGTCAGTCCGGACCCTTATTATGTCTAAAACTGTCACGTCATAGTATTTTCAATCACACATGTGTATATAATTTCAGCGCATTTTTAACGTTATTTTTAACGCGTTACAACTATCATTATCGCGGGCGGAGTCGAATTACGCTTAACATTTTCATCGAGTTATAGTAGATTATAATTAACCAACGGGATAAAACAGAGTCTTATGTCACTAGACATGAATCGCGAGCGTAACCAAGGACTCTATGGTTAACTCCCGAGTACAGCGAGGGTGTAATAACTAATTCCTGAGCGTAGCGGGGATTTTATGACTGTAAAGTCCTTAGTGCAGCGAGGGATGTCTCACCCATGACTAAGACTGCTCTATCCCTGAGGAAAATACTCTACTATTGGTACCACTTGCGAGAAAATAAACACAAATACATAGGAAATTCAGCATTTACCTATTCAAAATCATTAATATTAAATCATAACATATTATATTACCTACTTAAAAAGTCACGAAACTTCTAGAAACAAGTACACAAAAGACGTGACTGTATGTTTTACTAACATGGGGAAATGAAATATTTATTTGATTTTGTTATATCTTTGTGCCTTCGCAGATTATTATGAATGTGTTGTCGATTCCGTCATTATTTCTTTTGCCTCACAATATAAGTTCTGTTTTTTTTTTAAATTTCATAACTTTTGGTGTTCTAAATACAAATTAAGCCAATCTCCAACGACAGAAGAAAAATTGAGTACAATATTCAATTATATTATATTATTTACTTATAAAATAATTAAATTGCGTCCTATCTGAAAAATACACTCGTATTAAGAACCTATTCAAAGTAAGCAAAACAAAGTTGACCCTGAAATGCTGATATTGCCGCTGTAGTGCTGCGTTATTGTTATTTCGCCATTCATAGTGCACTCAGACAACGGTTTGTGATCGCAACAATAGTTCGTGCTGCGACTTCCTATGACTTCTTGTTATCCTCAGTTCTGATATTTCTATAATATGAGTTAAAATTGCAAATTATTCCAGCAATTTAAGCGACAAATCAATAACTCATTTATTATCTTTCTCTACTTATATAAATACCTATAAACAAATAAAATTGTCGCTTCTCTTGCTTAAACAATATCGTAATTGTAGCGTACCAGAGCGGGGCAAAAGTAGCATTTTTAGTCCTATGGGATAAAGTTTTTATTTCTTTTGGCTCTCCCTGTTTAGGGAAGGCAAAGGAAACAAAGATCCACACAGCCGAACCATTGGTAATTAGTTCAGTTTTTTCAGATTATTTTTGTTTCTTGTTATGTATTTTAATTATCGTTTATTGTTGTTTTTTTTAAGTCTTCCAAGCCATTCTACCAAGGATTAAGGACTAAGACTAGGTTAACTGAAAGCAACTCCTAGAAAGTGGATTTTTAAATTATATTTGTCTGTTATTAAAAAGCTTCGAAAACGAAAAAGTATTTATTCATATATAAAACTAAAAAGCTGCCATCTTTTCCGTATAATGGGTGCATTGCATTTACTCTGCTAATAAAGAAGTAAGTAATTTAAAAAAGGCAATAGCGCGAAATCTTTAGAATCTATTAAAAATTGAATTAGTGGCTGTATTAGTATTGTATTGGATTATTTTATTTTCTCGCAATCATAGTGAAAGATAGAGTGTAGCACACGAAAGGCGTTAAAAAACCATTATAACTCGGTTTCTATTTATTCCCTCGCTAAAGCTTGGAAGTAAAACTACCTCGTTTATATGGGTCATTTTAGCCTCTTGTATAACAATCAACAATTGCATCAAACTGTTCGAGGTTCCCATTCTTCACGTAATCCATCCATACTTTCTTGGTTGTACCCCTACCATTATTTCTGTCCACATTCAAAACAATCATAAAGCATAATGTTCACTTGTTTTTTGGTCGTAGTAGGCGATAACGTTATACTAGGTAGGTAGGTACTTCTGAACTGACTAAAAAAACTTTAGAGAGAGAGATAGATATATGTAGAGCAATAGTTATTTTTTTTCGCACCAATTCATGTTAAGTTAGTCCGTAGGAAGATTACAGAATATTATGGCCCACCGCAAGTCGGACTCTATCAGGAGTTATGTAAGTGGAATATAATTACATTATGGTACTGTCATGACAGATACACAGTTTTTAATGAAGTGCCAATTAATAAGATAATGGCAATCTTGCTGATATTTTCATGTGCATTTCCAAAAGAATATCCACTAACAATATGTAGAGCTGAAGCAATATGTAGAGCACGCTATTCTTCTTTGCTACAAAAAGTTTTTTCCGTCATCATGATTTCACTGATCACTTTCAGACTGAATGGACTAAAAAGCTAAGGAACACAGGGCATTGATCATTTTAGCTTGAGATGATAAGCTTAGATAAAAATAAGGTCTTGCTTCTAACGAATTTTGTTAAATACTAGCTTTTGCCCGCGACTTCGTCCGCATGGAAATCCTTTTTTTTGATTCCCTTTACTAATTCTCCTGCCCCCCCCCCTTTTTACACCCTTAAGAAATGATTTCGGGGATAAAAACTATTCTTTATTCTTCATCTCCATACCAAATTTCATCTAAATCGGTTCAGCGGTTATTGATTCCCCATACAAATTTCCACCCCCCTTTTCCCCCCTTAAGGTGTGATTTCTGCGATAAGAGCTGTTCTATGTCCGTCTCCTGATTCTAAGCTACCTCTCCACCAATTTTCAGACTAATCGGTTCAGCCGTTCTTGAGTTATAAATAGTGTAACGAACACGACTTTCTTTTATATATATACTTATATATAGATTTGGAATTAATTTAATTACTAAACTGTTGCATGATCTCCTTGTAATATTGCATGTGTATCAATTGCACTTAATTACGTATTAGTATTAGAAAGGCTAATACTAATAATACCATTAAATGTAATGACGGTAAAAACTTTATTGTAAATAATGTGAAACGGAAAATAATTTAATATAAGTACAACTTTTAAAGTTATACAAAATAGTTCCGAAATTAGCTAATAGTAAGTATAATTTTATTGATTTGGGGTAGTATACTCACTTGATAGAGTACTTGTAATTATTTTTTTTGAAAATTGAATAGTCGTTTTATGTAGTTGTACTAATCCATTTAAAAATACGAAGTTGAGCAATATTTGTACCAACGAGGTGTAAAAAGCACGCATATTATCAAATACCAAAACAATGGCTTTACCGCTATAGAATATAAGTTTTTTATTTTTCCTACTTGCCCTTATGCAACCTAGTTTTCGTTATAGTCAAATATCTATTAATATTTTATTTTCACTAATGGATTACCTCCCGACAAGGTATGTTTTGACTAGATTTATGTTTAATATTGTTAAATGTTTACGCAAGGTCGTGTTAATTTTGACGAAGTAGAGCTCTTTAGGTGTACTCTGTTATTTCTTGAAATATTGAAACGAACTAATTATTTCTAATTCTTTTATTTATTTTGTACACATTTTATTCATCGTGACTGAAAGTCATAAATATAAATTAAAACCTGCTTGTTGCATCCCAATTTACACCACAAATGCACCTTGCGAATGAAATATGTATTTATACTTCATAAATTATCTTGTATATTAATAAATTAATAGAAGTGCAAAACTAATTAACAGCTGTATTATGCGGCTATAAGATGGTTGATTTTAAAATTAATCGTTAATTCTCATGGATAATTGAGAAACCTATTCCTGCAATTGGCAGGTTTTTATTGCGTTCCTTTAATAAATGTATTACACGTATGGTTTAAGTTAATTCCACATAGCGCGTTCGCATTAATTATTATCTGCATAAGGAATATTATAATTATAACCACATTTAAGGCTACGTTCGTTTTGAAACGGTTATTTTTTTCATTGCTTCATTTAACACACTCCCGAGTTATAAACTAAATTTTATTGGGTGATCAAAAACAGTTTAAGATTATAGGTACAGATCAATTTATGACCTTGTTAAAGGATTATTAATTTTATCTGTTTATGTCGCGAATATAGTTAAGTAGGCTTATCCATTAAACCAACATTTCGATTATAACTCCCTAAGTACTAGGTACCCAACTATTTGCATTTGACGATTTCAAAACAAAAATTTGAAAGTTGGATACATTATTTTAGGTTAACTAGCTACCGACATACTTACCTTCTGTTTTCACGTGCTGATAAACCCACATGCTGTTTTTTAGGTTTTTACCTATTGTGTTTTTTTATTACTTATGTAAGATACATATGCAGCAGTAGGTAAAATCACGACTTTTTTATTTATCATTTCCTCATACGTAACTCCTTAACGTATTTACTTAGGTTACATATTTCATTTAATACTTACCAAATACGAACGTACCTAGTCTCTTTTAAAAAAAGAATTACTTACTACGTAGTAATCCGTAAAGTCAATGAACTCTCCACGAAATAAAATGTCCGCTTTTCGTGACGTAAACATTAAAGCGTTCGATTTTGGAATTTTTCGCGCGCACCTACAGCTGAGTTGACCTACGTAAGCCTATTCAGTCACAAAAGCGGTGCGGGCGTTGACCCGCGCGTGGCCAACCCCTGACCTTGGCGTATCGTAAACTGAACTGACGTAACCGTGACTCTTTCCTAAAGGCCACATGTAGGTATGTTTTGACGCAATGGAAGTAAATAAACAAGTACATATTGACTATCGAGCCTAAAATTACTTATAAAAAATAATATAACAAAATCTGTACGTATCTATACCAATTTAATTAAGCAGAACCGGTTAACGCTCTATGTATATTTTCTATTCATAAAAATCATTTTACTACGTAGAAGGCTGGCCTAAAAAACTCATCTCTATACTTACAGAGTAAAAGAAAAGATCACATTGTAAATTGACTCGTTCAACGTCTAGGAAGTTTCATTCCAGTCGGATGCTATCTATTATAGGTAGGTACCTAGTTAGTGCATAATTTGTAGTTATTATCAATCGATATAGGATAGGTACCATACATTTATTAAAGAGTAATTAGGTACCTACTTATTGTTAAATTTAAGCATCCAATGCTCGTGTATAGAAATTACCTGATACTACTTTTGTAACTTACTTATTACGATTACGATATATCTGATACATACGCGTTAACTCCCTATATTGGTTATTTAAAGAAATCAATAGTTCAAATTTTCTAAGCAAAGTTTCAACAGTTAAAAAGTGTTACAGCTGCGTGCACGGGACTACTACCGCCCCCTGTTTGATTGTTGCGAAACTACCACACACATGAAAAAGAATGCTACCCTTTCCACGCGAGGAAATCTCAAGAAAATTTCCTTTTCCGTATGTGGGCGCGCTGCGGTCGTGTGTGGGACATCGGAGCGAACCCTTGGTTCCGCGACACGTAGGGAACTTGTGCTGCCATCTGTTGGCGGATAGATGACTTACGGCCATGCAGTGTAGATTTGCTCATTTGCTACCGCCTCGCTCTTTGGTTTTGCTACAAGACAATACTTGGAGCTTGTTCCGTGACAGTACAGCTTATATTTACCTGTAACAAACAAAAGATGGTTGTTAATTTTTGATGAACGAGTAGATGTTACTTCTAAGGTACTGTATTGCGTTTGAATTTAGATAGGGTGAGATTATTACCGAAAACAAACTTTGTATCCTAAAAGTTTCTGTTAATATAGAGAACGTTAACTTTGAACTTACATTAACTTAAATGACAGAGCATAATGAAAGTGTTTGTCATAATGAAACTTAGGTTAGATTGGTATAAATTTGGACAATTTACAAGGAAACCTATACCTAGATATATTATTATCTACTGATGTTTGTTCTTTAAGTAGAGTAAGCATTATTGCTGTATTCAAACATACAATTTTTAGCGAATAACTGTAACGTAGTTGGTATTTAAATAGTTTTTAAGCGACTTCAAAAAAGGAGGAGGCTCTCAATTTGTCGCGTATGAATTTTTTGTGTGTATGTAATGCGATTACTCCGCAAATTATTATTGTGGAACGATTTTTCCACAATAATAATTTGGTAATAAGTTTCCCGAGGTGGTCCTATTGTTACTAAAGTCAAAATTTGATGATAGGAAAAATTTTATAGCCACGTCCAACGTGTTTCATGTTTTTTCTGAAGCTATTCAGGTATTTGCGTCTGTTAGTCATGAGCCGAGCTCATGATGGAAGGATCCTTAACATTAGGAGTTAAAATTAAAACACTAATTTCACAAGTTCCACTTGAATCAAGTGGAAATTAGTATTTTAATAATAAGATACCATGGAGTTCCATCAAGAAATTACAACACAAAGCTTTAACTATTAGGAGTTAAAAGTTAGTTTTTTAAACTAAGTAGGCACGTATTGGCCCTTAGTTGTATTCTTTCAAATGACTTCGGTATGCTGACATTAAATTCACTGAAAAGATAAAAATAAAAACCGACTTGAAAAATCTCTTAAAGTCAAAAATAATATGAAAATACAAACAACATCCATATTATTACCCATATTATTTTTGACTTTGAAGTGTTTTAGAACACTAAAACACTTCAAAGTCAAAATAATATGGGAATTCACAGAACATCACATTTTTATATTGAAGTCGGCGCTAAATAAGATGTTGTTTGTATTTTCATATTATTATTGATTTTAAGGGTTTTTTCAAGTCGGTTTTTATTTTTTGTAAAAAAATATTTGTGTCTTTTTGTTTGATGTATCTGGTGAATTCAAATTTTCCTCAACCTACCTTAAGCTACCATTTGCCTTCTTTTAAAAATGTCAAAAGTTTCTACGAAGGCAAAGCACCAATTGCACAAACTTTAATCCAATACCTAGACTTTTAAGGCTAGCTATAGTTTGATTGGATTGCTTTTCATGTCAAAGTTAATGATTTCCTTCTTTATTGATGTAAACACAGCCGAGGCCTAACCAATTCCGACATTATTACATTTCCATAGCCGGCTCACATGGGCACAGAACTAAATGAGGTTTACATAATAAAAAAGCCTTTGACAAACACGGCAACCCCTTAGTTTATATTCGCCGGCGAAATTCGATAGCGTTCGTGTGACATTTTCGCTAAATCGATATCGCCCCTTATTGGTATCGAAATGATTGAACATCCTTATCGCGACATTTTTCTAATGGTGCCTCGTGTCTGAGACCCTTTTTTCTTTATAAGGGCGTTTTACATAAGCTATGTACCTACGAGTTATGTTAAAATGCGTATTTCGTTAGTCACGGAGATATGATTGTAAAACTGATAATTTTTATCTTAATGTTGTGTACATCGTATCTTATAAAATATGAATCATCTTAATACGCTAAGTACATTTGTCACTTAACTTCAGAATAAATAATTTCCACAATGACAAGCTAGTAATATATAAAAGTATGGTGACATTCCTTATAACAAGGGTGCTATTGACAAATTCTAGTTTATTATCACGTCAAAGATTCGCTCTTTAGGCGAGATATCTATCATTTTACACGTGTCAGCCTTATAATATCAGATTAACCTTGAAACCTACTTGCTTAATGCTTATGCTGGATTGATTTTTTGAGTGCTGACTTGTTTTCCTGTATTCGCAGTAAAAGTTTCGAATTAATTCAAAGTCCCATTGTTGGGCACGGGTCTCTACTTTACGCTGAGGAATTATCCTGCAACATCCACGGGAAGAGAGCGGTTACACACTTATTTTAAGTCTATCATCGCACTGACATTTCATCACGGTAAATATTACCACCAAACAATTCTCGCGTCACTGCAATGAATAAATTCGGTTTTTGTATATATAATTTTCAACATAATTATCTATAATTTTGAACTCTAATGCCTTGTCACATTACGAGAATCAAAATTTATATTTCAACGCGTTTAGCGTTTAAGTATTCGCTGAATATTATGCAAATCACCGTTGCAAAATTGAACATATCTACATGCTCGAATTTTAAAAGTTCCTGATAACAATTAAACAAAGCACAAAACATCGACAGATAGTAAACTAAAACCTTGCCGGTCGCATTGTCTTTGCGTGACCTTCGTCTAGTGTGTATGCTCCCTTACCCCTTTCTTTTTACATGTCGGGCTAACGACAATACGAAATCAATACTAACACCATCGATGCGAAAATCGTGAATAGCGATGGGGCGCACACACGCGGCGACACGCGTGTGTGCACCGCCAAATAATATGCACGCTGTGCGTGTGTGCTGTGCCGGCCGAAGATGGCGTGTAGGGTGGCCATAGCGTTAATTTATTATGATACGTTATCGTCTGTTAAAAAATAGTTTGTTGATTTCATTGATTTTATTCAAACTCAAACTCAAACTCAAAAATATTTATTCAATATAGACCTTTACAGGCACTTATTGACGTCAAACAAAACATAAAAATCTTATTAAACAAGAATCTAATTTACTAATTATTTAATCTGTGCCTATACACCCCAACCATAATTACGATGTATGCAAATACAAGTAAAAAGAAAAAAAAATTGACTCTACACCTGTTCGGAAATTGGGAGTGAATTAATCGCTGATGATAAGTTAGGTTTAATACAACGTGAGAGTGCATTACTATCATCATCATCATCAAAGCTTATACGTCCCCACCGAGGGGCTTGAGCATACTCTATGTTAGGGTGATTAGGCCTTAGTCAACTACGCTGGCCCAGTGCGGATTGGTCGACTTAACATACATCATTGAATGTCTTCGAATATGTATGCAGGTTGCTTCACGATGTTTTCCTTCGCCGTATGTTACGTGCGTTCCTATGAATCACATGAAAATCAAACATTTGATGAATACTCATGATGGTCTGAGTTTTTAATCGGTATTGACATTAAATGTTGTCAGATAATAATGACATTTCTGGTTTAATAAGATTGTAATTATCTCTCGGCATATCTACCTATATATGAACAATTTAGTTCTCTTATTTTATGCTTATAAATAAAACACGCAAAATGTTATGCATATTTTGTCAAGATTATCAAAACCTATAAATGTAAGCGTAAATGCTGGTCCAATGTGGAGTGGGTCCAATTGAATGTTTTGTCTACTAATCATCGCTGAGATATAATAAAATAAATCGAATTCCCAATCCAATGACATTTTGTAAAAAACTATTGCACTTAATGGAAATTTAACTTGCCGAAAATTACAATCACAATCCCGATATTGAAAATTTCAAAAGCGAGGTCACCCCAAAAATTGGTAAAAAGAAAACGCATTAACACATATAGATGAGTCACACATGTAGGTACGCCACACACATACACACGCGACACCCCCCAGCACCCACTGCCCCCAGCCGTCTCCTGATAAAGAAATGCAGACGTTTTGAGGAAAGCTAAGTATCGAATAAACATTCGAATGAGCCATGCTCTAATACCGATTGTCGTTTCGTAATTGAATCGAGTTAAAGCCACGTATCGATTATTTGTTTGTTTATAGTTGTGATTCGACTTGTTAAAATTGTAACTATAGTAACATTCATAGCGAGATTAAATGTATTTGTTTCCTGAGTTGCAAAACGTCAAATTTTAGGTAATTTAATAAAGTTCAAAACAATTATGTCGATATGTAACTACATGTTGTTTTATGATAAATTAGGTACTTTCCAACAATGTAAAAACGAAAAAGCTTACTTGCTTTTGCAACTTTGTATACACCTATAGTAAGAATACGATAAAAGTGGCATTATACTTCTCATTATATCTTTGTTGAGTATATTCCTAGAAATATTATTTTATTTAAATTCTAAATTTTTATTTATTTGTATAGGACAATGATAAGCTATTTCTTTAATGCGATGTTTAAGCAATGATCAATTTGAACTATTGAAACTTAAAAATAAACCAAATTGAGGACAAGCTGGAAAACCAAAATGAATATTCAAAAAACCAAAGTTCAACTTTTCTATTCGAACAATTCTTACTATTTGAATTTGTATTGTGCACAAAAGATACCATTTTTTTAGTCTTATAGTTTAATAGTGTCTAGCTCATTATGATACTGAAATATAGACATTAAAACGCATCGACTTAAACATTCAACTAAACAAAGATGTTACTGGAAGACCTACAAGATATCCTTATAAGCTATATACACCCCAATGTAATCTAAATATGTATAAGAATAATGCATATTACATGGCAATCAAGATATATAATAAATTACCAAACAATTTGAAGGACCTACCGCTGACTATATTTAGAAAAAAAATTAACCTACTTTTGGCAGACAAGCTATACTATAGTATTAGTGAATATTTAAATGATTATTTTTAGAATTTAGATAATTACTCAGTATTTTATAATTGACATAATCTATTTGTTTCGAGTTATTTAATTACTTATGATTATTGACATTTAAATTATTTATGATTATTGACATTTAAATTAATTACGATTATTGACATTCACAAGTACCTATATTTTTATTTTATGACACAATATTTAATTAAAATCTGACAAAATGAGAATAATGACATTACTTAGCTGTTTTGATGTATTTCTATAAGTGATAAATTATGTGAAAATGTCATTAAAGATTAAATAACAATTTATATTTGCATGCTTTTGACATAAGCGGAATATGTGACACTTTATACACTTGAAGATCATATTGTAACACCATGTTCTAGCAAATAAATGATATTCTAAATGATATTCTATTCATTTATTTCAGTTCTACGAAAATAAATGTTTCGTAGAGAAAAGTGAAACAATTCTCATGAAACCGACCCACCGCAGTCTCTCCCCCAACTCCGAAGCGTTTTACATTCCACTAAAAAGTCCTAAGCGAACCGAAATTCGCTAATAATCAAGCTCCCCTACTAATTAAAGCCCGCTTTTAATTGCTCGAAAAAGCCACCTGTTGCTAGCATCCGTCTCTTTCTGCCGCCCATCGTCTCTCTCTAGGAGGCTGCGAGCCGGCCCGTATCCGGATACAGTCAGTTAAGGGCGCAAACACACCAAGAGTTTCTAATTATCCTCCTACTTTTGCAGGTTCATCAAGTTTTCATGATATATATACATAGCTATCCAAGGAATTTCTTGATTACGAAAAAACAGGCAAATTTTCCAGACTGACGTTTTATTGACAGGACATGAACTATAATATGTATGTCATGTAAACAAATTATGACAGTCAGTACAACAAAACCGTAAACTACACTAAAATATTTTGTTATGACAATTAGTCGGAACCCGTAACAACAAGAGTTGTGTAGTAATTTGATTAAAGCTAATCGCACATAATATCAGCACGCGTTAGATATCATAACGTCCTCCTAATCGATATTCGGTCACGGCAGTCAATCTCAACACAGACTAATAGCCATCTGTGTGGGAGATATTATAGTGCACAAGTGATTCACTCGCACAGTCCGATAGAACGGTTAATCAACACTTCTGGTTGAGACCAGGCGCAGGACTCACCGTTTAACGTGCCTTCCGAAGCACAGAGAAGCTCGAGATGTTTCGTTTTTTGGTCATCTATCATAAGCTTGACCACGGTCAACGTTGCTTAACATTAGCAATCGTTAACTGAGTGCATACGCCAATGCGCCACCAAGTACCAAGAGTAAGAGCTAAATAGCTGACTAGTTTTGTGGGGACGTGTAAAGAATTCTGCACAACATCCTACGGGACACAAGACAACCTGCCCCCTTGCCATGATCACTGAAATTAGTATTAAAACCACACTGATAGCGAGATGGTGCTATATACATTTATAGCATTGTCTCTGTTTCATTATTGTTGTAGCCTTGCTCTAAATGCCCCTACTTGCGATAAACTGATCGCGCCCCAACTCGCTCCAACTCGCTTCAAATCGCACTGGGTCAGTGTAGTTAAGGGTGGTCTAAATCCTCCTTTATAGTGAAGTTCAGTGTTCAAGTTCAGTTCATGATAGCTGCAAACTATAGACTTTCCAGCTCAGTAAAATTATTGTATTTCTACGAACGGCTATGGAAGCTAATTCCTCGGCTAGTGTGGCTAACAGTTGGGTTATGAAGCCGAATGAGGAGATAGACATGCGCTAGCTGTAGCAGTGTTTTTGAATATTTCTATAGGCTCTCTCAATTGATTGGTTTTGGTTTATATTGAATAAAGATTTTTGATTTCAAGTTTCATTAAAACATAGTTTATTTAGTCTAAAATTATAGTTTACTTAACGATTTCACACTTTCGCTATATGCAACTTACTTATATCTCATACATACGTTCTCTCATACGTTCTAGCTAATAGTATGTCATCGAACTATCTTCTATTTCATGACTCGCATTTCATCGTTCGCAGTTTTTGGTCTGTCCATGCCCTTATTGCCAGAAAACTCAATTTTAGAACGCCATAATTGGCGGCAAATGAAATTTTCAGTATTACACCCGGTCCCTTTGTTTCGATCTCCTCTTTGCATTTATTGAGTTTATCAATTAATGTCAGTTACATTTTTTTGCGTGTTTGTTGTAAATGATCATTTTCGGTATTTCGTACTTCGATATTCCTGTCACGTTTTTAAGGCGATAGGATTAGTTTGAATATAAATTCATCATCGTCATCATTACAGCTCATACACATACATACAAGTGCCGAGTTCATAGTGCCACCGACGAATATAAATTGGTGTTTTTTATTTTAGAATTATGGCAAATATTGAAGTACAAACTTAACAGCAATGGCAAAACGTTACATTCTAAGCACAGTATAATAAGTTGATTACTGCAGGTACCTACTTGCTCAATGACCTACTCATTGTAGGTATATTAGTAAGTAGAGAAATAAGTTAAGGAAACTTCGTTATCATTGTGAATTGTTACGTTGTTGTTTAAATTTTTTGAATTTTAGATTTTAAAAGATACTGAACAAACATTCCATGCTTTACCGCGCTAACACCACGCGTAAAATGTGAGTAGGAACGCGTAAAACCCGCGGCCCCAGCAATCCATCATCGGGAAACTATCTAAAACACAATCAAAATGCACCACTTAAGTACGTATTCATAATAAAAGAAAATTATCCGAAACTGGCGGCGGAACGAAATTATCGTGCCATTATAAAACGGAGCCCTTTCTTAATTACCTCGCGGTACATAAGTTTTGTTTGTTTGTCCGTGCCGGCCTATTATTTTAATAACCGCGAGAAGGGTTCAATTTGAGATACCTACGGCAAGAATGATTAACGTTGATTAGACGCAATTTTGTGCGCTAGTTAAATTATTACAACACTTTTGTTATTAAATTACTGAAGCGACGTTAGCGTGGCCTCCCGGTGCCGGTGTGTTGTTGTATTGTTAATTGCAATAATGCAATAATTACGTAATGATCGGCGTCGTGCGTACTTTGTTGATTGGAATGATTATCGCATCAATCGAGTGTTTGCTTTAGTAGCTTTGAATATGGTGTGTTGAAAGGAGAGGATGGACTAAACACGTCATATGAATTTGACTTCATGCTAGCTCGCATAACATAACGCTGCCACAACGCTATTGCGTTAAAATAATAGATTATTAACCAAAGGGATGAAGCATTGTCTTATGTCACGGGCGTGCGTAACGAAGGACACTACACTATGCTTAACTCCCAAGTGCAGGAGTTAAGACTAGAGTCCTGAGTGTAGCGAGGGATTTAAGCTCACCCAAGACTGCTTTATCCCCGAGGAAAATACTCTACTTTTCTCATCACCTGCGAGAAAATAGAAACAATTACGTAAGAAATACACCATTTCAATCATAGTAATTTAATATTAAATCATAAAATATTATCTACATTAAAAGACATGAAATTTCTTTTCTGTGCTTAAATCCGTTTGCTTTTTTAACTTGGCGAAATTAAATTTTTGATTGATTTTATTATATTTTAGTGTCTTCACGGATTTTGAGATTATGTAATCAATTCAGGATATATTTTTTCGCTTAACAATAAGGATGGGTTTCTATTAAAATTTAAGTAGCTACTTTTGATGTTCCAAATACAAATAATTCAATCCCCTAAGGGAAGAACGAAATTCAGTAAAGTATTCAATCCCTGTTTTTAGAGGCTTTATACGACTTACCTTATTTTGGGTTTACACGACAACGAAATAAGTCATTTTTGAGCAGGTGGTGCAAAAATATAATTTTCTCTCTTACTTCAACCCATATACGACACAGGCAGATTCTTAGATGAGAAGGAATTGGTCTGACATGGTATTGATTTTGTTTCGAGTTTTCTAGATCTTCGCAGGAGATGTGATTGCAGTAATCTCCCTTAATAGGTTTTACGACATCCAGTGGAAGAAAGGGAGAAGTAACACATGTATTTCTATTTCGTCACTGCGTCAACATTTTGTCTATGTCTATAACAAACAGAATGATTTGTTAAAACATATTAAGTGTTGAATATTCGCATTTAGTGAATTTTATATTCGTTATTAATTATATAATTTTATAATAGGATTTTTCGTTATGACAGTGTAAAATCTTTGGGGGTCTGTAGTACAGAGGGTTGATTTACTTGTACGTTTATTTATATCGGTGATATCTTTATGTAATTATTGATAATGAAATTTTTTACTATAGTGTAATGATCATCTCTGTCGCTCGCAATATCCCCTATATTAATTTAAAATAATTTGTTATCGAATATCTCGGAAAGTCATAATTTTAATAATCATTCCTGAGCCAAGAATACGTGGGTTCGAATACCACTCTAAGGATCGTTGATGATAAAATATTTCCTGACTCCTTCGCCTATAATTATTAATTATGATACTTAAAAATATCGCAACAACAACACTAGTAAAATATTATGTCATTATGACTTGATGACCTGCATTACTCTTTTCTCAATTCTTTTTGAGCCCAATTCTCCGTCTTATTTGAAAGACAAATTCCAAATGCTCCATTCCACTCATAGTCGCTCCTTGCGTTCTGCAAATAACTTCATATTAAAATTCCCCCCACATCACTCTAACTTCTTATCTAATTCATTCACTGTAACAGTAGTGCGGCTCTGGAACACGCTTTCGCAAGATATTCACAGTTCTTCTAACAAAGCCAGGTTTAAAAAATCTTTGCGTGAACAGTTCCTTAGTTCTTTGGAAGGATGATTATCTCGGTAATATTAGTAGATTATTATATATGTATATACCTATATGTATGTAATGTGTGTATATATATGTATAGATATATTTGTGTGCATGTGTGTGTGTGAGAGAGAGTGTGTATGTGTGGTTATGTATCTTTATTTTTTATTTTGCCTGTATAACAACCTATTACAGTAAATAGTTATAAAGTTTTTTTTTTCGGTTAGTTTTTTTTATGTGTTTCTTGCACCGCCTCGAGATTTTCTACCCTACCTTCACGGTTGACTGGTAGAGAATGCCTTAAGGCATTAAGTCCGCCAATTGTACTGTTTTATTTTGTGCAATAAAGTATTAAATAAATAAAAATAAAATAAATTACTTTGAGCCTTAATGATCGCTGGTTTGAAGGTGGATTCCATAGGCTAAATGAAGATTCTATTTTATCATAATCTAACGAACATTATGTTATTTGATTCAGCACTTAGTCATTCCTTGTAATATCCACGAAAAACACAGATAACCATTTATATTGTATCAATTAAGGATTAATTAATTACCGTGCTTATGAACGAAAAGCGTGTTAGACCGGTCTCGCACAGCGCGACAACGTTATTTTTCTTCATTAACATAAAAATTTTAATTGCCAACACACTAGTCTCCATAAATACAATATAAGCATAAACAGACAATATGTTGATAAGTGTTCGTTGTTGTTACACTAATATGAATATTTCCATTAAAAGAATGATCAACCGTTAAGTTTTATAGGCGATTAAAGTCGCGAATAAAAATAATATTCAAATTAAGATACTGGGACGTACATGTCTAATGGACAAAGCGTATCCGGGTTAATTAAATGATAATTACCGGACCGCCCGCGTGTGTGACGTTTGTTTTGAAGACGATGATTAAGACATCATCGATAGCATGATTAACAGAAATATTCATCTGTACGGCGTAACAGCGACCTTCTTCGTACTTCGGCTACCCTAGTACATTCATACATAAACTAAATCGAAATCGATAAAGAAGGTCGATGAGAATCGTTCAGCACTCATATTGGACAGCGCAAGTGGTGAAATGGCTGTCCAGATACCAGTGAGAGACTCTATAACAGACTTATCCTTCAAACAGACACACAGCAAAGCAAGCACCACTGCTTAGTGGTAGAAATAGGTAAGACAGAGGTATCCGTGCAAATAAGCCCAGAAATTACTGGGTGATATGACTTGACATCATAGTCGGCAACATATATTGGTGTAGGAGTTGCAGATTTGGAAGTCTTTTAGAAACCACGTCTGCTATAGGCGACTGGAGACGTACCGTCAGGTGGGCAGACTGCTTGTTTGCTAATATACCTAGCTGTATAAAAAAATGTTTAGTACGTCTCTCAACCACCTCTAATCTCATACCCCGAATTACCATGTTAACCTGTCGCGAACAACACGTATTCACAATTACATTTATTTGCAAAAATGATAACAGATTGCAATCCAGTTAAGCAAATGTAACGCTAACGGCCGTGTGCACCAAGTAATGACATAGCAAAGTAAAAGCAGCATACTCGTATGAATAGTGGCTGACGCCATATTACGCGCTTGGGCGACGATAGCTAACCGCATATCAATTGTTTTGTAGTTAAATGAATATTCAGTCAAGAGAAAATAAAATGTTTATTTTATATCGAAGTCAAGATATTGTTGAGCATTGAAGAGAGCGTGAGATTAACTTCTGACGATTGCGGTCATATCACTACATAGTATAAAACAAAGTCGCTATCCGCCGGCTGTCTGTCCCTATGTATGCTTAGATCTTTAAAACTACGCAACGGATTTTGATGCGGTTTTTTTAATAGATAGATTGATTCTTAAGGAAGGTTTATATGTATAATATATGCATAATATAGTAGAGAGTTCTGTAAGATATTTGGGTTTTTCGGACACAAGGTGTAAAAAAACAACCAGAAAAGTAACTTATTTTGCGTACGCTGCCTAAAATATAAAAGATAGAACCATAAAATGTTGTAATTAATTGTAGATCTTATAAATATCTACAAAAAAGTCCGCGACACACTATACCTATCTATGTCGAGTGAGGCACAACAACCATTTTTTTATTTAAAAATCTTGAATTTTTTTGGACTATATTTAAACGCATTTATTTTTCTCATGCTATTAATCCTTATCAAAATAAATTATTTCATCACTAAGTACAGTTTATGTAGATAATATTTGGTCTTTGAATGATTAAAATTGAACGTTTGATTTTGAAGTTATGGCGAAATTCTAATATTACGATTTCTGCTGCACGGCCCGTTGCGAAGTGAGCGTCACCAAGGCGGGGGTGCGCGTGCGGGAGGTTTTGGAATAAAATGGAGGAAAAAATTAAACACTGTGTTAAGCATTTCGATGGCGAAACGTAGTTCGCGGACACAGCTAGTAAATAATATACTAAAGGCATACAAATGAGTTAACACGTATCAGAGCATGAAGTGTTTACATTATCTTAGCTTTATATATTACCTGTTGCTTAATTACGTAGTTATACAAGTCTATAAGTAAGATGTCATGTTAAATAAACTTGATTCATTACCATCAATACTAATAAGTTTCACGATAGAATTCGAATCATCTATATTTGAATGCGAAAAACAACAATGACATTAAATATAGGACAGATTTATACGATGAAGTTCATTTTTTAATATACTCGTACATACGAGTATATCGCACCACACTAACAAAAGCTTAGATTTTAAGTTTGAACTACACCTACTGTTACAAAGTATCAAAAATTGATATAGATTTATATTGTTGTAATATTCTTTCTTAGCTTTTCATTTCCATGAACATCGAACGGATTTCACCAGAACGGTTGGAGACAACCGTAGAAGATTTGTTTGTATTCGACAGGTTTCCATGTTGGCTTATAAAAACTAGATATTCTACTGACCTAACTACACTGCGTTGGCGGTAACTGTGGGTTTGGGGTTACCAGTTGTGGGTTACTAGTTGCGTGTAAATAATACTTTTACGTGCGTTATGAAAGTTGATGACACATAATTATGAACGCATAAGATTTAATCGAGCAGCACTTGAGCGTAACCGTCTAATAATGTCAACGCGGTGTGATACAGGATTCTCCCATCATGTCTGTAAAGTGTAATACGTAGATTTGTAAATTGCGACACTTGCAGCAAGTTTGTTGCAAGTGTTGCAAGTAGAGCTCAGTTCAGTTCATTGCAAAACTACGACAGCTAAGCAAGAAAATAGTGATAACGTATCTTTTAGTACATACTTGGCGAGTCTCCATTATTAATTCGTTCATAAAAGTTCATGACGCTAAGTACAATTTACTCAGCAAAACTAATTTCATCCTATATTAATTCAATCGCCAGCTTTATTGGAGTGAATTTAAGCTATTTTATTGTGGTGTTGATTCAAGGGAAATATTTATCGTCAAATGAAATTGTTAATATGTTTTTCTTTATGGAGTCATTTCATAATACATACAATCATAATTAGTAAATTCATTTCTTAGTAAAGAAAATCGTCCCAATGAAAATTGTCATCTATACAAATAAATAAAAGTCTGTTTGTAATGTCAAAATAACAAGATTTTACTAAATGGGTATGAATGTATATCGGGTACCAATAACAAAAACACAATTTGAAAATTTTTTGTCTGTCTGTTTGTTCCTGCTCATCTCCGGAACGACTGGACCGATTTTGACGGGACTTTCACTAATAGATAGCTAATTATATAAGGTATAACATAGGATATTTATCAACTTAAACAACAGTTACTATTCCACGCGGACGAAGTCGCGGTCACAGCTAGTTTCATAATATAGTCGTAACTGATAAAATGGAATTGAAATTCAATTCAATTATTATTAAAATGTTCAAATAAGCTTAAAAACAAACAGAATTGCTTTAAATAAAAGAAACGATCATGTCATGATCGTGAAAAAATGTAATGCAACCTCATTAGACGCACTAATACATAAAGAGAGTAAAATATCCCACTACACGACACGAAATTCGTCCATCTCGCAACAACGGAACGTCGCGTCGCTTAAAATTCGCGGCAGCTGTCGATAATCTCGATCCTAAGTCGATGTCGACATTTATTATCGGCTCTCGTTATTCCACACAAATAAAAGTAAAGCGTTTATTAGGATTCGCGTTTGGCTCGCGGATGGAGACTGGCTATTGTTTCTGTTGTGCCATCAATCAGCCACCGGGGCGCGGGGGTGCGGCCGGGGACCGAATAACGGTTATTGAAATGAGGCACCCGCTTTTTTACAAATTTAAATTTTGATAAGGCGAGGCCTTGTTTTGTCCTAACTCGACTGCTTCGAGGGTGCTTTTTTGTAACGCGTTGCCGTCTGTGTTTTTGTTGTTGTTAGCGTTCAATTTTAATTTAATACTCTGGTGCCGAGAGGAATCTTAAGCGACAGGCTAGAGCACTTTTTGCGCTTGTAAATTATACAGTTCATGTTTATTCTTAATATTTTACTTTAGGTAGCTTGGTCCTTCTTAATAGCGAATTCTGAGTCACTACAAAATTGAGATTCGAAACTGCGCTAATTACCTGCACCGATGTGTATCTATCTACCTAATTTTCAATTTGCTTAGTCTAAATTTAATGTCGTCAACATTGACATTGACCGAAGCTTAAATTCTACAGTGAATCTTGGAGACATGAAAACAACAGAACAAACAAAGAAAAAAATATTTCACTACAAAATTGGTTAGTTAAAGGAAACCGACGACCGATAGTGCACTTATCCACAATTCCAGTTTAAAAGCTTTTCTTTTTTATCGGGCCCTAATAGTCGGTGCGCTTATGATAAGTAGGTTTTTGAATCAAAAATATTCATTAGTCCTTATTATCCCGCCAAGCCGAGGTGTCGTCTCGTCGGTGCAGCTGTGAATCGAGAACTTTTTTGCAACCCTTATGAAGTAAGGATTGTTCGGCGGCACAGCGTTCACTTCAAACAGGAAAAAAATATATTTCTCTCGCGAATTTCGCTTAACCGCGTAACTGGGAGCTCAAATTATATTCAGTATGTTTTTATCATAGTAATTTCTCCGTTTTCGCGTTTCACTTTGCATTTTTTGTACGCATAGGGAATAATGTGATTCGAATATGGAATCAATCTTCGTGATTATTCATTCGATTAATCGTAGCTAATTTCGATTTGCGTTCACCGATTTCAACCACACGATGCTATAAATCAAATCTATCAAACACTACGCAACTCAAATATGACAAGGCCGAATGATATATCTGTTTCGGGCGCATGTGTTAATTCGCTTTACACCAGTAAAAGCGCCTCGAGACAATTCCAAATATTCGGTTATTCGGTTTTTGCCGGACCGAGACGCCGGCCGAATACGTTATCCGAGAATAATGGCAAATTAACATATCCCGAATCTTCGCGTTGATTCCGACCTTTTTGTTATGTAAAAATTTTTAACCCCGCCGCCCTTCAACTCGGAGAAATGGACGCCACGAATTGACACCTACGTACATTTTTTTATCGGGATTGTAAAGCGTCATAAAACACCATTTTTATATCTTCTGTTTAGACAGTGCCCGAGAGATGATAACGAAACCTGTAGTCCAGTCGATATTGAATACGACCGGATATCGTCGGCCATTCACAAAAAACGGCGCACACAGGTGTGCGTGAGTGTGTGCGCGTGGCCGTAAACACAGTAGTAGTACACGCGTGCCCACCGAGGTCCATTCATAAATGCCTCACAAAATACTGGCTAGCGATAGAACGTTCCATTCGAATTACAAAAATTAGTGAGTCGAACTCACTTTCGAATGTGACAGCGTCGAAGAATTTTTAATACGAGTATTTTATAGCGTCGCACCCGAGTCCTTCGCGCCTCTACTAAGATTTGATATTTATCAAAAACATTTTGTGCCACGCTCAGTTAGGATGTGTCGGTATAATGATTTTATTTACTTTTGAATCTGTTAGCTTAATATATAGTTTGATTCAGGATTACGATTTTTCAGTTCACCAACATTCACTTACAAATGTTATGATGATACCAAGAAATATTTCAAGAATTTTTTTTAGAAATATTAGGTAAGTTATCTGCACCTGCTCGGTGGTCAATGCTACATAAAATGTACCTACATATAATAACCAAATTTGTTACAATAAAATTGTAGCATTGGAAAATTTAATACAAATATCTACCCATTTTTATATTTAAAAAATCCAATTATTTTGTACAATTAAGTTATTTCGACTTGTGTTAGAATAACAAAATTCCAGAAAGCCCCATTACATGCCGTACACATTAAACCACTTCCCAGGTTTATTTCGCTAAAACAGACACGGCAACATAAAGGCAGCGATGTAGAGACTAAAATAAATATGAGTAATAGCTCACAACAGAATTTATTGTGAAAGTTGAAAGCACTCCCGAGATAAAACTGGAAAGTAATCTCGTCTATAGGAAAGGTAACAATTTACTTTGCCACGCCCTTCACCCTCCTATGTCCAGATAATATGACTCATTGAAGTCTAATCCAGCCTCGTAAAAATATCGATATGCGCCTTTATAGTTCCGTTCCAATTCACGGGACCGTTGACATCGAATATCGAGAACTCGTTCCTTGTATCGTCACGTGTTAATTAATTCCTGTGTAGGCGTTGCGCGACCATTATCGATAGAATTATGTGGTAGCCCAGCACTTTATTATGTCTATTCGTCATGTCAGGAAAATGATAAAGTTGTAGTGTGATCTTTGTGTGTGATTCTAAAAGTTTTGGTCGCTAATTTACATAATACACACATTAGTCGAATCGAAAGATTAAAATGTACGTCAATGCATGTATTTAATGTCTCGGCGTTATACTGCTATTGTTGATTCACACTAAATCGATGCTCGATATGAACTCGTTAATAGATAAAATCGATTGTTTTAGTACAACACTATGATTCCAAACGACAAAGGCATTTAACTAATCCTCTATTAATCTTCAGACACATCTAGGATTACGCGCAAATTACATTTTTTTAACGTAGGTAGTGACGAAAATTTCTCGACCAGAAAACTGTTAAATGCAGATATTTGTGTTCCCTCCTATTTAATGTACTTATTTAATAAAATATATCTTTAAAATCACTGAGTCTTATAGTATTGTATTGATATAGGTCACCCATGACCAAATTTATTTTTTAAAAAAAGAACGTCGCCCCACACTAGGATTTTCTCTTGTGTTGTGGGTGCAGTTACAAAACATAGAATATCACATGCACATACGCCCAGACCAAAACAAATTTCTGTAGACCATACAAAATATTTGTCACGTACGGGAATCAAACCCGCGATCCGTAGCGCAGTAGGCGATCACTCGACCTCTGCGCTGTGTCGTCAAAAAGTTGACTCTACATAGATAGATCTATGTATCTATATATGTATGCAGTCTTTTTTGTCACTAAAATCGATGACATGATTCCTAAGAACAGATATTTGTAAGTTTAATAGTTACATATTTGCCCATACTGACCGATCTAAATGTGCGACCCTGTATACGTATTTATTATAAAGTGATTTATATATTTATTTATATAACTATATATTTTTAAGTTCGATATGCTTAAGTATCTGCTGGCCAATCGACTACATCCACTGCCATGGGTTGACTGGAAGAAATCTTTACTAGAGATAAGTCCAATTCATAAATATTTTATGAATTTATAAAAATATGTACAGAAATGCCTGTCGGAGTGGTTGCAATAGTTACTCAAATCCAATTCATTTAACATACAAAAGGTTCATATCTTATATGCATAATGATAAAACATAAACATCCAAATTGTCACATTTCTTTTTTAAACCCAAGCAGTTTAATTTGTTATAATATAATCAGATTGGTACGTCATAATATGTTTTTTTCATAATCATTATAAGTTGTAAGGTATATTAAAAAGTTCCTTAAGACCCGATGACAATAAAATTTACAGTGGGTTACAAAAAATATTCTAGAGGTACCGGTAGTTAAGATTTTAAATTAGGTTAAACCATATAACGAGTAAGTTAACCAACTGACATCATACCAATTATAAAGAAGCAAAATATTTTGATACTATCTTATAACCAAAATATTATTGTGATCGAGGACGTTATATGTGTAAATAATAAAATCAAACAAAAATATTACCATACTTGTATTTTATTGCGTCTTTGTTTAATAACATTAGCAGAAATATTTATTACCCATTTAACAACTAATTTGAATTCTTGTCACCGAATCCGTCAAAACAATCCGACATATTATTTGATTAGAATCGCGATACGTCTAGTACAATCAACGCATTATCAACATTACAAATGATATTCAAAGGCATTGTAAACCATGACATTTTAATGTATATAGGGGTTAAGGACTGAGTATGAAAAATCGAAAAATCCCGTCAGTTAAATAATAAAATAGTAGATTGTACAACAAGAGCAAAAAACGAGACATTTTACACGAGACGTAACATCGAGTGTAAAATGGGTTTTATGGCACCGCAACACAATAAATTAGGCTAGTTTTGACGAAAATTAGTTTCCTCAACACCATTTGTCTTAATTTAAGTATTTTAAACTTGTGATGTTAGTCTGTGGTCAGATCCTTACTACCAAGCTATAAATGTTTGCGTTATTTTTTTACGTAAATACATGCTCTCATAAATCTTAAATGTGTATTTAGATACTACACATTTCTGTATAAAACGGCTTTTTAAGAGCATAAAAAGCCAACGTTGCGTCTCCCGGTACGTGGCCGTCACTCGAGGACCTTTCCGCCCCAAAGGCCGTCAGTCCTGCGAGCTATGTGTCCTGCCCATTGCCGCTTAAGCTTAGCAATTCTTTGGGGTATGTCGGGGACTCTAGTTCTTCTACGGATCTCATCATTTCTGATGCGATCGCGTATAGAAACCCCGAACATAGCCCTCTCCATTACCCTTTGAGTGACTTTAAGCCTTTCTATGAGCATCGTGAGGCAACCTGCATACATCTGCGAAGAAATTCAATGATGTATGTGAAGTCGACCAATCCGCACTGGGCCAGCGTGGTTGACTAAGGCCTAATCATCCTAACATAGGGTAGGCTTGAGCCCCTCGGTGGGGACGTATATGGGATGTGATGATGATGATGATGATGAGCTTCTTATGATCGCATAACTGTAAAAAATATTTTGAAACAGAGATAACGCTCTTGCTGCGTATAGCGCCATCTCGCTCTCAGTGAGGTTTTAAAAATTTTTTGAGTGATCATGCTCTGGGGGCTGGACTAAGCAGCGACGCGTGCCTAGTGGGTTATGGGTTGAAGGAATGAGTGATGATGATATACCTGTTTCAGTGTTGTTTTCACTCAGTCAGAAGAAGTCTTTCATCATCTAATTATATCGAGGTCTGTACAGATTTTTTAACAGACTTCACAAAAAGGAGGAGGCTCACTTAACTGAATAGCATACTTAGCACCTTCAATCGACTGCTCAAATGTCCATCTCATCACTCTGATATTGTCCATTCTTCATTCTTTGTGCAGTCGATTCTTTTCTGGGAGACTCTCCCTCCCGCAATTAGAATGGCCTCCAGCTTGTACGCATTCAAGAGGGGGCTACGGAGGCTGCTATGAAGACCATCGATAATTTGAATCTCGAAAAGAACCTTCCCTTTATTTTTATCTCTGGAGTCACAAGCAATTTCTTTATTTAGCAATAGATATTTATATATACTTATATATATTATATGTTTATTTTGTATATTGTAATCTTTATATATTAATATAAATAGTTAACATTTATTATATTCATAACTTTTAAATTTGCGTATTTTTTTAGTTGTTTATTGTTCCGAATAATGTTGTTTGTTTTAAAATCTACCTTGGATTCTCTGAATCACCCCATAGTTGACTGGCAGAGAATGCCCATGGCATTAAGTCCGCCTTTGTACACAGTACAATTTATGATTAATGAGGTTTGTTACAATTTTTATTAATATTATGGACAAAATACTTTGTCTCTTTATAGAGATATATTTCAACATTTAAGGATCTCATTTTATTTATTATTTCCTTATAAGTTTACAATTTCTTTGATCGTCAAGCTATAAGCATTAGCGCTAGTTATTTAATAAACATTACGAGAAAATGATTATGTTAGGACAAGGCCTTAAGCTCATCGTAAATATGAGGTATCTTATAGCGACAATGTTGTAAGTGCAGCAGCGACGTCTTGCAACATACTGAAATGGGTTGTTGAGAACAATATATTGCTTGCCTGCTTTAAGCGTGTAGAGATTGTAGAGTCGTTATTAAAACTGCTCCAGTTCGTAGAAACTTGTATTATCGTCTTGCTTCATAGGGTTATTAACTTTCATAATATCATTATTGTTAATACTATTGTTGTGTTTTGGGAGTTGGGGCGAGTCAGTTCTTCTGCAAGCAATTTGGGCGATTGTGCATTCCAAAAATCACTTACAGACTTACTCACGATTTTTAACAAAGTTTATAGGATAACTACATATATAAACAACTTGAAAATTTTCGTATTTATTTGTGATTTTATTGAATGAGGAGAATTGTTGCATTATTAAATCCCACTTGCAAATTGCAAATTGTTAAATCCACCCAGAAAGGGTTGAAATGGGTTCTATGTTCGCGTATCAAGCTTAAACGGCTCCGTATATTTTAACGAGACCTTAAAAATAATTTAGATTATGGTTGGGAAATATATGGTATTGCCAAGGGAAAAAGAAAAGAAGCTGGCGGTTCTTATATAAGCAGTTCTTCCATCATAGTCACGCTCATTGTGGCAATCTGCTATTAATTAAGTTTGCTCGCGTGTCCCAATTAAGGGCGGGCTATAACTCGCGGCATTACGCGCATAACTCGCCGCTGATGGACTAATCCTCGGCCGAGGGCGCGTTGTAAATTACGCGATCCGCGCTACAACGGAGACAAACCTGCTGGGTTATTCTGCAATAATACGCTTGTCTGTTAAAGGCGTGAGCGATGACGTATTAATATTAAGGCTAGACTTTGTCGCGCCTCACTAATATGGGCACGCTACGTGACCTTTGCTCACCGAGCTGTTAATGAGAAGTTCTTAATCAGAAAAGTCCTCATATTATAAGCTCGATCCGGGTATCGAGTTTGAGACTTCGTGATTAGCAGTCGCACTTTTAACCTAGATCAAGGCAATCATCTATTGATTTCACATGTCATCATGCCGTGAAATATAAATTTCACATTTATAATATCACTAACGTGCATTTAATTTTAAAAAAAGTTCTTTAATTTCTTTGAAAAATTTATTAGGAATTATCTTTTTCTCAAATAAGATGTACATTGGTTGTAACAGGTCGATAGTTAATATGACAGTAGTGCAGGTAATCGCTGTTGTAATTGCCTATCGTGATTGGAAATCTATTGGGAGGGATTATGTCTTTATAAGATAATCAAATGAAGTCTTGCTGAGGACTTCTTCTTACTCTGCGGTTGAAGAAACCAGACAAATTTCGTTACCATCTTTGTTTTTATCGTCATTTAGTATTAGGTGATATCAAAGTCAAATGCTTTTCTGTTTTGAACTAAAAATTTAGTTTTATTGTAATAAAACAGCATTTAAAAACAAAGTATAATAAAAGTTGCAGAATAAACCCAGCTACGTGGACATGCTCTCGCGCACAACAAATTACAATCAACACTGCGGGCTTGTTCGCACGTGGCGAGGGCTCTTTCGCTATCAATTCGCAACAAAACACTATACGCCTCTTGTCTGTTTTATAAGAATAATTTCTCTATTATCGTATTCTCTCGGCGTTGCTTCGGTCTGGCATTACCATACTATGTAATAAATACATAATGTTATTTTATTGTTCGGTAAAAAAGCGGATAAACGTTGAGTTTATATTGTGTTCTAAAACAGTTTTGCTCAATTACCAATTAATACATCTTTTATTAAATTACTGTACAAGTCATCTTTTGTAAAATACTTATAAAGTAAATCTCTTGTAAAATACATTTTTGGTATCGTTAGGTACACCTATGATAAATTACAAGAAAGATAATAATCAAGTTGTCTTTTTTGATTGAGTACCAAAAGCGAACAATAACTATGTTTTTTTCAATGTTCTTAAATAGGCAAATTATATTTAATATGTATTTTGGTGCTCCTACTCTTCTATTACATAGTGCTGTTTTTGTACTTGACTAAGATTCTAGAGACCGACAGACGGAGTTGGTAGCATATCTACTTCACGCGACGCAAGCCTTCATGAATCACATAGCTAACTTGGTTAGTAAGCTATATGCGCGCGCGACGCAGTATGAATCAGAGGCGGGTCTGTTTATATCCGCCGTGTCGAAACATCACTCAGGGCGCTAGTAATAGTTTTCCTACTGATTTACAATCAGCATAGTTCTGGCGGTCTACGCTGCCTACGCACAGACTATTATAGCCAGCGGCTACAAGCATTATTTATGGTAAGAAGCTTTCGAGGATTATGCTGATCGAGTGTCAACAATGGATGGGACATGAAATCCTATTGGGAGCGTGCTTAATGACCCTTTTAATGAACATTGTTGCGTGGAATATATTTGTGATTGTGTTTTAATACTTCTTAGTGGCAGTTGCATCCGTAAGGCTCACACTGCAAGGTAAAAATTCTTTAGAGTTCCACTTGATGGGTAAATTTTTGTCAGTTTATTGCAAACTAGCTTTACCATCATTTTTACAGGTGAAACATGTGCACACCTGAAACGGGCTTCAAGATCTCTAAGCCGATCGGTCCTGAGTTTCTCGTATCCTGTGGCCTCCCTTGACCTTAGTATGTCGACAGACCATCTTATAAGTAGCCTACCAACGTTGCCTTCTGATGTGACCTCTCGATGGCCTCTCTGTTCGAATAAACTTTAGTCCTAAAATGTGGAATGCCCACTGCTAAAATCTTTTGAGCAATGTCAGTAATTTCATCAAGAAAAACAATTATAATAATCATCATATGTCCTAACCGAGGGGCACGAGCCTACTTTAAGTTAGGGGATTTAGGTCCTTATCAACCACGCTAGCCGATTGCAGATTGGTCGACTTCACATACACCTTTGAATGTCTTCGCAGATGCATGCAGGATGCATCAGGATGTTTTTTCTCAGCGTAGCAGCTTCGGACAAATAAACTATGAAATTCGAAAACAAAATCACATTGGTACATGGCTGCATCGAACCCCGGATCTCAGCACAAAAAAAATACTTTAACACATATATTATTATGATAATATTGAAAAAAGTGATTTCTATATGAAGTTAGTAAATCAGAAATACCATAATGATACATCTACGTTGTAGCTGGACATTTATATGACATTCAAGCTTAATAGTAAATTATAATCGATAAGAACCCTCAACAGCGAAGATAAAAAGAAAGTACATAATATCTACTCAATTTATATCCAGAATCTTAGGCATATTTTCTTTACAATACATATTATTATGGTAGAAAAATATTACGCTAAGGTATTATGATTTAAAGATCCATTTTCGAAGCTACTCGCTACGTCTGTTGCCTCTTCAATGTCGATATCATTAACAATTGCGTACACAATAAATTTTATCGAGCAGAAGTGACAATCACAATTTCTCTCCGTGACGTGTCTCATTGCAAATTCTGCCTTACACCAGTACCTTAGAGTCGTAGATCGTAGATGGTTGGTGTTTGCAAACATATGGTAAAGCCTTTGATTACTTTAGAATTACGAGTGGTATACCGTAGTTGATTATAATTGCGCGGACAGTGTATCCGACTCGCGTGACCAATCCGAGTCTTAATGACGCTACCTCCGAGTTGGCCATATACATGTTAGTATATACTGAATAACGTACTTAATAGCGTATTAAAAGGCAACGCGAAATGTGTTATATAGGTACGGTTAACGATAAGAATGTAAATCATTTGGTCTGTGAGTGATAAAGGAGCGATTAAATGGGACATTTTGACATATTTGCGAAAACTGTTTATTTCTAAATCTTTAAGCACAGATTGTTTCAAGCTCTTTATATATAGAAATGTTAGTAAGTACTTAGAAATGAATTATTACATCATTTGATTGGTGTAGGGTTTTGTTTCCAGTTTTCCATCATAATTATGGTTTACTCCCTTATATGCCCTTATAACATCCTCGGGAAGAAGGTAGTAACCACACATGTATTTCTAGTCCGCCACAGCACAGATAATATGTATATCGAAATATAATAAATACTGAAGTATGATAAGTCATATTATTAGGTCTTAACTAAGATTTTTATAATCCATATATAGAACACTAGCTGTGACCGCGAACTTTCAAATTCAAATTCACTATCTTTTATTCAAATTGGATTATTACAATCTCTTTTGAAGCGGCTACGCTATTGGTTCACAAATCTACGGCGGGAGACCTTGTACTGGAAAGAACCAGCAAGAAAACCAGCAAGGGCTATTTTTTTCTCCCTGTATTGTTATAGAGTCGTCAATTGGAAGCTGATCTCACAGCAGAAGTTTGAGCTCAACTTCCATTACAAGATTAGATGCGTCAAAAACGGGGAAAAATATATGACGAAACTATGTTTCGTCATATATTTTTTCCCGTTTTTGCAACATTTTTAATTGATGCTCAGCTCCTATTAGTCGTGGCGTAATGTTATATAGCCTAAAGCCTTCCTTGATAAATGGAATATCCAACACAAAACGATTTTTTCAATTTAAATCAGTAGTTACTAGGATTAGCGCGTTCAAACAAACAAACAAACTCTTCAGCTTTATAATATAATAAATATTAAAGTATAGATAAAAATATGATGGAATATGTACAAAAAAATAGAGCGATTCGGTTCCAAAGTTATTTTTATATGACAAACGATCTATTTAATAATCTACATAATTTATTAAATATTGCAATAATTTGATATTATGCTAATGTGGTCACAAATTTATATCCTGTCAAAATAGATTTGATTTCAAATTAGTGTACCTACCTCATCTACACAATTTAATATGAATGAATATGTTCAAAGGCCGATTTCAAGAGATTAATGGTGTCAATTTGTATTTCTCTGTTTCGGATAAAAATTCTGTCATATTTAGTTTTCATTGCTGATCGTGCCCTCCGTTGGAGTTGAGAGGTTCTGGAGGCTAAGCCGGATAGAGTATTCGGTCTTGGTCCTGCAGTCTTGCGAGACTTGCTGCAAGACCCAGACCTAGACCAACACCAAGACCGAACCATGCAAGATTTGAGCGACTCTTCTCGCAAGTTTTGAACAAGACTCTAGCTCAAATCTTGCATGGGTCAGTCTGGGTCTGGTCTTGCTACAATTAAGCCGACCTTGATCTCGGTTTTGCAGCAAGTGCCTCGCGACACTGCAGGGCTTCTGGTTGACCGGAGTCCTTTTTTTCGGGGGGAAATGCGTGACCGCACCGTACCCACCGTTGGCTAGACGGCGAGCGTGTGTGGGGCTCTCCCGGTAGAGTGCCAGCCCTACCCACTAAAACTCCCCGGTGCTTTCCCTGCCCTTATGGGCGCGCTAGGTAAGGCCCACACTGCGACTCCACTAGATGGACCGGAGTCCTACGGTATGCCCAAGCTGGCAGTCTAGTCAACTTAGCCCTTTGGTAGCGTAACAGATTATCAGACCTCAAAAAAAGGTCTTATCTCTTTAACAAAGTGCTATGGACAAAATGGAAGTCGAGCTTTATTAGGTTTGTATGTCCCGCACTCTATGACCAGGGGGGTTATTGTCTATGAAAAATCTATCATGATCGCTTTCAGATAGCCATTAGCGACGGAAAATCGAAAGCTATCGCGATAGATTTTTGTTACTCAATTATGGAGCAAAATCCCACACGCGCCTGTCTACTAGCCACCATGATGTGCACAGTTCCAAAAACATGATGTCTATACAATGACGATAGTTTGGCCCGTCGAACTGAAAGTTTGAGAATTATCTCCGTAACTCCGCCTCGCAGTGTCAGGTCGCATCCGATCGGTTCACTTTTGCACTTAATCGAGAAATATGGCTCATGTTCTTATGCCTTTATTTATGACCCGTGGCCTTCCCCGGGGATTAAGCGCTACAATTTATTTTACTCTCATTAGCGAGTCCAAATTGATTAGTATAAGTCTGTGTATCCTCTAGGGTCCCATCGTCGTTAAATTAAAACTGGATATGATACGATATAAATATTTGTTGGTCATTGAGAAGTTTCTGTAGCTAGTTTTCAACGATTAATTTAATTGCTTTGGCTATAACGAAATCTCTTTTTATACTCTTTAAACAATAATTACTCTTAAGAACTAAGATACGTTGCCGATGTAATCGCAAATTGACTTCACACATAATTGAATAAATGTAGAAGTAGATAAAAATGTAGATGTAAGCAATTTAAAAGTCGTCCTAAAACAAATCATTGTGCTGTTTTTTGGGGAACATTACACTTAGCAAATGCATTCGGACATTGAAATTTACAGGCCGAAATAGCCACCAGGCTAGCTTGGCCGAAACACGCGACCGAAACTTCGCGTGTCTCGTAGCTTCATTAAATTAATTACCCCATGTTAGTTCTAGATTACCGCGACACCAACAATACTGCTATATCCACGAGATAAGGGCCTCGCGATTTATTGTGTGCATTTCTTTTGTCAGCTTTGAAATTGTACTCGCATAAGTTAACCGAGATTAAAGTAATCGAACTTATAAATTTTGTCGCCTCACCTTTATAAGGCCAACGGCGGTGTCGACGCGGACTTTGTTCAAATTAATGGGGCGCATTATCAGATCGACGTTCGTACATGGCGTTTATGTGGAGATAATTCTGTGTACGCGAAGTCGAACGCCTTTTTTAATTCTTTCGCACTTGCCTTGTCGTGCGTAGGCGCTACATCCGCGGGGATTAGGTGGAACTGTATCGTTGGTGCTTTCCGATATCAAGTTACTTCATTGAGTACCGACTGCTTAATATAATTTACTAGAATAAAGAATAGTACTCAATAGTAATAGTCGACAAATAAAGTGGTTTACCACCTAAAGGTTGGAATTCAGTTTTGTGTCACAGAAACAGTTGATTTTCAATTGCAATAACATACTGACCATTATAAAAATCAATTTACGATAATTTAAAAAAATACCACGATGTCAGTGTTTTGCTAACCCTTGTTTTATATATTTGTTATAGAAAAATATTTATAATAGGGTTAATTAATGGAGCTAAAATTCACGAACGGTTTATCGGTGTAACCCAAATTTGACGTAAAATTGATGTTATTTTCCAACAAAACGGTATGTAATTTTGAAAAATGGCGACGGTGATTGTGTAAACACATAAATAAAGAACTTACATTTATTTTTTCCGGTCAGTTAACTTGAACGTCAAGGTACAATATCAGAAACGCCAACTGCCTTTTTGCTATTTTCGCACCACGGGCCCTTAACGATATTTTTTCTTTACGCGAAGTGTGGTCAAAAGTGGTAAAACACTTTCTTGGTCGACTATACTTATATGTTTTTCCGTTTATGAAGGGTAGTCGTTAAGTAAGTATCACTCCGGTAAATAAGTCAAGATCTAATAGTGTTACCCAAAATCGTTCCTGGTCTTGCAGTCTTACGAGACTCTTGCTGCAAGACCGAGTCCTAGACCAACACCAAGACTGACACTTGCTCAAATGTTGCATGGATCACACAGAAAAAACAGTTTTCTCAATATGAGACATATTCAATTCGATCAAAACAAATCACTTTGATACAAGAAAACCATTTTCTCCCTATAGACGTGAGAGAATGTTTACTTGACAAATGAAAAATTTGCTCTTAAGTATATTTTCTTATAATAAGACATAAGTTTTTAAACCAAGAAAAATCAAATTGCATTAAGCATCCACACTAATTTAATCCAAGAAAATTTATTTTCTTGTCTACTCAGTCTTGGTGTTGGTCTAGGTCTCGGTCTTGCAGCGAGAGTCTCGCAAGACTGCAAGACTTAGATTATTTTGGGCAACACTAAGATCTAAGGAAACACTATCAAAATACACATTACTCTTTTAATATGACAAAGTACTTTATTAGTGCCGCTTGACTCTTGTTTTTAGTTATGTTTTTTAACACACAACAGGGAAGCTGGATTTTCTCACCTGATCATAATAGATAATAATAAGGCCGAAGATGAATGTGAGCTTCACCTGAACTCCTCAACAATTGACCAGCTATCTCACTTCTTTGAGGAATAAGGGTGGGGATAGTGCGGAGAATTGCGACCTCTTAGACCCTGGGTTTGAGTAACCCTAATTCTCCGGATTATCCCCAACAAGGAGGCCGCGGCCGCTGCGTTGAGCATATTATGGCAGAAATAATGATAATGAATAATTGAACTCTAAAATATAGTTCACTACTAGTTATTGAGAACGACTCTACCAAATATAGATACTTTGTAATGTATGAATATCTTAATAATATGTATGCATATTTTGCTGCCAATCTCTAATAACACTCAATAATTAAACGATCTGGTAAAGGATGCGGGATGCCGCTGAATACCAGCTATGACTCACTAATTATATTATTTTACAGGAGAACTCGTATAAATAATTAACTCACAAAAAATTGAATGACAATCCGATAACAGGAATCTCCAAGATTGTTAACAAATAAAAAACCGAGGCGTTTCAGATTCTAAGCAAATAAAAACCACCGATAGCCATGAAATTCCTTATACAAGCGGCAAAATGAACAAGGGCCGCTTACAAGAAAGCTCGGTAAAAGCTTTTTATACAGAAGTTAGATTCATCAAGTTCATGTTTATAAATAACTAACACAACAATGCGTTATTTAAAAATTATTGTTATATAAAAAATTTAATTATAGAAATTGGGCGCAATGTGAAATATCTTTTGATTTATTGATTAAGAACTGGAAAAATTGAGTCTGAAGCAATAGCAAATATACACTGACCTTCAAAAGTAAGTACTACACTTTTAAAATTAAAATTTTCCCTAAACTACTAAAGATTAAGGATTCAAACAAAAAACATTTTCAACTCATTTCGTCAGGTTTCTCGGAAGTTATAGTTTTTTATACATTAGTCTTTTTAATACTTTTTATTTTGAAAATATATTTTGCCTGCTTTAAAAGTTATTGCAGTTTTAAAAGTGTGATACTTACTTTTGCACGCTAGTGTATATCAATTTTTTTTAAAGCCACGTTATAATTTTGTAAATCTACGAACAGTACAGTTTTTTCCACAAATACGTCACTTTTTTGACAAACAACAGGGAAGCTCTTCATCATCTTCATCACAGTTGATGGCAAGTGAAGATAAGGCCGCAGATGAAGCGAGCTTCACCTGGACTCGTCGATAATTGACTGGCTATCTCTTCAAATTATTGAAACACAATAATGTTATGAACACTGTCATCTAAGGTGACAAACTCTACCACTCTACAAGGGCTCAGGTGGGTTATTGTCTAAGAAAAAATCTTATAATTTGACAGTCATTGCACCGTGTATATAAGACTCTGTCCCGACTTCCTTTTATAAAGGAGTAATGGATGGACTGCGACTGTCAAATTGTAAGCGATCGCGTTAGATTTTTAGGGTTCCGTACGTTGGAATAAAAAGATAGAACCCTTATAGGATCACTCGTGTGTTCGTCTGTCTGTCGGACACACTCAATTATCTCCGAATCTATTAGACTGATGAAGTTGAAATTTGGTACACATATTAATTTTTGTGACTCAAACGCAGAGGTGTGACGTGAATAGATGATATCTGTATATGGGAGGTCATTTTTGGGGGGAAAGTGGATTTTTTTTTTTTAAAACTGCAGCATCTTGAGATATCAAATGAAAGGTCTTGTTGTGAAGATCTTAAATGTATTTTTTTTTGTAATTTTAAAATAAATAGTTTCCAAGTTATTCAAGAAATGGAGGAAAATTGACCATTCCCCCCTTATCTCCGAAACTACTGAACCTAAAATTTTGAATAAAATACAGAAATTAGTTTTCTACTTATAGATTATAGGAAAACTTATAAGAAGTCCATGATATTAAAATAACCTGGTAAATCACTCAATATAGGTAACATTACGTTCACGCGAGTTCAACTCGCACTTGGCCGGATTTTTTATTTTTTTAGACAATTACCCTCCAGAACCTCTACCACCAACCAACTAAGAAGAACAACTTTTACCTACATCTCTAACTGTCTGACTTAATTTCATGTGCATCAGTTCATAAATAGAGCTTTAAAATACATTTTATTCTCGTTTTACTCATGGCAATATAAACAACATAATATTATCAACAAAATCATACTTACTTCTAACTTTGCCAAATTCTTGAGATTTTCGCTCCCGAGACCTACACAAATTGTCACCCCATAAAATCACAGTGTCGAACACCAGGAATGAATAATTAGCGGGGTCGTCTCTTGCAAGGGGCTTTGTCTTAATTATTGCACCATTACACCGGGGCGACCCGGACCCCGACGCGGCCAATGTAGGGACAAAAAAAATTCGCAACACAAGATTAATTAATTCTGCCCATCAGTTTATAAAACGCTTAATTTGCGTTTAACACCGTTTCCCCGAGTTTCATTGGACGCTTTCATAAATATTGAAATGTCTATTTGATGAGGAAAAACCGGTTTGCAAGCTCGGAAAATATTTTTGGGATTGTACCAATTCTTGTACAGTTAATAGCTCTCAACTAGTAGAATTATTTAGAAAAAAAAAATAATACGACAAAATTATGAATGTGTTAATCGTATACTGGTATTTGTATACATCTTAATGTAGTTGTAGCGTATACGCATACATAATCAACAGGTCATATAAGTCCCCACCGAGAGGCTCGAGCCTACCCTATATTAGGGTGATTAGGCCTTAGTCAACCACGCTAGCCAAGTGCGGGTTGGTCGACTTCACACACAACCTGTAAATAAATTCTTTCTTCACAGGTGTGTGCAGGTTTCCTCACGATGTTTTCCTTCACCGTAAAAGCGTCGAATAAACGTACGTATAAATTCAAAGTTTGAAAACACATTGGTACGTGGCGGGCTTCGAACCGCTACCTCGCGATTGGAAGGCGAAGTCTCTACGCACTACGCCATCGACGCTAACAAGAATTGAATAATTGTTAAATAACAAAGGCAGCCCTACTAATATTAATATTAAAATTGCGAAAGTTAGTCTGTTTATGCTTTCACGTCTATACAGCTGAATAAATTTTGATAATTTTTTGTATACAGATAGCGTTAGCCCTGAGGATGGACAGAGGCACCTTTTATCATAAATTTGAATGAGCTTTATATAGAACTTTACATTTTGAAAAATTAATAAATTTCGTCTCGGGCGGGGTTTGAACCCGCGTCTCCAGCATACCGTGTTGACGCCTTGACCTCTCGACCACCGAGCTCTTACCAGCCCCGACGGAAGCCATAACTTATTCATCTCTTTTGAACTTTGTTAAGCCAAAGTAATCTTTGTGCACTGTTAATAACTACGTATCAACATCGAATTTAGAAATCTTTAAGATTTCTTTAAAATTGGTTAAAAATAAATCAAACTTCAACACGGTGTGTTGGAAAATCGTCGACGATTTTTTTTCATTGTTAAATGAGTTCTCTAGAAAACACGTGATATCACCAAATTCGCCCTACAACTGAATTTCACGCAGACAAAATCGCGAACAACAACTAGTATAGATGAGAATAATTATTTTTTTTACTTTTGTGGTAGGTGTAATGTTGTTTATTAAAATTGGATTATAACATACCTAATCACTTTCACGTTAAAGAAGCTACGACCATGGTTCACAAGTCTACGGCGGGAGACCTTGTAACTGGAAAGAAGTAAGAACCAACAAGAAAACCAGCAAGGGCTCTTTTTTTCTCCCTGTATTGTTATCAATCCATTAACACAGTGACTGCAGCATGGTGTATTGTGAGGTTAACACAATTTCAGACTGACAATATTTGTTAGAGGCAAAAAAAATAGAAAACATTATACTATCCTCTGACTATTTTATTTGATTGTAGTTGAGTGTAGAATCAGTTCAGTCTTGACCTGGATAAACCAACTATAGTGTACCCAATGAAATATCGCATTTATATTATAATGTCTAAAATGAAACACAATATTAATCTCCTTAGCACCGAGTACTTTAGGAATTCCTTTGGAAAGCTCCAATGAAAATTGTTCCATTGAAGAAAACAAAAACCCCGCAAAAGTATTAGAATGGATCTGTATAATGATTGAATTCTTTGCGCTAATGCCTTTGTTGTCTGCTGAAATGTTTTTTTCTGGCGATGCACCCCCGTTCATTAGGGGTGCCGAAATCTTGAGTGACTGGATTTTTTCCTTTTATATTCGGCCAAAACAACGGGCGGGGAGGGAGAAACGTAAACGCTTGGCCGCGGTTTCATTTGAATTAATTAACGAATCTAATGATGGCGAACTTTTTCGTCGAGCAGTAACAATGTTTATGGTAAATAAAACTTGTCAAGGAAGCGTTTTTTTCGTACAATCTGTTGTTTCCTTTTTTCAACTTCGGTCTGTTACGGGCCGGCCCGTTTGGATTTATTCGCGTAATTAGTGAAGTTCGCCGGTGGATTATTTAATTTTCCCTTTGGCCGATACAAATTGCGGGGATCGAATTAGCGGGACCCTGGACCGGTTCGAGTGTTTTTTGAATGATTTTTTGTTTTGCATTCACAATTTTGTTTACACTCGTTTGGGGCAAAGTTGAGCGGGCGATTTGGGCGGATGGCGTTGTAATTTTTATGTGTTTAATTGGAATTGGGCTTGTTATGATCAATGTAAATGAGAGTATTGAGATAGCGGGTTCTTTTTTGTGTACATCAACACCTTCAAAACTAATTATACTGTGACACCATATGTTATCACAAATTATCGTGATCTAGGAAAACCACTGATCGTAAGATGAATTTTAAAATTCATATGTAGAAGTGTGATGTTGTCTGTATCTATTCTTATATTATTTTTAACTTTCAGTGTTTATGAAGTCGGTATTTATTTTTTGTAAAATAATGTTTATTTTTATCTTTTTTGTGAATGAAAATTAATATTAAATTAAGGTTTCACTCGATTTTCATGGGATTCCATTATTAGATCCTAACTTTGGTGACCCTTTTTTTTTTTTTTCACGGGGGGAAATGCGTAGCCGCACCGTACCCGCCGTTGGCTAGACGACGAGCGTGTGTGGGGCTCTCCCGGCAGAGTGCCAGGCCTACCCACTAAAACCCCCCGGTGTTCTCCCTGCCCTTTTGGGCGCGCTAGGTAAGGTCCACACTGCGACTCCACTACCCACGCGCCCGGGCAAGCCCGACCGACTGGTCGGGCTATCGCCAAGGGGGGATTGCCCGAGAACACCAGGGCAATCCCCAGATGGAGGGCCTTACGGCGGCGTGCACGGGGCCAACCGTGCACGCAGGCCTCCACGGCAGGGTCACTAGACGGGCATCGCTTGTGCAAAGGCCCGCCTTCGCCTGCCTATCCGTCTGCGACGGATGGGAGCGGCTTGAGGATCTGCCTCCCGCTCCCTCTCCGCAGCCTCCTTCTGCGAGATGACGTACTCGCAGAAGGAGGCGACAGCCCCCCATTCCGCCTCGCTGCGCAGCATGGCCACGACCATGCTCGGCAGCGAGAGGTCTCCACCTCCCAGCGCAGCATTGAGTTCGCTGCGCTGGCGTCGCCAAGCCGGGCACACCAATAGTGTGTGCTCGGCAGTGTCGTCGGGAGCGTCGCAGTGATGACACTGCGGCGTTTCCTCCCGACGGGCGACCCGGTGCAGGTAGTAACCGAAGCAGCCATGCCCGGTCAGTACCTGTACCATGCGGAATGTGAAGCTGCCTTGCCGGCGCGTAATCGCGTAACATACACACAAAATAAAACATACGCATCGAATTGAGAACCTCCTCCTTTTTTGAAGTCGGTTAAAAATAGAGCCGAAATCGTTCCCTGTCTCACAGACAAGATATTCTTTTTGTTGATAAGTATTATTGGTAAAACGACTTTACTAGTTAATTATGAACTGCTTGGCAAAAATTTACAATACTAGGTAGCTATATGATATGACTTAAACATTATTAAGAGAAACTTATTAGTTGCTTCAAGTTCAGTACTTTAACATTTCAAAGCATAGCAGTTTAAAAACTAAAGTTTATGAGAAAAACATGATTTCGTACCTCACCAATACTCCTTCACGCAAGCTTCTCTGACAATAACATCAGATTATTAAAATACACTGTTAAGTTACTAAAAGAAAGTATTTTACATTCCTTGAGCTGCCCCGGAGCGGGTCCGAAATAAATCACAATCAACCGCCCCCGCAATTATGACAGCACCGGTCCACTAAATTAAACAAAGACTTAAAATATCAAAGAAAGTCACCACCTTAATAAGCGGACGAGCGAAGGGTTGAAGAATAAAAAATGAGATCGCGCTTCTGCCGTAATAATTTAACCCGTTTAGCGTCGAGTAATAAAGATTAAAAAGTTTATTTTTTAACACTTTCGGTGCTAATGAGGGGGCGTTGGAAACAATTTGAAGGATTACCTTCTAAAAGCTTCCGTCAGGTTTTTAATTGAGACTTTTTTGGGCCACGATGCTTTTAGCCCCTTTGCCGGTCTCACCTTTTGTGTTTCGTCGCTGGTGATCTATTGAAAGAAACTGTTTTTATTTTATACACGGATTGTTTTTTGTTGCTTTTTAATTGAAGCTATTAAATTTATCAAAGAAATGATGAATTGTGTACTATTAGCACGTGGAATTCACTTTATTAGTTGGTTTATAGACAAGTATTTTTAATCTTGCAAAATGAATTTTTAAGAAAGATTCTGTTGTCAATCCTGCAACAATTTATTTAAAAACAAAATGGTATTAATTAGAGAGATTTTGATGACATCTTCTCGACCGAAATTGGGTTATCTCAACAGAGACTAGTTGTCAGCGTGGGATATATCATAGTGTATGTAGTATTAGCACAAACACAAGTTGGTGCTTTCACCGATAATGTGACAGGAAGCTGAGCAGTGAGAAGAAATTCAGACAATAGAATAACGTTATTTTACTCCGATTTCGGAGAAAAGGGCTTCTGCCCTCATCTAAGATGTCTCCCACCACAATCGGAGAGAACACTTTTTAAAACACTCTAACTAGCAAAAAGAGTTTATTTATTTAACATTTATCGGACAACATAAAATAGATGTTCAAAAGGCGGATTTAATGCCCTAGGCATTCTCTACCAGTCAGTCAGTTAGCAAGTGGGCAAATGAAGAGTTCAATACATAAATTTTAACACCTCTCAATTTCTCATCTCATTGGTGGAAAACCTAAGTTGGTGGTACCTAATTGCACTTCACCGATACTAGCAGCCCCACTTACCATGATCGCTCAAAACAATATTAAAGCCGCACTGAGAGCGGGATGATGCTACACGCAGCAAGAGCGGTGTCTCTGTTTCTGTTTTGTTTTAACCTTGCTATAAGCGATCATGGTAGGGCTGCTGATCTTCATCTGGGGCCCTACCATGATCACTTATAGCAAGGTTAAAACAAAACTGAAACAGAGATGTCTTTCTCAAACTGATCACTCGCTATCGCTTTCATGACATTAGTTAAAACAATAGTTTTAATGTCATCTGTGACATTAAAACTTTAATATTTTTCTTAGATAATAACTGGGGGGTTATTATCTAAGAAAAATATGTCTGGATCGATTTTAATTTGACAGCCATTGCGCGGTTGACACAAAACTCAGCGCCGGCTTCCTTTCGTAAAGCAGTGATGGATGCCTGCGATTGTCAAAATTGAAAGCGATCGCGATAGATTTGAGTTACACAATAAAGGAGCCTTTAAGCTACAATCTGAGCGTGGTTCAATTTTATTAGGCCAACGCAAAATATATATCCAATGGAAATTGAAATCTTTTTAATAAAAGGTGATTTCTAGTCCTACTTTAGTAATGCCATGGAGAGACACTGGGACCAACCTACGTAGAGACTTTTGCATCTCATGTCGTGTTATGTTCGCTAGAATAATAAAGGAAAATTTAAATAACGCGTAATTATGGTTCGTAATATTATTTATTATTGACAATGTCATACTAACGAAATAAAGATAAAATTTGTGTTCGAATAAAATATTAAAATACCGTCACTGACATAAATGCAAACGTCTCTACGCAAGTTGTTCCCCAACACTTGTTTTGTTGATCGTTACTTTTACCGTAGATAACGGTGTGAGTGTCCATAGTAAAATATACCAATTAAAAAACTTGAATATTATTTTAAGACCTTACGTTTTACACCTATTACAAACAAAGATTGATTCAGAAGCAACTACTCTGGAAGCGTTGGCGACTCCCAAAAATACATTTCAAATTGCAAGCGCGTCATAACGCACAATGCGTCTCGAATGTCACAATGTAAAAAATTGACACTTCAATTCGGAACACCCGTCCCGTCTCCATTCAACACGGAGCCGGCGACGGAATACAAAAAGCATAACTCTAATCTCAAGTAAGACATTACAGGAATACCAATGCATGCGCGGAAAATCGATCGCGCGTTGCCGTCTTAAATTCCTCACCCTTTTCTGAGGGGGCTCCCCCAAAAAAACGAAAGAATAGAAGAGGGAAAAAATCTAAATCGTCTCATATCTCCCCCCTCCCGCGCCCGCCCCCGAACACCTCCGCGTCAAGCGCCCTCCTTATTTCGTATGCGAGCTCAGCGGCAATCATTATAACGATATCGATTAGGCCCGTCTCTAACCTGCCCATATCTTTGTGGAACACTCGTGTGTACATAGGATTGCTTTTTTGCGTCATTCTCAACAGCTCCCGAGCCGCTAATAATATGCTTGACCTGTCCTTCGCCTGTCCTGATAGGAAGTGAATGTCTATTTTGACACCTTTTACTCGCTCTGTCTTCGTTGTTAATATTATAATGTTTATTAAACCAAGCAGATTTATTATAGATTGACAAGATAGTATTATTAACAACGATCACTTTGATATGCCTGATTGTATATAACTAAGACTAACAACGATACAAATACGATTAACAGTATCAAAATTAGAAATTCCCTTTTTATGTTATTTCATAAAGTAACGCTTTAACCTTCATTCATATTACATTTTCACAAAAAGAGTTCTAATTCACAAATTAAAAAAATCAACAAGTTATAATAAGTTATAAAAACCAAAGTAAGCAACAAAACGCTAATTTTCAAAAAGTAGTAAAAAGCTCCACCCGCATCCTCTAAATGCTGAATTAAAACAAAATTGTATAACGAAGTCCATTCCGTCGAAATTCCAACTGCGAAATTCGTCCGCGTCTGCCGAAGAAGACTTATTGTTAACAACAGAGGACGGGCCTCGCATAAGCAGATGCAAATTGTACCCGTTAAACTATTTCGGAAGGTAAACATAGAGGGTCGGAGGGCCCCACGTGTTCCTCAGATCCGGAGAACGAGA